>CM067168.1:99270935-99288435 GCA_034093135.1 Erigeron breviscapus | reverse complement strand
TTTTTTTTTTTTTTTTTTTTTTTTTTTTTTTTTTTTTTTTTTTTTTTTTTTTTTTTTTTTTTTTTTTTCTTTTTTTTTTAGAATCACAGTAATATATGTATGTTTTGATAAATAGCATATTAGTCTACTTTTACTTCTTCGTCGGTACTTCTTGAAATGTTACATTCAGTAGTTGGTCTTTGCTCGTCTACCCTATACTGCAAACCAATGAACAATGATGTGAATATAAAAAAGAAAGGGAAAAAGAAGTATTCTGCTGAAGAATCTATGAAGGATTTGCGATATTCTGAGGTTCAATCAAAGTATAATCTTAGATCATCAACCGATTCTTTATATTATGGTCCGATCGGCCAGCTTATGAAATCATCCATTACAATGATTGATTCTGGCCAACAGCATACATACGCATCTGAGTTGTTGGCTGATCAGCTTGTTGATGTCGTCGCTGCAGAACCTAATCCTAATCAGGCCACCGCAGCAGTTTCTGCTGTCCCTGCGCCTGAACAGTCTGTTCAGGCTGATGCTCCTGCGTCTGATCAGAATGCTGATGATTCTGTTTCGTTTTCTCCTGATGCTGATCTTGAAACTGATAAACCTTGTGACAATTCTGATGATATGACTTCTTTTGAGAAAGTGGCTGATTCTTGGGATAAAAATGTTGTTTCTACTGTTGATGAAGATAGAGATTTGAAGGAATCGACTGGTGATGGTCAGAAATCACATGCCGAAGCACCTTTGCATGATTTACATGGTAAAGGTGGTGCTACTAGTGTTCCTCCTATGCCGGGTCCTCCAAAATTTCCTCCTGATTGTTCTTACTTTAAGCCTGCTTCTGATCATGCTCATGACATCCCTCTTGTTTTTGATCCTGCTTCAGATAATGTACCTAAACATGATGTTAACCCTAATGATCTTGGTGGACATCCTGATAGTCCCAAGAAACAGCAGTCACGTTCTTATGCTTCTATTTTTCAAGATGCTACTAACATACGTAGGACTGGGAAGCTTCGATTTATCCCTCCTGTTTTCACTGAGATAGGTTCTAAACATGCCATTATTCCTGATGATCTCATTATTAAACAAAGTGAGCAGTGGTTGTTGACTTTGGTTGGTTGTTTTGTTGGTAAGAGACCTGCTTTTCCCTTTGTTCGTTTTCATGCATTTCGACTTTGGAAAAAGTATGGTCTAGTTGATGTGGTGTTGAACAATCAGGGTAGGTTTTACTTTAAGTTTGATAGTGCTGAGGGCTTGGATTTTGTGATTAATAATCGACCTTGGTTATTTAATGATGTTCCTGTTTTGTTAAAGAAATGGGAAGTTGGGATTGAGAATGATAAGATTATACCTACTTCTGTTCATATGTGGGTTAATATATATGATTTGGATTCTACTATGTGGGATTATGATATTATGAGTCACATTACTAGTGTTATTGGTGTACCTGTTGCTTTGGATAGATTCACGGAGGAAATGATTGAGAAAAAATCGGGGAGGGCTATGTATGCTAGGGTGTTGATTAAAGTTAATGCTGATCATGATATTCCAGCTTTTGCTGAGGCACGTGTATTGGGTAAAATGCAGAGATTTAGATTACAGTATCTCTGGAAGCCGGATAGATGTTCTCATTGTGCTATTTTTGGGCACAAGTTTATTGACTGCGTTGAAAGGCCAAAGTCTGCAGAGGAAATGGAAGCTGGGGCACCCAGAACTACCCAAGCTACTGTTGCAGGCCCTTCAGGCACTAAGACACATGACATACAGGTACCACAGGATGAGCAGGGTTTCCAGCAGCCCAAGAAGAGAAGGAGAAGGGCCAAGAAGGCCCAAGTGGCAACAGGCACCCATATCCCTAAACCCAAGGTTAAGTATGTCCCTAAAAGACAAGAAAGACATACCATCTCTAAAAGCAAGGCACCGATGACTGCTCCAGACAATTCAGCATCTACAGAGTCATCCCTACCAGTCAGGGAAACACCAGATACACATTCAGATACTTGTGCTATATCTCAGCAGGATGTTCCTTCTTCTTCAGCACCAGGTACCACCACCGGTAACCCATATGATGCTCTTTATGGGTTAAATACTGATGATGTCCGCACACCATCTGCCCCCAATATAGATCCAGCAGATATAGAGGAGTTTGAGTCAGATACAGGAGAGACTGCCCAGTTCATGAAGAGGGATATATAGACTAGCTTTATTTACACTCTTGTTATTTAGATTGCTAGTCATAGATTCATTGGATAGATTCATGTGTTTTTGGTATAGTTGGGTGATCTGAGCCTGTCCAGTCACCTAGCTGGTCCATTTCCTGCATCATGGGTCTCCTTTATTTACTATGAGGGGGCCCATGAGGGCATTTTCTTTTAAATTGGTTGACACTCTGTCAATTCACTTGTACCTAAACGTCTTGTAATAATCCTTTTGGGTGATTTATAAAAGCTTACCGGGGTTTAAATTCCCCTTTACCCAAAAAAAAAAAAAAAAATGCCAGACCTACCTCTTGAAGTATATTTCTATAACTATTATATTGTCGCTTTGTTTTTCTCATTGCCTATGTTACTTGGTGTTGAAACTCAGTGGATGAATATCTAATGCTTGAACTTTTTGCCTATTGGTACAAATTACAATTTACCTTAGTTTCAGATTGTTGAAGTTTCTTGAAAAAGATCCCATGCTTCTGCTTGGTTAAGTAACAGCTCAGAATCCCACATCGCCTGAGTGAAGAAAACAGGATATGAAAGGATAGCCTACAAAAACCAAGTTCCAAGAGAAGAAAAAGCATACCTTTCTCGGCCTTTTGGCTAAGATCAAGTGTAGTATCTGTTCTTATCAGTTTAATATCTGATATGTGAGCCATCGGCTCACTCGATATTAATCTTATTTTTTATGGGGGAAGACCCATCACGCTAGCTTGCTAGTGGGGTTCTTCATGTGTCGCCTTGGTCTTACACTACCACCGTGGCCTGGCACACCCCTCCAATATCCAAGTTACGTGTATTTGTCACTGAAACAGTCTTAGATTGGTGTTAACGTTGCAACCACAAGCACTGTTAGGCTTCAACCCAGCCTTTGGGCAAAAGAAACGTGTTTTGATTATATTTTTAGTTTTACCTTTAAAATACAACCATTTTGAAGTTACAAATTCACAATCAATATGCACTGTCATCATCCACATGAAAACATCTTTCAGTATCTATATGGTATACTTTCTGAGAAAGAGCGATGTTTATACATTCCTTGCTACAAGTCTCATCACAATCATATTATTCTCTTGTTCAGTAGATATAAAAAATGTAAACTTCGAAGTCAAAAATTGATGACCATACTTATCAAAGTTTATATGGGATGAGAAAAAAAGCAGCACACATTATTAAAACTTGAAAGAGTACAGTATTGCATCCCGGACAATTTATTGAGACGAATCTTGTGGAATATAAACAGTTTGATTAACCACTGTAATCCAAACCAAAGAAAGAACAAACATTTGGTCATTCAAATGGTTGAAAATAACAAGAGACTATTGGCATTTACGCTTCACAACATCTTACATAACAAGTTAGAACAAGTCAATTCACTAACTAAACATTTTCCAGCATTTGCAAACTGAATCGACAAAAAAACAGAAAAACCAAAAAGGTAGAATAATATCCGACAATAATGACAAGGTACCTAATAAGTTGAAACTGCACAGAAAGTATTTAGCTCCTGAAAACAGCATGGTCATCTTTGGGTGGGTTGTTCCGACCCTGAACCAGCAGCTGGGGGTGTAGCAGGGACAGTGCTTGTGGAGCCATTTTCAGCTGGTGGTGGCACACCCCATCTGCCGTCAGATTCAAGAGGCTCCAAAACATGAACCATTCCATCTGAAAGGCCTAATGCAAATTGATTAGGTTCTTGTGGATGAGCAGCGATCACCAGCGGGTGCACATTTAAGTTACTGTACGAAACTACAAGTCATTAGCAAAAGACATAAAAAAAAACACGATTTCTTTCTTGAGAAAAACAAAAAATTTGGTTTTCGTTATAATGCCTTGTAAGATATGCAGCTGGATTAATACGGCAACGAAGACGGAGGTGAGAAGCAGTGAACACACAGATAGTTGAATCTAGGAAGCTTGCATATATCAGCTGACTATCACATGAAAAAGTTGCATGCGATATTGGGGCTGAAGATTCACGTTGGATCCACTGAAAGAAGAACAATTCATATCATGGAATTGTCAAGATACTGCGATGTTAAATTTATATATATAAAGAACAGTAACCAAACCTGTTTTACGCATTCTAGTTTTGTTGTTTCATAGATAGCGAGTTGAGTCTCGTGAACAACAAGAAAATGGATCTGATCTTGATGAAACTGAACCCGAGTATCAGACTGTGGTGACGGTGTCCTCCCTGGAGGGAGTTGGACGTACCGTGACTTTTGTTTTTCCCATCCATCAGAACTCCATACGCAGATCTAAACAATAAACATGAGAAAAATAAACTTTAAAGAATCTTGAATGAATAATTCAGTTGGTTTCTAATAAGATTCTAAAAGATGGAACTCTTATGATCTTTACTAACCTGAGCATCAGCTCCAGATGAGACTAGGACATTTAGCACATGAGAAAAGGCAAGACCCGTGATTCTTTTCGAGTGGCCTTTTAGTTTGCTTTTAACCTTCACAAGAAAATTGGTATTTGGTATATCAATTCAATGTAGTCAACAAAACAAGCTGAAGGCTTTGATTCCAGAAGGGATTCTTTATTTTCTATGGACTGGTAACAATGTTATCTTTATACCTCATCAACACGAACGTTATAGATCTGGATTGTTGAGTCATCCATACCAATTGCTATGATGTTATTGTCTTGTGGATGGAAAGCAAGAAACGTTGCTGCAGGTGGTGGAGGCATGAATGTAGTCATTGTCTGCAATGGCCAATAATCATCCTCGGTCAGTCATACTAGTTCAACGTTATATCTTAAGCAATTTGACTTTTGAGGCCAAACAACAATTCTCCATTTGAATATAACCTCGGTAATCCAGTAACCTTATAAAACAATTTGCCATTTGGCCTCAAAAGTCTAAACTTTTGTGTCACATATAGAGAAGTAAAGTACCTTGAATGTCATCATATTGAACAAGGAGATCTTTCCTCCTGATGCAGACATCACATAAGAATCGTTTTTAGACAAAGCAAAGCAGGCCACAGATTCTTCAGGGTTAGTCTCCGCCACATCATTGGTCATCAAAATTCCACTTGAAGGTTGCCATAGTTGTGGTGTAACACCAGCCGTTGCCTGCAGTAGTTATTGTGTATTATGAAAGGCAATTCACTATTAGATGTTGGTTTCAAAGCTTAAATCAAAAGTCACCTTGCCACTTGAGTTACGTTCATTACGTTGCCATTTCCACAACAAATGGATAGCATTCGATGCTAATGCTAATATAGCATTTCCAGAATTTGTATATATCAATCTTGATATCTGTGTGATAAAGAAAAGAACTCCAGTTAACTTCAAGCTATAGATGTTGAAATTATGCACAGAAGCACCTAAACTGCATCATTCGGCATCTGGGATAATTGCATAAATGGTAACCAATTGTGTTCAAATTTTTATTTCAGGTAACACAGTAGAAGAAAAAGCAAAGAGCCAACATCATCAACAGTTACCGACTCGTAAGCAGCCATATCATTGGTTTGACTGGTTGGTGGTTAGATGAACAATTTATTGAAAGTTGGGTTACCTTATATCAAACTTTAAAACTTTGATGTGTTTTCTGGGCTAAAAATTTGGCCAAGCGTAATACAATTTGGACCAAAGTTAGTTACTTTTAATGCACTAAGCTACTCACAGTATCATATTACGAGTATACCTTCGTCACTCTCATGTTCTCTGGGAGCTTCAGTGACCGACACTGAGAAGCTTCATTAATCTCAGTGAGTTTCCAAATCTTTGATTTGTCATTGGATTCTTCCCCAATCCTAGGTTTCACATCTGCCATGCTTCGGGCATCACCGTTCTGGCATTTAGTCAAAATTAAACACAGGCTTTTAATGTAGGTCAAACACATGCTTTAGCCAAAGTCAACCATAAGCACTAACCACTGCAGAGATTGACCCAACTGATTGAACCCTTTCTGCTAATGCAGCACTATTATTCGCCGCAGCAGATATAGTGTTGATGGTAGGCTGCATTTCATATAACATAATAAGCATATATAAGTTATACAATGCAATATACTCATAGTAGTTCTGATCATGTTCCAAGTAATATTAGAAAAAGGTACCTTCGCAGCTTCAGGAGTTCTTGAAGCAGCACCATCGAATGAAAGATTCTCAAAAGTGCGAAGTAATCTAAGACCATCTGAATTTGCCAGAATTTTTATACCATTATCATTTGCAGAAACAGCCAAGAGGGCGCCATCTTTATTGAACCGGATACGTGGGCTTGCCTGTGAATTACAGAAAGACCAATAATTAGATATGTAGTCACTTTTTCTTCATGGAAAATGTTATTATGAAATAAAGGTACTACCGGAAGACCTCCATCAGCATCAATACTTGTCAAAAGCTGAGTATTGTCCATATCCCAATATTTAATGGAAAAATCATCACCAGCTGCCAAAAACCGGTTTTTAGTAGTATCAAACTGAACAACACCTAGAGATCGTTTCCGGAAACCCATATACGTTCTTTTCACAGCCCCTTCACTCTCGTTCCATTCCACAATGTGTGACTCCCCATCCTTGCTAGTCCCGCATGAAAAGAGCCTGAAATAATTATATCCAATTACAATGTCATTATTTTTAAGAATAAAATTCATGAACAGCACATATGCATTAATCCAGTGACAGCAAACCTTGTCCCATCAGCACTGTATGCCATTGTTGTGCACCAGCGACCCGGAGCCTCATAATCAACTCGTGATCCCATGTTATCATACAACCATGCTTTTATCTTCCCATCCAAAGCCGTTGAAAATATGAACTGAATGTTCTCTTTATAGTGAGGGCATACAGAATATACAGGAGCTTCATGACCTTCAAAAGTGTACTTTTTAACACCAGTTGTTGCATCCCAGACCTTCCAAGAAAATCGTGATTAGCAATAGCATTATTAAGGAAACTCAAGTTAGTTAATCATTAGCAATTTATGCAAAAGCAAACCTTGATGGTCTTGTCATCCCCACAAGTTATCACGCAAAGTTGCTTGTTGGGATGAGAGAATGCAAGATCATTTACTCCGCCAACATGAGCATCAATCTACAAAAGAACAAGTGTCATTTTATACCTATTATATGTATGATCAGTCAGCAAAAAGTAACCAAGTGTACCTCTACATTCTGTCTGACATCATCACCTCCATGATATGAATATATTTGTACAATGTGCCTTGAATAAGCAACTCCTGCTCATATAAATTTGGAATCAATAAACTATCAAGTTTTGCAGGGACAAAGCCATTCACTAAATGCTACCAAGACTCACCAAACAATGCTCCATCTGGACTCCAAATTACACGGTTCACTGAGACACCAGGATCCTTCACTAGAGCAGCCTGAATCCATGTTAAAGAGTTCAGATTTTTGACAATTGTCTTACTTTGACTAATTATTTATATTTGCATACCTGCAGAGACATTGAACATGCACTGAGATTCCAAACTTTGAAATTCTTAAGAACCAGCTTTTCCCTTGAACCAACTTCCCATAGTCCAATGTCTCCCACATTTGTTCCGACTGATGCATTACAGTTACGTTAACAAAATGTCAGTATGCAAGCCTTTTGAAGCTATGAAGCCAGATAACAATAGGAATTACCTAAGAGTAATGTTTGTTGAATAGGATGAAAGTCCATGCTCATAGGAGATGAGCCCTGATTTAGAGTCCTTGCAACTGTTTTAGGCAAGTCATCAGGTGCACTAAAAGCTTGACTATGACTGGCAAGACCCGGAAATGACACAGGCAACACGTTAACAGGCAGATTAACCTGTAGAATGAGCCAAAAACATTCATAACCAAGACATTAAATTAGTCAATTCCTACGCGATAGAAAGAGAAATAGTGCTTATATAATCAAACAGACCAAATTACCTCATCAGTTATCCCCATGGGCCTTGTTCGTTTACTAATATGATCAGATTCTGCAGATGGGTAATCCAAAGAAGGATTTGTTGGAGTCCTTGGGTGCTTCAAAGCTGCTGCAAAGGTCAGCAAAACACTAAGATTGTTAAAACGTCACTGGGAGAATGATGCGAAGAATCAATTTGACCCACACATTACCTGAAATAGAGGAACTACCAAGACCAATTGCACTACCAGATACTGTTGGATGAGATACAGCTGGGGGATTAGACATCCAACCTGCAAGGGGAGTCGGTACTGGAGCTGGTGTAGGTTGAAACGGCTAAAGAGAGAAAAAAAAATGTCAAAGAACTAGAATGAAATACCAAATACAAATGCGGTGGAAACTTAAAAGAAAAACTACACACCCCATGTGCACCGAGAGGTGGGAAGCCTCCAGCTTTTGGTAACGAACCAAGAAGTGGATTGTTAGCCGGTGACGGAGCACGTGCACCGTTTGGTTGTCCACACGAATGGTCTACAAATAAAGTTTTGATATCCGGATTTGGCCTTGGGTTCTTGCAAAGTTGGTGCTGCCAATTCAAGCTGAAATGCCAATGGTTAACATTTTATATAGCAAAGATAAATAAAACGAGGTACAAACCAAATGCCAAAACTTTAGCTTACCTCTGGTTTATGAGAGTCCGTAACCTTGAGTTTTTAAGGTTTGGAAATTGCAATTTGTCACGAAACAAGGGATTTGCTTCAATAAGCTTCTTTAGCTCAACCAACATTATAGCCCTGGCCGATTTAGTATCTCCATATTTGGACAATTGTTCATTCTCCCTAAAACGCAAAAAACAAAATATAAAGACATCTATAACAAAGTTAACAACTTATAACAAAAGATTCACATTTGCATTACCTAAAGTTTTCCAAAGTCAACAATTGTGTTATCTCCTTAAAAAGGTCTTCATTGAATGAAGCAAACACTTTAAGATCTTTTACAAGGATCTCAACACCCTTTGACCTATCATGCCTATCAAAGAAATTCCAAACATTCCCAATTATTCAAGTGTCAAAACATTAGTAATGTAATAGTCTTAATGAACACTACGAATACAAGGCTTACTTATCCAATGCCTCAAGATACTTCTGCTTCCTAATTTCGAAAAATATCTTCATCGAATATCGATTATCATCAACTTTAGTGAAACCAGAAAGGTATTTCTCAACCTCATCCCAGTTCCCATTATGCACCTCATCCTCAAAATACTTCATGTTAAAGAAAAACCCCGATTCTTGTTCGAGCCTATCATAAACCCAGATAACATAAAAGGATTTCGTTAATATGTTAAGACAGACATAAATACAGTGTACACTAATAATAACTGCCTGAAAAAAATGTTAACAATATCCATATAAAAAATGTACATAAACAAAGACTTACTTGTGAACAGTCTCCTTAAATTTTTCTTCATCAAGAAACTGCAATATCAGGAACACTAGCTCTCTACTTAGAGATGACATTGCAACTCAAACTCCCTTGTTCCTAAATTAGAATAATAATTGATAATTAAGTTTTTAATAAAGCAGATCTGTAAGTAAAATCCTTAAAGAAAAGAATAACTATATATATTTTTTAAATATAAATAAAAAACAATAAACAGGGTCAGCTACCACTACCTTTAGCTAAATTATTTAAAGAAAATACATACATATATACCATTTGGAGTTAACTAATCATTTCTTTGCTTAGACACAAAATTCATAGACTTTAAAATAAATTCTAAAAAAAAGGGGTAAAATTGCCCCAAAACCAGATCCTTCAAATTTTAGACCTTGAAACTTTGATTTAACTAAATAATAAAAATTAAATATAAAAACTTAATAATAAATGAACCATGTATTTACTAAACAGTTTGAGCATGCACAATCAGATTAATATATATATATATATATATATACAAGAATTGCTCGTTTAAAGGTATAAGATAAATACAGAAAACAAAACATTAATGACATTAAAATCAAATTCGTGTGGCGGATCAGAGTAAAGAAAGCAGCTTTAACATAATAAAAAAATGATTGTGTATCTACATAAAAGAGAGATGCACAAAAGGAAAAATGAAAAAAAAATATAATATATATATATACATACAAGATTCAAGAAAAACAAGAACACAACTTTAAGAAGAAACTAACCTTAGCAAAGATCGGTTGATGATAAAACAAAGAAAGACCTTTCTCTCTCTACTTTCTCTCTCTATATCTATATATAGGTGTAGATAGATATATAGATATATGAATGTGTGTATGTTTATATATCACTTTCTCTCTCTAGTCTATAAATGTGCGGAGAAAATTAAATTAAAATACAGACATTACTTGCAGAAATGTTGATTTTTATAGAAATAGTTGAAAGGATAGGGGATGATAAGCAGAGTTACTTATCATGATAATCACATGGAAGTTTGATAACTTATAAGTGGCTGTGATAAGTAGAATATTATATGGGGACCACATGAGCCGGCTAAAATTATCTCGGCTTATCGGCTTGGAATCTCTGACCGACAGTTTCCTTCGGCCAAGCTTGAAAAATATTAACAATGTAATTTTAATAGCCGTTGATTTCATGCAGGGCCCAGTGATCAGTATGTTGAGATGATCGGACGGTGTGGGATGGATGAAAGAGAAAGATAAGAGTGGGGTCCAGTTATATGTTTTTAATTTAATAATTATTATTGTACAGTTTATTTGGTGTTGTGGTTTATGACTATATGACTGAGATATTGATGAGATTTATCCAATACATGAGATGAGAAATTAAAAGTGAACTAATACGTGCGATATCTCTTGTATGGTAGTTATCTTGATTTATTAGCCCACTCGTGCTTGGATTTAGCAAAAGGTGCCTAAATATTCGGAATTAAAAATAAATCTATACGTACTCTTCGTGACTAGAATTATGTGTCCACCTCCACTTATAATTTTCTTATGAGACGATGATCAAATTATTCACACTGACAATTTTTTATTTTTTATTTTTGAAAAGTAAACTTTTATTCACAATCACCCCGACAAGACGCCGGCGGTATATTTACAACAATTTACATAAGCTTAAAATTACACCAATCAACCCAAGTAATGCTCTTATATCTAGTTCTATTCTTATACCACAAATACCCAAGAGCCTTTATATCTTGAATAATCCCCGCCACGTTTCGGTTATTCTTTTCAAATTTGATCTCGTTTCTAGCTTTCCATATACACCAACAACTCGTCATAACAATTCCTTTGATTGCCATCTTTTCCAGCTTGCTCTTTCCTTGCAACTCATGGTACTCCAAGAGGTCTTTTATACCAAAAACAAAAAATGGAGGAGATTTGCACCAATCACTAACAAACTGCCAAACTCTCGCCGCCGTGATGCATTCACAAAACAAGTGATCCACCGTCTCCAATCTTTCCCCACAGAAAACACAATTCGGGCTGTCAAAACAACAGTTACGAGCTTGAAGGGCGGTCGTGGTTGGAATCCGATCCATAGCGGCTCTCCACATAAACACGTTGCACTTCTTTGGAATCCACTTGCACCAATCAAAAACATACCTGTTGGTAAAGTCCCTGTTACTATTGAATAAATCTTTAACACTGCTAACCGTCATAACCTTGTCTTTGACACCCATCCATATCCATCTGTCACGTTTGTTAGAAAGATCCAGACCAGCAAGCAGATTTGTCAAACTGTATAGCTCATCCAATTCCTCCACCTTCGAAGGCTGTCTGATCCAACTCCATGACCCACTAAACGTCATATCACCCAAATTAAACCGATTCACAGCACGAGCTTTCTTGTCCCTTTCCAGTTTGAATAGCAATGGGTACCTATCTTTAAGCGGTTCGTCGGCCACCCAATTGTCGATCCAAAACTTTATGTCATTCCCATCCCCCAGATCTCCCTTCAGAAGCTTGCCAATCCCCACCCCACCCAATTTAATTGCCTCGACGCCTTTGACAATGTTCTTCCAAGTACCCGGGAGGTACTTGTTCAAAGGAATACTGTTCCAGCCTCTTTTAGTGTTATGAAGAGCATCGATCACATCTCTCCACAAACCCCTAGAATCGTTCTTGTACCGCCAAAGCCATTTGGAAAGAAGAGCCAAATTCGTCTCCCCGATTTTACTCAGGCCCAACCCACCCATGTTCACAGGAGAAGCCACCCTCTCCCATGCCACCCAATGAATTTTCCTTCCCAACTCAGAACTTCCCCACAAGAATCTTCGAATGATAGCTTCCAGTTTCTCCACCACCGCCATTGGGGCTTTGAATATAGAAAAAGAATAAGTAGGTAGACTTTCCATAACTGACTTAATTAAAGTAATCCTTCCCGCAATAGAGAGACTTGAAGCCTTCCATCTGGATAGTCTAGATTCGAAAATGTCGATCATAAAATTCCAATTTGCAATACGGTTCATATTTGCCCCAATTCATACCCCCAGATGCTTTAGTGGGAGTGAACCAGCAGAACAGTGAACAATACTTGCCATATTACTAACCTCATCGTTGCTTACCCCAATTCCAATCAAATTCGATTTCCCAAGGTGGATTTCCAAGCCGGAGCATAGCTTGAAAACCCTCAGAATTCTGGCCACACTTTTGATGTTATCCCGAGACCACTCCCCTAAAATCATACAATCATCAGCGAACAACAAATGTGAGAGCACCAGATTATCTTTACCCAACTCGACACCCTTGAACTTCCCATTATTTATCGCATTATTCAACATAACTGTTAAGGCTTCCATCACCACAATGAACAAGAAGGGCGCAATGGGATCTCCCTGCCGAATACCTTTTTGACATTCAAACTCGAAGGTTGGGGACCCATTAACCAAAACTGAGGATCTCGCAGACGACAAGATACCAAGCACCCAGTCACACCATTTACTAGGAAACCCCATCCATCTTAATACCGATATAAGAAAATTCCAATTTACGTTGTCATAGGCCTTTGCAAAATCAATTTTGAAAGCAAAAATTCTCTTATTATTCTTCTTAGCCCAACTGAATACCTCATTCAAAATAAGAGGTCCATCAATGATGTTTATGTCCCCCACAAACGCTGTCTGGTTGGAAGATACCACCGACCCCACAACCTTTTTAAGCCGATTAGCCAGAACCTTAGAGATCACTTTGTTGATCACCCCGATCAAGTTTATTGGGCGGTAGTCATTCAGGTTCTCTGGATCTTTAATCTTTGGTATAAGTGTGATGAATGATGACCCGCAACCCCTACTTATCTTCCCATGTGTGTAGAACTCACTCAATAAGGCAACAAAGTCGGGTTCTAAAAGTGACCAGAATCTCTTAATAAATCTAAAATTGAACCCGTCGGGCCCAGGAGCCTTATCATCGCCACAGTCAAACACTGCCTTCTTGATTTCCCCCACCGAAAAAACCCTCGTCAGCCCATCCGCTTCCTCACTGCTCAATTTTGACCCACTCCACCCAACAATACCCGGTCTGTTAACATGTTCTTCTTTAAACTTGTCCCAAAAAAGCCCAAGATGTGCTTTTTGATACATTTGGGCTTCTCCACCCACACCTCGTTTAACATTAAGCCCGGTATGCTATTAATGGATTTCCTGTTATTGATAAAGCCATGAAAAAACCGCGAGTTTTCATCCCCATCTATAGCCCATTTGATTCTTGATTTTTGTTTAAGATCTTTGGCTTTTGAGTCCTCCATCTCCATGATCCTTCTAATACATTCTGTTCGTATCCAGCTATCTTCCTCGTTCAGATCGTTTTCTTCCATGGCCCCTTCAATCTCCTCCAAATCTTCACACTGACATTTAAACAGATTATATATAGACTTTGATTTAAGATCCACATTCTCTTCTTATTCATCTCTGGAGGAACCCTCGAAAATATTATCCTGAAAAAGAAAAATAAAGATCTTTTAAAATGGATAAATTTTACCTAAAAAACATATCCTAATTTTAGATAATCTCAATCTAAAAAAAAATTTCTTTTAAAAAACTCATAATCAACACCTTTGCAAAAAGAATGCTAACATATGAGTGGTTAATTATTCTGTAAGTACTAATTGCTTGCAATTTTTTATAATTATAGTTACATTATTATTCCATGTAAAATGCGACTAATCATATACGAGTATATGATTAGGAATATGCATGGGACTGGTCTCGTTCTGTACCGGTTCTGGTACTGATAATACCGGTCCCGAATATCACAAAAATGTGGTACTGGTCTCGGTAGTCAAATTGAAACACAAATTTTATATAATAAATAATAAATTGTCAAATTCTTGATAGATAAAAATGTACAACATAGCGATATCAATTATCTCATTAAACCGTATACGCTAATTAAAATAAGTATAAATAAATAAATAATTTCTCAATGAAGATATAGACAATTCCACATAGTTTATTAATATTAATATTGTACTTGTGAGAATTTATTAAAATATCTTACTTGCCATATATAGAATTCATTGGATATGTTTAAATAAGATAAAAGTCAAAAAATATAAAATGACACATAGGCAATTTAAAGATAGCTTTAAATTGAAGAAGACTTTAAAATGCTAGAATAACTACTGTTTTAATATATATATATAGATATAGATAGATATATAAGACATAGTGTCCTTTTTATATATATATATATAAATATATAGATATAGATATCATCTATTACAAAACATTGTATATTTATCTATTTCCTTAGAATAATCTAATCTATCTAATAACTTGTGTATACGTATTTTAATTACATTCTTAAACGTTTTAGAAGAAAACTTTATATATTTATGAAAAACACACACACATATATATATATATATATATATATATATATATATATATATATATACAAATATATAAATAGAACTAAAAATATGTCGAGAACTACGAGAACTAATCTTGACCATTAAATAAGTTAATCAATGGTATAATTGATTATGGCATTTATAATTAAAAAAAAATTAACACACATTTTATAATAAAGAAAGGGTAGTCTAGGAATACCGCTAAAAATGCATAAGCCGTTACTACTTACTCGGTGTCTCGGTTCCCTCTTTGACTTTTGAAACATAATGTAGATCCATGTTTTTTTTCTTTTCCTTTGTTTTTCTTTTATTATCATATACTTCAATCTATAGTTGTAATTGTCTCTCTCTCTATTTTAGCTTATTTGATAATATAGATACAGTTGCATCCTAAAGTTGTTACAATACTGGAAAAGCAATATTTTTCACGATTGTATAGTTTCAATCAAATGTTTTGTAATATCTTTTTAATTATATTTAATTGTATACCTTATATATTAAATATATAGTTCTATAAAAATGATATGTCTAAATGTGTAAATTAGATGTGCACCAATGCACACTTCAAAAATGTAATAAAGGTGTCACATGTGAACATGAGTTATGCACATATGTGTACCATTAAAATTTAATATAAGCTGTTATGATTTTATCATGACCACATGTGTATATCTAATTTATACATGTAAACATGTGTACATCTAATTTACACATTTAATTTTTGAGGTGTACATATGTGTACATCTAATTTTGAAGGTGTACATATGTGTACATCTAATTTACGTATGTCAAACATATCATCTTCACATATGAGGTTATACCTATAACCCTTGTAAAATCGAATATTCTTTAAAAACAATATCCATATATTGTAGTTATTAATTCAATTCATGTGCTAGTTCAAATTACTATTGGTTTCTAGGTGTTAGCTGTTAAACGTGTATCTCTATCGCAAATAATTTAGTAAAAAGTTCAAATTAAAATATCTATAGTTAGTGAGCTTTTTGGATTTGAATTTACTATATCAAAAATACAATTTGAATTGTTATGAACGGTTATGGCAGGAGGAATACGTGGGATTTTTGCTATTTAATTTGTATACATCAAAAATACCAAACTACCCTTGGATAATATGAGTTCTCATGGTTCTCGACAAAATTCTAGTTCTTACAATAACTTAACTCTATATATATATATATATGGGGCAATTGCATATATCCCCAACTATTCTATCAAAATTACAAATATCCCCAATCATAATTTTAAATTACATATATACCCAATTTTATCATTTAAATACACAAATATAACCATTTACATCTATTTCATAAAATACATTTTCTATTATGACCATTATACCCTTCTTTTTTTGAAACTTCATTTCATGCTATACTCAGACCACACATTGTACTACCAAAGAGATATTATGACCACTATCAACACAAAGACGACGATTATACATTCCTTTATACCAATCAACACAAAGATATATATTACTTAGAGTAAACGGCCTAAATCGTCCATGTGGTTTACCCTAATAATCAAGTTTCGTCCTTAACTATTCGAAATGACACTGGCAGTCCTTTTGGAAAGAATATGGATCACATCTGGTCCTTTATGCAAACGAACGTTTTCTCTTCTCCGTTTTCTCTCTCACGTGCCATTCACGTGAGGGTAGTACCGTCATTTCGGAAGCCAAAGGACCACTAATGATATTTTTTTTTATCATTTTTTCTCTTTCTTTCTTCTTTCTTCCCCACCAAACACCCCTACCAAACAGTCACACACATTACACAATGGTCCTACTTATGGGGTCAAATCCATACGCTCTAAGAAGAAATATTTGAATATCAATCTCATCGATATCATCGATCTCATAAGTATCATATGTAATTATCTACATCTGTCTATATATAAATTTCTTTTACAAATGATAACAAAAACATATATAAGAAAAAAAAACAGAAAAAGAATAAAGGAGAAAATAGAGAAGTGTGGTGATGATAACAACAAACGATGGTTGGTTCTTCTTTATGCTGTCCAACTAATAGATTTATTAAACCCGCATACCATTCAGATCAGAAAACATCCGGCCACCACCATCAAGATCCGGCCACGGGCCACCACTTCCAAGATCCATTATAGATCTATACATGCACATAAATCGAGCCATCCTCTCTTCTTCCGGCGTCCTTTTTCTTTTCTTGTTCTTCTTTGTTTCCGGGGAAAAACCCCACCGGGATGAAAAACCGGGATAAGGACTGGATGTGATAAGGATGTGTATGCGTGTGTTTTTTCAAACGGAGATGGATGTGATAAGGATGTGTATGCGTATATGTATGCATATTTTTCAGTGGTTTTTTCTTCCCGGTGTATGTGTGTGTTTCAATGGTGGCCGGCCGGAGATGTAAAGGAAAGATGCGACTTGGGGATTTTAAAACTGGTGCGACGGTGATGTAGGGTGGTGGCCGATCAGATTCTAGTGGGGTGGGATGGTGGCCAGATTTACAAACCCATATATCTATAAGGTTTGTTTTATGTATTTGTTAAAAAAAAATTCAGACCTAAATTTCCCCCCCCTTTTGTT
>CM067168.1:99248435-99265935 GCA_034093135.1 Erigeron breviscapus | reverse complement strand
TATATATATATATATATATATATATATATATATATATATATATATATATATATATATATATATATATATATATATATATATATATATATATATATATATATATATATATATATATATATATATATATATATATATATATATATATATATATATATATATATATATATATATATATATATATATATATATATATATATATATATATATATATATATATATATATATATATATATATATATATATATATATATATATATATATATATATATATATATATATATATATATATATATATATATATATATATATATATATATATATATATATATATATATATATATATATATATATATATATATATATATATATATATATATATATATATATATATATATATATATATATATATATATATATATATATATATATATATATATATATATATATATATATATATATATATATATATATATATATATATATATATATATATATATATATATATATATATATATATATATATATATATATATATATATATATATATATATATATATATATATATATATATATATATATATATATATATATATATATATATATATATATATATATATATATATATATATATATATATATATATATATATATATATATATATATATATATATATATATATATATATATATATATATATATATATATATATATATATATATATATATATATATATATATATATATATATATATATATATATATATATATATATATATATATATATATATATATATATATATATATATATATATATATATATATATATATATATATATATATATATATATATATATATATATATATATATATATATATATATATATATATATATATATATATATATATATATATATATATATATATATATATATATATATATATATATATATATATATATATATATATATATATATATATATATATATATATATATATATATATATATATATATATATATATATATATATATATATATATATATATATATATATATATATATATATATATATATATATATATATATATATATATATATATATATATATATATATATATATATATATATATATATATATATATATATATATATATATATATATATATATATATATATATATATATATATATATATATATATATATATATATATATATATATATATATATATATATATATATATATATATATATATATATATATATATATATATATATATATATATATATATATATATATATATATATATATATATATATATATATATATATATATATATATATATATATATATATATATATATATATATATATATATATATATATATATATATATATATATATATATATATATATATATATATATATATATATATATATATATATATATATATATATATATATATATATATATATATATATATATATATATATATATATATATATATATATATATATATATATATATATATATATATATATATATATATATATATATATATATATATATATATATATATATATATATATATATATATATATATATGTTAGGTCGAGAATCGACCATGTATAATTTGTTCAGAAATAGCTTGAAGTTTAGTGAAGACATTACTTCAGAATTCTGAGATGAGAGAGGAGGGGTGGGTGGACAGGGAGGTGGAAGTGGGTGTGGGGAGCGCAGGCAGCTGATGGGGGGGGACGGGGAGGGCCGTTGAGCGGAGGGGGGCGCGCCGGCGCGGCGGTCGCGCAAGCGTGCAAAGAGCCGGCGCGGGCAGGCAGCGCGCAGTCAAAGGGGAGACGGGGCGGAGGCACCGGGCGCTGGATCGGCAGCGGGTGCGGGAGGAGGACAGAGGGCAGAGGAAAAGGCTCGGAGAGCCATCCCACGCTAGACGGGCGAGCACGAGCGCCGGGGGGTGGGAGGAAGCGCAGAGGTATGGGGAGGGGGAGGCGAGTAGAGCGTGAGGAGCGGACGCGCCGGGCGGAAGGCTCAGCGAGGTGGAGGCAAAGAATGGAGGTGGAGGACGCTGCGAGGTGAGATGGAGGGGGAGGGGGAGGGGGGGGAGCGCGGATGTAGGACTGCAGGCGAACCGCAGGGCGGCGGAGCGTAGCGGGGCTGTCGCGCGTGGGGGGGACGCGTGGGGGTGCGGCGGCGGCGCGCGGGGGCAATGCGCTGCGGGGGGCCCGCGCAACGCTGTGAAAGAGGGTGAGGATGCGCGAGGGGTGGGACGTGAGGGGTGAGTGAAGAGGGGCGGACGGGGTGGATGGGAGGGGCCGCGAGGGAGACGGGAGGCTGGAAGAGGGAAGGGGAGGGGCGAGTGTGAGGTGAGGTGTGAGGAGGCGCGCAGGGAGTGCGGTGGTGACAAATGTGCTGGTTAGGGCGAGCGGCATGCGGGCGGGTGGTGGGGGGGCAACTAACTAAGGTTTCTTTGTGCATCTTAGTTGAGGTGATTTTGATAGTCTCTTTAAAAAAAGAATCTTTTACAAAAATAAATTAATGTTGTATTCTAACAAATAATATTATTTGTTAGGTCGAGAATCGACCAAGTATAATTTGTTCAGAAATAGCTTGAAGTTTAGTGAAGACGTTTTATCAGAATTCTGAGATGTCTCAGAATTCCTCCACTGAAGCTTCACTTCAGTTCAGATCAAGACAAATCTGAAGCATTCATTCTGAAGTCAAAGACTGAAGTATGAAGAAGAGAATCACCTCAGAAGCGAGCATCAGAGTGATTCTACCAGATCGAAGACTGAAGCATCTCAGTGTAAAGTACTTACAACACTTTACACTGATTACGAGGAAGACTTTTACTTTACACCTTTATCCGGTTAATAGATTTATCTATTAACAAAAGTTACAAAGTATAGGCTTGGAACCTAGTACTATAAGTCACATCAAGTGACTTATATACTCTTCCAAGTGCAGCATGTAAGGAATTATGGTTTAATTCCTTAAATGCTCACAACCACATTTGTACGATCTTGTCCATGTCATCATGGACTTGGTCTATAAATACAAAGTCTTCTCACAACTTGCAAAAGGCTTGAAACTTTGCATTGCAACTTGTGAGATATACTCTAAGTAAACTTACGAGTATTTCCAAGTCAATTAGATCACTTGTATTTCGGGATTGTTTAGATACTTACACTTTGGTGTTTATCTTTGTTCCGCAACAATCCTTGTATTTGGTTATACATCAATAAATCAAATACATTAGAAAACAACGTGTCTCAATGCTACATACTTGATTATATTTATATATATCTTTATATAGTTTCTGCCATTTGTTCTTGCATTTTATATCTAGTCAATTGTTTCTTGTTATCCATATCTGGATCGTAAACTGAACTTGTCCATCAAGATCAGTTGTACTTGACAGTCGGGTTTGTTATTCATCTATATATTGGGACTCACAATTGGTATCAGAGCAGCAAGGTTGAATTTATATCAATTCATTAACCTTTGATCTGCATAGATGGCTGACTTTGAACAAGAACGACCTGACCCTAATAATGCCACCCCACCCCTATCATCAACAACAATATACCCTCACAATGTTCACGTACACTTTCCAAAAAATCCTGTTCCCAAGTTTGATGGGAACAGTGAAAACTTTCAAACATGGAAAGCGTGCATGCTTAAGTATATTGCTGGTGTTGAGAGGCATTTACCAGATATCCTAAGAGAAGGACCCTTTGTCCCCATGAATGCTTCTACTGTTGTCAGAAATGCCGATGGGACTCCTAGGCAGTCACCTAAGGAGAAGGATCATTGGTCTGAGGAAGATCATAGACTTGTAGACCTTGGACACCAAGTTACAAAATATGATTTTATATGCAGTTCCTGAAACCCATATGCCCACTCTTGTTTTACTTGAAAATTCCAAATTAATGTGGGAGGAACTTATGACACAGTTTGAAGGCACTTCTGAGACAATTGTCACAAGAAAAGTTGCTTTAAATAAAAGATATGAGTCTTTTTTTGCTATCCCTGGTGAGTCTTTAACGCAAACTTACATCAGATTTACAAATCTGGTCAACCAACTGAAAGCCCTGGGTGTAACCAAAGACAAAGAAATTTTGTTAGAAAAATTTTGTGACATTTTACCTTCAAAATGGGAAAACCATATCTTGGTCTTGAGACAAGGCAAAACATTGCACAGTCATACTCTTGCTTCCCTTTATGGAGCATTTAGGTATACTGAAGAGAACAAAGCTGAAAGAGCTTTGGCTGAGCAGGATGCCAAGAACCATGTGTCTACCAGTTCTGGTACGGTTCAGTATTCTGAACCACATAGCACTGCTCTACTATCTTTTGAGAGTGATATTTCTGACTCAATGAAGAAGATGGTTTCTGAAATGTTAAAAACTGGTGTCTCTGGTAATGTTACTCATGATTGTGATGAGAATGACAATGATGATCTGGTTGCCATGCTGGCTAAAACGTTCAATCGTTTTAAGGCCAAATCAAATCGATCTGGCAAACCTTTTGCTTCCAGTGCTTCTATTGACAAGTCCAATCTTGAATGCTTTAAATGCAGCAAGAAAGGACATTTCATGAAGGAATGCAGATCTAGTCAACCTTCATCATCACAATCTGCTCCTAACCATTCTATCTTTCAGAAATCCGATGACAGCTATAAGGCCAAATACAAGAAGTTGAAGGCAAATATGGCTCTTTTGGCACAAGACAACTCAAGCAACAGTTGTATGATTGCCAAAACTGAAAAGTGGGAAGATTCTGATGAATCATCTGATGATGAGGAAGAAGTTAGGGACATGTGTTTCATGGCACAAGAAGACCAAGGTCATTTGGTCAAAACCGATGTTGAATCTGGTCGCTGGGTGGATATAGTGATGAAAAAGGTCAGTAATCTTGTCTATGAAGAAGATGAGGAACACAAACTGGACCTTTTGGTTCTTTTAGAGGCTGACATCTCATTTGTTGAGACAGTGCGTTCAGAAAGCCTAAAAATGTTTGAAAACAATACTTCTGAACTGAACGCCAGTCAGACCAGACTAAAGGAACTGAAAGATGTTCATCTGGCCCTAAAAAGTTATCAATCTATGGTTGCCACTTTAGAGTTGGAAAAAGAAGAGCTAAAAATCATCCTTGAAAAGGAACAAAAAATAATCAAATCTTGGATGAGTGCACCAAAACCAGATGCTGCAATCAAAAACACTTTTGCTATCAAAAAACAGCATATGAATCTGGTGATCTTCACATGGCATCTATAATCACTGATTTAGATGCACTTCAAAAGGAAATGAAACCTGAAATTATTTTTCCTAAAGTTGGCAAACAGAAAACTGTGACTAATAAGGTCAAGGAACATTCTGAGGGAAAATCTGAAACAGCTCAGACAACTGTTTCAGAGAAGAAGGCTAAATCCAAAAAGCCATCCCCCCAGACTTCTTCTAAGGTTCCAAAAGGACAAAAGAAGAAGAAAAACTGATGTGCTAAATCGAGTTTAAAATTTATAAACAAGAAATACCTAAAAACTCACTACTACACACTATCGGGCAGTGGACCCGATCGTATGCAATATAGTAAAAAGGTAAGTCCAGGTTCGTTCACGGGGATTGGTTTGAATTAATTGTTTAGTAAAGGGGTTTGGAAAAAGGGTGTTACTTTGATTCTCACTCTGACAATAACTTTAAAGGACAAATGCGTATAAGTAAAGGTAAGTCTCAAACAATAATGGTAAATATCATCCACCTTGACTCCGCTAGACTTCAGACATGATTGCTTTCAGTTAAGACCAAATTCGTTAAGAGTTGACACGATAAACGTGAGAGAATGAAATGCTCGCGTGGTACCACCAACCGTTTCTAAACACGTTGACAAAATGACTCCTTTTATTAATTTGACATTCACTATCATACCATGAACTAGTGATAATCGCTCATAGACAAGCGACCGTTAGAAAATCACATATGCATTCGACTAGTACCACTAACGAAGAACACACATGCCACCAATATCAAATTAATACAAATAAAGGAATTAAATCATCAAGATCACGACACAACGATAATTGAAATCAACTCTTTGAATTAAAATATAAAGCAATCACATCATTCGTCTAGTTTCATCAAGGTGGACAATAGAAGAATTAGCCACTCATGATTAAATTGAAATTACAATAAGAATCAAGAAAGAACATAAAGTACCAATTGTTTGAAGAATGGAAATTGCAAGACAAATAAGTAGATACGATCTAGATGGGTGCACGTGAATCTTCAATGAATCGAAGACGATTAGATCTTGAATTGACCCTTGAAGAATTCCTTGAAGTGCAGCTCCTAGAAAGAGTATTTGATAATTGGAATTTAGGTCATTTTTTCTATTTATACCTCCCTTGTTTTGGTGCAAAAGCTGCCCAAAACCCTTCAGGTTCGACCCCTCACTGCGGCGCAGTGGGCACTGAAACAGCTCAGACAACTGTTTCAGAAAAGAAGGCTAAATCCAAAAAGCCATCCCCCCAGACTTCTTCTAAGGTTCCAAAAGGACAAAAGAAGAAGAAAACTGATGTGCTAAATCGAGTTTAAAATTTATAAACAAGAAATACCTAAAAACTCACTACTACACACTATCGGGCAGTGGACCCGATCGTATGCAATATAGTAAAAAGGTAAGTCCAGGTTCGTTCACGGGGATTGGTTTGAATTAATTGTTTAGTAAAGGGGTTTGGAAAAAGGGTGTTACTTTGATTCTCACTCTGACAATAACTTTAAAGGACAAATGCGTATAAGTAAAGGTAAGTCTCAAACAATAATGGTAAATATCATCCACCTTGACTCCGCTAGACTTCAGACATGATTGCTTTCAGTTAAGACCAAATTCGTTAAGAGTTGACACGATAAACGTGAGAGAATGAAATGCTCGCGTGGTACCACCAACCGCTCACAAGTCACCAGCCTTGATGACTGCGGCGCAGTGGGCACATGAACACGCCACTGCGTCGCAGTGATATCTTACTGGTCACAAGTCACCATGCCATATAGATGACTGCGGCGCAGTGGGCCATGAACACGCCACTGCGTCGCAGTGATATCTTACTGGTCACAAGTCACCATGCCATATAGATGACTGCGGCGCAGTGGGCCATGAACACGCCACTGCGTCGCAGTGATATCTTACTGGTCACAAGTCACCATGCCATATAGATGACTGCGGCGCAGTGGGCCATGATCACTCCCACTGCGTCGCAGTGATATCTTACTGGTCACAAGTCACCATGCCATATAGATGACTGCGGCGCAGTGGCCATGTCACTACCACTGCGTCGCAGTGATATCTTACTGGTCACAAGTCACCATGCCATATAGATGACTGCGGCGCAGTGGGCACATGAACACGCCACTGCGTCGCAGTGATATCTTACTGGTCACAAGTCACCATGCCATATAGATGACTGCGGCGCAGTGGGCCATGAACACGCCACTGCGTCGCAGTGATATCTTACTGGTCACAAGTCACCATGCCATATAGATGACTGCGGCGCAGTGGGCCATGATCACTCCCACTGCGTCGCAGTGATATCTTACTGGTCACAAGTCACCATGCCATATAGATGACTGCGGCGCAGTGGGCCATGATCACTCCCACTGCGTCGCAGTGATATCTTACTGGTCACAAGTCACCATGCCATATAGATGACTGCGGCGCAGTGGGCCATGATCACTCCCACTGCGTCGCAGTGATATCTTACTGGTCACAAGTCACCATGCCATATAGATGACTGCGGCGCAGTGGGCCATGATCACTCCCACTGCGTCGCAGTGATATCTTACTGGTCACAAGTCACCATGCCATATAGATGACTGCGGCGCAGTGGCCATGTCACTACCACTGCGTCGCAGTGATATCTTACTGGTCACAAGTCACCATGCCATATAGATGACTGCGGCGCAGTGGGCCATGATCACTCCCACTGCGTCGCAGTGATATCTTACTGGTCACAAGTCACCATGCCATATAGATGACTGCGGCGCAGTGGCCATGTCACCACCACTGCGTCGCAGTGATATCTTACTGGTCACAAGTCACCATGCCATATAGATGACTGCGGCGCAGTGGCCAGTCCACCACCACTGCGTCGCAGTGATATCTTACTGGTCACAAGTCACCATGCCATATAGATGACTGCGGCGCAGTGGCCATGTTCACCACCACTGCGTCGCAGTGATATCTTACTGGTCACAAGTCACCATGCCATATAGATGACTGCGGCGCAGTGGCCATGTTCACCACCACTGCGTCGCAGTGATATCTTACTGGTCACAAGTCACCATGCCATATAGATGACTGCGGCGCAGTGGCCATGTCACCACCACTGCGTCGCAGTGATATCTTACTGGTCACAAGTCACCATGCCATATAGATGACTGCGGCGCAGTGGCCAGTCACCACCACTGCGTCGCAGTGATATCTTACTGGTCACAAGTCACCATGCCATATAGATGACTGCGGCGCAGTGGTCCAGTCACCACCACTGCGTCGCAGTGATATCTTACTGGTCACAAGTCACCATGCCATATAGATGACTGCGGCGCGGTGGTCCAGTCCACCACCACTGCGTCGCAGTGATATCTTATTGGTCACAAGTCACCTGCCATATAGATGACTGCGGCGCGGTGGTCCAGTCCACCACCACTGCGTCGCAGTGATATCTTATTGGTCACAAGTCACCATGCCATATAGATGACTGCGGCGCGGTGGTCCAGTCCACCACCACTGCGTCGCAGTGATATCTTATTGGTCACAAGTCACCATGCCATATAGATGACTGCGGCGCGGTGGTCCAGTCCACCACCACTGCGTCGCAGTGATATCTTATTGGTCACAAGTCACCATGCCATATAGATGACTGCGGCGCGGTGGTCCAGTCCACCACCACTGCGTCGCAGTGATATCTTACTGGTCACAAGTCACCATGCCATATAGATGACTGCGGCGCAGTGGGCCATGATCACTCCCACTGCGTCGCAGTCCAATGCTTCTGGTCTCGATGCCACTCATCAACATTCAGGACTTGCATAAATTCTAACTCTTTTCACCTCTTGAACTTTCCAATCAGCTTCATGGCCACAAAATTACTCGAAATTGCACCAAATGGACACGTCACCTGTTTAGAACCTGAAACTACTAACAAAACACATAAACGCGCCAAATGCCAACAAAATCGACTAAAAACATACAATAAAGAGGCCAATAACGATGTGGGCAATGGGTATAAGTTGGTCACATCAAATCCCCCCACACTTGAGCATTGCTTGTCCTCAAGCAAATCCAACAATTAAAGAAATAGTAATCCTTGGCAAAGAAGCTAAATAAACAATTACGAGTTTCAAAAAGAAGCAACACCAAGTATGTCAATGACAAAGAAGTTGGGTGAAGCAGTTTTAATCTTAAATGAAAACCCGAAATGTTTGACAATACCTGAACGATCCGCAAGCCATGATAACACAACTAAGCACAAGTGAAACAAATGAACCTATCAAACTCATTCTACTCCAACAAACTTACTTTGGGGTTGAATATATTGTAGAATCACTCATAGCTCGGTCGTGATGTATGCTATTTTACCATAGGCTTGAACCGGGATCATAGCTCCACCGACGTGGCGTAAGCACCAAGCACATCATCAAAATAGGCATTAAGGTAGGTTGTATAGTTAAGCTAAGGTATGTATAAGGGACATTTACAATGAAGGAATGGGAATATAGGTTAATGAAGAAAAGAAAAGTCAAAGTATATGGATTATGTATAATGGAATATGGTAGTGAGGGTAAGAATTGAAAATGAAACAAAGAAAAAGTATGGTCAAACCTAAATGCCAATTCGTCATCCGATGTACTTATATCACAAAAGTGATCTCACTGCGGTCTCGTCACGATCACCAGGCCAAGTTCTAGAATCAACACATCACCGGCACACTCATATCAAGAGAAGAACCCGGAAATGGAATAGATATACCTCAAACATGCACATCTTAGTACAGGGCTCGAAATGGAACCCTTACTCCCGAATAAATCCGAGAGCCTAAGAGAGGGACAAAGTTACAAGGCAATCAAACCAAAACCGTAACACCTAACACAACTATATATGAAATGATGAAATCTCACAATTGGGTGTTTGGATATATTTGAGTATGCAAGTAATGTTATCAATCCCGAAGGACTAGCCAAATAACCGTTCAGAACACATATCGCCGGTTAAAAATTTTGCCAAGGAAAAATTTGTAGTAAAATTGCTTATTAAGATATGAATTAAGTGACAAAAGCAATTTACCACAAGGACAAGCTCAACTCAAGTTCAAAAACCATATCAACTTCCATTATTCCACCAAATTGAAAACACCAATTCCAAATGCGCACATCACAGTAAAGAGCTCGATAATGGAGCTCCTACCCTTGGACAAAATCCAAAAGCCTATGAGAGGGACACATCCAAAACCGGTAGAAATCTCAATGGCAAAAACAACAAAAGCGATATACCCGGTAGCTTAAACCTATTTGCCACCCCCCCACACTTGAGATGGACAATGCCCTCAATGTCCATATTCGGTCAAATAAAGGTAAATAGGGGTAAGCAACATAGAAAAATCAGAGCACATACCGGAAAAAGGACTGTGTGTGAACAATGTCAATAAAGATGCCAATCAAAAATATAGCGCTGAACTTACTGCCAGCATATGCACATGACATCATAGTGAGCTACTGACACGATCACACAATCAAACAGAACCAGCTGGTCCTCCCCCCACACTTGGGTTCTGCCAGGTATTACCATCAAACGTACAGACCTGTCCAATCTCAAATAGCACACACAAACAAATATCCGTACAAAAATTTAACTAATCTACAGTCGCATGCAGAGAATTAAAGAACAAAAGAAAAGAATACAAATGTTTCATCACCCCGTAGGGTGGATACCAAACACAAATAAATGTACAACAAGCATGCAAACCAGAATCAAGCTCAGATGTGTCAAATCCCACGGTCACTGAAACTGGCCATGATAGCCATAGGGGAGACCGGATGTATCAAACAAATCAGTGACCCAAGTACGCTCCCCCTCCTGACCGGAACTAGAGGCACCAACATCCCCTCCAGAAGGTCCACCACCAAAGCCCGAACCAGAACCTGCAACGAAACCAGGCTGAAAAGAGGATGATCCACCAACATCTCCACCAGACGGTCCAGTAGTCCAAGGTCTCCAATCAGCACTAGTACCTGCATCAACAGACGACCTACCTCCAAAAGTACCAAACTGTACAGGGCCACGAGGAGATCCCCCAAGGTCATGTGGGAAGAACGAACCTCCTCCCTGACGATAAGGCGGAACATGAATAGGAGGAGGTGAGAACTCAGGAATAGGAGTAGGTGGAACGAACTGCTGGCCATGGTACTGAGCATCCCACATCGGCTGATAATAATCAAGTGTGTAGTTGGTGTGGGCCTGCTGCGATCCCATCCAGGTCATATCCTGATCCATGCGCCGCTGATAATCATCAAAAGCCTGGCGGCTAGCCTGCTGCCCATCCATAATCTGCTGCAGCTGAGACCCTAAGTCGGTCAAATCAATGCTAGGACGGCCCCGCCTCCTCTGGGGCTCCTGGGGAGCATCCCCCATCTCCTCATCATCAGAATCCTCCTCAACTTCAGGCGGTGCAGCAATAACTCCAGTATCTTCCAATAACTGAGCCCGTTCATTCTTTTTCGGCTTCTTCACAATTTTTCCCAGAATCAACTCTTTCTCCGTCAAACTTTCTTGTCGAACAGCTGCAGACAACTCTTCCTGACATGCGTCCTCCCCAAAAACTCCCATCCGCTTATAAATGCGGG
Source organism: Erigeron breviscapus (assembly GCA_034093135.1). Classification (NCBI taxonomy): domain Eukaryota; kingdom Viridiplantae; phylum Streptophyta; class Magnoliopsida; order Asterales; family Asteraceae; genus Erigeron; species Erigeron breviscapus. The sequence goes on along the minus strand of CM067168.1, from coordinate 99,254,030 downwards.
TAACAAACTGACCCAAAACCAACTTTGAATCCGAGTGATTCACCATTCTATCAATAACAACCATAGGAGCCAAAGCAAATCTCCTCGGGGCTCCCTCGGTAAACAACTTCATCAACCACAAATCTAACTGATATGCCTTATCCCAATGGGTAGACCTCTGAACCAAGAACGTGACAATCATACGATGTAACAATCTCAACTTAACACTCTGAATCTTAGAAACACTAGCACTGCCCCCAGTGGGCCAAGCATGTCCCCCAGAAATTCTGGTCCAATACTGAGTAATTGACTCACCATCTCCTATATCTTGTTTCACAAATAACCCTTTTCTTAACAAAGCCCTAAAATCACGATTATCAAGCTGTTCCCGTGTATACATCCCACAATAATAACCGAATTCAGGAATAGACATCTTCCTAGACTGTCCCCCACAAAAGAATGTAACAACCCTCTCTTCAAAAATGTTGTTTATCTTATTCAACTCCTTTGTCAAACTCACAGTAGAATAAAATTCTAAACAAAGCTCTCTATACACAGGTTCACGATTATTAAAAGTGTTGTGCCACATATCACTACTGACAATTCTACCATCAATCTGAACCTCAATTTTAAACCACCTATTAATATCAGCTTGCACCCCATAAATTCCAGCAATAACTCCAGTATCTTCCAATAACTGAGCCCGTTCATTCTTTTTCGGCTTCTTCACAATTTTTCCCAGAATCAACTCTTTCTCCGTCAAACTTTCTTGTCGAACAGCTGCAGACAACTCTTCCTGACATGCGTCCTCCCCAAAAACTCCCATCCGCTTATAAATGCGGGTAACAAACTGACCCAAAACCAACTTTGAATCCGAGTGATTCACCATTCTATCAATAACAACCATAGGAGCCAAAGCAAATCTCCTCGGGGCTCCCTCGGTAAACAACTTCATCAACCACAAATCTAACTGATATGCCTTATCCCAATGGGTAGACCTCTGAACCAAGAACGTGACAATCATACGATGTAACAATCTCAACTTAACACTCTGAATCTTAGAAACACTAGCACTGCCCCCAGTGGGCCAAGCATGTCCCCCAGAAATTCTGGTCCAATACTGAGTAATTGACTCACCATCTCCTATATCTTGTTTCACAAATAACCCTTTTCTTAACAAAGCCCTAAAATCACGATTATCAAGCTGTTCCCGTGTATACATCCCACAATAATAACCGAATTCAGGAATAGACATCTTCCTAGACTGTCCCCCACAAAAGAATGTAACAACCCTCTCTTCAAAAATGTTGTTTATCTTATTCAACTCCTTTGTCAAACTCACAGTAGAATAAAATTCTAAACAAAGCTCTCTATACACAGGTTCACGATTATTAAAAGTGTTGTGCCACATATCACTACTGACAATTCTACCATCAATCTGAACCTCAATTTTAAACCACCTATTAATATCAGCTTGCACCCCATAAATTCCAGCAAAAACAGGATCAAGGTACTTTGGAGGACATACCGGTTGACGGTGAAGCAAAAATAGTGTATTCAAGAAATAGTTTTTGTGAGGTTGCTTCGCCCCTTTAAACTCTAACCAATCATGAGTTTCATCCATGTCATCTTCTCCGAAAACTAAATCAGGAATCTCAACCTCTTTTCGGGCTCTTTTGGCAGGGGTTGCTTGAGCTCCACTACTTTGCCCAACTTCCATTTGCTTCCTCTGACTTGCGGACTGCAATCACAATCATTAAAACAATCAAACAATATTAGATATACGGAATGCAAAACCTGAACCCTCAATAATATTCAAAACAAATTATGGACAGAATCATCCCACTGCGGCGCAGTGGGACTGGGTGGACCTCACTGCGTCGCAGTGAAAAGTTACTGGTCCATAGCCCCAGTTTTTCCTTAGAAAAATTTTTGAAAACAAACTTACCTCAAACCACTTGTCCTTAAAATCGCACCTGCACGTTTCTTGACAAAACAAAATCAACTAACTAGTAAAATGAAAATAAAATGCAACAAAAATAACACGGGTTGCCTCCCGAGAAGCGCTTAATTTATTTACGAGTCTTTAGCTAGACTCGAACCTCTCATAATCACCAACATTGGGACCCCGACGCCCCCACACTTGAAGTGTTGGGCGGTCTACTTTTAAAAGGAGAGAAACAGTTACCTTTAACCTTGTTACATATCCAATCATTTGCTTCGTCAGAAATATCAACAACCATCATTAACTCAGCTTTCTCATTTGTTGATAAATTAGAGCACAGTTCTTTGGATAACTTAATATTCCCATGAGAAATAGCGGACCTCACACGACTATAAAGCTTACGGATCTTAGCACAAGGGCCATCCGTTGGTTTAGGAACATGTACCGCTGTTGACTTCAATTCTAGCTCTCTTTCCTCTAGCTTATCATCCAACCATTTATCAATCTGTGAATCCAAAGAACTAACACAGGTAGTTTCAACATAATTAGCAGCATTAGGCAAAGAAACAGAACATGTGTTTGAAAATGTTACAGATTCATCCCCGGCTCTCAATGTCAACTTACCACGACCAACTTCAAGTTTGGCATCGGCCGTGGCAAGGAATGGTCTCCCTAAGATAAGAGGCACATTTAATGCCTCTTCAGCTTCAATAATCACAAAATCTACAGGAAAAATCAAACCTCCCACCTGAATTAACACATCTTCTAATATTCCAATAGGTCTTATTTCAGACTTATCGGCCAAATTGATTTTCATGTTAATAGGTTTAGGTGTTCCTATTCGGCCCATGCTAAACTGAGGCTTAGGATTCTGTTGAGTAGTGCTAGGTAAAGTACCTTGTGGCCTAGAAAGGGCAGCCATCCTACTCTCAAGATCCTTGAAGTTCAACCCTGCATTCTTGGCATTCATCTCAACTTTACCATCTATCCTATCCAACCTCTCATGCAATGCCTTCGTATCATCCCGAATCATCTTAATACTTGTATTTGTTTCAATCTGATTGCTCATCATTTGCTTCATCATCTCCCTCAACTCGTCATTTGGATCGGTGTTAGAAGTTCCAGATCCTTGACCTTGGTGTATCTGCTGCTGAGGCTGATTCTGATAATGATCTTCTTGCCTCCTGTTACCTGAAAAACGAGCATTATTAGTAGGAAAATTAGAGTTGTAGGAAGTATTACCTGAGGGCCGGTTTTGGAAACCGGTATTGCGTTGGTAGCTCCCTTGTTGTTGGTTTTGGATGTAACTAACATCTTCGGGTCCCCGACTTGGACAATCTTCCGAATAATGCATATTTCCACAATGGTCACATCCATCGGCAACAACCTTCACATCCCTTTCAATGGCCCCAAACCGACTCTCTTGCATAGCAAATCCTTTCTCCATACGCTCAGATAGCGCTCTCATCTCTCCAATCATTCCCGAATCATGACTAGCCTCCGCTTTTGCAACTCGGCCTTGGCTAGTACCCTTCTTCAACCTTCTCTCATTCTTTAAAAACCGATCATCATCCATGTTTGCATTATCCTTTGCCATGGATTCCAAGATTTCGAAACCCTCATTTGGTGTGATCTTGTTGAACCCACCACCAAAAGCATAACCTAGCTCACGTTTGGACTTCTTATCGAGCCCATCAAAGAATAGTTCAACATATTGCTCTCTAGTCATATTATGACCCGGGCAATTTCTCAACATCTCTTTAAATCGGATCCACGCATCAACAACATCTTCATCTTCGTCTTGGGCAAACGACCTTATCAAGTTTTCCAACTTTCTTTGGGTTCTAAGTGAGTAGAACTCACCAATAAAGGCTTGCTTAAGTTGGTCCCAAGTCGTAATGCAATTTTCCGGAAGGTCATTGAACCAATCAAGAGCATCGCCGGTAATGGACATTGGAAATGTCTCGAGTTTTACGGCATTCATTTGATTCTGCCCGTATTGGTATAACCTAGCCAACTTCTCAAATCTTTCTAGATGTTGATACGGATCCCACTTCCTTTTACCATCGAATTGTTGTTCCTCAATGCTCTTAAGATGATTACCCTTTAGGTTGAAGTCATGAGCAATTTGAGGAGGTCTAATAGGACTACCCCGGTTTGCAGGAATAGTGCGAACCCTTTCGCCATACCGTATATCATTTGGGTCCCTTTCTTCGTCTGCCATTTTCTCCTCTACCTTAACCTCAAGATTAAACAATTCTTCCAAATAGAACCCCTCCTCGTCAGAATCAGGAGTGGGTCTAGCAATGGGCGAGAATGGTGTTGGTGTAGTGTAGTTGAACCTACGTCTTGTTGGTGTTCTCAACGGACTATTAAGTGGTAAACCAGAAGACCTCAAGTTCATCAACTAGAAAGTAGACCTGCAAAACACAACTAACCAAACACGTCAACTGCACCTGTGATAAGATAAGAAAAGAAAAAAAATCACATATGCATTCGACTAGTACCACTAACGAAGAACACACATGCCACCAATATCAAATTAATACAAATAAAGGAATTAAATCATCAAGATCACGACACAACGATAATTGAAATCAACTCTTTGAATTAAAATATAAAGCAATCACATCATTCGTCTAGTTTCATCAAGGTGGACAATAGAAGAATTAGCCACTCATGATTAAATTGAAATTACAATAAGAATCAAGAAAGAACATAAAGTACCAATTGTTTGAAGAAACGAAATTGCAAGACAAATAAGTAGATACGATCTAGATGGGTGCACGTGAATCTCCAATGAATCGAAGACGATTAGATCTTGAATTGACCCTTGAAGAATTCCTTGAAGTGCAGCTCCTAGAAAGAGTATTTGATAGTTTGGGTATTAGGTCATTTTTTCTATTTATACCTCCCCTCTTTTTGGTGCAAAAGCTGCCCAAAACCCTTCAGGTTCGACCCCTCACTGCGGCGCAGTGGTCGTGTAATGACCCCACTGCGTCGCAGTGATATCTTACTGGTCACAAGTCACCATGCCATATAGATGACTGCGGCGCAGTGGGCCATGATCACTCCCACTGCGTCGCAGTCATATCTTACTGGTCACAAGTCACCATGCCATGTGGATGACTGCGGCGCAGTGGTCCAGTCCACCACCACTGCGTCGCAGTGTATTCTCACTGGTCTCGAACTGCTCTTTCCACCCTGATGACTGCGGCGCAGTGGGCACATGCACACGCCACTGCGTCGCAGTGATATCTTACTGGTCACAAGTCACCATGCCATATAGATGACTGCGGCGCAGTGGGCCATGATCACTCCCACTGCGTCGCAGTCCAATGCTTCTGGTCTCGATGCCACTCATCAACATTCAGGACTTGCATAAATTCTAACTCTTTTCACCTCTTGAACTTTCCAATCAGCTTCATGGCCACAAAATTACTCGAAATTGCACCAAATGGACACGTCACCTGTTTAGAACCTGAAACTACTAACAAAACACATAAACGCGCCAAATGCCAACAAAATCGACTAAAAACATACAATAAAGAGGCCAATAACGATGTGGGCAATGGGTATAAGTTGGTACATCAAAATCTCCCCCACTGAGCCTTACCTCAGATTCTGGTAAGGCTCAGGTATCTAATGAAGAATCTATTTTGTTAAGGGTA
>CM067168.1:99210758-99247435 GCA_034093135.1 Erigeron breviscapus | reverse complement strand
ACGACTTTTTGAAAAAATTTACCGGAGTCGCAATGATCCAAAGATGGGACATGCCAACCACCTGTCAGGCCTTCTCCTTAGCAAACGACACAAGGGAGTGAATTGATAGCCTACCGACAAACTCGATAGATAGTTTCGAAACTCTCCAAAACAAGTTCAGGTTACAATTCAATATGCAAAAGAAACATCGAAAAACAAATGTGTCGGTACATAGCATAAAACGACAAAGTGGAGAGACACTTAGGGATTTTGTTGCAAGATACACAAACGAAACCCAGGAGATAAGTGGACTGCCAGAAAGCCAGAGGATATCAGGACTCATTCATGGGCTACGGGCAGTCGAGCTGGTCGAACACCTCACGACGAACTTGCCGGAAACATATGACAAATTGACATCTAAGGCTCACATTTGGCTTGACGTCAAAGAAACGACTGGAGCGGAGTACGCTCTAGGAAAACGAAAAAGAGATCCGAATGATAGCGGAAACAAGGGCCCCATAGAAAACCCTAGATGGGGAAGCAAAGCCAAAGAAGGTGGAAGAATAATACTGCTGAAATTAACAAAATCACTGAAGGATATTCTCACAACAGAGCGGGTAGCGCAAACCTTCCCAACCCCACCTAGATTAACAACCCGAAAAAGGGATCGAGGAAAATATTGTGCATTCCACAAAGATTATGGACATGACACGGACCTATGCCGGAATCTCCAAAAAGCCATAGAAGAAGCAATAACCGCTGGAAAGTTGCAACATCTTGAAAGGGAGGTGCAAAAAGAAGCATCGAAAGCAGAAATAGAGGACAATGCAGCAACTAACCCACTACAGGCACAAGTCCTTATGGCAGGGAGAGAACCACAAGGCAAAGAACGGAGTACTACAACACAAAAATAAAAAAAAAAAAAAAAAAACCAAAAAAACAAAATAAATAAGATAGAGCTTTTAAGTCAGAAAAAATCCAGAGTCAATAGAAATACTGACTCGACCCGCTAGGGAGGAAACATGGTCGGAAGACAAAGACGAAGCACGGACAAAGACTCCGAGTAATACGGAGCAACAAATGAAAGCTAGCAGCTAGGAACCTTACTATGTAATGTCCTCCTGCGAATTATTTTCAAAGAAATAAAGCTTTCAAATGATCGATCAAAAACAAAAAAAAAACGCGCGTAATAATAATAAATAATAATATATAAAGACTTTATGAAAAGCTTGCAAGGGGACGCCCGATAAAGCATCCATAAAGCAACCAAAGAACGTCATAAGGCGACTGCCATGAGACAATCACGTCATAAGGCGACTGCCATGAGACAATCACGTCATAAGATGACTGCCATAAGACAACCATGTCATAAGGCGACTGTCATAAGACATTATTAAAAAAGAGAGTCATAAGGCGACTGCCATGAGACAATCACATCATAAGGCGACTGCCATGAGACAATCACGTCATAAGACGACTAGTAGACAACCACGTCATAAGGCGACTGTCATAAGACATTATTAAGACGCCATAAGGCGATCATCACAAAATATATAATAAATAATATCCAGCAACAGCAGATAAAGGGAAGTAGCAAAGGATCGTAATCAACAAATAAAATAGAGAAACAAGTCTAAAAGCAAATCAGTCTACGAAGACGGTATTTGCATAAGCTGATAAGGGGATGCATCAGGATCTGAAGAAAGAGCACGAAGATATGAAGAGTGCATATCCTCCAGCTCACTCATAGCTCTGTTTAGAGGACCCGCAGTGTCCTCAACAAGCTCGCCACCGCTAAGAGAGATACGAACTTCAGCAGCAAGGGAACGAATCAACTCTGACTCGGCATCAACCCTATTAGCATTACACAAGTCTGAAACCCTCTTACCAAACTCAGCACTATTCAAGAAAGACTTGCAAACATGAGGAATCACGTCGACAATAAGCCGCCTATACCTATCCTTCAGATCAACAAAAGCAGAACGATCCTGCCCCAACAAAGCATTCTTGGCAGATAACTCTTTCTTCAGCACATTGATCTCATCTCCCTTAGCCCGAATCCCTTCACGAGCAGACTTAAGCTCTGCAGTCAAACTACCCAAACTAACTTCCAATTCCGACACTTTAAACTCTGACGACAACTTTTTTGCTTTGAGCTTATCAATCTGCTCACATGTAGGACCACAATCTTCTGAAAGTTCACGAAATTTCGAATCCAACACATTCTCAATTACGGGAGCACAGAAAGAAGACTGATTAAACAATTCAAAAAGCCTCGACACATCCATACCCATCAAATTTGAAACCCACCCGGAGGGAGCAAAAGATCCAATGCTGTAGTGACAAGAAAGACCATCCAGAGCTTGCAGGAAAGAATGAAACCCTGCAAAAACATATATAAATAAGAAGACCAAACATCTGAAGATCAGATACACAAAGCAAATACATACCAAGAGTCTCCTCCAAATCCTCGGATCGCTTTGCCTTCTTCCTAGAAGAAGGCACACCAGGCCCCTCGCGGAAGTCTTCTTTCTGCTCCTGAGGCGGCCAGCAACGGTGCCCTGTTCATCAACAGAATGATCACAATTATCCCCACTAGTAGGGCAGTCAGACACTTCAATAACAGGACGAATAACCGGACATTTTCATGAAGAATGGTCTCGCTCGCCTGGCAGATTGCCTGCAACCCAACATCATCAGCGGTTTGAACGCCGGAGCCTCCGGCAGGGAGCTCCGAACCTGAGGCCGAAAAAGAAGGAGTAGTTTTCACAACCAGCTGGGCAAGAAATGACTACCTATTAATCATCTGTTTGAACGCCATTACTGCAAAAAGAAGAATAACAGGTGACAATAAAAACACACGAAAGAGAGAAGACAGAAGAAGGAAAGAGATGGAGGAGTCAACAGCAGGATATCATAGGAACGCTTTACAAAAACCCTAAAGCGGGCAAAACCAACAACAATAAGGGAGCTGACCAGAGACAAATCAAGAAAAACCATTCAAAGTCATAGCCACCCCCATTTCAAAAAACAAGGGAGAAAAGGAAAGACAATAAATGGGGATTACAACATCCAAAGATGGAGCAGCAAAATGGAATCAATGGAAACCTAAAATAGGGTTGATTAAAAAACAAAGAAACCAGGATCTAAAGACCTTCATCGGTCAAAGACAACACTAGGGTTTCAAGTTGCAAAATTCAAATACAACCCTAATCACACTACAATATGAAAAGAAGATTAAAAGAAGAAATCAAGTTAGAAGCACATACCTCTTCAAAAGGATGATGCCGAAAGGAAGAAGGAAAAAATGGGAGAGTCGCTGGAGAAGATATCGCCTATAGGAAAGGTAACAATTTTATATTTTGAAAAAATACAGTACAAAAACGAAGTATTTATGGTCAAAGATGCCAAAAAATCTTAACCGTCCAAGCAAAATCTAGAGATAAGCACTAAAAAGTCTCACAAGTCAGCTTTGACTTAATACACATTGTTTCTGATGGACCTCCGAAAGAATGATCTGGGAGGCGACCATTGTTTTTGAAGTCTAATAAGACAGCCTACAGATAGCCTCTCCTATTAGACTGTGGGCTTGATGATATACCCTATACGGAGCTCTACCTCCGCACTCAAAGAAGATACATCCGAACAGGTAAAAACGCTTATACGGAGCACTGCCTCCGCAGGCAGAAATAATCCCGGAGCACCTGAGTTAAATTACTTAGCTCCGGAGGAATATACATATCAAATCCTCTATAGGAGGAAACATATATTAAGGTCCGAATACCTCGGACACGGCTTATTATAAAATCATCATAAATCTCCTTAAATAGGAGATATCCTTAAAAGAGGAAGAGATTTACCCTAATTCTCTTACCCTCCTCTCCAAGTTTCTTACCCTCTATATAAAGAGGAGATGCCATACGGCACGGGGGCATCAGAGACACCCTACACACATCACACGGCACCGATCCTCAGATTCGGTGACAAACCATCAACAACATTCGACCTCCGAATTCCTAACTATCACAATCAAACCCTAGGCATGATAATCGACCAAGGTTAACAAATAAAGGCGTAACGCGGCTTGCTGCCCTCTGACCGGAAGGGAATCGCCAACAAAACACCCAAAACCCATCTCACACCTTCGGTTGAGTCATAGTGCGTTTATTTGATCAAACAGGTAGCATCAGCAGCAATCTCCTTCACAGCCTCAACGGCCACAGGCTCCACAACTTTCCCAGCAAGCAACTTTGCAGAAATCACAAACAACTTGGGATGAAATTCCAACAACGGAGCCTTCACAAACTCAGCCAAAGTAACCTCTGGGAAATGAGAAAAATATCAGAAAAGTAAAAAACTGATGAAGCTAAGAAAAACGCCATAAAAGACAAACATTCTCACCGTTCTCTCCAACAAGAATTCTAGAATCAACACCTTCAGGCCACTGCTTCAAAATACCGGCTTGGTGCAAGACAACGTCAGGATAACGATCCAACTTGACAGGATTCTCAATAATCTGACCGTACAGGGGTAACTCAAGCACATGGGCAGGCACCGACTCTTTAAATTTAGTCGGTTTCTCACCAGTCAATAACGCTGAGTAAGCCTCAGGGATTACGGAACTTTCAATGAAAACAAATTCATTTTTCCACCCCCTGGCGTCAGTACTACCCGGCAAAAAGCAATCGATCTTGGGTTTCTTTTGGATGGTTACCCACTCACCAGCATCGCACAAATCAAAGAAAGCAGAAAACAAATCAACAGACGCCTCACCACCATATGCGCGACAGAGGATTTCAAAACCAATAATACGAGCAACACCATTAGGATGCATAAAGGAGAAAGGACAATTGTAATGGCTCATCACATCAAGGAAAAGGGGGAAAGCGGAAATCTTAGGTTGCCACGGGTAACATGGGCGATATACAGACCCACAAAACCCTGAGGAGGATTGGCAACGGTTTCCTCAGAGACGGTAAGCGAACCGCCTTATCTAAAGAAGAAAGGTAGGTGGAGCACAACCATCCCAACCCCTCAGACGTAACCACAGATGAAAGTTCACTACGACCTACTTTAGTCATTTCTGAAGAATAACGAAGGAAGAAATCGAAGGAAGATAACTGACCTAAAGAAAGGGAAATTAGGGCACATCAGATGCAAGATTGGGGAAATGATCGGAACGATCTGGCAAGCAATACAAGGTATTTTTATTTTTTATTTATTTACCTTTTTGACCCTCGAGAATTTTAAGACTAACAAGACAGCCCTCAGACGTCTATCTTATTAGACTGGGGGCTTGATGATATACCATGTACAGAGCTTTACCTCCGATATCGGAAGACCTCTGTATCCATAACGAAGCAACAGCCTTTGCAGGAAAGGACCTCCGTATTCAGAATTATCACGAAGCTTTCAGGATTACTATCCCAAGCTCCGGATATGCTCAGAACCTTTCGTATCTACCTAAATCTCCTATAAAGGAAAGATATATCAAATACTCGAATACCTCGGACACGGTTTGTGACGAGATCATTATGAATCTTCTTAAAAAGATAAGAGATATCCTTAGAAGAGGAAAAGATTTACCCTAACTCCTTTTCCTTCTCTCCAAGTCTCCAATGCCCTATATATAGGGACGTCTCCGCATCCAAGAGGATTCATTCACCTCTTGAAGAAAAACCTAATACACTAAGGCGTAAAGCGGCCTCTATGCCCTCTGACCAGTAGGGAACCGCCTACAAAACACTTCCACCACACCTAAACCCCCAGGTCGAAGCCATTGAACGATTCTTGGATCAAACACAATCTAAGGTCTAATTTGTGATAAATCAAAGAAAGCGTACCCGTTTCTGACAATTCCGTTTCCTCGTTTGCTTGACTGCTATACGATATACTCGATCCTCAATCTTTTGTGTCCCTAAGATATTAAACGACAAAATAGAGCAATAATTTGTATAATATTGTTTTGTGTGGGAATGAGTTTAGGAATGGGGGTCCTAAAACTCATTAAAGTTGGAGCTTGAAGATGTTAACCTTCAAGCCAACATTATGGGGGATGTTGGACTCTAAGATCTAGGGGGTGTCCCCAGTCTTTCGAGTGTATTTGGTGGCGTGGTTAGCCAATTCATGGGATAAGTAGTTTTGGGTGGCGTGGTTAGCCAATTTCGGGAGATGGCGTGGTTAACCAATTTCGGGAGATAGATGTAACATCGACAACCAATAGAATTAATTTCGACGACCTTGGAATTTAACCCTTCAACCGTGAAATTAATTATCGTGCGACACGGGAGAGCTTAAGAGAAGGTGAAAACCTTCAACCAAAAGTTGGCGTGAAAGCCAAAAGGTGAAGACCTTGTTCCACGTTGACGCGCTAATAGACAGCGAATTCTCTTTCTCCTGTTTAGAACAATTCTAACACTAGAATTATATGGATTAGTTCTTTTAAGGAAATAACAATTACAACTTATAAATTTGCATTTCTACATTCCAGAAGTTCAATTCAGAATCCTTTGTAGTGTCAATGCTACTCTCATGCCTTTTCCCTGTGGTCATTATTTTGTTATGATTAATCGAATTCGTACCTTCAAATCGTGTTACTTCAGGGTTAGAAGTTTCTTTTGTTAATGCACTTTCGTGTATGTTCCCTATTTCATGACTTATCTGTTGTCGTCTTAAATCTTCAATCCCTAAGCTCTCTATAGCCTGTGGATCTAGATCTTTGGATCTTTGCAAGATCGTTTGAAGCTTAAGAATATCTAGAACCTTCAATTGCAAAACTTGTGAATCTATCATAATTTCGCAGCTTCTCTTTTCTAGGTCAGCTTCGACTCGACTTACAATAGAAAACAAATTCTTGTTAGCATAGAGATAGGGATAAGAATATTTAGCTTTCTTTCTTACGTTAGATGTCCCCGTTCTTTTGGTATTGTAAAAGATTTTTCCTTGTCTGTTCGACATAGTTAGTTGTAAAGAAATTGATTTTGATTTGTGGAAAGCACCTTTTGCCTCATGGTGGGCGCCAAATTGTTTTGGTCAAAAATTAACCAAGATAATCAACCTTGAAGACTTAGATCAATTATGTAACCAAACTTTCGTTCGTGAGGTTAAGGGCTTGTTAAATATTGAGTTTCAAAGATGCATTATAAAGAAAAGACTTGTAAAAGATTTATGTCAACTAAACAAAGAATTAAAGGACAAATATAATTGTAAATAAAGATCTAAATACGATGAAATAATGTAAAGAACAAGAGATAATGCAAATTATAGTAAAGATCGAATAAAAAGTAAATAAAAGTAAAGATAAAGGAACAAGAACACCGAGATTTGTTATCGAGGAAAAAGCCCTTAATCCTTTTGGATTGCCGGCATAAAAACCCCGGGAGGAAGCAATCGTCCCTGCCTTTGTTCTCTTATTAATTATTGTTCAAATGATTACAATGATGGAACTTAGTTGATCGATTAATGCTAAATGTGTGAGAAAAAAGATGAGAGCGTAGAGAACTGTGTGTGAGCAGGTGTGTTGCAATATGAACTTAGAGCAGATTAGTTGTCCTATATCGATCAACCTTGTTCGTTTATATAGACCTAGTAGATAACTAACTATCCGAAATACTAGGGATCTTCCAGGTCTTCGATATTGAGACGTTGGAGAGAATCTTGACTGGTCAAGTGTACGTTGAAGTCTTTTTCCCTCATGTTGAAATCAACTAGAAGACCGATTATGTAACAAGACCAAGTCTTCTTTACTTGTTGATGAATAATCCCATGTGTTAATTCCTTTTTGCACCGTTAGAGGTATTTTCCATAGCCAAATATCGATTATTCTAGAGTCTGCACAAATAACTCACGTGGAAATAATAATAACAAGTATTTTGTAACGTTAGCAACATATTCAGTAAGTCACAAGAATATTATCGATATCAAGATCTTAACGTGTAAAGATCTTAGGAGTTCAAGATATTGGTACGTGAAATTTCACCCATAACAGACTCTGCGTATATGAACATATGCTACGTCTAGTTCAAAAAGAGTCAGCGTCTATCTACACATCGTGTAAACGCCACGATCATGAACGTACGTAACGTCTAGACACTAGACGCTGAATACAGAAAAAGACACCGCGTCTTTGAATTGTCAGACATTTAATGCTATGACGGTTGTCTCTATACACAACATGTAGACGCTGCGTACAGCAATGTACGTAACGTCTAGTGACCTAGACGCTGCGTACAGCCAAAGACGCTGCGTCTAGGGTAGGTTTAGATAGTTTCTTGTGTGTGTAAATAGTATAACCCTTGAAATTTCATTTGTACTGTAGCATTGGGAGATAAGGAATGGTTAAAAAGATTCGCCAGGGTTTATGTCCGATTGGGCGTCACTGCCTTGAATTATAAAATGCCACGCACGCATCTCTAGTTTTTTTTTTTTGAAAAGTAACTATTATTCACAAATACCGACTCCCACAAACAGGGAGCGGTTCGATGTACAATGAGTTAAACAATATTAAAGTTAACCCAATCTATCCAACTACATGTACATACACGAGTTATATTCCTATACCATAGGTATCCTAATGTCTTAACTTCTTGAAAAACATTCTCGCTGGACATCTTGATCATCTCGAACCTTTGCTTGTTTCTAGCTTTCCAAATGCACCAACAAGTAATAAACATGATTCCTTTCAGCACCTTACGAACTTTTCTTCCCACGGCCACATTTTTATGCCATTCGATTATGTCCTTAATTGAGAAAAATTACATTGGGCCAGTACCACACCAACTACCAATTCTATACCAAACATCAGAGGCGAATTCGCATGCACAAAACAATCAGATTCATCCCAATTCTCGCATAGGCTGCAAACTAAGGAATCGGTCACGCTATTGCGAGTGTATAGAGGCATCAACAGTGGGTACACGATCCATGGCTGCTCTCCAGACGAATATATTACATTTTTTTGGAACCCAATTTGACCACTTGAACACGTATCTATTGCTAAAATCGGTTCCAGAGCGAATGAGCTTCTTGACATTCTTTACTGAAAAACCACCTGTCTTGTTTCCCACCCAAACCCATTTATCCTTACAGTCGCAAGTTCTTACCTCAGCCATTAGATCTAACATATTCTCCATTCCTTAGTCTCCTCCACCGACGATGGAGCCATTTCCCAACTGCATAATTCCCCAAACCTACCTGCCACCTGACCTACCCTGTCTCGAATCAAGCATTTTTTATTCCTATCCAATTTGAACAGCAAGGGAAACTGTACCTTTAATGTGTCGTTGCCGTCCCAAAAGTCAAGCCAGAATCTTATTGACTCCCCATCCCCGCACTCGCCTTTGAAACAATTGTTAAGTTCCTTCCCATCAGCTTTGACCTTACCAATGTAGTTGACAATAGATTTCCAAACTCCCAGGCATCGACTATTACAAGGTAAAGGTGTCCAGCAACGTTTGGTGTCGTAAATTTCATCAATCACAAGCTTCCACAGTGCCGCCGACTCATTTCTATATCTCTAGACCCATTTTGAAAGTAATGCCAAGTTTGAAGTCTTCAACTTACATAGACCAAGCCCTCCCACATCGATAGGTGAGGCAATCCTATCCCACGACACCCAACAAATTTTCCTTTTCTCTTCCGTCCCGCCCCACAAGAACCTCCTGATGATAGATTCCAATCCGTTTATGACTTTATCAGGAACTTTAAAAAGAGAAAAGTAGTATGTAGGCATGCTTTCCATCACCGCCTTGATCAAAGTGAGTCTACCTCCAATGGATATGAATCTTCCTTTTCCATTTAGCTAACCTGGATTCAAAAATGTCAAAAAGAAAGTCCCAACTACTTACCTTGTTCATATTACCCCCGATTCGTATTCCAAGGTAGTCAAATGGGAAGGATCCACCCTTACAACAAACCAGTTCTGCCATACTCTTGACTTCATTCTTGTCCACCCCAATCCCATATAAATTCGATTTCTTCATATTTAATCTAAGACCCGAACACAAATAAAACACCCTCAAAATTCTCGCCACATTTTTTATATTTCCTTGTGACCATTCCCCCATAAACAAACAATCATCCGCATACAATAGATGCGAAATGACCAGCTCTTTTTTAGGGAGAATAATTCCCTTAAATCTGTCTGTCTCACAAGCTTTGTTCACCAAACAAGATAAACCTTCCATGACAATGAGAAATGGAAAGGGAGATATCGGATCACCTTGGTGTAAGCCTTTTTGGCATTGAAATTCGAAAGTTGGTGACCCGTTCACTAGCACCGATGATCTAGCAGAAGATATGATCCCAAACACCCACTTACACCATCTCTCCAGGAATCCCATTTGTTTCATAATTGCCATCAAAAAATCCCAATTCACATTATCATAGGCCTTATTAAAATCAACTTTAAACAAAAACGCTTTTTTGTTCCTTCTTTTTAGCCAGGAGACCAATTCGTTCACAATCAAGGGACCGTCAAGAATTAATCTATCGCTAAGGAAAGCCGATTGAGCACAAGAAATTAGAGGGCTAAGAACTGGTTTCAACCTGTTGGCGAGCACCTTTGAAATCACCTTGTTAATTATACCAACCAAAGTTATTGGTCTATATTCGTTGAGAGATTCCGGATCTTTGACTTTAGGTATGAGCGTGATAAACGCGGAGCTGCACCCTCGACTGATCCTTCCTGTTTCAAAAAAACTGTTGAAGATGGCCACAAAATCTGCTTCGAAACGCTCCCAAAATCTTTTGAGAAACCTAAAGTTAAAGCCGCCCGGGCCCGGTGCTTTGTCGTCACCACATTCCCAAACCGCTGCTTTTATCTCTTGGCTAGTGAATCTTTGTATAAGGCTGTTTCCATTATCTTCTATCAATCTCCTTGTCACTTCAAACTCAGGAACAGGTCTCTTTTTCCAAGTTTCTTTAAATTTCTCCCGAAAAAATCCAAAAACATACTTTTTTTTATCGCTTTTGGTTTAGTCACCCATTCGTTATCGATCATCATACCAGGCAGCCCGTTGCTTTTTTTCCTGTTGTTGATTAAACTATGAAAAAATCTTGAATTCTCGTCACCGTCCATTGCCCACCTACATCTTGAGATCTGTTGCATATCTTTAGCTTTATGATGACCAAACTCGGCAATTTTTCTTTAACAGTCGGTTTCATTGAGCTCTTCCACTTCCATCTTTGCCTCAAGGATCTCTAGTTCTTCTCGGCAAATAATTTCTTCCTCACCTTCTTTACTTATTTTCTCATCTCTCCATATCTTTAGTTTTTCCCTCAGCCACCTAAACTTTAACATAAGGACCAAATCTGGAGTGCCAACACCACTAAAAGAATTAAGAGCTTCGTCCACAGTCTGAATGAAATCATCCCTGTCCAGCCAAGAATTGAGAAACCCAAAAGGCCTTGGTCCATAGTTAAAATCGACCAAGGTCAACAATAGGGGGCAATGGTCAGATAAGTTCCTATTTAGAGCACGGAGATACGCTTCAGGCCAGCTGTCCACCACCTCACTACTAACCAAAAAACGGTCGATCTTGCTTAATTTTATGCCCCTCTCATCTTCCATGGCATAAGTGAACTTACTCCCTTTCATGTCAAATTCGTGCAATTCCGCGGATTCAATAAACTGATTAAAGTCCCTAGCGCAACCCGCCTTAAACTTTGACCATTTCCTTTCCTCCGCCATCCTAACCGTATTAAAATCGCCAGCAATAAACCAATAACCCTCGACCCCCTGTTTTGCAACAGAGATACTGTCCCACAGCTCCTTTTTTTCTTTTCTTTTTTGAGGGGCGTAGACATTTACCACAAAAACTGGGCTGTTACACCCTTTTATAAAACCTTTTATTAACATGAAATTGTTATTTTTTACACAGTCAATTTTTTTGAAGATACGAAAGTAACTCCCAATGCCGTCTTCCACGGGTTTTGGGTCCCAATACCGTCTTCGACGGTGTATGGGGGAGGTTGAGATGTAGACAGCCTTACCCTTACCAAAGGTAAAGAGGCTGGTTCCATGTTCTACCATAGGTAGAAAAGGCCCTCCAGCCTTGCTGGGCATGAGGATCGAACCCTTGACCTGGATCCCAAATACATAGCAGACCTCCCGATCTGCCCGAAGGTTCAACTACCTCATACTCCATGTGTGAATTACCCCAGCAGCTTTGTACTAAGTCTTTTGAAACTTCCCCACTTTGAGTCTCTTGTAATGCCATAAAAGTCACTTTCTCTTTTTCCTTAATATCTTTTAACCAATAATTTTTACCCACCCTCTTAATACCTCTGACATTCAAAGATAATATATTCATAATGAGACATCATTATTACCTTCAAATTGGATTGCCTTTTTGATTTTGTTTGAAACACCTGCCAAGTTGACTTTCAAATCCTTCCCAATCTGCATAGTTTCTTTAATCTCAATCTCCATCTCCATGTCACTTCCTGGCTCAACCAAATCTCCATCATGCCTTTCAAGATTCCCCTTCTGAGTTTCTTTTTCCTCTTCATCGATTCCCAAAAAATCTTTAGATCCCCAAATATTATTATCATTATTATCATTGTTGTTTTCCACCGGCTCTTGTATAATATTTATTCTAGGCTGAAGCTGAGGCCCACCTTCATCGACTGCCGTGGTGGTTGCTTCATTGACTCTGACCTCGTTCCCAGCTACTCGTTCTTCATTATTATGATTATGATTATTATTATTATTATTATTATTGTTACTATTATTATTATTAAAAGGGTCTTGAGTAAACACTCCAGTACCCACCTCAGAGTTATTATTTATTTCACTACCCACCCTTTCTTTTTTTTCTAAGATGTTGCCAAAATCGGGATCTTCTCTATTTTTCTCCGACCCATTCCCAATATTAGGCCCATCCCCACTCTTCTCATTAGGCCCATTATCCATAATATTGATAAGGCCCAGCTCGTTATCAAGAAAAACATTATCTGATGATCTTAACCTTTTCCTAGGTCTGACTTGGTTCACATCCATATTGGTCCACATGTGATCAAAAGGATCAGAACGAGTATTAAGATTCCTTTCCTTATTTTTGGAAGCTCCAATCACACTAAAAGCAAAATTCAAACCTTCCTTGGGCCCCTCCCCGCCGCCCTCATTCTGCATTGGGAAAGAAAAGGAATCTCCATGCAACTGTTCGATTCCTTCTTGCCCATTCGACTTCACCTCGTGTTCTCCAACATCACATGTACCGGTAGAGAACTCCGGTGACTTTCCAATCTTATCATCATCATCGCCCTTCCTGACTGATGAACTGATATCATTTTTACTATGTGACTTCTCCCACGGACTCCATTCTCTTATATCTTCTCTAACCTATACCCGGAACCTCTTATCTCGCCATTTCAAAGTAACAACATCATCCACCTTATTACCTTCTCCTACCAGGATCCCCACCTGCACTTTAGACCAATCCCCATTATTTTCAGTCAATGAACCCGGACACACCACCTTACCAAACTTCTCCCCGATAGAGGAAAAAACCTTCTCCTTAGCAATATGAATCAGAACACCAACAATACTAATCCATGAGATTATCTCAAACGGAAGGGACTGACCATACCATAATTCTACTCTAGAGAACCAACTTCCCCATATACCTTTTTTGTACATGAAGTCGGTGGCTTCCTCTTCTGCCCCAAATGACAAAAGGGTGGCAAGACCTCCCAAGTAGAAACACCCCACCTTATCAAAACCACCTTCCGCCATCAACACCTTCAAACTACACAAAGTGTTCCAATCCACACACCATGCCACAACCGCCCTCCCTTGAAGCAAGGCCCAAGCGTTTTCTGACTCTTCAATGTTCACCACCAGCTCGTTAGTCACTGGTCCAGTAGTGCCTTTAACCATATCGCTAAAAGATATCCCCGGTTTAATGTTGCTGTATTGCTCGTTCAATTTTCTTACAATCGGTTTGTCACCTTCCTTCAAGCTTCCATTTAAATCCAACCCTCTTCCTGACTCCCCATTTTCCACTGCATACTTAGCTCTATTTATCCTAAGAAGATTCTTCCCCATTTTAACTTTGTTCAGCCTCGACTCTAATTTTTTCCAGTCCCTGACATCTTTGAACGATACAAACCCAAACTTAAGTCCTTCCTTATTCTTTTTCCTAGCTATATATACCCCCACTATCTCTCCATATTCTTTCAAAAACGTTGAAAGGTCCCAAGGTCTGCACCCATCAGCAATATTAGCAACAAAGAACTTGGTCACGTTGTCTTTGCCAATGAATTTTTGATTTGAATGTCTGTATTTTTGTCTTCTTTTGTTCAAAACCTCTTCCCATTCTTTTTCTCTCTCCATTTCGCTCTCACTCTTTTAATTGGATCAAAGTGATAGATATTCCGTCTCCCCCAAAACACAACATCGCAAAAGATAAACACTATCTTGTGTTAGAAAGCCCGTAACAAGAATCGGCCCAGTAAGGGCCCAAGCCCAAGAAAGGAGAGTCGGTCTCAAATTAGGTTTTCCTTATTTCATGTATAAATATAGGCTTAAGCTTATGTAAAATTGATGAAAACAATATAAATAAAAATCAATTTTCCGTTTATTAATCTTGACATGGTATTAGAGCCTTCAATGTTCCTGGTCTCATCCTTTACCAATTAACGTATTTTTCTGCCTCATAACCGATCTCAAGCCACCATGGAAAGAACTTCCGGCGGCTATGGATCACAACTCACAATGAATCTCAGAGCCACCATGGAAAGTAATTCCGGCGGCTCTGGATCACAACTAGTAACCCAAACAAATATCAAGCAATACCCAAAACTCGCCGGTGAGATAAACCGCCGGTATAACAGGAAAAAACCCATAACCAAAATCGATAAATCTCACCTCAAATGTAACGAGTGCGGCATGAAAAGGCACACGAAGGAACAATGCTTCCAGATCATCGGGTACCCGGAATGGTGGTCCGACAACCACAAAAAAGGCACAAAACCGCCGGCCAAAGTGACACCTACCGCTCACAATAGCACCAATAATAGAGGAACAACCGGTCAAAAGGGAACCGGCTTTGGAGGGCTAGTGGCGGCCGGAGACAATCACGATGTGGCGGCCGTAGATAGTCGGGTTGAAGATTTAACGACGAGAGAAAAAGGGGATAAAAGGAGAAACCCTTATATCCACATTCCCACAAAAACCGATCCATCCCACTGTTTTATGCCAAAACCAATTTTTAATAACAATTATTTTCAAAATGCTCCCTTGAATGTTTGTGGAGATGCAAAAGTAGCCAAAGATACTTTAAAAGAAAATAATGGGGAATGGATATTTGATTGTGGTGCCACCGACACAATGACCTATGACTTGTCGGATTTTAAAGTCATAACGAAACCCAACAAAACCCATATTAAAGCCGCAAATAAAGGAAAAATGGATGTAAAAAATGGTGGAACAATTAAATTCTCCACAGACATTCAATTGTCTAATTGTCTTTATGTTCCTGACTTATCACACAAACTTTTGTCGATAAGTCATGTGACAAAAGAACTTAATTGCTCAGTTCTCATGCATCCAACCTTCTGTTTGTTGCAGGATATCAGGACGGGACGGATTATTGGGCGTGGCACTGAGAAAGGAGGACTGTATTATGTTGATGAGGTTACTGAAAGTGGGAATGTCATGCTTGCTCATGGAACTAGTGAAAGAGAAGCATGGTTATGGCATAGAAGATTGGGGCATCCATCAGTGAGTTATTTGCATCTTTTATTTCCAAAACTTTTTCCGTTGAATAAAAAGATTGATTGTGAAACTTGCATTCTCGCAAAAAGTCATAGGCAATCTTTTAAACCCCGTAAGAGTAGAGTTGAATCTCCTTTTTCATTGGTTCATTCAGATGTGTGGGGTCCTGCACCGGTTAGTGGAGGTCATAATTTCAAGTACTTTGTGATTTTTGTTGATGATTGCACCCGAATGACATGGATTTATTTTTTGAAAAATAAAGATGAAGTTTATGATAGATTTACTGTGTTCTATAACATGGTCCAAACTCAATTTCAAAAATCTATCAAAGTCATGAGAACAGATAATGGTGGGGAATATGTGAATTCACACATGAACCTGTTTTTTCAATCCAAAGGTATAATCCATCAAACCACTTGTCCTCACACCCCCGAACAAAATGGTGTGGCTGAAAGAAAAAATAGAATTCTTTTAGAGATGACTAGGGCACTTATTATTGAGTCCTTAGTTCCTAAAAGTTTTTGGCCCAAAGCTTTAGCTACTGCTACCTACTTGATCAACCGTCTCCCTACAAAGATTCTCGATATGAAAACCCCTTTGAAAGTCCTCTCTGAGTTTCATAAACTCCCATTAGTTCTTACTTTGCCCACTAGAGTATTTGGATGTACGGTTTTTGTTCATATTCCAAAATCATATCGTAATAAACTCGAACCATGTGCTGAAAAATGTGTATTTGTGGGATATGGGGTTAATCAAAAGGGGTATAGATGCTATAATCCTAAAACTCATCGTATGTTTACTACGATGAATTGTGATTTTTTGGAGACCAAGTACTTTTACTCTCAGGAACTCAGTGGTCAGGAGGAGGAACAAAGTGACACACTGAGTTGGCTTCAATATTCATCAGAAGTTCAGTCCACTACCTCATTAGAAGATCAGACTCCTGATAAAGATTTACAGTCCTCCTCTCAAAGTGACAACCCAAATCCAGACCTGATATCCGAGGTAAGTAGTTCTGAGCCAAGCCATACTTTGAATAATATGGGTATTCCAGCTAATGAAGTGCAGGAAAATGTTAATGGAGAGTCAGAAGATATAGAAGAAGTAACCCCTCCTGAAGAAGTAACCCCTCCTGAAAATGCTCCAGAAAGTGCTCCAGAAAGATATGTTCTTCCACCAAGGTCTACCAGAGGAATTCCTGCAAAGCGATATTCTCCAGAAAAGAGTTCTCGGTCTACTAAGTACCCGGTAGACAAATTTGCTAATATCACAGAAGGTTTGTTCTCCAAAAAAGCAAAAGCATTTGTAGCGAAACTATATTCAGAAGAACTCCCGTCAGATGTAGAGCATGCCTTGAAGTTAAAAAATTGGAAAGATGCTATGGATAGTGAAATGGAGGCTCTTATAAAGAATGATACATGGGAGAAGTGTATTCTTCCAAAAGGAAAGGATCCAGTAGGGTGCAGGTGGATATATACCATCAAATATAAACCAAATGGGGATGTAGAAAGATACAAAGCAAGACTTGTTGCCAAAGGGTACACTCAGACTTATGGCATTGACTATTCAGAAACTTTTTCTCCAGTTGCAAAACTAGATACAGTAAGGGTTCTTTTCTCAATAGCAGCGAACCAGGGGTGGTCTCTCCGTCAGTACGATGTGAAGAATGCTTTTTGCACGGAGAATTAAAAGAAGAAGTGTATATGGATCCTCCTCCAGGTTTTTCCCGTAATTTTAAACATGGGGAAGTTTGTAGGTTGAAGAAGTCCTTGTATGGGCTTAAACAGTCACCTAGAGCTTGGTTTGGAAGATTTACTCTTGCGATGAAGAAATATGGATATCAACAAAGCAATTCTGATCACACATTGTTCCTTCGTCATAGAGGGGAATCTAGTAACATGTCTAATAATTTATGTTGATGACATGATTATCACAGGAAATGATGAAAATGAGATGGATCAACTAAAAACAGCTTTGTTTGCAGAATTTGAAATGAAAGATTTGGGAGATCTAAAGTATTTTCTTGGAATAGAAGTTTCAAGGTCTAAACGTGGAATTTTTATTTGTCAGAAGAAGTATATATTGGACCTTTTAGCTGAAACAGGAATGATTGATTGCAAGCCTGCAGACACACCCATGGTCATCAATCAGAAGTTGTTTATAAAGACAGATGCTAAAGCCACTGATAAAGATAGATATCAAAGGTTGGTAGGGAAACTTATTTATTTGGCGCATACCCGTCCAGACATAGCATATGCTGTTGGAGTGGTTAGTCAATTTATGCACCAACCTCAGGAAAATCATATGGATGCAGTTCTGCGAATTATCAGGTATCTTAAAGGGACTTCAGGTCATGGGGTGTTATTTAAAGCTAATGGTGATCTGAAGATTGAGATATATACAGATGCAGATTGGGCAGGAGATAAAGGTAATCGAAGGTCCACTTCAGGGTATTTCTCATTGATAGGTGGTAACTTGGTTACATGGAAAAGTAAAAAACAGAAAGTTGTCTCCTTGTCTAGTGCTGAAGCTGAGTTTAGAGGTATAGCTAGAGGACTAGCAGAAGCTTTGTGGTTGAAGAAGCTGGTGTCTGAAATAGGTTTTACTCCCAAAGAAAGCATTAAAATCATGAGTGATAATGAAGCTGCTATTCGGATCTCAGAGAATCCAGTTCAACATGACAGAACTAAGCATGTGGAAGTTGATCGTCATTTTATAAAAGAAAAATTGGAGAGTGGAATCATCAAGTTACCTTTTGTTAAGTCTGAAGAACAACTTGCTGATATTTTAACCAAAGCTGTGGGGACATCTATGTTTCATAAGTGTTTAAGCAAGTTGAATTTCGGTAATCCCAATATTCAACTTGAGGGGGAGTGTTAGAAAGCCCGTAACAAGAATCGGCCCAGTAAGGGCCCAAGCCCAAGAAAGGAGAGTCGGTCTCAAATTAGGTTTTCCTTATTTCATGTATAAATAGAGGCTTAAGCTTATGTAAAATTGATGAAAACAATATAAATAAAAATCAATTTTCCGTTTATTAATCTTGACATCTTGTTCTTGTCTTCTATTGATTATGACCAATTTTTTTTAAGTTGATTTGAATCGGTCGGTTTCACACTTTTACTAGTTGAATCAATATTTGTTTGGTTAATCGATTTTCATCTATAAAAACCTAACTTTGATATAATTGTATCAAATGCTCATGTTATACTAATTCGATAACAAGTAAAAGGTTAAAAGACCTAACAAAATACGTATCAATCGTGTTAATCACCCAATTTGTTTAAAGTTTGGATTTTATAATGGATTATGTTAATCATAGTCCTTAAAATCATAGTTGACACGTAATAAATCTTTGGCCATTATATAGAATGTCTAGTGTTCATAACAACTTTAAAATTATAATTAACAAACCTTGTATTACAATATACTGTTTCAAATCACATTTATTGAGTAAAAATTTAGATCAATATTATCTTAAAGTATTCACGATGCCAAAAGTCGATCATGTTTACCAGATCCACTAACTATAATCTACAAAAAGTTTTTCACTACAACCTAATAACACTTTGAAAAGTATTTTTTTCATTTAATTGATAATTTTAAGGTTTTGAACTTAGAGTGTAATAAGTTGGAAATAGATTATCTAATAATATTTTTCCCAAACCACGTAAGCCTTTTGATATTTTTTCTTAAATTTTCATTAATGAAAAGAAAAATATTTTCATTATTATGGATGCTATAGTGAAGTAAATCTTCAAATTAAAATTCTATACTAAGACTATATTAAATACAAAACGTTACCTAAAAAGAATTGATAATGATCTGTACATAAAATATTTTAGCCATTATAGGCAAAAAGATTTTATATAAGAATCACTTCTTAAAAAGATACCTTAATCTCCTGTTTAAGCTAATGCATATAACATTTCTCTTTGATCATCACTTAAATTCCAAATAAACCAACTAATGAACACATAATTACCCTTATCCACTTACCAAAATAAAACACATTCATGCTAAATAATGGATATAGATATATTAGGTGTAATATTAAGTTAGTAAATAAAAGAGACCAGTTTGGGTAGATAAAGTTTTTTTTTGAGAAAATAAGAGAGTCAAATGCTTTATAAAGTAGTTAAGTATTTTTCTTAGTAAGCCTTTTAATAATTTTTCTTAAATATTCATTAATGAAAAGAAAAATATTTTGATGCTATAGTGAAGTAAATCTTCAAATTGAAATTCTACTAGACAATATTAAAATACAAAACGTTACCTAAAAATAATGGATAATAACCTTTACATAAAATATTTTAGCCATTATAAAAAAATATATGTATTAGATAACGCATATATTTTATGTATGGCAAAAAGATCTTTTATAAGGATCACTTCTTAAAAAAAATACCTTAATCTCCTGTTTAAGCTAATAGATATAACATTTCTCTTTGATCATCACTTAAATTCCAAATAAACCAACTAATGAACACATAATTACCCTTATCCACTTTACCAAAACAAAACATACATCCATGCGCAAATAATAAATCTTGAAAACCCTAAAATACTACCAAATCCATATTTGTTACCGTTTATATCCCACCTACTATAAATACACACACTTTCCCTACTGGCCACTTTTCCCCCACTTCTATCTCTGAAAACTGCGGCTGTTCACAATAAAAATAATTATGGCGCCGGCGTTACTGACAGATCTAGCGACGGAAATTATTATTCCAGTATGTGCAGTTATCGGTATCATATTTTCGTTGGTCCAATGGGCATTGGTTTCAAGAGTTAAGCTCACTCCTGAACGTAACAGCCCACCGTCAAATACCAAAAATGGATTTAACGATTCTTTGATTGAAGAAGAAGAAGGTGTTAACGAACATAACGTTGTCCTTAAATGCGCTGAGATTCAAAGTGCCATTTCTGAAGGTATAAATATATATATCTATAAATCTTGAAAGTTGATGATGGTAAATTAAAAAAAAAATTCACTTTTTTATTGTGTGGTGAGTATAAGGAAATTTGGGTTTTACTGGGTTTATGTTTTAATTGATTAAAGTTACAGCTTTGAGGTTGATTTATGTTTACATTTTACTTTGGTAACTTGTTAGTGTAAATTTGAGTTATTTTTACTGTGTGGTTAAAAAAAGAAATGTGGATTTACATTGAATTTATTTCTTGTTATTTTACATTTCAGTTTGTTAGGTGTTTTGGCTGTAGCTTATTTTGGCTTATTTGGGTTTTTTGGTTTATGAGTTTTATTTCAACTTAAGTCATGATAGTTGATAATTTTGCAAGCTGTAAAGTACGCCACAAATACCGGTTTTTTTTGAAGATTAGCTGAACCCAAATAAGCCAATAAGCCTTCAAATTAAGCTAAGCCAAATTTCCCCTTCAGGGGGGAAAATATGAGTTACTTTTGAGCTTTGTTATTTGGTTGGTAAAAGAGAAATATGGGTTTTATTGGGTTTTATCATATAATTATCTAAAGTCACTGTTTTAAGGCTGATTTTTATGTTCACATTTCAGCTTGTTAGAGTAAATGTTAGTTAATTTGCTGTCTGGTTAGGAAAAACAAATTTGGGTTTATGTTAAAGATGGGCAAAGTTACTGCTTTGAGGATATATTAAATTAACATATCCGTTTAATACTGCTTTGAGGCTATTATTATATTTACGTTTCAATTTGTTACTGTAAGTGTGAGTTACTTTTATGTTTTGTTGAAAAAAGAAAATTGGGTTGCATTGGTATCATCTTTAAGTTGATTTATGTTGGTCTTTTGAGGCTAATTTTTGTTTGTTTGGTTTGTTACATAACATAATAGGAGCGACATCCTTTTTATTTACCGAGTATCAGTATGTGGGTATTTTCATGGTTGTTTTTGCAATCTTGATCTTTCTGTTTTTGGGTTCTGTTGAGGGATTCAGCACAAAGAGTCAACAATGCACCTATAATGTTCATATGATGTGCAAACCTGCACTTGCTACTGCTTTGTTTAGTACTGCATCGTTTGTACTTGGTGCGATTACCTCTCTACTCTCTGGTTTCCTTGGTATGAAAATAGCTACTTATGCGAATGCAAGAACGACACTCGAAGCACGAAAGGGTGTCGGGAAAGCTTTTATTGTTGCTTTTAGATCGGGTGCAGTTATGGGTTTTCTCCTTGCCGCAAACGGTCTTTTGGTTTTGTATATTACTATTAATGTCTTTAAATTGTATTATGGAGATGACTGGGAAGGCCTTTTTGAGGCTATAACTGGTTATGGGCTTGGTGGATCTTCAATGGCTTTGTTTGGAAGAGTTGGTGGAGGTATATATACTAAGGCTGCTGATGTGGGTGCTGACCTTGTTGGGAAGGTCGAAAGGAACATTCCTGAAGATGATCCTAGAAATCCTGCTGTAAGTCACTAGTCACTACCATTTTGTTACACCCTTTAGCCGCGTTTGCTGCATTTTGTATCTTAAGTTCGTTTTTGTTAATCATTATGTGGTTGTTTTCAGGTGATTGCTGATAATGTTGGGGATAATGTTGGTGACATTGCGGGAATGGGATCTGATCTTTTTGGTTCATATGCTGAATCATCTTGCGCTGCACTTGTTGTTGCTTCCATCTCTTCTTTTGGAATCAACCACGAGTTCACTGCAATGTGCTACCCATTGCTAGTTAGCTCAATTGGAATTGTTGTTTGCTTAATTACCACACTTTTTGCAACGGATTTCTTCGAAATCAAGTCTGTCAAAGATATTGAGCCAGCACTAAAGAATCAACTTATTATATCTACTGTTCTTATGACTGTTGGAGTTGCCATTGTTAGTTTTATTGCATTGCCTACATCCTTCACTATCTTTAACTTTGGTGCTCAGAAAGTTGTGCATAACTGGTACTAATTACAAAACTGTTTTGTTTTGATAAGTTTGTTCAAATATTTAAAGAGGGTTTGTTGCAAATTACAACCTTTTTTTTTGTATATAATGTTAAATACCTGCTTGCAGGCAACTTTTCTTGTGCGTGTGTGTTGGTCTTTGGGCTGGTCTTATCATTGGTTTTGTAACAGAGTATTACACCAGCAATGCATACAGGTATGTGATATTATATTTGATGTGTCACGATCCAGATATGCCCATCATCAGCTAATTATTTTCTTATTGTTTATTTCTGCAGTCCCGTGCAAGATGTTGCAGACTCATGCAGGACGGGAGCTGCAACAAATGTCATCTTCGGGCTTGCTCTGGGATACAAATCTGTCATTATTCCTGTTTTTGCAATAGCAATCAGCATATTTGTGAGCTTCAGCTTTGCAGCCATGTATGGTATTGCAGTTGCTGCCCTTGGAATGCTGAGCACAATCGCCACTGGACTAGCCATAGATGCTTATGGTCCCATTAGTGATAATGCTGGCGGCATAGCTGAGATGGCTGGTATGAGCCACAGAATCCGGGAGCACTGACGCACTTGATGCTGCTGGAAACACCACTGCTGCCATTGGAAAGGTGATTTATTTTTTAATTAATGGTATTAACATAGCAAGAACTTGTATTTTGGTACTTACATAGTTACATGTGGTGTGCATTTACAGGGATTTGCTATTGGTTCGGCTGCTCTGGTTTCATTGGCATTGTTTGGCGCATTTGTGAGCCGTGCAGGAATTGAAGTGGTCTATGTGTTGACACCAAAAGTGTTCATTGGTCTAATTGTTGGTGCCATGCTTCCATACTGGTTTTCAGCCATGACCATGAAAAGTGTAGGCAGTGCAGCTTTGAAAATGGTGGAGGAGGTTCGTAGGCAATTCAACACCATTCCAGGTCTCATGGAAGGCCTTACCAAACCAGATTATGCCACTTGTGTCAAAATCTCGACTGATGCATCTATCAAGGAGATGATTCCACCTGGTGCACTCGTCATGCTAACTCCACTTATTGTTGGGACTCTATTTGGAGTCGAGACTCTTTCAGGTGTTCTTGCTGGCTCTCTAGTTTCGGGTGTCCAGGTAACTCTTCCAATCTTTTTTTATCCCTAATTGATTTTGTTGATTTTTGGTTTTTGTAAATTAAACTTTACGGTTCATGGTTCAGGTAGCAATTTCTGCATCAAACACCGGTGGTGCATGGGACAATGCCAAGAAGTACATTGAGGTGATTTTTTATACTTTAAATGTGCCATAGCTATTACTCCATATCATATCTTAACGACTGTTTTGATGCACGTTTTGAAAATAATTACACAATTTAAACCAGTTTGTCATTTTTAGGATAATGTGCTATAGGATATAGAGGTGTTGTTTTGTATGTGGTCTTGATTTCTGAAGTTGTATTAGTCTTATCAGCTTGTAGTTTGACGATCTGATTACTTAAGAAATGATGAAAATGGACATCAAAAAAGGGGTGGTTGGAAGATGGGTTAAGTTGGTAATTTGTTTTTATGTTTTGATAATCATTTCAATTTTTTTAAAACTGATTATTGTGGTCACAAGTTGTAATAATCATGCAATTAGTTTTACATTTTTACAACTCAAATCCGAATATACCTTCTCCTTAGATGTAGATATATTCTGCTGGTAACAAAAGCTAAGCTTCTATATGAATCTGAATCAGGCTGGTGCGTCTGAACATGCAAGAACTCTAGGACCAAAGGGATCTGAACCACACAAGGCTGCGGTGATAGGTGACACCATTGGAGACCCATTGAAGGACACCTCTGGTCCATCTCTCAACATTCTCATCAAGCTCATGGCGGTGGAGTCGCTTGTGTTTGCTCCCTTCTTTGCTACTCATGGCGGTTTGCTTTTCAAGCTTTTCTAAGGGAAATGATGGACCTCTTTTGTAGCAGTATGTCTTAGATTTCCTGCAGTTTCTATATTAAGCTGCTCTGGTTTAGTCGGATAGTATTTTTGATGAATATCGAGATTATTATTCCTATGAGAGGAGATTTAGAATCAAGAAGATTTTGTTAGTTTTCTTGATACCGTTTAAGATCAGCTGGTTGGGGAGAAGTATGTTATTTTTCTTAATCTGTGTCTTCAAATCTATTCCTTGCATGAGTTAGAAAGTCATGGACTTTGTTTGCTGTTAGTGGCCTAGTGAAAGTTTTCTTGTGGAATAACTAAATCAAGGCAAGAATATGATGATGATTTTCCACAACAGGTGGTGTTTAAAACTCAAATTTCAAAGAGATTGTGTTTTAGTCTCACTGGGGTCAATAATATGTGAATCTCTGAGGGTACAACACCATGTAGCTAAGTAGCTAACCTGCTATTTTTCACTCATGTGTAAGAGAAAAAATAGCAAATCATATAATCTGAAATTAGTTTTTATATTAACATTAAATCTTTTTTTTTTTAAGTATTTCGTTTTCTTTTTTATCTCTAACTTTATTATACTTACACTTTCTTTGTTTTTTACAAAAAATTGACCTTTAAATTTTGAATACCTTTTTTAGCCTTTAACTTTATTTTCTTTCATCTTTATCTTTAACTTTATAAAGTTCACATTTTGCTTTATTTTAATTAAAAAAAACTGACCCTTAAACTTATGATTTTTTTTACCTAAATCATAAGCTTTATTTTAATTATAAAAAAAAAACTGACCCTTAATTTTTTTATTTTTTTTTATTTTGTCACTTTGTCCTTTTTTGACTCAATATTTGTACAAGTTTTTTCTAACTTCTAACAAGCTTTATTAGAATTACCATACTTTTGTTATACATTATCACCATCTTTTAACCAATTTTTCCAAACCGAATATTCTTTGTAGTAACAACCCAATTAAAAAAAATGATATCTCTTTCTAAAGATAAAGTTATCTCCAATGGCCAATATGTCAACCACAATGCTTGACTAAGCATACTGAATATTAGTATGTTACCATTGAAGTTTCGAAATGCTTATGAGTATGCTTCATCCAAATGCTTGAGAGCATATTGAAGACATATTGATTTTTGTGCGGCCATACTTTTCTTTTTAGTATATGTGTATGTTTATGGAAGTAAAAATGTTTCTTAATTTAATATAGATAAATAATGTAGCATGATCAAATTGAGTTTGGAGACAAAATGAATTGAGAGTGTTGGTTCGGTATACTAAAATAGTTTGTTGACGTGTTGTTGAGGTGACCAGTATATTTGGACATTTTGTATATATCATTAGAGATGGCTAAGCCTACAAATTCTTTTAAAGTTGATGACATCATCAAATCTCTTTATTAATTTTATCTTTTGATTTCTACATTGTAGCAAAAAGGTGAAGCTGGAGGGGACACCTTAACCCCCGGTACATTTTGGTACCAGCCATGAAACCATCCCCAGCAGGCTGACTCCCTGGGCACTCCCTCATTTCACCATGGAATACACACACAAGAGTTTTAGGAGAAGTAGATACTTTTTTAGAAGTAATTTTCATTCTGATAAAAAATTAATCACAATGCAATAATAATAGAAATAAAATAAAGCAGCAAAAGGCCAACCAAATGGGTAATGAAGGAGAAGTAGGCAGTAGAGATGAGATGAGGATAATCTAACACATCAATTTCTCCGTCATCTCAAACCCCAACAAAATATTTTAAATTTCGATAAAGACAATGCCATTCCCCGTCGTTTAATCCCATCTATCTTTCCCCCATATCATTCCATCAATTATATATATACATATATATATAATATATATATATATATATATATACATATATATATATATATATATCTTCCTGTTTATCAATCAATCTGCTGACTTTATTATTGGGTTTTCTTTATTTCACCAAAAAGATTCAATCTTGATAGGTTTCACATAATGGGCAGTGCTTCATCTACTCTAACTCAATATGACATTGAAGATGTTCAACAACACTGTAATTATCTTTGTAAGTACTAATCTTTTTATCTCTCACACACCCTTTATTTTAAGTAGTCTCTGTTTCAATTTCATGTAAGTTATATAAATATAAGTTTGTGTGTGTGTGTTTATATATACAGTTTCCCAGCAAGAGATAGTTTCTTTGTATCAAAGATTTTGCCAACTTGATCGTACCGCTAAAGGTTTTATTTCTGCGGATGAATTCCTATCCGTACCCGAGTTTTCGATGAATCCTTTGTCCCAGGTATTATTACTTTTGATGTTTTTTTAATTGTTGATGGGATGCGTAGAAAATGTTTTTGATGATATGTTTGGATTTATTTCGTGTTTATAGAGATTGCTTAAGATGGTGGATGGTTTGAACTTTAAAGATTTTGTGATTTTTTTGTCTGCTTTTAATCCTAAAGCAACTATGCCTCAGAAGATTGAACGTAAGTTTTAAATGGTATAAGCTTTTGTTTTTTTGGTTTTCTTTTGGTGTTTATTTTGCATATATAGCGCTATCTGATTGTTGAAATAGTAGATGCTTCTAAAAAGAAGATTACATAGTTTGTTCACTTTGTCGATTTTTTGTAAATTGAGCGCAACTAAGAAACTGTCTCTTGTTAAAGAAGACTATAATTTGATCATTTTTTTCTGGTACCTTTTGGTAAAGACTAAAACGCCTGTAATTGTATAATGTCAGTTATCTTCAAAGTATATGATTCGGATTATAACGGGAAGGTGACTTTCAATGACATAATGGAGGTGTTGCGGGATTTAAGTGGCTCATTCATGTCAGACAAGCAACGAGAGGCATGATATATAAACTATTTTCCTTGTGACAGTTTGTTTGTGCTCTGCAACATGTTCTGATAAATTCGGTTTTATGTTTGCAGGAAGTATTGATCAAAGTTTTGCAGGAAGCTGGCTACAATAAAGATTCTTCTCTGTTGTTGGATGACTTTGTTAAGGTGTTCTATTTATTCCATTTTTTGTTTTTGGATATCACCCGGCTTCATTTGGTAAGCAAGTGATAGATCATTTGTTTGAACTTGTTTCAGATTCTTGACCATCCTGGATTGAAGATGGATGTTGAAATCCCTGTTGACTAAGCTGAGTTTCAAAGCATAAAAACCGACCATTTCACCATTGGACACGCTCCTCCACAACTATATTCAGCGCCACTGAAGCAGCTACAGTTGTCAATAAGGAAAAGCTATGTGCATAAATAAGATCAGAATGTGCATAAAACTTCAGTTTATATGTAAATTGGTGATAATGAAACCGGAAGTTTTATGGTTTGTCCACATTCTCATCTTCTCTTTATTGATGCGAGTTTCTCTGTTTCATTTGAATGTATCCAAAAATGAAGACCATAACCAAAATTGTTTCTAATTCCAGCTGATGCATGCTTGTTTTAGTATTACAAACTGGCAAGAACATTACCATGTTCTTGCATTTTGAAGGCATTAAAGCATCTTAAGCAATCTATATGATGAAAAACATATGACAAAAGTATACATATCATTAAATTTCTTCTATACTCTTCTATATCGATCTAACATAGAAGCACAGTTTCTAATTTGGGCAAAGGATTCTTGAGAACTCCGGTATTGATAAAAACTCGGTTGCCCTAATTAAAACTTATAATAGTGCAGTCAGGTTATAAAAATGACCTATACAAAGAAACCATTTCTTGTCACAAACTGAATTGAAAGTTAGAAGTGTGTGCGTACTGGAAGTCTGAAACATCTTTAATACGTATCAGATTTGAATAGATGATACATAATCTCTGTGTCTTCCACATCTAAAGAATCAAACTGTTATGGTTAGAATAACAAGAATTATGAATGACAAGAGTTTACGAATAACTTGTTTCGCATGATATAGAACGATCTAAATTGGATGTTAACATTTTGTACGAAACCAAAATGAAGTGAGGTCTTGATAGAGACACAAGGCACCAATTTTGCAGAGAACTGCAGAGGCATCAAAGTACATAAGGCTTAACCATTGGTAATCAATAATCTGACATGTCATATATACTTCATTAAAAATCTAGCCACCAATTTTGCTAAACCAAAGCAACATGGCAAGACGATATAATCAGGATAAGAAACTCAAAGAAAATTGAAATATGTTAATATGTTCATAGATAGTTGCAAGAGATATGTAATTATACCTGTAGTATTAAGTTAATGGTAAGTGATAGGCATAAGCATAAAGCAGAAGTTTTTCATTCAGATGTCTCCCACATCGCCTGAAAGAAGGAAACTGAAAACTACTG
The DNA here is from genome assembly GCA_034093135.1 of Erigeron breviscapus. Taxonomy (NCBI): domain Eukaryota; kingdom Viridiplantae; phylum Streptophyta; class Magnoliopsida; order Asterales; family Asteraceae; genus Erigeron; species Erigeron breviscapus. The sequence goes on along the minus strand of CM067168.1, from coordinate 99,218,619 downwards.
TGTAGCTATAAAAACCAAGGCCCAAGAGAAGAAAAAGCATACCTTTCTCGGCCTTTTGGCTAAGATCAAGTGTAGTATCTGTTCTTATCAGTTTAATATCTGATATGTGAGCCATCGGCTCACTCGATATTAATCTTATTTTTTATGGGGGAAGACCCATCACGCTAGCTTGCTAGTGGGGTTCTTCATGTGTCGCCTTGGTCTTACACTACCACCGATGTGGGACAAGTCTCATACCTTGCAATGGTTTTGATCCGTAACAATCGTCCCCCCTTAGAGACCGACGTCCTCGTTGGTCACGGCTGGCTCCATCCAGGCCACCACTCCGTGGGCCACCACTCCGAGTTGGCTCTGATACCATTGTTACATACCAAATGGGAGAACACAACCCAAAAGACTAGCCTAATGGGTGAGAGAGCCCATTTGGTATATAAACCCCACATTGGTTTCTCATACAACCGATGTGGGACAAGTCTCATACCTTGCAATGGTTTTGATCCGTAACAATCGTCCCCCCTTAGAGACCGACGTCCTCGTTGGTCACGGCTGGCTCCATCCAGGCCACCACTCCGAGTTGGCTCTGATACCATTGTTACATACCAAATGGGAGAACACAACCCAAAAGACTAGCCTAATGGGTGAGAGAGCCCATTTGGTATATAAACCCCACATTGGTTTCTCATACAACCGATGTGGGACAAGTCTCATACCTTGCAATGGTTTTGATCCGTAACAATCGTCCCCCCTTAGAGACCGACGTCCTCGTTGGTCACGGCTGGCTCCATCCAGGCCACCACTCCGTGGGCCACCACTCCGAGTTGGCTCTGATACCATTGTTACATACCAAATGGGAGAACACAACCCAAAAGACTAGCCTAATGGGTGAGAGAGCCCATTTGGTATATAAACCCCACATTGGTTTCTCATACAACCGATGTGGGACAAGTCTCATACCTTGCAATGGTTTTGATCCGTAACAATCGTCCCCCCTTAGAGACCGACGTCCTCGTTGGTCACGGCTGGCTCCATCCAGGCCACCACTCCGAGTTGGCTCTGATACCATTGTTACATACCAAATGGGAGAACACAACCCAAAAGACTAGCCTAATGGGTGAGAGAGCCCATTTGGTATATAAACCACATTGGTTTCATATATACTTCATTAAAAATCTAGCCACCAATTTTGCTAAACCAAAGCAACATGGCAAGACGATATAATCAGGATAAGAAACTCAAAGAAAATTGAAATATGTTAATATGTTCATAGATAGTTGCAAGAGATATGTAATTATACCTGTAGTATTAAGTTAATGGTAAGTGATAGGCATAAGCATAAAGCAGAAGTTTTTCATTCAGATGTCTCCCACATCGCCTGAAAGAAAGGAAACTGAAAACTACTGTGTAGCTATAAAAACCAAGGCCCAAGAGAAGAAAAAGCATACCTTTCTCGGCCTTTTGGCTAAGATCAAGTGTAGTATCTGTTCTTATCAGTTTAATATCTGATATGTGAGCCATCGGCTCACTCGATATTAATCTTATTTTTTATGGGGGAAGACCCATCACGCTAGCTTGCTAGTGGGGTTCTTCATGTGTCGCCTTGGTCTTACACTACCACCAAGGCCTGGCACACCCCTCCAATCATAGTTTAATTCAGTTTCTGTTCCATAACAACTTAGTAATTAGTAATAGCTTTATATAACTTGATAAAAAGGAAAAGAAAGAGAAACTTATGTTGTTCTACAAGAACTATAGCTTGTCTCTTGGTGTACTCTTAGCCTTAGTGATGACAATTTTATTTGCTTTTAGAGAGTGCTTCAATTCACACGGAAAGATAAAGGGGACCAAGTGATGATTACTTAATAACTTACCGATTACTCTTTAACACAACTTCACTCTTTATTCTTTAATGTCCACCATACAGGCCTACACTAATTTCACTTTGATATTGCCTTTCTGTAGCGGCCTTTAAAATGACCTAAATGTTTCAAGACAATACCTTCTAATATTATCAAGTACTTGCATCGAAAACGTACACTGCAATATCAATAAAAAGGCTTACTATATCTATGAGTACTTGCAGTTTTCCAAAGAGTGCCTCTAATTGTATATCTATTATATTTGCTTGAAACTGGGAAGTCTCACATAAGAGTAATATTTTTTTCCTTTTTTTTTTCCATCACCAAAAACTGTAAAGACAATGAGCTCTGAGGAAGAGCCATACCAAATTACAACTGGTGAAGGATAAAAGAGAGCTCAGTTTCTGGCTTCTGCCCTGTGTTACATACCAAATGGGAGAACACAACCCAAAAGACTAGCCTAATGGGTGAGAGAGCCCATTTGGTATATAAACCCCACATTGGTTTCCCATACAACCGATGTGGGACAAGTCCCATACCTTGCAATGGTTTTGATCCGTAACAATCGTCCCCCCTTAGAGACCGACGTCCTCGTTGGTCACGGCTGGCTCCATCCAGGCCACCACTCCGAGTTGGCTCTGATACCATTGTTACATATCAAATAGGAGAACACAACCCAAAAGACTAGCCTTAATGCGGGAGAGAGCCCCATTTTGGTATATAAAAACCTCACATGGCTTCCCATTGACAACCGCGATGTGGGCAAGCTCCCATTTTACCTTGCAATGCGGTTTTAGTCCGTAACACACCTGTCGTTGTGGTTTGAGATGCGAAAATCTGATTTCCACGTTGGTATAGGAAAAAAGAAAAAAAGTATGGAAGAGCTGCGTAGAATTGAAAAAGGCGAGGGAGCAGCTAATTGAATAAAGCACTTACCTGGACGGGGTCTATGGACGATCAAGAAGGTCCATGGCCTAGATTGGTGATCTCCATTGCACATATCGGAGAGGTGCCTGTCTAAGGTCGGCCCAAAGTTGGTCGAACCTATGTAATAAATTGTTGTGGGGTTTGCGTTCGCAAAGACTAGCCTAATGGGTGAGAGAGCCCATTTGGTATATAAACCCCACATTGGTTTCTCATACAACCGATGTGGGACAAGTCTCATACCTTGCAATGGTTTTGATCCGTAACAATCGTCCCCCCTTAGAGACCGACGTCCTCGTTGGTCACGGCTGGCTCCATCCAGGCCACCACTCCGAGTTGGCTCTGATACCATTGTTACATACCAAATGGGAGAACACAACCCAAAAGACTAGCCTAATGGGTGAGAGAGCCCATTTGGTATATAAACCCCACATTGGTTTCCCATACAACCGATGTGGGACAAGTCCCATACCTTGCAATGGTTTTGATCCGTAACAATCGTCCCCCCTTAGAGACCGACGTCCTCGTTGGTCACGGCTGGCTCCATCCAGGCCACCACTCCGAGTTGGCTCTGATACCATTGTTACATACCAAATGGGAGAACACAACCCAAAAGACTAGCCTAATGGGTGAGAGAGCCCATTTGGTATATAAACCCCACATTGGTTTCTCATACAACCGATGTGGGACAAGTCTCATACCTTGCAATGGTTTTGATCCGTAACAATCGTCCCCCCTTAGAGACCGACGTCCTCGTTGGTCACGGCTGGCTCCATCCAGGCCACCACTCCGTGGGCCACCACTCCGAGTTGGCTCTGATACCATTGTTACATACCAAATGGGAGAACACAACCCAAAAGACTAGCCTAATGGGTGAGAGAGCCCATTTGGTATATAAACCCCACATTGGTTTCCCATACAACCGATGTGGGACAAGTCCCATACCTTGCAATGGTTTTGATCCGTAACACCCTGTTGTGAATGGTAAATCTGATTCCACGTTGGTTGGAAAAAGAAAAGTATGAAGAAGCTGGTAGAATGAAAAGGGAGGGAGGCTATTGAATAAAGCACTTACCTGGACGGGGTCTATGGACGATCAAGAAGGTCCATGGCCTAGATTGGTGATCTCCATTGCACATATCGGAGAGGTGCCTGTCTAAGGTCGGCCCAAGTTGGTCGAACCTATGTAATAAATTGTTGTGGGGTTTGCGTTCGCGCAGCCCCTCTCTAACTTTAAGTCGTAAATTGTGTTGTTGTTTTTTATTTTAGGGCTTTATGATAATTTGTAATGTTGAGCATTATTCACTTTTCTTTTCCTTTCTTTTTAATCGTGTTGGGCTTATAGTGTAGGTTATTATGTTCATAAACTTGTCGGGCGCAGCCGCGAATCACCAACAATGGTACAAAGTGAAGTGACAACAAAAACCATGTAATAAACTTAACAAACATTTTAGTAAAAATCTAAAACAAAGTCACAATAATACAGAAGAGACCAATGAATGCGTTCTGCTACACATTAAGTGATAAAAATGTTGCGAAATTTCAATGATGGTGCTTTCAGTTTTTGTCCTCTATGCATAAGATGCTTGACTTTATATTTTCAGCAGGACCTTGGGCCGCTACTAAATTAGTCCCTGAACCTCCTCTGGTGACAACAGAGGGATTCAAATCTTCATATAAAACTTGAGACAATCCATCTGACCCTCTCGGTTTCTGCCAACAAGTTTAAAGAAAGTAACAAAGGATGAACCTTAAAACAGAAAAGCTTACACAATTTGTAGTCCATAAATTCTTCGTACGTAAGTAACTGTACCTTACATAAACTGTTTTCTGGGTGAAGAGAGAATTGTATGAGTTTCAATTGCCGATGCAAGTCCTTCAGCAAGGTCTTTCTTTCTGAAGTGTTTTGTAACATTTCTAACTTCATCCTTTTTGTTTCTTCTTCAAGATGTGTTAGCCTCTTCTTAAGTTGCCGTTTTACCTCTTTGGTACTAATCATTGCTTTTGATTCGGGAACTTACTTCCTTCGGCTTAAGATGTCTTCACTCTATAGGTCCCTTGTTGTGGCTGTTTGTAAAATCATAATTGATAGATGGTTTCTTATATCAGAAATTTGAAAAGGTGCCATAGAAGTTAGCAAAATCCACTTTTGTTTGCTTCTACTACATGCTTACATATATGGGCCGGGTAGAAACAAAAAGAGCAGTGATGAGAAAGGTGTCGGGGGAGTTCAATCTCATTCACATGGATTGGCAGAACAAATAGGCGCCGTCATTCATTTCAAACACTAAGACAAAATTAAAACTTGATAACTCCAAAAGGCAGCAGAAAATGAAGCAAACTTTGTCTGCATTCTTCCAGAATTAAGAGGCGGGTCCAAAGATTTAATTTTGAGCATAAAGACGAAACACGGAAACGCACATCTGAGCAGCACATAGGGATGTGTACACATCACAAGGCAATATTGACTCAAATGCTAAGTTCCACAAATCCAACATAAAGATCTTACTTTGATTAAAGTAAGGTGTGATACATACTTAAGTTCAAGCTTTTGAGGCATATATGTTTGCTTTAGGACTAAAAGATGAGAATGACAATATTCATAAAGCAAAAGCATATCTTAAGTTCATTAGCTACCTCTTGAGGTAACTATATTACTGTTTGTGTTCATAACTCAACTTAATGATACTCGTATTTCAACATGAGAGCTTAGATTTTCAATAATCATATAGAGTTCTGGTAAAGTAGAACCATGTTAACTGATTCTGTTTTTAGTTTAATACGTATATTAATAATAAGTTTATGTACTAATTACGGGCGTTTCCATAAGTTCTAAATGTATTAGAACCATGTTAACTGATTCTGTTTTCTATAACACATATATAATCAATGATTATACAAAGAAAAAGAAATTTGATACTATAAAATGGGCAGGGGCTGCGCGAACGCAAGCCCCCACTGCAACAAATTATGACGTAGGTTCGACCAACTTGGGCCGACCTTAGACAGGCACCTCTCCGATATGTGCAATGGAGATCACCAATCTAGGCCATGGACCTTCTTGATCGTCCATAGACCCCGTCCAGGTAAGTGCTTTATTCAATAGTTTCCCTTGGCTTTTATACCATCAGCTTCCCCATACTTTTATTTTTCCAACCAATGTGGGATCAGATTCACAATTTAGAACATGGCAGAAACTGAACTCTTTTATCCATTACTGAAACTATATATAGCACAGAATAGTAACTGAACCTTTTTACCAACATTGCAAGGCTCTTTATTGAATGAAACATTGTAACTATTTGCAAAAACCTATACAAAAAGACATGTTACTACTTTCCCCTTCCTTGTAAGAACTTTTGTCCTCAAAATCCATTTCATCATTGAGACCCTGACACATGATTAAGTTTACTAATCTTATAACGAGTCTACTTACCGCCACGCTCCTCACGACAAACTATTAGTTGACTCTAGTGTAAAGCATCACATCAACTCTTTAACTTGCATATAAAAGTGTACTTGTAAGGTATATCATAATAAGTGAATGCTTTAAACCCAATATCAAATCAGACATATTATAAGTATAGTACTAATACCCGTGCGTGTTGCACGGATTGACTTATAATAGCCATAGGGTCTTTATTGGTAACCAGTGCGTCTAATCATTGGTAACAAAAATTATACAACACTAATAATAGATGTAAAAACTAAAAACTAAGTATCTTATTATTAGCAGGTGAGAACAACCAAGTTCCTATAACTCTCCTAAACCAAACCTAATTTCGGTAGCTCCGAAGATAAAAATAGGGCAGTAACCGTTCAAAGACAACGACAACATTAATTATGACATAATTCAACCAGATGGTATTGACCTTAAAAAGAAACCAATGTACAACAAAAATTTAAGGGAGCAAGCATGCTTCATCTGCTATAACTTTTACTAGGATATTGAAGGGGTGTGCCAGGCCTTGGTGGTAGTGTAAGACCAAGGCGACACATGAAGAGCCCCACTAGCAAGCTAGCGTGACGGGCCTTCCCCCATAAAAAATAAGATTAATATCGAGTGAGCCGATGGCTCACATATCAGATATTAAACTGATAAGAACAGATACTACACTTGATCTTAGCCAAAAGGCCGAGAAAGGTATGCTTTTTCTCCTCATGGGCCTTGGTTTTTATAGGCAATTTTCCTACCTTTGTATCCTTCACTCAGACGATGTGGGATTATATATTTTGTGCTACATTAATTAACCAATTCTTGTTTTGCGTGCTACAAATTAAATTTAAATTTCTCCATCATAAAGACTTGGTATACAGGAGTGATGATGATGATGATTATCTCATCATGTTAAAGACCGATAACTCAAACTAGTTAACAAAAGTGTGAATTTGCTATAGGAAATCTGTCCTATTGATAATTGGCCTAAGTGAGTCCAAGGCAAATTGCTAAGAGAACTTTGCTTTACCGGTTTTCCTTCGGCGAAGATTTTTCTCCGAACATGAAAGTGGAACACGCTGAGAATGTAGACGCCACTTCACCACTTGGGAGCATAAATTTCACAACTTAAACCCCCCGCCACGCTGAGAATGTTACCGCCACTTGGGAGCATAAATCAACCATTGAAACTTCAAAAAGAATAGTCGTGACTTAATACCAACAGTCTCATGATTCAAGGTTTAGATCTTTCATTCACCAATGCCCATCCTCAATGATACTCTGGAAATATGCAAATGCTACTCTGGAACATTAGAAATACTTGTGAAGAGGTTGGTCAGGCCTAATGCCTAAAACACCAATGCATAGCTGCTATGACAGACTGCCCCCAGATTAACATCAGTATCAAATTATAAACTTGTAAAAACAAGATTGCATTTTATCGTAGCCAAAAGTGTGTCCTGTATAATTTAGGAGTTTTTATCCTCGTTTCTATAGGCACCTTATTTTCCTCTATCAGGAGAAGTTGGTTCTTTTCTAGCCAATACCATTTTGCACTTTCAAAAGCTGTGCAACTTCAGTTTTCTTTATGATAACATCGCAAAAGAGACTGATACCAAGTGACCAACTTCATTCCAAATTTCTT
>CM067168.1:99199148-99209758 GCA_034093135.1 Erigeron breviscapus | reverse complement strand
TCAAATTTTGGAACAGGAGTATTGGAGTAATGTACATGGACGTGGTTTGGGGCAGAAGGAGGAGGAGGGTTGGTGTTAACGTTTTGAAAAGGTGGTGCATTGGTGTTCGACGGGTTTTCACCTGAACCAGAACCATCTCCACCTTCAGTAGTGTTCATCTTTGCAGATCTAGGCAAGTTTATTAGCCTTCTGCTTTGATACCACTTGTAAGTCCCAACTTGTTAGATGGTACTACTGAAGACACCTCTATGTCGATGGTGGAGTTACTTTGCAATATACTTACTGAACTGGAGACGACCAGTTGCAGTGGTATATACCAAGTTCTAGATAGATTACTTATAAAAGACAATAAGTAAAGAACAATGCAATAATACAAATAACTTGTAAATAATCTTGATGAGACAATATGTAGTTTTCAAAGTGTAATTTATTTATTGATATTAAACAAATTACAAGGTTGATGCGGAACCAAGATAATACACGAATGTAAATATCCTAACAACCTATGAAATACAATTGATCTTATACTCGGAATTTCTCTTCAACAATCGAAACACTTAAAGTAGTGAAATGTTCCTTTTAGCGATTGAGAGAATATTGCACAAGTTCACCAAGAATATTGCAGGTTTGCAAAGTATGAAGTTATTCGTTTGTGTGCGAAGTAACTTGTAATTCTTGGTTGTGCAATGACTTGTATTTATAGGCAAAGTTAACATTGGGATGTTAACTTTAGCCGTACAAATGTGGTTGGAACATTTAAGGAATAGCATTTAATTCCTTAAAAAGTGTTGTAAAGTCGCATGTTAAAGTGACTTTACACAACCACCTTTATGTACCTTTTAATACTTAAATAATAAGATAAGGCTTATTATCCGGGTAAAGGTACATAAAGTATACAAGTCAATTCCTCGTAATCAGTGCAAAGCTTTGTAAGGGCTTTCCACTGATGGTCTCCAGTTTGTAACTGACTAGAATGTCAACTGGGCTTCGCTGCCATTGTCATTCTCTATCTTCCATTTGTTGTCTTCACAACTCATGATTTCTTTTCTTTTGGCATGATCTTCCTTTTTCCTTTTGACACGACAATTGCTATATAATAATTGTAGGAATCATTATTATATATATGCAATTATATAAATATATATATATATATATATATGCAAGTTACAGAAATGAGATATTGAGAATTTGAAATATCAATCTTTCCTAACTCTCACTTTCTCTTTCTCTCACTCAATAAGCTACCTCCAGCCACCCTCTTTCTCGGATTCAAACAACACAAACCGACCTACAATACCATCGATCACCACCACCTTTGAACTCCAAGAATCATTTTATTCTACCTCATGTACGGCCTGCAAACCTCCACCACAAGCAACTGCTACTACTGCTGCCTGCAAGAACCACGGCTGCTGCTAGTTTCATTGCCAAGTAAACCCACCATGGCTGTTTCCTTTCCCACTCGGCACACACATACAAACATATATAAATATATACATAGATATAGATATGAAGGTGATTATCATCAACCCAACAAACCACCACCACGGCCAGATGATACATCTTTGGCCTGCTGTTACAACTCGATTGCTACAACTCACTGATCAATCATGGCCGCTGCTCGTAAACTGCCACCTTCCTGCTGCTACAACAGCTGCGGTTACTCGCTGTTATTCTCCATGATCAACACGAGCTGCTACTGCTCGTTTTAGTACAATCACCAAAACCATAAACCGCTGCTGCCGTTTTCCTAAAGTTGATGCTGCCAGTTGTTGATGCCGAGAAACAGCCACCATGAAATGCAACAACTACTGTTGTTCGATTATTGCTGCTTGCTGCTACTGTGCGGCTGCTGTTGCTGCTGAAACTAAACTCCACGACCACCACCAACCGAACTACTGCAATCATTTTGCTGCTACCATTGTTTAGAAACCACGGTATCATCACCACCATACATATCACCATATATATATATATATATATATATAATATATATATATATATATATATACATACCGTATATACACATACCTATACATAAAGATATAGACATGATCAAACACTAAAACCTCACTGCTCGATCATGGTTACTGACTTTGAACTTTTGTTGCCGGATTCGTTGCCAAGAAACCATCATCATGAAAAGCTTCTACAACTACACTATTCATCATCATCTACATTCGGCTGTTACTATTCATATTTCTTTTAGTCATCACCATTGACTCCTAAACACCCAAGAAAGGTAGGAAATTCATTGGTTAAGTCGTTGAAGTGAAACCCTTTCGGTTTCTCTCTCTAACTTACTCTCTCTCCTTCTTTCTTTGATCACAGCCGTGAACCACCATTCATCATCACCAATGGACGTTAATAACATCAAGGGAGTCACTCGAGTGCATGTAAGGTTTTCTTAATATACTCATGCTCGGTTATTTATGAACGAAATCTTAAAACGTTATTATATATGAAATTCGTGAAATCACTACGAGTCACCACTTTCTGCCATCATAACCAACCTGGGATAATCACTAAATGTGTTATTAACTACTTATACGTTCACCATAACAAACTCGAAACAAGATTACAAGATTATAAATTTGTCCGTTATCACCGTTAGATTTTCTGACAGTTTCAGTCCTAAACCGTTAGATTTTCTGACAGTTTCAGTCCTAAACCGTTAAACTGTTTACAATTTTAGTCCTTCGTCCGTCAGTTGCTTACTAAACTGATGACTCTATTAAAATGGGTTATTCTATACAGTTTCCTTTACTGAAGGCTAATACGTTTGGGCTATTCGGGTACATTTCAGACTGTTACATACCTCATACTGTTTGACAGGCGTTTCAGGTGAGTTTCGTAAACCCTCCCTACTCAATTGAGATTCGGGCTGAAAAGTGTACATGTATGTTTGATTGATTGTTTGATTTAACGTATTGACTTGTTGCTCGGTTAATTATGCTTTCGTTTATGAATACTTGTTGTTAAACGATTGTCGGTTGATTCACTTTGTCATGATATGGAACGAGATGTTAATTGTCTATTTGTTGATTGTTGATGTGATTACTTGTGGTTTAATGGCACATTGTTTATCATGTAAGTCGTAACGGGTTAACGATATATGGCGCATTGTTTATCATGTAAGTCGTAACGGGTTAACGATATATGGCGCATTGTTTATCATGTAAGTCATAACGGGTTAACGATATATGGCGCATTGTTTATCATGTAAGTCGTAACGGTTTAATGGCGCATTGTTTGACAAGTAAGGCGTAACGGTTTATGTGTAATGGAATTGTAATTGAAATGTTGATTTTGTTGATTTTGTGCTAACGTGAAACCTTTTAGGGTTTCCTTGGACATGATTAGGTATTCTAATCCTCGCTTATCATTAACGGTTGTTATCCGACACACTTGTTTCCTATTACTTGTCCCTACGAACTCACCAACTTTATGTTGACGCATTTTAGTACACTTTTCAGGTAATCAGGTTAATCAGAGACAAAATGGATGATTGTGTGCTTGCATTACTAGGATTGGACTTGCTTCGGACTTTCTGGATCTGTGATCCTTATTTCCCCTCAATGGGTTATGCTTAGGATCAACTACTATCATTTGAACTTTTTATTATAAATGTTGTTTGATTGAATATCTTTGCTTGATGTTGATAATTGTATACATTTGAATGAGTTTGTGGATTGTTTCAATCTTATGAATGCATATAGTTTGACTCTACATAATTTCCATGTCGTGTTGTGCTTTTCTAAGTGATACCCCATGATTCCGCCTTGTTGGGGTGTTACAGAATGGTATCAGAGCCGTGGTTGTAGAGAGCTAGGTGGATTGACCTAGTCTATAGCCATTGCACCCACATTTCATAATAGCATGCATGGTAGGAAATTTTGTGTGCAACGTGAACTGTATGATGCATAAAAATTGTTTAAACGGAGTTCGTAGGTTTATTATGATTTGATGACTTGATTGTTATGTGACAACTTGATGGATGTATACAGTCCACAATTTGCACACTTATGTTTGTTTTATCTAGACAAGAAAGTAAAGAACAGAAAGTAAGAACATGAACAAGAATAAGTTCAAATGCAAATATCTAAGCAAGTCTAATCATATGTATCATTGATTTAAACGATGAATACATGGTCGATATTACAACTTGTCTTACAAGAATACAAATGAACTAAATAATTGCTAAGTCTAGACACTCTATAAACTTAAGCAATTACAAGAGAGAAAATAAAGTGACACACACTTTGTGGTGACAAAACACAAAGTATAAATGATGCGGCTATGTTGCTTTATATAGGGGAGGAATTAGGGCAACACAGCCTTACAATGATCGTGATAGAATGGTGGTTGTCGACTTCTCATAGGCTCGTTGTACTTGGATCCAGGAGCCTTTGTCTTCTTTACCAAAACGGGTATGAAAGAGAAAACCCTTGTTTTGGTCCCAACTGTACCTTTGCCATATAAGGTAACATTCAGTTGGAAGAACCACCATGTGACTTCTTGTCTTCTTGTGATTTGAAGACTCACGTCAGCGACCAAGTCTGGTCAGCGAATCCTTGACTCAACAATCTCCCCCTATTCGCTGAGAAGACTTGCTGAGTAGACTAGACTTGATAAGAATAAAAGAATGATGAAAAGATGTCTTATATATCAACTTTAAATATTACAAGCTGATACATACAGCATTTACATTTATAAGACATCTACAGATTTTCGGCTTCAAACTCCCAAGCTTCCTCTTGCTTGGCCATTCTGATCGCTGGGTCATCCCTTCTATGAGGCTTTATCAATTCTTCATCCAACTTGCTGATGAACCATCTATTGTTGGATGTTTCAGCACACCTTCTTCTTATGCTTAAGATGAACCCAGTGGAAGCTTTTTCAAGTTCATCCAAGCGAAAGAACAGTTGATTGTTCTGGAAGTTTGTGAAGAAGATGCCAGTAGGACTTTCTATCACTCTCCCTTCCTCAAATAAGCTTCTGGGAGGAAGTCTGGTGTTCAGCGAGGCATCACCAGTGATAGGAGGAAGATCCATTTTCAAGGTTCGGTGCTCTGCCTTCCTTTTTCTTTGAACCCTTCTTCCTGCTGACGAGGAGACAGCTGCTGGAGTACCAAACACTTGCCTCAGCATGGGCAAGTCTGCTTTAAACTTGGTTTCATACTCCCTGGCTTTTTCGAAATAATCCTTGAGCATTTTTAGCAGTGGTTCATAGCTGGCAGCCTTCTTATCCTTCACCAGCAAGTAAACTTCAACCCATTCGGAAGCACCCAAGGTGGTTGGTTTAACCCCTTCCAGTTTGATAGGCTTGTCAGCACCTTGTCTTAGAATTTTTAAGTTCGTCTTGAGGCCCATGTCAGCTTTAAAGGCTTCAGCAGCAATTATTCTTTGAGGCCTTTTCCTGTCCTCCATAAGTTTTAACCATTTTGCCTTTTCTTCCTCAAACTTGGCTCTCTTCTCGCTGAGTTGCTTCTCAACTTCTGTATGCTTCTGCCTGTACAGAGCTTCAGCACCACCCGTTTTCAGCAGCATCCTTTGCTCACCATCCAGCTGATCTTTTTCAAGGAGAGGTAGCTGCTTGATATACTCAAGATTCTTTCTTTCATTTTCTTGATTCTCCTTGATCCTATCCAACTCCTTGATAGCTTCTTCTTGAGTTTTTCCATCAGCAGTCAGTGCCAAAATATCAATCATTTGATGTTGATGACCTGCTGAAGGTTGAATGGATAGCTGAGCAGATGAGAGAGAAGATGAAGCAGCAATCACTTGTCTTGTTGGAAGAGCGGTGGGAGGTTTCTTGAAGAATCCAGAGTTAGAGAGCTGTTTTCGACGAGCATCAGAGAGAGGGGTTATTTCAGCACTTGCCAGATATCTTCTATGAAAGACTGGCAACATTTCACTTGACCTATCCCTGGCCATTTCCTCAGCAAACCCAGCTTCCCATGAAGCTTTGACAGTTTCAGGGTCAAACTGTTCTTCCAAATCACCAAAGGCTTCAATGTGACCCTCAACAGCAGCAGGGGGTGCATTGAACCTAACAATTTGTTGCTCCCCCTCAATACCAGCTGGGGGAGCTTCATCATTTCCATCTTTTTCAATCTCCCCTCAACACCAGCAGGGGGAATTTCAACATTTGCCTCTTTTTCAGTCTCCCCCTCAACACCAGCAGGGGGAACATCATCAGCCTTGGTTGTGTCATCCATTTCTAGTATCTCTTCAGCAGAGTCTTCATAGATTTGGGCAACTGCCTTGTTCACTGCTTCATTTACCATATCTAAAACAGCAGCATCGACTTTCTCCCCCTTGGAAGTTGTAGTGTTAATGACAACTTCCATAGTCGCTGGCTGTTTAGATTGTTGTTTAACAAGCTGGGCCAACAAATTCTTGATTTCATCAACCTCCTTCTCCAGCTTAACTTGCCGCTGGCGATCCTCCTCAGTGAAAGAAGCTTGAGGAATAGGAAGATCAGCCACTTGTTTTTCTAAGGCATGAATTGCCTTAGTGTTATTTTCTACTTGAGTAGTCAGTGGGTAGATGAGATTACTCAACTTCTTTACATCAGCAGCAGCAGACTTGCTGGTAGAGGCTGCCTTCTTCGCTGAGTAGCTGGTAGAGTTTGCGCATTTGATCAGCGATATGGCACCAGATTTAATGATCTGCTGATCACGTTTGATAATAGAAGTTTGGGCACTAATTTTGCTTTGAGCAGCAGCAATGGAGCTTGTGTTAACCTTCAGTGAGTCAATAGCTTCGCTGTTCTCATTCTGCTTGTTGTACCAACTGGTCAATGTGGACACCAGCCTGTCAGACTCTATATCTTTCAATTTAATTGCAAGATTGGCAGCCTTGGTGAGATCATTTAACTGATGCTCTACCTTTTCCAACCTATCAGCAGAGTAGGTGGAGTAAGAAATACCCAAATCTTTAGCTGTTTGAGGTTCAATTTCAGGGGGAACTGAGGATGAGCAGCCAGGAACACTTAAGAAGGAAGAAGGCATGCCAAGAGACAGCATGGTGTTCACTGGTCGCATTGGAGGAGTTTTAGGTCTTGCAGTAAGAGTAACTGCCTCAGAAGTGTCTTCAACATATTCATCAGTCGCTGCTGCATTTTCACCAGCAGCAGCATCATTATTTTCATCAACCTCCATGTCACTTGCTTCTTTCTCATCAGCATGACTGTAAGAATCAAGCTGAAAATCGTCAGCAACAAAATCATCCAGGTCAAAATCACTTTCATCATCAACTTCTTCTTCAGCAACTACCGTTTGTTCACTTTCAACATCAATATTACCAACATCACATTCCACATTTCTTTCTTCAACACATTCAATTTCAACATCACCACCATCATGTTTAGTCAATTCAGTTAAATTTTCTCCCCCAGTAACTTGTACTTCAGAAATATCAGCAGTAGTTGCGTCCCTTTCAGCAATAGAGAAGCTGATTGGGTTGGGGGATTGAAGAGCTTCTGTTTCAGTTTGTTGCTGCTCTATGTTTTCAATAGCAGCAGGGATTTCCTCCTCATCAATGAGAGACAGCTGAGAGGATTCCAACCCCTTAATCATCACACCTTTTGCAGTTTTCTTCTTTCTCTTTGGAGCATCGGCAGCGGATGAGGATGGAGCAGCAGATTTGGTGAACTTGGTTCTTACCTTCTTTGGTGTGTTTGCACTAGTGTCAGTGATCACAAAGGAGGATGGTGCAGTCTCACTGCCACCAACCTTTTTATACATAGAGGGATAAGTAGAGAATAGAACTTCTTTCATTTGAGGAGTGAGAGTGGCAAACTTGCTATCAAAAAGATTACTATCACAGGCTGGCTGTTTGTAGACAGAGGGACCAATTCTTGGTGCTTTGCAGATAGTAGCACCAAATTGATTGTACTTTTCTTTCAACTCATGTTTGAATATTGATGTGACTAACTTATACCCATTGCCCACATTGTTTTTGGCCGTTATATTATATGTTTTTTGTCGAATTTGTGTGCATTTGGCGCGTTTATGTGTTTGTTAGTGTTTTCAGGTTCTAAACAAGTACGCGTTCATTTTGTGCAAATTCGGATGATTATTGGCCAGAAGTCATTTGCGAAGTCGAGGGTCGTTTCGAGTGGAAGAGATAGCGAGTGTCGGGATCGTAAGATGAAGGTTGTACATCAAGTATTTGACTGCGCCGCAGTGGAGATGTACGTGGTCCACTGCGCCGCAGCCATTATCCACGGCCTTGTTCGTTCAAACCCCCACTGCGCCGCAGTGGGGATGGTTTGATGGGTACTGCGCCGCAGTCAGATATAGGGAAAAATGGGACGTGGAAATGCACTGCGACGCAGTGGTGGTGTACGTGGACCACTGCGCCGCAGTCTGCACCAGTCAGTCAACCAGTTGGTCAACCAGTGGAGGGACTGCGACGCAGTGGGGGCCTTATACGCCCACTGCGCCGCAGTGAGTACACGGAACTGAAGGGTCTTAGGAGTTTTCTGCATCAGAATTAGAGAAGTATAAATAGTTTTCACAACCTATTATTCTAGGTATCAAATACTCTTTCTAGGAGCTGCACTTCAGGGGATACTTCAAGGGTCAATTCAAGATCTAATCGTCTTCGATTCATTGGAGATTCACGTGCACCCATCTAGATCGTATCTACTTATTTGTCTTGCAATTTCGTTTCTTCAAACAATTGGTACTTTATGTTCTTTCTTGATTCTTATTGTAATTTCAATTTGATCATGAGTGGCTAATTCTTCTATTGTCCACCTTGATGAAACTAGACGAATGATGTGATTGCTTTATATTTTAATTCAAAGAGTTGATTTCAATTATCGTTGTGTCGTGATCTTGATGATTTAATTCCTTTATTTGTATTAATTTGATATTGGTGGCATGTGTGTTCTTCGTTAGTGGTACTAGTCGAATGCATATGTGATTTTCTAACGGTCGCTTGTCTATGAGCGATTATCACTAGTTCATGGTATGATAGTGAATGTCAAATTAATAAAAGGAGTCATTTTGTCAACGTGTTTAGAAACGGTTGGTGGTACCACGTTTTAATTCACATAGGCGCAATTGGTAATTTGGTAATCAAACAAGCTAAGTGTTGGTAAGATTGTCTAGGCATTGGTGGTACCGGCTTGGGGAATTAAACTAGCAGTTAGGTGTTTGGGTGACTTGTGAGCGGTTGGTGGTACCACGCGAGCATTTCATTCTCTCACGTTTATCGTGTCAACTCTTAATGAATTTGGTCTTAACTGAAAGCAATCATGTCTGAAGTCTAGCGGAGTCAAGGTGGATGATATTTACCATTATTGTTTGAGACTTACCTTTACTTATACGCATTTGTCTTTTAAAGTTATGGTCAGAGTGAGAATCTAAGTAACACCCTTTTTCCAAACCCCTTTACTAAACAATTAATTCGAACCAATCCCCGCGAACGAACCTGGACTTACCTTTTTACTATATTGCATACGATCGGGTCCACTGCCCGATAGTGTGTAGTAGTGAGTTTTTAGGTATTCTTGTTTATAAATTTTAAACTCGATTTAGCACATCATATTAGAGAAAAAAATCTTGTGAATGGAACTGTGTAGGAACGATTGCTTGCTTGGACTTTAGCCTTCATGTCTTCAAAAATGACTGAGGCAAAATCAATAAACCTTCCTGTTAGGTCCAGATTTAGTCCAGATTTACTGGACTCGCTCCAGACTCGACTACTGGAGCCTCACTGAAGATCTGACCAGAATCGTGTTCTACTGGACCTACTCCAGACTTGGAATCTGAAGTCCCTCTGAAGATTTGTCCAGAAATAATTGAAGACCAGTGAGCAAATACTTGTATAGGAAATCTGGAGTATTCTCCAGATGAGCTCACTGGACTTCACCCCAGTCTAGATCAACTCTACTGAAGACATTCTGACTGAAGTCAAAGACTGAAGTCTGAAGAAAGAAGACTTAACAAATGGCGGAGTGTAACATCCCAAAACTTAATCGTTCATGTTGACTAACGTCGTTAGGTCAAATTATAAGTCCGTGATACGTTTGTGTGGAAATATGTGTTTACATGTTTATGTGCCCTATATGTGAGATTTAATTATCTTTAATGAGTGACAATAAAGTAGATTTAATGATGTGTAAAAGGCCTTTGTAGGGTGTGAAAGTGCTTTAGTGTGTTATATGTATCCCCAATAAGTGTTTTTAAGCGAAATAAAGTCGATATGAAGTCCAGGGACCAATTTTGCCAATGGTGAAAAGTTAAAAACGGGTTAAGAAAGGGATTAGACTAATCTAGGTTAATTTGGCAGCCTCTAATCTAATTAGAAACACACACACAGCCTCTCTAATTCCCAAATTAAATTCTTAAGCAAATCTTCAAGTTTTTGGTTAATCATTCGAGTGTTTTTGTAATTGGATTGGTTCGGTCACTTGTTGTTCAGGTAATCAACGATCTACTACGTATATTTCAGATTCAAAGGTGATAATTAAAGGATTCAAATCTGATTTTAAAAAGGGTTTTGCAAATGATTAGGGTTTAAAAGATGTTTTGGTTAATTGATGTTCGTAATGGTGTTTAACGGGTTTATAATCGATCTTGATGATCAAAAGAT
>CM067168.1:99181402-99198148 GCA_034093135.1 Erigeron breviscapus | reverse complement strand
CACAACCCAAGTCAATCAAACGAAAAGATACGTCACATCAATCCAACAACCAAGTCAAACAAACAATACATCAATAAATACAAGTAAACACGCCAGGTTTACACTTTTCAGCCCGAATCCCAAGCGGGTAGGGAGATACGAAACTCACCTTGATCGGCAAAGAAGTTAGTAAAAGATTACAAACGAGTAATAGGGTCCACACCCCACAACCTATAATTATACATCAATATACTGGAATGTCAATTATACAACCTCAACAATTAGAAATCGACACACACAAATCACAGTGACTATCCACTGCGCCGCAGTGGAGCAGAACTAGGCCCACTGCGCCGCAGTGGCTAAACTGGACGAGGACCAGAAACAATGCACTGCGCCGCAGTGGGCAAGAACTATGCCCACTGCGCCGCAGTGGCTAACTGGCCCAGAACCAGTAGAAAAGCACTGCGCCGCAGTGAGCAAAGGTGAGCTCCCACTGCGCCGCAGTGGGACAACCTGCACACCAGAAGCAGCAGCTGCAAGTGCAGCAACACGAACCCAAAACCCCAATTTCAACCCAAACCACACCAAAACGATTTGTAACCCATTTTGAAGCATAACTAAACATCAATGACCATAAATACACATAACCCAACCCACAATTTCGACCAAAACATCAAAATCACTCATGAATCATTCAAACCCTAACCCTAACCCTAATTTCCATTTTTACCATAAACATGTCTTGAAATCCCATAAAAACGACTAGAAATATTTGAACAAGTATAAATAGAAGTAAATGGGATGAATTTGACTTACCAAAACGTCTCCTTGAGCTAGAACCCGAAATTAGGTCAAATGGATAAAATGGTAAGAACTTGACTTTGATTCTTCGATATGAAGCAAACGAGGTTAAGATGGCTAAGATTCTTGTGTTAAAATCGACCCACTACTAGTTTGATGCAAGATGGCAGCAGTTCATCTTTTGATTTCTCTTAAAGATCTCTATCATTATGCATTCTTGTTCCAGCTTCTTAGAGGTTTCATCATCAGTAGTGGGAAACTCTGATGATTCTTCAGCAGTTTGTTCTTCTTCTCCAGATACCATTTGTTCTTTTCCTTTAACAGACTTCAGAGTAGTTGGAATATCTGGGAAAGATTCAAACTGGGGCTCACTGGCTTCAGTACCAGCAGCTTCTTCAGTCAGCATAGTGGCTTCAGTGCCAAATGCTCTTGTGCTAATTGTGCACTGGCATCAGTACCAGTCACTTGTTTTTGTTGCACAATGCTTTCAGTAGCAAAGGCCCTTTCAACAGCACTGGCAACAACTTCCTTCTTCTTCCTTATCAAACCTTCTTGGTCACCAGACGACTTTTCCCCCTTGGAATGATCACCAGTTCTGGACTTGAGATCATTCCATAATTGTTCTATCATGTGTCTGTCCAGTGCACCAAAGGTTCTTCCAGCCACTGGAGTTGTATCAGTCACAATTTTCTTAAGTGCCTGCACTTCCTTTTTAACAGTTTCAACTTCTTTAGGCAAGTGCTTTGGCAATTCTTTTCCATCAACTTCTCCACTTGGGGTAACAGCCCATCTTGAATAGTTCGAAGAACAGACTCAGAAATTTCTTCAGATATTTCTTTCAGCATACTGTTCTGAACTTCTTAGCAACCTCATCACTGATTGTACTAACAACTGCATTCTGATCCAGTGATGGCTTACTCTCCAGAGAACTTATCCTGATAACCAACTTCTGAACCTCTTCTTTCAGACCTGCCAGTGGTTGAACAAGTTCACCTTGCACTGCAGTCTGAACAGAGTTCACCAGCCTTGTCTCCAATCCCTGGACTGCCACTTTGATGTTTTCAGTGTTGTTATTAGTGGCCAGTACCAGTTCATCAAGCTTCTCATTTCCAGCAAATATATTCATCTCAGATGCAAGGTTATTTGATAATAAAGATTTGAAATCAGAAACAACCTGTGATGAAGACTGGAGTGATCTCTCCAGGTCCGCCACCTTACTTAGAAGGCCTTGGACCTCGGCTGAAGACGAAGTGGAGAGACCACTGGGAGGTTCAAGATGAGAAGTCAATCTGGTCATTAATGGTACTTGTGCCCAGACCTCTTCAGTTGCAGCTTCAGATGTTACAACTGTTGAGTCCAGCGCACGAGGTTCAGATAAGTTAACTGGAGTTTCAAGTGGTGGGTTGAGATTGTGAAGTTTGAATGGTTGGAGGAGTGAAGTATTGAGTATTTTCTGGAATTGAAGGTGGTGGTGGTGGTGGCATGTTTGAGTCTGGTGGGGGTGGTGGCATTTCTGATTCTGGTGGCGGCATATTTGTTTCTGGTGGAGGTGGTGGCATTTCTGGTAGACTTTCAACTTGTACAACATCCTCACCCAGAAAGTTCATATTGACATCAAAATTCTGATCTTCTGACATGGGAGAATCAACCTCATCCCAAAACATTTCACCAACAGTTGTATCACCATCCTGAGCACCAACCAGTTCACCAGCCTGTTCACTTGCTTCAACATTCAAATCGATTCGAGCCTCTTGCTCACCAGATACTTGTTCATCAGCCTGAACATCTTGTTCGACCTGCTCAACAACCTGCTCAACAATCTGAGCCACATTTTCTTCTTGTACAACAGCCTGTACAATATCCTCTGTCTGCTCAACAACTTGTACATTTTGTTCAGTTTCAACATTCTCCTCTGGTTCAAAAATCGGAGACCCATCCAAATTCATTACATCACCAGGATGTCTTTCTGGATTCACCTGAACTCCAGCTCTCATCAGACGCCTGTTTGATCTAGGTCGTCTGGAAGGCTCAACATTTGGTTGTTGACCTTCAGGAGCCACTTGTTTGATGGGTTGTACAGCTTCTATAATCTGAACATCTTGGTCACCAGAGGGTCCTTCACCAACTTGACCTCTACCTGGAGCCACTTCTACTTCTTCCCTTTGAAAAGAGAGCATGGACTGAGGAATATCTACCTCATTCAGTGGAGATCTTAGGTTGGTCAGATCCCTCATATATTCACTCACAGGAAAGTGAGTGGTTTCATAATCGTACTGGTCTCCTAGAGCTCTTTTAAACATCAGTGAAAGAAAGCGTATATATGGAACAAAAGCTTTTCTACCTTTCACCTTAAGACGCTATACCAGATCATCAAATAGGATCTGAGCGAAATCCACTCTGTCCAAACCAGAGGCAGTAGGCAATCTGGAGATGAGTTTGATTTATCTGGTCCAACCCTCCAGAACTGCCTCCCAGACATTCAACAATGTGCGTGAAGAAGAACCTTCATGAGTCTGTCAGTTTGCTCATGTAGACTGTTCCCTTCCTGGATAGCTGGCCATGCTCATCCACAATATCTGTGTGCCCCATCAGTCTGCATACTTCCCTTGTATTGATACCAGAGGGAAGTTCAATGGGCAACTCATTTTGTTCAAAATAATGCAACTGTAGAACAGACCTGAGTAAACTAACAGAGAAACCCAAGGATCTGGTACCTTGCTTCAGAGAATAAGTAATTGATGAAGTTGTATCATCATATTGTGCAGTGTACCAGAATTCACAAAGATAGTCATGGTACATCCTCCCTGGATTTAAGGTCAAAGCACCATATAATGGACATGAGAGAAAAAATGTATTTAATCTCCCAATAACGGATTGGGCATTATGAACACTGGAAAGTGAAATTCTGGCCATCCAGTTATTCATGTTTATTCTTATAGCTTTTGCCTCTAATGTGATATGAGGTGCCCTTTCAACATTTTCAGTTGGAGCATATTCAGCGGCGAGCAGATTTTTAGGCGATTTGGATTGTCTAGGTGCCATTTTATGATGAATAGATGAAGATGAAATTGAATATTTAGGGTTTTGATGAAGATTTGATGAAGAATTGAATGGAAATGGAGTAAATATGAGAGATGATTATGATTGGAAATTGAATGAAGAAATTAAATGAAGGAATTTGAAAGATTTGGGAGTAAATATGTTCGAAGTAAATGCAATTGAAATGAAAGTGGGTATATATAGGAGAGAGAATGTGGAACTCAAACGGTTTATTTGAAATTATCAAATAAAATTTTGATCGGGTTCTGAGATCCGCATTAATTACATCACATCACACATAAATGTGTGACGGTTTACAGCCCACAAACATCAACTTGCACTTTTTGTCTTCCCAAGATAAAAAGACCATCATTTCTTTGAAAAATTTACATGCCACGTAGGATTATAAGATAAATATCTTTAAAAAGTTTGCTTACGTGGCACGCACAATGACCAAGTATTTAGAAAATATTATGACTCATTTCAGTGCATCTGGAGGTTGACAGGACACTCCAGTATCACTGGTGGATTAGTCCAGTGAAGCATGCACTGATGGTACACTGGAGGGACACTCCAGTAAAGTACTAGTGAAAACCATTTGAAAGACTGGTAACCTCAAACGTGCACGTCAACTAATACAGACAAATGAGAGGGACACATTTACAAGGAGACAAAAGTCACCTCAAACACGCACTTCAACCTGTCCAATTACCAGTGAGAGGGACACATTTACAAAGCACCAGTAATATTTTCTGAAAATTTGTCCAGTGAGAAAATAAATTAATAAATTCCCTGAACTTAAACATTTTTAAGAACAAAAATATCTTTCAAGTCTTCCCCCTGGAATGTTGATCCAGAAATCTATTAATGCAAAGATAGTACACAACGGCGTTCAATATCTGAGCAGTCATAAATTTATAAATCTTTAAATCAAAGATCCTCAGTAGTACACAATGGCGTTCATACCAAGGTTCCAGATTTAAGGGTTTAACATTCCCAACTCACAACAAGATATTCAAAAGTTTTGACATCCAGAGGTTTAGTAAAAATGTCAGCGAGTTGTTTGTCAGTGGGAATAAAATGGAGTTCAATGTTGTTTTTCATAATATGATCACGGATAAATGATACCTGAGATCAATGTGCTTCGTTTTGGAGTGCATGACTGGATTGTTCGAGATAGCAATGGCACTGGGATTATCACAAAAGATTGGGGTCTTTGAATACTTAATACCATAATCAAGCAACTGGTTCTTCATCCAGAGTATCTGAGCACAACAACTGGCTGCAGACACGTATTCAGCTTCAGCAGTGGACAATGAAACTGAAGTTTGCTTCTTACTGGTCCAGCTGACCAGTTTGCCACCAAGGAAATGACATCACCAGTAGTGGATTTCCTGTCTATCTTACAACCTGCATGATCTGAATCTGAATAACCCATTAGATCCATGCCTGAGCCTTTGGGATACCAAAGACCCAAACCGGGGACACCCTTAAGGTACTTCAGTATGCGCTTTACAACAAGCATATGAGATTCCTTTGGATTAGACTGATATCTGGCACATAAACATGTTGAAACATAATATCTGGTCTACTGGCAGTTAAATACATCAGTGAACCAACCATGCCTCTATAGACAGTGGTGTTCACTGGTTTACCATCTGGATCGGAGTCCAGTGTCAGTGGTGCAGAAATTGGAGTTGGTTTAGATGGTGAAGAGTTCATATCATATTTCTTTAAAGATCTCTAACATATTTTTCCTGATTAATAAAAATGCCATCTTTGTTTTGTTTAATCTGGAGTCCAAGAAAATACGTTAATTCACCCATCAAACTCATTTCATATTCAGTTGAAATTATTTTTGAAAATTTCTTGCACATGTTTTCATCAGTAGACCCAAAAATAATATCATCAACATAAATTTGTACCAATAACAGATTACCTTTTTCATGAAGAATAAATAAGGTATTGTCAATTGCACCTCTTTTGAAACCATTTTTCAATAAATGTTTAGTCAGAGTGTCATACCAGGCACGTGGGGCTTGTCTGAGGCCATAAAGCGCTTTGTCCAGACGATATACCCAATGTGGATGTTTTTCATCAACGAAACCTGGTGGTTGTCTGACATAAACTTCTTCTTCAAGCTTTCCATTCAAGAAAGCACTCTTTACATCCATCTGGTAGACCTTGAACTGATGATAAACAGCGAATGCTAAGAATATTCTGATCGCTTCAAGTCTAGCCACTAGAGCAAATGATTCATCAAAGTCGACATCTGACTGGCAGTAGCCTTGTGCTACCAGTCTGGCCTTGTTTCTGATTACGTGGTCATCTTCATCTACCTTGTTCCTGAAGACCCATCTTGTTCCAATTGGTTCTTTCTTTCCAACTGGGAAAGGATCCAGATACCAGACCTTGTTCCTTTCAAACTGGTGAAGCTCTTCTTGCATAGCAGTCACCCAGCTTGGATCTTCCATAGCCTCGTCAATCTTCTTTGGTTCCATCAATGATAGAAAACTAACATATAAGCATTGATTACTGGAGGCTCTTCTGGTCTGAACTTCTCTACTGGAGTCACCTATGATCTGATCAATAGGATGAGCTTTTGTCCATCTGGAGTACTGACCAGGATTGTTACTGACAACAATATCAGTGCAAGAATTCAGTTGAGTCTCCTCTGGAGTTGCTTCAGAGGAGGATCTTCCCAGACTACTTCAGTATCTTCATCTGATTCATTTAAATCACGATTTGCATCGTGAAATTCTTCATTTGAAGGCATTTCTTGAAGTACTGGTTCAGTTTGGAATTCTTCATAGGAAGACATTTCTGGTATATGCTCAACTGACACTGATATTGGGGGAGCAGTACGAACATCTGATCCAATATTAATTTCAGAGGGTAGTTTGAAAATAATAGAAGGATAGAATGGAGTACTACTGGAGAGTTTCTTTTTCTGAACAGGTTCCAGATCAGGATGACTGGAAACTGTGTCTTCTGAATCTTCTTTATTGTAGTTGATAGGATCAGATTCACAGAAGATAATTGGAGTTACTGGGGGAGTGTCAAGGGCTGGCTTCTTGTTGATTGCAGCATTTGATTCATCAAATGTGACATGAATTGACTCATGGACCTTCTCCAGTCTCTTTTTGTAGACTCTGAAGGCCTTGCGAATGGCTGAATAGCCTAAGAAAAATACCCTTCATCAGCTTTGGCATCAAATTTGCCTAACTGACTGGAGTCGTTCAGGATGTAAACTGGACATCCAAAAACGTGAAAATAACCAATATTTGGTTTTTTATTTCTTAAGACTTCGTAGGCTGTTTTTTTGTGTCGCTTCACATACACTGACCGGTTCTGGGTGTGGCAAGCAGTAGCAATTGCTTCAGCCCAGAAACTGGTAGACAGACCAGATTCAGCAAGCATACTCCTGGCAGCTTCTATCAGCGTTCGATTCTTCCTTTCCACAACTCCATTCTGTTCTGGAGAGCGGGCTGATGAGAAATTCTGGGAGATGCCAGTGTTAGTACAGAATGACTCCAGAGTTGCATTCTGGAATTCTGTTCCATTGTCACTTCTTAACTGACACACCTTTCGACTGTAATTGAGCTCAATTTGCTTGATAAGACTGATGATTTCAGCAGCAGCTTCACTTTTAGACCTGAGAAAGATAACCAACAATATCTGGAAAATTCATCTACTATTACCAGGGCGTATCTTTTACCAGCACGAGTCTGAACATTCACTGGACCAAAGAGGTCCATATGAAGCATATGAAGAGGTTCAGATATGCTGAAATTCTGTCTGGTCTTGAAATTGGTACGTTTCTGCTTACCCATCTCACATCCTGGACATGGCCTTTCCTTTTTGAAGGAAACTGAAGGTATCCCATCTGCAAGTTGTTTCTGGACAACTTATTAATATTCTTGAAATTTAAATGGATAACCTTTTGTGCCATAACCAGTTTGTGTCTTCATCAGCTTGAGTATAGAAACACTGCTCTGAAGGAGAGCTTTCCATATCCATCACGTACACATTCCCTTTTCTGGGAGCAATCAATACTACCTTCCAGTCCTGTTGAATACGATACCCTGAGCAATATTGAATAGAACTTGATAGCCATCATCACACAGTTGGCTTACCTGATCAGGTTATATTTCAAACCATTCACAAATGCAACTCGTCTGAACTTGACTTGTCCATTGTTTAGAACACTGTATCCCTCAGTCTTTCCACAACCATCATTTCCAAAAGTAATGGAGGGTCCATCAGAATTGGTGAACTCCTCCAGCAGGGTCTTACATCCGGTCATCGTCCTGCCAGCAGCACTGTCAAGATACCAGATATATTTCTTTCGATCGCCCTGCACATCCACCAGATATTATCAGTTAGATTTGGAACCCATCGACTGATGGGTTCACTGGACCCTCCATTATAGGTCCCTGGGGCAATCTGGTTTAGTTCACTTTCTTCAACAGTGGTCTTAGTTGAAAAGACCACTGGGTTGATAGTTTTGAAACCTTTTTCTTTTTCTCAACTGGAGAAGTAGATTTAACTTTCTTTGCAAAAAGTTTTGTATTTTGTCTAGGGCCAGATGAAGTACCCTCAATAAAGTTTAATCTTGCATTAAAACTTTGAAATTGACGAGTCAGTAGTTTAATCTGGCTCTCTAACCTTGACAAAACATTTTCATCAGATGATACCTTATCCTTTCCAGTTCTAGGCTTAGGTAGGGGATTGGTCTGAGGCAAAGGTTTCGTCTGATTGACCTTTTGAACTGGAGCAGTTATCTGGAATGCTCCAGTCTTAGTGTGTGTTTGGCAAGGGGCTTTTGAGGGCTTTTAGGAGCTTAAAAGCTCTGAGCTTTTAAATATAAGCCCTTTTTAAAACTATAGTCCTGTTTGGAAACGCACTTGAACTCAAAAGCCTCAGCCCCAAAAAGCTCCTAAAAACCCCTAAAGGTCTTTAAAATAAAAGCTTGTGTAAGAAGGGTTGAAATAGAAGCCCCAACCCCTAGCCCCATTTCTAAGCTCCAGCTCCAAGCCCCTAACCACAGCCCCAGCTCAAAGCTTTTGTACCAAACATACCCTTAACCTCTGGGGATTGAACTGGGAAAATATTGGCCTTGGGAGTTACAGGCTTATCATAAACAGTGGTGGGCCTGAACCCCTCTGGTAATCGATCGATTACTGGTATTAATGATGCTACATGATTATTTCCATCTAAATATGCACGTTTTTGAGCAGGAAATTGATTTACTCCAGCATCATATGGCTTTTTGGTTTCTAGCCATGATTTAATCACCAGTTTTTCTTTCTCTAAAATGACTTCAAGATCTTGTTTTTCTTGAATCAATTGTTCAGTTACCAGAACCTGGGCTTGAAATGCCAGTTCAATGTTTTGAAGTTCTTTCAATTTTGATTTTAAAACAGTTATTTCAGAAAAATCTGTTTCTAGACCATTTACACAGTCAGATCTAACAGTTTTCAACAAATATTAAATCAGAATTAAGAGCTTCAGCGGTGTCCAGTTTTAATTCTTGGTCAGTTGCAGTATCATAATCACTAACCTTTTTAATAACAATGTCCACCCATCGTCCAGATGTGACATCCTCCTTCACCAGGTGCTCTTCGTCTGCCAGAGCCATGTAGCAGCAATCTCTTTTTTCTTCTTCATCAGCAGATGAATCATCAGAAGGAACCCACTTCTCTTCAGTTGTTGCGATCATGCACTTATTATTGTTTTCCATTTGTTGTGCCATGAGAGCAATCTGGGCCTTAAGCTTTTTATATTTCAATTTATAGCTATCATCAGGCTTATTATTTGAAGAAAATGGACCAGGCTTGGATACAAACTGGCTGGACCTGCAATCTTTCATGAAATGACCCTTTTTGCCACACTTAAAGCATGTCAAATTGGTCTTATCAGTTGAAGAACTGGATGTAAATTGTCCAGGTGGCCTATTTGCTCTTGCTTTAAAACGGTTAAACGTTTTAGCAATCATTGCAACAAGGTCATCATCATCAGTTTCATCACAACAGTCTGGAGAGATTTGACTGGCTTCTCAGAATCCATGAGTTCAGATACCATCTTCTTCATAGAAAATACATTCTCAGAAGATATCAGTGCTGTACTTTGTGGTTCAGTATGACCAACCACATTAGGACTACTGGAGGCATGGTTATAAGCATCTTGTTCTGCCACCACTCTCTGAGCTTGATTTTCTTCAGTGTACCTGAAAGCTCCATAAAGAGTTGAGAGAGTGTGTGTGTGTGCAGAGTTTTACCTTGTCGTAAGACCAGGATCATGTGAGACCATTTGGTGGGCAGAATATCACAAAATTTCTCCAGAAGTATATCCTTGTCCTTCTCAACCCCAAGACCTCTCAACTGGTTTATGATACTCATAAATCTGGTGTAAGTACCAGTGAGAGACTCATTAGGCTTAGCAAAAAATGACTCATACCTCTTGTTTAAGGAGACCTTTCTGGTGACAATGGTGTCATCTCCTCCTTCATGCTGGTTTAGAAGTTCATCCCACATGGTTTTAGCACTAGGAAAAAGAACTAGTGTGGGAATTAGGGTTTCTGGAACGGCCCCGAGGATCATGTTTTTGAGAAGGGTGTCTAGATTCACCAATCTCCTCTCCTCTTCAGACCGATGTTCCTCCCTCTTTTCCCTTCCTCTTTTAGATCCAGAAGGATCAAGAAGGGGATTGAGAGGTGATGTGGTGACATAAGGTCCTTCATTTAAGATTTTCATCATATTCCTCTCAATACCAGTGATATGTAATATCATCCTAGCCTTCCACGTACCAAACTCATCACTGTTCCCGTTGAATTTAGGAACAGGATTATTTGAATAGTGCACATGCACGTGTGGAGAAGCAGGAGTAGGAGGAGGAGGTGGTGGATTAGTGTTATTAACAATAGGTGGTTCATTATTTTGATCATTAACATTAACATTAGGATCGGGACCAAAATTAAAACTTCCTTGTGTATTTTCAGGGGTGGCCATCAAAGAAGCAGATCTAGGCAATGTTTAGCCTTCTGCTCTGATACCAAATGTGAGGTCCCAAATACGATGGTTAACCCAGAAGTGTATAATACAACAAGTCTAATAATCACTAGAATGGACTAGTATTACTTAAATATAAATGCAAGTATATAAATAAAGTAATACATGACTTAAAGCAATAAACAAGTAAAGTGGAACATAATGTATTTTTCAAGGTGTATTTTATTTATGATGTTAAATAAAATACAAGGTTGTGCGGAATCAAGATAATATAAATAAGTATGTATCCTAACAACCTATGAATTACAAATGATCTATATTTGTCAAATAACTCTTTTGGATCGAGATACTTAAAGTTGTGAAGTATCCCTGTTTAAGATCGAGAGTATTTAGACAAATTCACTCTAATGCTAAATGTATGCTTTAAAGTGATTTTTACAAAGAAATGACTTTGTATTTATAGGAAACAAAATTCACCAGTGAATTTTGTGCCGTACAAATATGGTTGCATGCATTTAATGAACCGACAAGAACATTAAATGCATTGGTTAAGGTACAAGGATAAAGTCACATCAATATGACTTTATTCTTTTAACCAACCACCTTTAC
Organism: Erigeron breviscapus; assembly: GCA_034093135.1. Taxonomy (NCBI): domain Eukaryota; kingdom Viridiplantae; phylum Streptophyta; class Magnoliopsida; order Asterales; family Asteraceae; genus Erigeron; species Erigeron breviscapus. Next base: position 99,186,707 of record CM067168.1, on the reverse strand, counting down.
ACACGTATAAACTTTGGTAAAGAACAAGTGGAATGTCCTTTGGAAAGTGTGTAAAGGCAAAAGTCAATTACTCGATATCAGTGTTCAGACTTGTAAGGTCTAGAACACTGACAATCCTCCAGTGTACAGATCTGGTAAGACTTCCAGTGGACTCCGCCATTTGTCAGTCTTCTTTATTCTGACTTCAGTCTTTGACTTCAGTGAGAACGTCTTCAGTAGAGTAGATCTGGACTGGGGTGAAGTCCAGTGAGCTAATCTGGAGAATACTCCAGATTCCTATACAAGTATTTGCTCACTGGTCTTCCATTATTTCTGAACAAATCTTCAGAGGGACTCCAGATTCCAAGTCTGGAGTAGGTCCAGTAATATACCATTTCTGGACAGATCTTCAGTAAGGCTCCAGTAGTCGAGTCTGGAGCGAGTCCAGTAAATCTGGACCTAACAATAATTCTCTTGCAAAATGCTTTCCTATCCACTTATAATCAATTAAAGACCCATATCTAAAGTTTCTTACACAAGTGTGATTATCAAACAAAGATTTAACCTGAAATGATTTCTCTTTTTTCATCCACCTAGCAAAGCATTTAAATGTACACTTTTGAGGCTTAACATGAAATCTCTTTTGCTTTCTCTGTTTACCTAAAGTTGGATCTTTTAACTTTCTACCAGGCTCAGTACTACATTTAGCAATCAAACTGTCTTTACAAGATCTTTCAAACCATAGAGAATACCCATTTGCCAAAGCATAATATGATAAACATTCTCTTAACTGGTGATGTGCTTCATACAATTCCCCAACCTACACATTATTTATTCTAATTACATAACGAAAAGATCAAACTTTGAACATAGTGAAGAGATTAAGTACACATACTTGTGGTATTTTGTACCTTCAATGAGTTGCAGGGTCATAAACTTTGAATTTTGGTACTTCTGGTTCTGGTGGATTCAATGGATCTTCATTGTCCTTCATAGTAAGAAGTTCAACCAGATCCTTCATGAATTCATCATACTCATTGAACACTTATGACTTCAAGCCAACACTCCCTCTTCTAGTACCAAGGTCTGGTAGTTGTTTTTGTGATGGAATCTTTGCAATTGGGTTACCCCTTCTTACCTCTCTTAATTCATCTTCTCCTTCACTCAGATGGTCCAATGATGCAACACTTTCATCATCAAAGTCACTATCTGGTTCATATGGTTCGTCACCAGACTCTCCTTCATCGTCAAATTCACCACCCTGGTTCTCATCATCTATGGGTGGGTGATGAACATAAGCACTTAAGTCAAGTGTAGAATGGTCAACATAAGCATCGACAACACCATAAGTATCTATAATGCTGAAGAATGTTGAGCAGTCAGCTTCAGAAGCTATATGCATTAGGTCTTCAACTCCACAACCAGGAAAAGCAAAATAAAAACCAGTCAGAGGACACCCTGTTTCAGTCTCAATGTAGTGTGTAAGCTCTTCATATGGTATTTCTGGGTTATGATTGTCAGCATCTTGCCCTCGTTGTAATGAAATGGATCAAACATAAAAGCCCCATCATAGTGCAGATTGAACTTATGGAAACGAACCATTTCTACAAAATAATCAAAGAATACAAAATAATCAATCAAAAAATTAGGGTTCCATTATCGTATATAAAAGTGAAAAATATTTTATTTTATTTTTAATTTAAAACCCTAAATCTTACTGAATTACACACACACACACACACACACACACACACACACACACACACACACATATATATATATATTATATTATATATATTATTATATATCTATATATTAATCTGATAAGTGAAAATATCTGGGTCAAACGTCACGTCAAAAGTCAGCAAGCCACGTAATATAAATTTAAAGGAAAATTCAGTTGGTATCCGACTACCTGTAGATTAGCCGGTAACATGCATCATTAGGACGTTTTTGGAAGTTAATTACATAACATAAGACCCCCGACTAGATCAATACACAACATAGATATTTTGTCATAGTTCAATACAGAGAGTAATTGGATGGAAACCCCCTGATTCCATGTACCATTTGGTACCCACTAATCCCCCAGCCAAGCTAGTGTCCAGGTGATTCTCAACCACTTAATAATCCCCTGATTATCTCAAGTTTGCCTTTGACAAGACTCGAATCCAAGACCTCCCCTGAAAAATGGCGGCTGGTGACCACTGGACTATTACCCGATAGTTATAGTTCAATACATCCACAAGTAATTATCCCTTTTGCATTTTGTGTATTTTATATAATTTGGATTTTTAACAAAAGCCCAATAACAAAGCCCATAGGGAAATCCAATAACGAACCCACCATATAAACCTAATTAGGGTTTGTGAAATGGTTATGAAAGATCACTAGACAACCAACCATCACAGCAGCAGCAGCAGCAGCTTCCTCCATTCCCTAACCTTAATCCGAGGTTAGCCACCCACCCCATATCTAAATTTTCTATCTCCATTAACTAATCACAATCACACCGATTCAATTTGCTTCATATTTATATACATACACATATATATACATATATTTTTTTGGGTTTAATTTGATTGTTGCATTATTTTTATTCTCAAATATTTTGTTTGATCTGATAACAGAATCATGGAGGCACTACCACCACTTACTGAAGATGGAAAATCTCACTGCGAAGTCATGCTCTTTAACCGTTGGAGCTACGATGATGTTCAGGTTCTTTTTTTTGTACATTTTTTTTGTGTATGTGTATATATATATATATGTATATATTTATTCTTTTTGATATAATGTTGCTTGATTTATTGGATTTTTATATGTTGTTACATAATTTAAGCTTAAGTATATATATACATATACGATAACATGTTAATATATTTGCCAATGGCGTATGCCACAACTAGCGTAACGTTCCGGGTTTGAGCCTGGACACCCTATAGCCACAACGATGAGTGAGTTGGGTATGCTCCCCCATTATGGATAGACAACCAATTGTGGGCTGGTTTGGGTTGCAGGTTATCAATCTCTTGCCATAAATTTATTTGAAAGCTTGTTGATTGACAGACAAACCCGTCGGACCATATGGTACCTCATGAAGCCGTATATATACATCCGACGATGATATAACTTCGTTTTGCTAAAATTTAGAACTCTATGTTATCAACCTTTTGCCCCAAATGTATTTGAAAACATGTTGATAGACGTATTAAGCCATCTATTTATATCTAACAATGCTACATTTCATTTTATTAAAATTAATAACTCTATGTTGACAATGTTAAACATTTGGCTCTGTATTAAAACCTGATAATCTTGATTTAGTATGCGTTTGTTGATTTTGAAAAGTTGTTTAGGTTTAGACATGCAATATGGTTTGTATGTCATAATTGATCTGGGATAAATTAACTTCGTGGTGTTCTGTAATGCTGTATGCGTGGGTTATGGTTTGTAAGTTTGCAAGTTTTGAAGTTGTAAGTTAACTTAGCGTGATTATCTGCAAACGTATAATATTATGTTATCATATGCAGATATCTGATCTTTCTGTTGAGGATTACATCACTGCAACCGCCTCGAAGCACCCAATCTACATGCCTCACACAGCTGGTAGGTATCAAGCCAAGAGATTCAGGAAGGCACAGTGCCCAATTGTGGAGCGTTTGACCAACTCTCTTATGATGCATGGAAGGAACAATGGTAAAAAGTTGATGGCTGTTCGCATTGTTAAGCATGCTATGGAGATCATTCATCTTTTGACTGATGCAAACCCCATCCAAATTATTGTTGATGCTGTCATTAACAGGTACATTAGCTGCATTTGCCAATGTATTCGTTATATTCATAGCAACTGTTTTGTTTCTTTGTTGTGGTTCGTAGATTTTTGATTATGGTGTTATTAATACAGTTTGTTTTGGTGAATGCAGTGGTCCACGAGAGGATGCTACCAGAATTGGTACTGCTGGTGTTGTTAGGCGTCAGGCCGTTGATATTTCTCCTTTAAGGCGAGTTAACCAGGCTATCTATCTTCTTACCACTGGTGCACGTGAAAGTGCATTCAGGAATGTTAAGACTATAGGCGAGTGTCTTGCTGATGAACTTATCAATGCTGCCAAGGGCTCTTCAAACAGGTACTGTTTACGTTGCCAAACATGGATGGATAACGGGTCAATTCAGTTTGGGTCAATATGGGCTGTCTCTGGACCCTTTGTGTTTGATGTTCTAGAATTACAAACATATAATGTGTTAAATGTGATTGCAAAATATATACTATTACAGTTATTTCAAACCTCCACTTGGATAAGCTATTTAGGATGACTTTACTCTCCAGAACTTCAAGCACTCTGTACATGGCTTCTAATCTGACATGTCCCATATTTAGTTAAAATTTTATACTACTCATTTGGGATTAAACATGACTCGATAGTCGATATGAAACTGCCACTTTTATAAAGTGGTCTGATTTTGATGTTTACTCTGATTGATGTGATTTCATGGTGTACACAGCATATATATTTGTATCGGTTTATGGTTATGGTACAAACACTTATGGTGCATATTTTTTGCTTTTTGTGCAGTTACGCTATTAAGAAGAAGGATGAGATTGAAAGAGTCGCCAAGGCCAATCGTTAAACAGGATTTTATGTTAGGGCACTCAATTTTGGTTCCTATGTTTTGGCATTTCATGTGAAGCATTTAATTATCAACCTGGATTGATGTTATGTTTTGGATTATGAGCTGCGAAAACTTGTTCTGTTATACTTGAGTTTCTTGCTATTAATTAGATATCTTTTGAGAGTTTGTCTTTTGTTTTAGTTCTTTTCTGGTTCTTTTACTAACTCAGTGAATAGTGCAGGTTGATTTGCTATTGTTCCTCGTACTTACAAAACTGCTTTACTGAAACTAACCTTCTTATGTGACTAGAAGTGTAATGGAATTAAGCTTGAATTACTCGAGTAGCTAAAAGAGTCGACCCTACTCTGCTTGTAAACCTTGTAGTTTTACAATCCTCAAAGGTGGTCAATTCTAGCTAATCTTTGCTTTGAAGTCTTGTTGGTCAATTCTTTGGACTAAACTTGATTAGTCTTCCAATTTTTTTAGTACTGAAAAGGCTTTTGGTACCGATATGTAAAATTTTTAACTTTTTATTAACTGATTGATTATTCAATTTGAAAGTAAAGGCTCGAATGAGGTTTGAGTTTCTGTTTTTTATTAGGATAAGTTGGACTTAATATATCAATTTGACATTTCGACCTGTCTTGATTGCACCAGAATATCAAGACCTTTAACACACGTATACAGTGAGAGAGACTTGAGAAGGCTCTCT
>CM067168.1:99137119-99180402 GCA_034093135.1 Erigeron breviscapus | reverse complement strand
CATCTCATTGTTCCGCCTTAGTTGAGGTGTTTTAGAAATGGTATAGAGCCTAGTTTAATCACAGGGATGAAGAAATTGGTGTTCTTGAGGAAATAGACATCAGTGGATGTCATCTTAGGGGAGAGTGGAAGCCTTTTGTTGAATGGATCGTAAATAAGACGTGGTTCGTTATGTCAAGAGTGCGGAATCCTCTTGAGATAACTAGATTGCTACTGCCTTTCGTCAATTAATCAGTAATTAATCAACCTAAGGTCACACACGAAGTGCTAGTTCGTGTAGGAGGTCACACGAGCAACAATTCGACTTCTAAGTTCTTAATTCGTTACTAATCGCGTAAATTAGCATGTATTTATACTAGTAGGGTTTTAGTTCGTGTGGGCTTAGGCCTTAATCAAATCCCATAAGCCTTTTAATCAATAACCAACCGGTCTCGTGCTGACGTCAGCACGAGGGTAATCCTACATGCTGATGACGTCAGCACGAGGTTCGTCCCTTTGGTCCTTTGTTCGACTTGTACATAACGTCCAGCCATCGTTTAAGTGTTCTATGACACTTATAAACCTTGGCTCTACATTCTTGTACCTGCAAAACAATTATATAACACACAAACATAATAAAACCATAACTTGATCTTATATGAAGTTCAAACGTAATCATTAAACACTAACGTAAGTCCTAATGACTTATTATTTAAACGATTACATAAATATTCCTAAGAACATAAACGTTAATCAAATCTATGTTGCTACTGTCACACAAATCTGCATCTACAGACTCCCCCTTGACATTAGCGACTAGATTTCTTTAACAAGTTCTTTAATCTTGAACTTCAAACTCGACCATCAAACAAAAGTCTTATGCTATTTGCATGAATCTTCTCCACCAAACAAAAACCAAGAATATTCTGATAGCGTCTAACTTCTGTTCTCCAAAATCTTACTGCTGTATAAGGTGTCTCAATCAATCTTCTTTGATCACCTCTTGACAAATTGACAACTTGCATTGGATCATACATGCGCAGCAACATCTGTCTCTTTGAGTCATCAACAAACATCTGTACTAAAATGCCAAATTCTTTCTCTTTGGAATCTCTCCAATAATAATCAGCATTTCCATTCTTCTGAAGATTAACAAACCATCTCCTTCCTAAATCTATCAAATCAGATTCACTAAGACTTTGGAAATGTCTTGCACTGATTGACATATACTGGTAACCTTCTTTTCTCTTGATAACAAATAGCTTAATTCTATGATCATAGAACCAACTCTGTATCACTGAGAAATACGTAGGTGCGTCCTTGTCTGAGATGAACTCCCAAAACATCGACGGCTTATCAAATCCACCCATTGGCATACCAGTACGTCCTCTATAAACTGGAACCCATCTATTAATACAAAACTGAGGGTCTTGCTCCGCCGGAGGTATATTAAACTCTCGCGTAGCATTTATCTTCCAACCTAGATCAACAATATATTCATGTTCTTCATGTACTAACTTTGCAAACACTTTGAATCTTAACTTTGCAACATTTCTTGGATCATCTGGACTTTCTCTGATCGGATTAAGTCTGAAATGTTCCTCTTCAGCTATTGGTTCAACCAGAACGTCTCTATCTTCATTAAAGACACGATTGAAATCATAAGGTTCTTCCATCAACCTTTGTCTATCAGCTTCAGAAACAATTCTCCTTCTTCCAGATCTTCATCAATGATAATATCTAAGTCATCATCAATATGATCAATATCGTCCAATGCACCTATTTGGATCTTATCTGCAATTTAAAAATTCAAACATACAAAGATAAAGAACATAAAATATATAAGTCAAGACATAAAAACAAGTATAAATACATAAAATAGGATAAAATAAATAATATTATACCATAAATATAATGTAACTATTACATCAATATTTATCTTATAATCTTTATCTATTTTAACCAACAAAAATTAATAACATTAAGGTTGATAATCTGAGTCTTCAGGATCATCAGAACTAGAACCAGAGACAAACGGTAAACGATTTAAAACCATTAATCATTTTCTCTCTTTCCTATGACGATCTGTATCTGACCATTGATCACTATCAAGATCAATATTGGCCTGATCAACCTCAAAGTTATGACTTTCCCATACTTTAGCTTCAGCCTCAACTCGAATATGAGGATCATTTCCAAATTTCTCTGCAATCTCCCATTCTATTCTATCTTCTTCTGATCTCACACTCCGTGGATTATGATAATCAGGATTTTTACTAGAATTTGAGTTACCTGAATTGGAATCTTCATCATCTTCTGAGTTATCTGGATCATCAGGATCTGCATCTGGAGCAGCAGCCATCACAGCTTTTCCTTTCTGAGTCCCAGATGTACTAGCATTAGATGTACCAGCAATCTCTGACACTCTTTGTCTTGGCGAGTCCCCTGAATTTTAGCAGTCTCTGAATTAATCACATTAACAGCATCAGCATCAGTATCTTGACCTTGACCTTGATTCTCTGGCTCAACAGTGTCTCTGGTTGGTAGATCTTGAGTTGGATCTTGATCATCTTGATCATCTCTTTGCTTCTTTGCTATCTCATCATCCTTACAACCATCTTGATCTCCCCCTTGAGACAAGAATCGGTCAATTTTATCACCAAGAGAATGAACAAGTGCTGTCATAATGTCCATCTCTTCCTGATATTTTGCAGCTTGGAGGTTCAACTGTTTCTCCAACGCTGTGACTCGCATCTCTAACAACTTCTTCTCCGAAACAATACGACTCAGCTGAACTTGTATTGGCAAAGCTGAATCTGAAGTAGAAGCAATGTGCGATGTAGAAGCAGGCGGTGGCATCGTAGTCTCAAATGAAGGCATACGAACATGAAAAGTTCCTGATGGAGGCATCTGCGGTCTTTGTAATGGTAACAACAGACGATCCATAGTTGTAGCAACAGGAACTAACGCCTGAGTAGGAGTAGAACGAGGTCTAGGAGAAGGAACTATCGGCTATGGCTCCTGACGAACTGACGACTCTGGAGCTCTAGTAGTCGTAACAGTCGTAGCCTCAGTGACAACTCTAGCATGAGAACCATCTAAACGAATTGTGAACTTGGTTCTCGGCCTTTTCTCTCCAACAGAAGTAGCAACTGAAGTAGTAGATACCGAAACTGGAACTTCAGTAACAGAAGCTCTTAAGGCAGCAACTGATGGTGTATCAACTGATCCGGATGTATGAGACATCTCCATAGCAGAATGATACTCAGCAAATTCCCTATCAATCTCTGACTGAGGTCGCTGAAGGGCTTGAATCTTCTCAACAGCGTCAATCCCTTTCCCTTGTCTTCTTCTTCTCTTTAGTGGCATATCTACATTTTCATCTTCAGTTTCTGAACTATCATCAGCATTAACAACAACAACATGTGGTTCAGAAGGACCAACAACATCTACTGGAGCAGAGGTAGAAGTAGAAACCCCAGTAGTTGGCACAAGATTTTCCGGATCATCAAAATCCTCCTCTAGAGCATCCATCTCCGAATCATCTTCCGGAACATCAGTAAATAAAGGAACTTCATTCAATCCCTCAAACTGATCAGCTCTCTCTACTTGAGGATTATCTTGATCTTGAGCATCATCAGCAGCAGCAGCAATAGGTTCATCATCTTCCCAACCTTGTCTTGGAGCAACATAGTCTAGATTAATAAAATGTCCGAACAATGGTGGATTATCAACATTTGCTGGAACATTATTACCAGCAGAGTGTGACATCATGTCATTAAACACTCTGTGAGTAAGACGACCTAAATTAAACGTATCACAAACGAATGGTAAAACAGCTGCTTTGTGTCTGATAATAATCATGACAAATCTCGGAAAAAGAAAGAATTTCTTTTCATTTCCATAACCTCTCAGTTGCTTAACAAAATTATCAAAAATGTACTGAGAAAAGCTGTAAGGCTTGTTCAATACAAGAGCAACAAGCTGAGAAGCCGACTGCATATTCATCTGATCATAACCGGCACTACGATGACTAATAGATCTCAACAAGTAGTAGGCAAGCAATCTCCATTTGCCTCTCAAACTAGACTTGGGATAAGGATGCTTAATCAAACCAGCATATCCCATACGTCTTAGAGCACCGTCATAGAAACTTTCTTCATACTCTGTAGGACCTTGCTCTAACTCATCACTACCAAGATCTAAAATCGTCCTTAACTCTCCAGCAGAAAACTGAATATTACGTCCCTGAACAGTAGTGCGAATAACAGTATGAGCACCCATCTGCACTTGTCTGGCTGAATTCCAGAACTGAGTAATATAGTCTCTGATCAATGGAGGGTTCTCGGTAAGAGCAAATCGAATACGCGAGCGTGCGAGATAATGTAAAACATCGTGAAACTCTGCCGTGCATCCTTGCTGAGTAATGCTGATATCAATAGCAGCATTATGCTCCTTAACAAAGACACGAGCATTAGCACCTTGTCCTGCCATACCTGCATAAAACAAAAACAAAAACAAAAACAAAAACAAAAACAAAAATTAATTAAATAAATTCAAAATTAACAAGGCTGCTTCGTGGTGACGTCAGCACGAGGGTAAAACCATATCGTGTGACGTCAGCACGAGCTGACCTTAGCAACCCAGAAAAACATCTCCATAAGATAAAGAAATCAATCGAAATCAATTTATTATATCAACTTGGACTTGTTTTTCATGAATCTCATGCCCAGAAATCGAATTCAACATCGATTTTATGAACACGAAGTGATTCGTGTTCTTCATGTTCTTCGTGTGAATAGTGACCGTGACATAAAAACTTTAATTAATCTTGATTTTGCACTTGTAAATTCAAACTTTTGTTAGATTTAAGGTGTAATAACATCACTTAATCCAATTTTAAGTCCAATTTCAGTCCAAATCATCAGAAATTTAAGATCAAAAAGTCACTTCGTCCTAGTTACTGTTCACGCAAAAAGAAAATAAAAAATCGGGCATTATAACAACTTAAATTCAATGATTTTCGAAGTCAAAGCATCATTAATCTATCCTAGATTGAGAATATACCAACAAATCTGGATGAAAAACACAAATAGGAGATTAAAAGATCGAATTAGTAATCGGATGAATAGTTCGCGCGAAGAGGGCTTCTTCGTGTGGTAATATTTTAGGGTTTAATTTCGATTAAAGTAATTAATGAAGGTTAAAACCCGTATTTATATCCACATATACTTGGGCCGGGCCGAAGATCCCCTTCGTGGGCTTGCTGACGTCAGTGCGAGCATGCTGACGTCAGCACGTGGTGAATTTTCAAAAGTTAATTCACACGAGCTGCACACTTAACCAAAATTTGTAAATTTTTCCAGAAAACTTAACAAAGAAAAATTACAAATTTTCAGAAAACATAAACCTGTAGATACTTGTTACCTGAAAACTTGTATCTCTTGAAAATGTAATCGTACCATAAATCATCCGTACTAACATGTCATCAAAATAATGTATAAACATAATCTTACATTATAATCTTGACATAAAATCAATCATTTCTCCATTGATGCTTAAACATATGCAAACTTACATAGAAATAAATTCAATGTATAATGCATCAAAAATTCATCAATTTATCATACCATCAACCTATCACCCTAAGTCTTAGGTTGAAGTCTTGATTCTCAGAATTTAACCTATTACACCAAGTTCAAGGTTATTACAAGGTAATTCGTCCTTGTAGCACGTTTCGTGCATAAATTATTGTCCATCGCAATGCATACCTATAGAATGAAATTTATTATCTGTAACCTGCACACTTAACAAACTTCATCAATGCATCAAAATCAACAAATAACATAAGTATGCAAAAACAATCAAAATATTAACTTATTTTTTTTTAAAAATCTAAGTCAAGTCAAATCTTTGTCAAGCATACACATCAACCAAAACCACTTGAAATTCTATATTATTGAAATTTCAATATTCAAAACTACATTTTGATCTTTCAATAACCAAAATAGAATCATTTTCTAAAATTTAAACAACTTATGTTAATATTTAGAAAATCCATCTTGTAAACACATATACCATAAGCAACAAGACTCATAAAATCCACTAAGGATCATATAACTTCCTATGGAATCATCAGATGCTTATCAAATCTCTCGTGCAATAAGAACTAGTTTGACACTACAAACTGACACTAAAATAAAATAAAATAAAATAAAATCTAAACTACTTTATTTATGTACAAGAGATTCTAAGTTTCTACGGATTAGATCAGATTAGCAATTACATAAGCCTGCGGGTGAGAAATAATTCTCTTATTATTAGTTATGAACAGTGACCCAACAACGATTACCGGTATATTTGTCCTCTTAAACACTCGGTACTTCCAGTTTCCCTTGGGTTGTGGCACTTTTGTATTACTTGAGCCAAGGACAGTCACCATGTAACCTAGTAAGTTACTCATGCCACTTTTTAGTTTGCGAACTTATGTGACCCACATTCAGATATACTCCCGTAATCGACACAAGTACTAAAATAAGAAATATTCCATATATATCCAAAAACTTCCTTAAACAAAGCATGTGACACTTTTTAGATTTATTTCATTTGATCAATTTAGCATTTTGCGATTAAAATTTCATTTACTTTTGCATTTCTTTATTTTAAGGAACCCGTGATTTTGGATGAGACCCGTGTAGCGAACTTTTTGACAACCTATCCCAAGTTGGAAGCTTTAGGTAGGCTAGGTATACAAAGACACCCCGAGGACATACTTGTCCGAATCTCAAAGACCACATTAGCCCTTATCTTGAATTCATTTCATAGCAATTATCACATTATAACTAAATTTAACTTTCATGCTAATGACTTGTAGAAGTTTTCACATATATACTGAATAAATCCTATAATAATGCTAGATCTTTCACAGAATTTAAGGACCAGATCTAATCATTACTGAAAAGCAAGCATTCTCAGCCATATATCTGAATATGTGTCCCACAAGAACATTGTATAAATTTAAGTTCAGATTGAAGGAAACCTTGGTACTTTGTGCCTACCGATACATCCTAAATTGTAATCACTGAACTGAGCAGTTATATTACGAATAAGCAAGCTTAAAAGCTAAAGTTATCCTCACTTCTAATCATCTGAATGCATCAACTTAAATCTCTATCTTATTATTATTATTTTTTTCTCATTTTTCATCTTTTTTTATTTTTATGACAAGACACTTTTTTTTGTATTTTTATGACTCTAGCTATTTACAGACTTAACTAAGACACAAATAAATATACAAAAATAGTTCTTTGAGAGATCTAATATGAATCAGCATTCTTCATACCATTGAGAAGAATCAGCTTTTCAAAGCGAGTCTTATCAAATGCTTTAGTATACAAATCAGCTAGATTATCATCAGTTATAACCTTTTCCAAATGAATTAACTTCTTTTGGGCACAGTCACGTAAGAAATGATGTCTAATATCAATATGCTTGGTGACTTTATGGATGACATGGTTATTTGTAATGTCTATAGCTGACTTATTGTCTATTCTAATAGGAGTATCAAGTAAATCCATACCGTAGTCACGTAGTTGTTGCTGAATCCACAATACCTGGGAACAACAGCTACCAGCAGCCATATACTCTGCCTCACATGAAGACTGAGCAACTGATGTCTGCTTCTTACACTGCCACGATACAAGTCTCCCTCCTAAGAACTGATATCCTCCAGTTGTAGACTTCCTGTCGTTGTTACAACCGCCAAAGTCCGAATCAGTATATGTAACAAACTCAAACGATCCTCCCATATGATACCATAGACCAAGCCCTTGGTTTTTTCAAGTAACGTAGGATACGCTTTGCTGCAGCTAAATGTGACTCTTTCGGACTAGCTTGGAATCTAGCGCAAAGACAAACAGCAAACATAATATCTGGTCGTGAAGCTGTCAGATACATTAATGAGCCAATGATAGCACAATAATAAGTTGCATCAACAAGCATATCTTTAGGATCAAGAACCCCTAAACCATGATTTAGCTGAATAGGAGTACCATATGTCTTGGATTCTAACATTTGAAACCTCTCCAATATGTCATCGACATACTTAGACTGGTGAATGAAAATTCCATCTTTCCTCTGATCAACCTGCAGTCCGAGGAAGAATTGTAGTTCCCCCATAGCACTCATTTCAAACTGCTTTTTCATGCTCATTTTAAATTCTTTGCACATCTTTACATTAGATGAACCAAAAATGATATCATCAACGTAAACTTGTACAATCAAATAATCTCGCTTCCGCCATTTGATAAACAATGTGCTGTCTATCGATCCTCTTGTAAAACCATTTGTCAACAAATGTGTCGACAACTTTTCATACCACACTCTGGGTGCTTGATGCAATCCATAAAGAGCCTTATCAAGTCGATATGCTCGTCTTGGATAATTAGGATCTTCAAACCCCGGTGGTTGAAAAACATAAACTTCCTCTTTAACTTCACCATACAAGAAGGCGCTCTTAACGTCTAACTGATACACCTTTATACCTTTGAAACTTGCATAAGCTAACAATAACCTTATAGCTTCAATCCGGGCAACTGGCGCAAAAGTTTCGTTATAGTCATATCCTTCTCGTTGTGCAAACCCCTGAACAACCAAACGTGCCTTATTCCTTGTAACGATCCCTTTGTCATCTCGTTTGCATTGGAATACCCAACGAGTTCCAATTGGTTCTTTACCTCTAGGCAAATCTACCAACTCCCATACTCCAAGTTTTTCAAATTGAGCTAATTCTTCTTGCATAGCCTCAACCCAAAAAGGATCTTGAAGTGCAGCCTTAACATTCTTAGGTTCTTCTTGTGAAATGAAACAGGAATACAAACACTCAGTTATTAGTCCTGAATCCGTTACTTCACAAAATAAACTAGTCATCTCCTTATTTAACTGATTTCTAGTTCGAACAGGCTCTGAAGCATCACCAATAATATTTTCAACAGGATGAGCCTTATTTATTCGATATTGAGGAACCGAATCAACATTTAGATTATCTCCTAAATTCGAACGAATTTGAAATTCTGGAGAACTAAAATCATCTTCCGATTCTTCAGAAATAGGATCATCATCAGGCAATGGAACCTTTGAAGGAGTGGTTGGAGTAGTGTTATCGGGTTCATTAACATCTAAATCTGATGTCTTATCATTGTTCTTACTACTTTCACCAACAACAGTAGTAGACTGAACTTTGGTTGGAGTAGTATCAAGTCTTTTGAGCAGGAGGAGATGTAGGAGTATAATCCATATGATCTCTTAAAATGATCACATCATCAACTTTGTCAGGACCTGAATAAGAAGCAGGACCGTGTAAAACTAAACACACTATCATAATCGAAGTTCTTGCCAGTTCCAGAATGAATAGCAGGTTTATGACTGACAATCTTGACATTAGTACCTAAGTCAACTTTTCCTGTCTGTTTATTGTAAACCCTTCGAATTGAAGTACCCGGTTTATAACCCATGAAAAATCCCTCTTCAACTTTTGAATCAAACTTTGACTGAGGAAGATATTTCAAGAAGGTACACGGAACACCAAATGGTTCGACATTCTGTAAATTTGGTTTCTTCTTATGTAGAAGCTCATAACATGTCTTATTATGACGCTTAACTACCAAAACCCGATTTAAAATATGACATGCTGTATTTACTGCTTCTGCCCAAAACATAGTAGGAAGCCCTGAATCAGCAAGCATTGTTCTGGCTGTTTCGATTAGAGTCTTATTCTTTCTTTCAGCAACTCCATTTTGTTGTGGTTCATACGGTGCACTGAATTGATGTTGGATTCCCTTGGACATACAGAAGACTTCCAATGTTTTATTCTTGAATTCAGTTCCGTTATCACTCCTGATTCTCTTAACACGAACTCCATAAATATTTTCAGTTTCAACAAAGAAATTTATCAAAATCTGTGGAGTTTCATCTTTCGATTGAAGACATAATACCCATGAGAATCTCGAGTAGTCATCAGTAACCACCAAACAATAGAACATCCCACCTATACTTCTTACATTCACAGGACCAAACAAGTCCATGTGAAGTAGCTCAAATGGGTTGGCAATAGAATTTTCACTCTTTGGTTTATGTGAAGACTTCTGCTGCTTACCTTTCAGACAAGGTACACATTTGTCTTCCATTTCAAACCTTTTCAATGGAACACCTTCAACCAAACCATGTTTGACAATATCATTCATCTTTCGGAAATGAATATGTCCCATTCTTCTATGCCATAACAGAGATTCAGACTCATTTGCTTTCGTTAATAAGCAAATTGGCTCCTTCGAATCATCAACACCTAACATAAGGCCATAGATGTCTTTCTTCCTAGGAGCTTTCAATAGGATCCAGTCTTCAGGAATAACATACCCCAGTTTCAAAATAAGTGCTTCCTTCTCAGTAAAATGGACATGATTTCCCTTGTCACAAATCTGAGAAACACTCATGAGATTGTGAGATAGCTGTTCCACATAGTTGACTTTCTCCAATGTAATTTTCCCATTGACAACATCACCTTGACCTGAGATGTTGCCGCCCTTGGGACCTGCGAAACTAACATAAGAACTATTAATATCTACCTAGTTGGACAACAATTTCTTGTCCCCTGTCATGTGCCGAGAGCATCCACTGTCAACATACCAAAGACTGATAGGCTTCCTTGGTTCTCCCTTCTGATCTGCAGCCTTGCAGACTGCCATGTATGCAACAAAATCTTCAGTTTTCATACCTTCAGGTATCACAAATTCTTTCATCTGATCTTCAATGCTCTTCTCGGAAATGTCATCAACTGGTTTAGATGATTCAGTATTTCCTTCAGTAGCTTTAACAGCTGTCATAGATTCACTCTCAGATCATACTATCTCAGCAACCTTTTTCATATTCTGCTTGACTATCTCAGATGCTCTCTCTTCACTAGTGTATACAGCATAATGAATTGTTTCAGCAACTTCGTTTGCAACATGGGCATAGTCATCATAAATCTCAACTAAAAATGCGTGATTTGAAGTATCTTCAGATTGTGTATCCTACTGATAAGTACCATCTGGATTTTGAACAACAATAGCCTTGGACTCCAGAAGCTGAGGAGCACCTTGCTGTTGAGGAGTAGCAGGAAAAGTAATCATTGCTTGAGTTTTCTGGTAATTGGGTGGAGTAATACCTCCTTGATTGTAGTTCTGTCTACCGGCAACGGTATTATCAGTCCTCTTTGGACGTTGACACTCTCTTGTAAAGTGACCAAATCCATCGCAATTAAAACATTTCACCTTGGATTTGTCAAAACCTTTTGTGCCATTACCCAAAAATCTTCCAGTTCTCTGAGAAAATCTTCTGACCTTAATAGTTAATATTGCAAGCTGCCATTGTAGATCCATTTCTTCTAAGTCATCAGGATCTATCTGATTGTAATCATCATCAATCAATGCAGGATCAGTAACCTTTCCACCAATATAAGCTTCATGAGCCGAACAGAAGGCTGAGTAGAGATTCATTCTTCCCTCTCCAGAGCTCATACTCATTAGCATGGAGTGATATGACTGAGTATTGCTCTTAACATTAGTTATGGAATTGTCATAAGCAACATAACCTGCAATTCCAGCTACATCAACTATTGGTGTAGCTTCAACACCACTTAGAAATGCATTGGATCCTGAGCTAGTACTTGCCAAATGAACTGAAGAAGCATGATATAAAGATGGATTTTGAGTAAAATCCGCATAAGTATCCTTGATTCTTCTTTTCATTTCTCTATTCTTCAGTTTGGAAACTGTTGTTTCAAAATCCCATTAACTGTATTCCTTGTCATCTTGAAGGTGATGAACATATTCAGTCCATATTTTTGGTAGTGAATCCAAAAACTTATCTACTAACTCAGTGGTCAAATGACTGAATCAAGCAATTATCTCATCAAGAGATTCTCCTTTTAGTCCATTAAAGGCTTCATACTGACGTTTAAGAAGTTTAATACTATTTCTCTTCAAAGTAGCATCGCCCTCACAGTACTTTCCTAGAGCGTCCCACAAATCCTTTGAAGTAGTGTACTTTTTGAATAAATGTACACTTTCTTGAGGTAAGGCCATATTAAGAGTTGAAAGAGCCTTTCCTTCCACAACGTATTTCTTCTTTTCATCATCTGGCATATCAGTATAAGTATATCTACCAATTACGCCATTTTTCTCATAAGTTGGCCAGTCAAAACCTTGAGTTATCACCACCCACATATCAATATCATTCAGACGAATATAATCTTCAAATCGTCTTTTCCACATCCAATAATTCTCCATACGGAAAAGATTTGGAGGTGTGTTTCCACGACCAACCTCGTGATCGTGCATGATAAGTTGATTGATAAATGTGGCATTAGGAGAGTTTCCGGCAGCAGGTACAGTAGTCATTTTGAGTCTCGTAAGATGAAAATTAACAAAAAATGTTACTGTAGCAATTGAGTTCGTGCAGACGTGGCATGAAGTACGTCATACGAAGACACTGAGTTCGTGCAGAAGTGGCACGGAGTCACACGAAGAGCACGTGACACGAAGTGATGCACGAAGGACACGAGGTCGCGCGAAGACAATTACGAATTTGATGAAAAACTCGAATTTTGAATTGATTTTTCAATCAATAGCTAATCACACGATCTTACACAAGGGTGAAGAAATTGGTGTCAGTTCCAGAAGTGCACTAGTTTAATCACAAGGATGAAGAAATTGGTGTTCTTGAGGAAGTAGACATCAGTGGATGTCTATCTTAGGGAAGAGATTGTGTAAGTCCCTACCGTTGAATGGATCATAAATAAGACGTGGTTCGTTATGTCAAAAGTGCAGAATCCTCTTGAGATAACTAGATTACTACTGCCTTTCGTCAATTAATCAGTAATTAATCAACCTTAGGTCACACATGAAGTGCTAGTTTGTGTAGGAGGTCACACGAGCAACAATTCGACTTCTAAGTTCTTAACTCGTTGCTAATTGCGTAAATTAGCATGTATTTATACTAGTAGGTTTTAGTTCGTGTGGGCTTAGGCCTTAATCAAAGACAATAAGCCTTTTAATCAATAACCAACCGGTCTCGTGCTGACGTCAGCACGAGGGTAATCCTACATGCTGATGACGTCAGCACGAGGTTCGTCCAACCATCGTTTAAGTGTTCTATGACACTTATAAACCTTGGCTCTACATTCTTGTACCTGCAAAACAATTATATAACACACAAACATAATAATAACCATAACTTGATTTCTCATTGAAGTTCAAAAGTAATCATTAAACACAAACGTAAGTCCTAATGACTTATTATTTAAACGATTACATAGATATTCCTAAGAACATAAACATTAATCAAATCTATGTTGCTACTGTCACACAAATCTGCATCTACAGATTGGAATACATGATAGCAAGTGAATGCTTGTTCACAGGCTCAGATGATTACGGTTAGATTTTCCTTTATACTTTCATAAAGATAGACAATGAATCCACCATATCCATAACTAATAATCCTGTTAAGCACAGTAGGACTAAGCACATAGACATAATGTTAGGTCCAGATTTACTGGACTCGCTCCAGACTCGACTACTGGAGCCTTACTGAAGATCTATCCAGAAACATGTTCTACTGGACCTACTCCAGACTTGGAATCTGGAGTCCCTCTGAAGATTTGTCCAGAAATAATGGAAGACCAGTGAACAAATACTTGTATAGGAAATCTGGAGTATTCTCCAGATTAGCTCACTGGACTTCACCCCAGTCCAGATCTACTCTACTGAAGACATTTTCACTGAAGTCAGAATAAAGAAGACTGACAAATGGCGGAGTCCACTGGAAGTCTTACCAGATCTGTACACTGGAGGATTGTCAGTGTTCTAGACCTTACAAGTCTGAACACTGATATCGAGGAATTGACTTTTGCCTTTACACACTTTTCAAAAAACAATCCACTTGTTCTTTACCAAAGCTTATGCGTGTAAAGGTGGTTGGTTAAAGGAATAAAATCATATCAATATGACTTTATCCTTGTACCATTAACCAATGCATTTAATGTTCTTGTCGGATCATTAAATGCATGCAACCATTTGTACGGCACAAAATTCACTGGTGAATTTTGTTGCCTATAAATACAAAGTCATTTCCTTGAGAAAATACTTTTAAGCATACATTTTGCATTAGAGTTGATTTGTCTAAATCTCTCGATCTTAAACTGGGATCCTTCACAACTTTAAGTATCTCGATCCAAAAGAGTTATTTGACAAATATAGATCATTTGTAATTCATAGGTTGTTAGGATACATACTTATTTGTATTATCTTGATTCTGCACAACCTTGTATTTTATTTAACATCATAAATAAAATACACCATTGAAAAATACATAATGTTCCACTTTACCTGTTTATTGCTTTAAGTCTTGTATTACTTTGTTTATATATTCTTGCATTTATTTACAAGTAATACTAGTCCATTCTAGTGATTATTAGACTTGTTGTATTTTACACTTTCTAGGTTAACCATCGTATTTAAGGGACTCACATTTGGTATCAGAGCATAAGGCTAAACATTGCCTAGATCTGTTTCTTTGATGGCTAACCAAGAAAATACACAAGGAAGTTTTAATCTTGGTCCCAATCCTAATGTTAATGTTAATGATCAAAATAATGAACCACCTATTGTTAATAACACTAATCCTCCTCCTCCTCCTACTCCTGTTTCTCCACATGTGCATGTGCACTATTCAAATAATCCTGTTCCTAAATTCAGTGGAAACAGTGATGAGTTTGGTACGTGGAAGGCTAGGATGGTTTTGCATATCACTGGTATTGAGAGGAACATGATGAAAATCTTAAATGAAGGTCCTTATGTCCCTACATCACCTCTCAATCCCTTCTTGATCCTTCTGGATCTAGAAGAGGAAGGGAAAAGAGGGAGGAACATTGGTCTGAAGAGGAGAGGAGATTGGTGAATCTAGACCCCCTTCTCAAAAACATGATCCTCGGGGCCGTTCCAGAAACCCTAATTCCCACACTAGTTCTTTTTCCTAGTGCTAAAACCATGTGGGATGAACTTTTAAACCAGCATGAAGGAGGAGATGACACCATTGTCACTAGAAGGTCTCCTTAAACAAGAGGTATGAGTCATTTTTTGCTCAGCCTAATGAGTCTCTCACTAGTACTTACACAAGATTTATGAGTATCATAAACCAGTTGAGAGGTCTTGGGGTTGAGAAGGACAAGGATATACTTCTGGAGAAATTTTGTGACATTCTTCCCACCAAATGGTCTCACATGATCCTGGTCTTACGACAAGGTAAAACTCTGTACACACACACTCTCTCAACTTTATATAGAGCTTTCAGGTACACTGAAGAAAATCAAGCTCAAAGAGTGGTGGCAGAACAAGATGCTTTTAACCATGCCTCCAGTAGTCCTAATGTGGTTAGTCATACTGAACCACAAAGTACAGCACTGATATCTTCTGAGAATGTATTTTCTATGAAGAAGATGGTGTCTAAACTCATGGATTCTGGAGAGTCCAGTCAAATCTCTCCAGACTGTTGTGATGAAACTGATGATGATGACCTTATTGCAATGATTACTAAAACGTTTAACCGTTTCAAAGCAAGAGAAAATAGGCCATCTGGACAATTTTCATCCAATTCTTCAACTGATAAGACCAATTTGACATGCTTTAAGTGTGGCAAAAAGGGTCATTTCATGAAAGATTGCAGGTCCAGCCAGTTTGTATCCAAGCCTGGTCCATTTTCTTCAAATAATAAGCCTGATGATAGCTATAAATTGAAATATAAAAAGCTTAAGGCCCATATTGCTCTCATGGCACAACAAATGGAAAACAATAATAAGTGCATGATCGCAACAACTGAAGAAAAGTGGGTTCCTTCTGATGAATCATCTGCTGATGAAGAAGAAGAAAGAGATTGCTGTTACATGGCTCTGGCAGACGAAGAGCACCTGGTG
The DNA here is from genome assembly GCA_034093135.1 of Erigeron breviscapus. NCBI lineage: Eukaryota > Viridiplantae > Streptophyta > Magnoliopsida > Asterales > Asteraceae > Erigeron > Erigeron breviscapus. Next base: position 99,164,415 of record CM067168.1, on the reverse strand, counting down.
AAGGAAGATGTCACATCTGGACGATGGGTGGACATTGTTATTAAAAAGGTTAGTGATTATGATACTGCAACTGACCAAGAATTAAAACTGGACATCGCTGAAGCTCTTAATTCTGATTTGATATTTGTAGAATCTGTTAATATTGGATCAGATGTGCGTACTACTCCCCAGTATCAGTGTCAGTTGAGAATATACCAGAAATGTCTTCTTATGAAGAATTCCAAACTGAACCAGTACTTCAAGAAATGCCTTCAAATGAAGAATTTCATGATGCAAATCGTGATTTAAATGACTCAGATGAAGATGCTGAAGTAGTCTGGCAAGATCCTCCTCCTGGAGCAACTCCAGAGGAGACTCAACTGAATTCTTGCACTGATATTGTTGTCAGTAACAATCCTGGTCAGTACTCCAGATGGAGAAAAGCTCATCCTATTGATCAGATCAAAGGTGACTCCAGTAGAGGAGTTCAGACCAGAAAAGCCTCCAGTAATGAATGCTTATATGTTAGTTTTCTATCTTTGATGAAACCAAAGAAGATTGACGAGGCTATGGAAGATCCAATCTGGGTGACTGCTATGCAAGAAGAGCTTCACCAGTTTGAAAGGAACAAGGTCTGGTATATGGTTCCTTTCCCAGTTGGAAAGAAAGAACCAATTGGAACAAGATGGGTCTTCAGGAACAAGGTCGATGAAGATGGTCACGTAATCAGAAACAAGGCCAGACTGGTAGCACAAGGCTACTGCCAGTCAGATGTCGATTTTGATGAATCATTTGCTCCAGTGGCTAGACTTGAAGTGATCAGAATATTCTTAGCATTCGCTGCTTATCATCAGTTCAAGGTCTACCAGATGGATGTAAAGAGTGCTTTCTTGAATGGAAAGCTTGAAGAAGAAGTTTATGTCAAACAACCACCAGGTTTAGTTGATGAAAAGCATCCACATTGGGTATATCGTCTGGACAAAGTGCTTTATGGCCTCAGACAAGCCCCACGTGCCTGGTATGACACTCTGACTAAACATTTATTCAAAAATGGTTTCAAAAGAGGTGCAATTGACAATACCTTATTTATTCTTCATGAAAAAGGTAATCTGTTAATGGTACAAATTTATGTTGATGATATTATTTTTGGGTCTACTGATGAAAACATGTGCAAGAAATTTTCAAAAATAATGTCAACTGAATATGAGATGAGTTTGATGGGTGAATTAACATATTTTCTTGGACTCCAGATTAAACAAAACAAAGATGGCAATTTTATTAATCAGGAAAAATATGTTAGAGATCTTTTAAAGAAATATGATATGAACTCTTCACCATCTAAACCAACTCCAATTTCTGCACCACTGACACTGGACTTCGATCCAGATGGAAAACCAGTGAACACCACTGTCTATAGAGGTATGGTTGGTTCACTGATGTATTTTACTGCCAGTAGACCAGATATTATGTTTTCAACATGTTTATGTGCCAGATATCAGTCTAATCCAAAGGAATCTCATATGCTTGCTGTAAAGCGCATACTGAAGTACCTCAAGGGTGTCCCTAGTCTAGGTCTTTGGTATCCCAAAGGCTCAGGCATGGATCTAATGGGTTATTCAGATTCAGATCATGCAGGTTGTAAGATAGAAAGGAAATCCACTACTGGTGGATGTCATTTCGTTGGTGGCAAACTGGTTAGCTAGACCAGTAAGAAGCAAACTTCAGTTTCATTGTCCACTGCTGAAGCTGAATACGTGTCTGCAGCCAGTTGTTGTGCTCAGATACTCTCGATGAAGAACCAGTTGCTTGATTATGTTATTAAGTATTCAAAGACCCCAATCTTTTGTGATAATACCAGTTCCATTGCTATCTCAAACAATCCAGTCATGCACTCCAGAACGAAGCACATTGATCTCAGGTATCACTTCATTCGTGATCATATTATGAAAAACAACATTGAACTCCATTTTATTCCCACTGACAAACAACTCGCTGACATTTTTACTAAACCTTTGGATGTCAAAACTTTTGAATATCTTGTTGGTGAGTTGGGAATGTTAAACCCTTAAATCTGGTGACTGCTCAGATATTGAACGCCTTTGTGTACTATCTTTGCATTAATAGATTTCTGGATCAACATTCCAAGGGAAGACTTGAAAGATATTTTTGTTCTTAAAAATGTTTTAAGTTCAGGGGGAATTTATTAATTTATTTTCTCACTGGACAAACTCTTCAGAAAATATTACTGGTGCTTTGTAAATGTGTCCCTCTTACTGGTAACTGGACAGGTTGAAGTGCGTGTTTGAGGTGACTTATGTCTCCTTGTAAATGTGTCCCTCTCACTTGTCTGTATTAGTTGACGTGCACGTTTGAGGTTACCAGTCTTTCAAAATGGTTTTCACTGGTACTTTACTGGAGTATCCCTCCAGTGTACCATCAGTACATGTTCACTGGACTAATCCACCAGTGATACTGGAGTGTCCAGTCAACCTCCAGATGCACTAAAATATGTCATAATATTTTCTAAATACTTGGTCATTGTACGTGCCACGTAAGCAAACCTTTTTTTAAAGATATTTTAATCCTACATGGCATGTAAATTTTTCAACGTAATGATGGTATTTTTACCTTGGGAAGTCAAAAAGAGCAACTTGTTAATGTTTGTGGGCTGTAAACCGTCACACATTTATGTGTGATGTGATGTAATTAATGCGGATCTCAAACCCGACCAAAAATTTATTTGATAATTTCAAATTAAACCGTTTGAGTTCCACATTCTCTCTCCTATATATACCCACTTTCACTTTCAAGTGCATTTACTTCGAACATATTTACTCCCAAATCTTTCAAATTCCTTCATTTACTTCTTCATTCAATTTCCAATCATATTTATCTCTCTTATTTACTCCATTTCCATTCAATTCTTCATCAAATCTTCATCATAACCCTATATATATTCAATTTCATCTTCATCTATTCTTTATAAAATGGCACCTAAACAATCCAAATCGCTTAAAAATCTGCTTGCCGCTGAATATGCTCCTTCTGAAAATGTTGACAGGGCATGATGCCATAAGAATAAACATGAACAACTGGATGGCCAGACTTTCACTCTCCAGTGTTCATGATGCTCAATCTGTTATTGGGAGATTAAACACATTTTTCTCTCATGTCCTTTATATGGTGCTTTAACATTAAATCCAGGAAGGATGTACCACGATTACCTTTGTGAATTCTGGTACACTGCAAAATATGATGATGAAACTTCATCATTCACTTATTCTCTCAAGGGAGGTACCAGATCCCTTGGTTTCACTGCTAGTCTACTCAGGTCTGTTCGACAGTTGTACTATTTTGAACAGAATGAGTTGCCAATCGAACTTCCCTCTGGTATCAATACAAGGGAAGTGTGCAGACTGATGGGGCACACAGATATCATGGATGAGCATGGCCAGCTATCCAGGAAGGGAACTGTCTACATGAGCAAACTGTCAGACTCATGGAGATACTTCTTCACCCACATTGTTGAATATCTGGGAGGCAGTTCTGGAGGGTTAGACCAGATAAATCAAACCCATCTCCAGATTGCCTACTGCCTATGGTTTGGGCTTAGAGTGGATTTTGCTCAGATTCTTTTTGATGATCTGGTAGAGCGTCTTAGAGTGAAAGGTAGAAAACCCTTTGTTCCTTATATCCGTTTTCTTTCACTCGTGTTTAAAAGAGCTCTTGGAGACCAGTATGATTTTGAGACTACTCACTTTTCTGTGAGTGAGTATATGAGGGATCTGATCAACCTCAGATCTCCACTGAACGAGGTAGATATTCCTCAGTCCATGCTCTCCTTTCAGAGAGAAGAAGCTGAAATGGCTCCAGGTAGTGGTCAAGCTGTTGAAGGACCCTCTGGTGATCAATATGTACAGATTATTGAAGCTGTACAACCCATTAGACAAATTGCTCCTGAAGGTCAAGGACCAGAAATTGTTGAACCTTCCAGACGACCTAGAACAAACAGGCGTCTGATGAGAGCTGGACTTCAGGTGAATCCTGAAAGACATCCTGGTGATGTAATGAATCTGGATGGGTCTCCGATTTTTGAGCAAGAGAATGTTGAACAGGTTATTGGGCAGGTGACTAATGAACAGATTGAAAATGTGGCCCAGATTATTGAGCAGGTTGTTGAGGAAGTTGAACAAGATGTTCAGACTGATGAACATGTATCTGGTGAGCAAGAGGCTCAAATAGACTTGAATGTAGAGGCTGGTGAACAAGTTAATGAACAGGCTGGTGAACAGACTGGTGATCAGACAGTTGGATGGCTCCAGAATGGGATGATGTAGATTCCCCAATGTCTGAAGGTTTTGATGTAAACATGAATTTCTTGGGTGATGAAGAAGAAAATATTGACACATCTGCTATTGCTTCAGTCACCCAACCAATTATATTTACTGAAATGCCACCACCACCACTAGAATCAAACATCCCACCACCACCACCACCTTCAATTCCAGAAAACACTCAATACTTCACTCCTGCAACCATTCAAACTTCATAATCTCAACCTCCACCTCTTGACACTCCAGTTGATGTATCTAAACAAGCTGCAACTGAAGAGGACTGGGCACAAGTACCTCTTATGACCAGATTGCCTTCCAATCTTGAACCTCCCAGTGGTCTCTCCACTTCATCTTCTGTCGAGGTCCAAGGCCTTTTAAGTAAGGTGGAGGAACTGGAGAGATCACTCCAAACATCATCGCAGATTATTTCAGACTTCAAATTCTTATTATCAAATAACCTTGCATCTGAGATGAATCTGTTTGCTGGGAATGAGAAGCTTGTGTTTAAGAAGCTTGATGAACTGGTACTGGCCACAAACAACAATACTGAAAATTTCAAAGTGGCAGTTCATGGATTAGAGACAAGGCTGGTTAGTTAAGTTCAGACTACAGTGACTGGTGAAATTATTCAACCACTGGCAGGTCTGAAAGAAGATGTTCAGAAGTTGGTTTCCAGGGTAAGTTCTCTAGAGAGTGGATCAACACTTGATCAGGATGCTGTTGTCAGTACGATAAGTGATGAATGTACAAGGAAGTTCAGAATCAGTATGCTGAAAGAATTATCTGAAGAGATTTCTGAGACTATTCTTCGTACCATTCAAGATGGGGTGTTACCCCAAGTGGAGAAGTTGCTGGAAGAAAAGTTGCCAAAGCACTTGCCTAAAGAAGTTGAAACTGTTAAAAAGGAAGTGCAGGCACTTAAGCAAGTTGTGACTGATACAACTCCAGTGACAGGAAGAACCTTTGGTGCACTAGACAGACATATGCTAGAACAGTTATGGAATGATCTCAAGTCCAGAACTGGTGATCATTCCAAGGGGGAAAAGTCGTCTGGTGACCAAAAACAAGTGACACTGAAGCATTTGGCACTGAAGCCACTATGCTGTCTGAAGAAGCTGCTGGTACTGAAGCCAGTGAGCCCCAGTTTGAGTCCTTCCCAGATATACCAACAACTCTAAAGTCAGTTAAGGGAAATCAACAAATGATATCTGGAGAAGAAGAGCAAACTGCTGAAGATGCTGATGTAAGCAAATTCATTCCCCTGGACACTTCTCTGAAAATAAATCGTCAACAACTCCAGTCTGCTGGAGAACAAAAGAGAGTGTCAAAGGAAACTGAAGCATTGATCCAGACAGCCAAGTTGAAAGACAAGTACAATGAAATGTTAAATTTCAGGGCTGATGCTAGAAGGATCACTTTGCTGAGATCAAATTAACTGAAAATCATGAAGGCATGTCCAGGTTTGAAGTAAAGTTGACCAGGGAGGGTAACTTTACTGATGAAAGGAAGAGTACTTCAGTCCAAGCGTTTGGATGGAGTGAATTGAAAGAGATTGCTTTAACGTTCAGGGGAAGACAAATGTGTCGACTGATGTTAAAGCATTTATGAAAAGAGTTGAGAAGGTATGGAGAAGAAAGCAACAGATGGAAGTTGCAATGGAGATAAAATCGCCAGAATCAATACCATCTTCTCCATCACCAAAGAGAAAGGCTACTGAAGATGCTCCAGGACAGACATCGAAAAGAAGGGCCTGACTCTTATCATTTACTTGTTGTAATTTATTGTTTTATGAAAATTGTAAACTATTTATCAGTTGATGTATGTAAAAAGCTGCAACTGAAGAGGACTGGGCACAAGTACCTCTTATGACCAGATTGCCTTCCAATCTTGAACCTCCCAGTGGTCTCTCCACTTCATCTTCTGTCGAGGTCCAAGGCCTTTTAAGTAAGGTGGAGGAACTGGAGAGATCACTCCAAACATCATCGCAGATTATTTCAGACTTCAAATTCTTATTATCAAATAACCTTGCATCTGAGATGAATCTGTTTGCTGGGAATGAGAAGCTTGTGTTTAAGAAGCTTGATGAACTGGTACTGGCCACAAACAACAATACTGAAAATTTCAAAGTGGCAGTTCATGGATTAGAGACAAGGCTGGTTAGTTAAGTTCAGACTACAGTGACTGGTGAAATTATTCAACCACTGGCAGGTCTGAAAGAAGATGTTCAGAAGTTGGTTTCCAGGGTAAGTTCTCTAGAGAGTGGATCAACACTTGATCAGGATGCTGTTGTCAGTACGATAAGTGATGAATGTACAAGGAAGTTCAGAATCAGTATGCTGAAAGAATTATCTGAAGAGATTTCTGAGACTATTCTTCGTACCATTCAAGATGGGGTGTTACCCCAAGTGGAGAAGTTGCTGGAAGAAAAGTTGCCAAAGCACTTGCCTAAAGAAGTTGAAACTGTTAAAAAGGAAGTGCAGGCACTTAAGCAAGTTGTGACTGATACAACTCCAGTGACAGGAAGAACCTTTGGTGCACTAGACAGACATATGCTAGAACAGTTATGGAATGATCTCAAGTCCAGAACTGGTGATCATTCCAAGGGGGAAAAGTCGTCTGGTGACCAAAAACAAGTGACACTGAAGCATTTGGCACTGAAGCCACTATGCTGTCTGAAGAAGCTGCTGGTACTGAAGCCAGTGAGCCCCAGTTTGAGTCCTTCCCAGATATACCAACAACTCTAAAGTCAGTTAAGGGAAATCAACAAATGATATCTGGAGAAGAAGAGCAACAGATGGAAGTTGCAATGGAGATAAAATCGCCAGAATCAATACCATCTTCTCCATCACCAAAGAGAAAGGCTACTGAAGATGCTCCAGGACAGACATCGAAAAGAAGGGCCTGACTCTTATCATTTACTTGTTGTAATTTATTGTTTTATGAAAATTGTAAACTATTTATCAGTTGATGTATGTAATAGTAGTTGCAATTTTTGATTCATATAAGTAAATGATCAGAATTAGTCTAAGTTAGAACTTAAAAGATGAAACTGAAAACACTCATGATCTATAAAGTGTTTTCCAGTAACTTAGATTTTTTAGACAAATCAAAACTTGTATTTTTCAAGCATACAAAATTGTCTAGATATAAGCTTGAAAACACTTGCATTATTTCTAAACAAATAGGGGGAATTTGTTAGGTCCAGATTTACTGGACTCGCTCCAGACTCGACTACTGGAGCCTTACTGAAGATCTGTCCAGAAACATGTTCTACTGGACCTACTCTAGACTTGGAATCTGGAGTCCCTTTGAAGATTTGTCCAGAAATAATGGAAGACCAGTGAGCAAATACTTGTATAGGAAATCTGGAGTATTCTCCAGATTAGCTCACTGGACTTCACCCCAGTCCACATCTACTCTACTGAAGACATTCTCACTGAAGTCAAAGACTGAAGTCAGAATAAAGAAGACTGACAAATTACGGAGTCCACTGGAAGTCTTACCAGATCTGTACACTGGAGGATTATCAGTGTTCTAGACCTTACAAGTCTGAACACTGATATCGAGGAATTAACTTTTGCCTTTACACATTCCAAAGAACAATCCACTTGTTCTTTACCAAAGCTTATGCGTGTAAAGGTGGTTGGTTAAAAGAATAAAATCATATCAATATGACTTTATCCTTGTACCATTAACCAATGCATTTAATGTTCTTGTCGGATCATTAAATGCATGCTACCATATTTGTACGGCACAAAATTCACTGGTGAATTTTGTTGCCTATAAATACAAAGTCATTTCCTTGAGAAAAATACTTTTAAGCATACATTTCGCATTAGAGTGAATTTTTCTAAATACTCTCGATCTTAAACTGGGATACTTCACAACTTTAAGTATCTCGATCCAAAAGAGTATTTGACAAATATAGATCATTTGTAATTCATAGGTTGTTAGGATACATACTTATTTGTATTATCTTGATTCCGCACAACCTTGTATTTTATTTAACATCATAAATAAAATACACCATTGAAAAATACATAATGTTCCACTTTACTTGTTTATTGCTTTAAGTCTTGTATTACTTTGTTTATATATTCTTGCATTTATTTACAAGTAATTCTAGTCCATTCTAGTGATTATTAGACTTGTTGTATTTTACACTTTCTAGGTTAACCATCGTATTTAAGGGACTCACACATAAGGTTTCATTTTATACGTAATTGTGCTGAAAAGAAATTAATAGTCCTAGAAAAGGTGTCGAGTGACTTTAACTTAGTTGATCTGTTCACTAAGTCTTTCGACCGAACTCGTTTCGAGTTGTTAGTCCAATTGATTGGAATGAGAAATCTATAGTGACAGTGTCTCTCAAAAGGAACTTTGTAAAATGAGTCAGTGTTTGTGTCGTAATGTATGTGTGTCATATAGTGTCAGAAAAAACAAAATTAAAATGAGAAAAACCAGAAAAGAAAAAGAAATATAATCAAAAGGAACTTTGTAAAATGAGTCAGTGTTTGTGTCGTAATGTAAGGTCACTGCATCAAGACGATTAGATGTGACGATACTTTAGCTTTTAAGCCTGCTTAATTGTACTTTAAATTGCTCAGTTCAGTGATACCATTATATGATGTATCGGTAGGCACAAAGTACCAAGGTTTCCTTATAATCTGAACTTAAATGTTTATATATTCTTGCATTTATTTACAAGTAATACTAGTCCATTCTAGTGATTATTAGACTTGTTGTATTTTACACTTTCTAGGTTAACCATCGTATTTAAGGGACTCACACATAAGGTTTCATTTTATACGTAATTGTGCTGAAAAGAAATTAATAGTCCTAGAAAAGGTGTCGAGTGACTTTAACTTAGTTGATCTGTTCACTAAGTCTTTCGACCGAACTCGTTTCGAGTTGTTAGTCCAATTGATTGGAATGAGAAATCTATAGTGACAGTGTCTCTCAAAAGGAACTTTGTAAAATGAGTCAGTGTTTGTGTCGTAATGTAAGGTCACTGCATCAAGACGATTAGATGTGACGATACTTTAGCTTTTAAGCCTGCTTAATTGTACTTTAAATTGCTCAGTTCAGTGATACCATTATATGATGTATCGGTAGGCACAAAGTACCAAGGTTTCCTTATAATCTGAACTTAAATGTGTATGTATTGCTTTTCGGATGTATATTTGTGACAAATATAGATCATTTGTAATTCATAGGTTGTTAGGATACATACTTATTTGTATTATCTTGATTCCGCACAACCTTGTATTTTATTTAACATCATAAATAAAATACACCATTGAAAAATACATAATGTTCCACTTTACTTGTTTATTGCTTTAAGTCTTGTATTACTTTGTTTATATATTCTTGCATTTATTTACAAGTAATTCTAGTCCATTCTAGTGATTATTAGACTTGTTGTATTTTACACTTTCTAGGTTAACCATCGTATTTAAGGGACTCACACATAAGGTTTCATTTTATACGTAATTGTGCTGAAAAGAAATTAATAGTCCTAGAAAAGGTGTCGAGTGACTTTAACTTAGTTGATCTGTTCACTAAGTCTTTCGACCGAACTCGTTTCGAGTTGTTAGTCCAATTGATTGGAATGAGAAATCTATAGTGACAGTGTCTCTCAAAAGGAACTTTGTAAAATGAGTCAGTGTTTGTGTCGTAATGTATGTGTGTCATATTAACAGAATATGAGTTTAAGGAAAAGAACACAGAGTTGTTGATTTCAATAAACAGATATTGAGTTAATGACTATTTTGTTTTAATTCTTAGAAAGAAGATTTTAATAAGAATGGACACAGAGTTGTTCATAGTTTTGAATTTGATCTTTGAAAGATTTTTGAATCAAAAAGATTTGGAACAGAGATTCTAAATAATTTTGATAAACTATGTGCATTATTTGACCTTAATGAGACTTAGGTTAATAATAGACTGTTAAGTAAATTCATTTTATCTTGCTATTTTATTCATTTCTTCAGATTGTATGTTATTACTTTGAGAAGATTTGATGTGTGTGTTGAGATGTGCAGGACAATGGACATATATTCGTTTTTGTAGGTTGTTGAGCAATAAGACAGAGATCTTAGGTTTAGATTGTTGAACAATAAGACAGAGATCTTACGGTTTAGATTGTTGAAACAATAAGACAGAGATCTTACGGTTTAGATTGTTAAACAATAAGACAGAGATCTTAGGTTTAGATTGTTGAAACAATAAGACAGAGATCTTACGGTTTAGATTGTTGAAACAATAAGACAGAGATCTTACGGTTTAGATTGTTGAAACAATAAGACAGAGATCTTACGGTTTAGATTGTTGAAACAATAAGACAGAGATCTTACGGTTTAGATTGTTAAACAATAAGACAGAGATCTTAGGTTTAGATTGTTGAAACAATAAGACAGAGATCTTACGGTTTAGATTGTTGAAACAATAAGACAGAGATCTTACGGTTTAGATTGTTGAAACAATAAGACAGAGATCTTACGGTTTAGATTGTTGAAACAATAAGACAGAGATCTTACGGTTTAGATTGTTAAACAATAAGACAGAGATCTTAGGTTTAGATTGTTGAAACAATAAGACAGAGATCTTACGGTTTAGATTGTTGAAACAATAAGACAGAGATCTTACGGTTTAGATTGTTGAAACAATAAGACAGAGATCTTACGGTTTAGATTGTTGAAACAATAAGACAGAGATCTTACGGTTTAGATTGTTAAACAATAAGACAGAGATCTTAGGTTTAGATTGTTGAAACAATAAGACAGAGATCTTAAGGTTTAGATTGTTGAACAATAAGACAGAGATCTTACGGTTTAGATTGTTAAACAATATGACAGAGATCTTAAGGTTTAGATTGTTGAACAATAAGACAGAGATCTTACGGTTTAGATTGTTAAACAATATGACAGAGATCTTAAGTTTAGATTGTTGAAACAATAAGACAGAGATCTTACGGTTTAGATTGTTGAAACAATAAGACAGAGATCTTACGGTTTAGATTGTTGAAACAATAAGACAGAGATCTTACGGTTTAGATTGTTGAAACAATAAGACAGAGATCTTACGGTTTAGATTGTTAAACAATAAGACAGAGATCTTAGGTTTAGATTGTTGAAACAATAAGACAGAGATCTTAGGTTTAGATTGTTGAACAATAAGACAGAGATCTTACGGTTTAGATTTTGAAAATAAGACAGAGATCTTAAGATTCTAGAATTTTTCTGATAAGTTGACAGATAAACAAGGAGTTTATAGGTCAATGATTTTGAACAATAAGACAGAGATCTTACGGTTTAGATTTTTGAACAATAAGAAGTTTAAGGTTCTTGATGATTTGTAGTTCTAGACTAAGATAATGTCATATGTTTATGACTTATGATAGTGAAGAATAACAAATTTGGAGAAGAAAATGAAGAATGTAGTTCTAGATTAAGTCGTTACTATCAAATGTAATAGTGATGAAATAATGAAGAATAACAAATTTGGAGAAGAAAATGAAGAATGTAGTTCTAGATTAAGTCGTTACTATCAAATGTAATAGTGATGAAATAATGAAGAATAACATTATCATTTTTATCTTGTTTTTGTGTTTTTTAAGCTTGTATGTGCAGGTGTAAGCACAAGAAGCTGTATTTTACATGTTCTGTCTGAAGACTTTGCAAGTAATCAGAAGAAACATTTAAAGTTATGAAGATATGGAGACATGGTTTAGATTGCTTTTGAAACAGGTTCCATGTTCCTAAAGGTTGTGATTCAAGTTTCAAAGTTTCTGGTTTTCATGGGAGTCAACTAGTTCAGTATTGATTGTTGGAAATTCTACTTCTCCATTATATGCCGGTTATGCAAGGCGAGCAGGGACTCGAGCAATATATCCAAGAAGGAAGATTGCATATGCTTAATTCGGAGGGATTTATCGTTGAGGGGGGGAACTACAACAAGCTATGGTGCATTAGTTGATTATTATGACGATACAGAGAGTTTGAAGTTTGTCTTTCAAATCTGAAGTTTTAGAAGATCGAGTTTCGGGTATAGCAATTAAAATTTTGTTGTCTCGAAATTCTTTTTCAGTGTATTTGCAGAGAAGTCAATCCAAGGGAAGGATTTCTAAGTAAAAGACTGAAGTGTTCAAGACAAAAGCTAAGATCATCAGGTTTTTATAATATATATTTATATAGTAATTACAGATGATGATAGCTGTATTTTTATTAGTTGAAGATCTTAGATATAGAATATGAAAGATTATCAACTTCATACTTGTAAAACCTTAGACATAGACATAATGTGAATGTAGGAGGTTATGAAAAACCTTAAACATAGACATTAGGTGAATGTGAAAGGTTATTGACTATGTAATACCTTAGACATAGAAATGTAATGTTTGGATGTAAAAGGTTACGTAGTTAATAATTTTATGCCTTAGACATAGATATATCGTTTAAATTTGAAAGATTGTCAAATATATTTTGAAATCTTAGAAATAGAAACGTTTATATGAATGTGAAAGAAGTTGTTATATTGATTATCTAGATCATATAGTTTTGAAAGGTTTTCAGATGAATATGACGTAGTTAATCAATACTATGTGTATAATTTAGATGTTTCTTGCTCTGATTATATGATCATAGTTATGTATCCCAGTCATAAATTGAGGGGGAGTACATAAGAATGATAGTTGTTATATTGATTAATCATAGTTATACATCCTAGTCATAAAATTGAGGGGGAGTACATAAGAATGATAGTTGTTATATTGAATAATCATAGTTATACATCCTAGTCATAAAATTGAGGGTGAGGTATAAGAATGAAGAATCAATTTTATAACTTTTTACAAGTAAGTGTTTACAAGTGGTTCAGATTCGGGAAAGCTAAATTTGAAAGTTTTGGAAAGATTGATCGTGGAAAAGTTAAAGAATTTCGGTAAGTTTATTAACTTTTCAGGTTTAAGACGAAGATCAAGGAAAAGATGAAAATTTGATGCCTACAGGTTTGGTCATTTAAATATTTCATATTTCCAGGAAGTTCGTTGATCAATTATTCAGAATACGACCTCGTACAGAGATACGACCTCGTACAGAGATACGACCTCGTACAGAGATACGACCTCGTACAGAGATACGACCTCGTACAGAGATACGACCTCGTACAGAGATACGACCTCGTACAGAGATACGACCTCGTACAGAGATACGACCTCGTACAGAGATACGACCTCGTACAGAGATACGACCTCGTACAGAGATACGACCTCGTACAGAGATACGACCTCGTACAGAGATACGACCTCGTACAGAGATACGACCTCGTACAGAGATACGACCTCGTACAGAGATACGACCTCGTACAGAGATACGACCTCGTACAGAGATACGACCTCGTACAGAGATACGACCTCGTACAGAGATACGACCTCGTACAGAGATACGACCTCGTACAGAGATACGACCTCGTACAGAGATACGACCTCGTACAGAGATACGACCTCGTACAGAGATACGACCTCGTACAGAGATACGACCTCGTACAGAGATACGACCTCGTACAGAGATACGACCTCGTACAGAGATACGACCTCGTACAGAGATACGACCTCGTACAGAGATACGACCTCGTACAGAGATACGACCTCGTACAGAGATACGACCTCGTACAGAGATACGACCTCGTACAGAGATACGACCTCGTACAGAGATACGACCTCGTACAGAGATACGACCTCGTACAGAGATACGACCTCGTACAGAGATACGACCTCGTACAGAGATACGACCTCGTACAGAGATACGACCTCGTACAGAGATACGACCTCGTACAGAGATACGACCTCGTACAGAGATACGACCTCGTACAGAGATACGACCTCGTACAGAGATACGACCTCGTACAGAGATACGACCTCGTACAGAGATACGACCTCGTACAGAGATACGACCTCGTACAGAGATACGACCTCGTACAGAGATACGACCTCGTACAGAGATACGACCTCGTACAGAGATACGACCTCGTACAGAGATACGACCTCGTACAGAGATACGACCTCGTACAGAGATACGACCTCGTACAGAGATACGACCTCGTACAGAGATACGACCTCGTACAGAGATACGACCTCGTACAGAGATACGACCTCGTACAGAGATACGACCTCGTACAGAGATACGACCTCGTACAGAGATACGACCTCGTACAGAGATACGACCTCGTACAGAGATACGACCTCGTACAGAGATACGACCTCGTACAGAGATACGACCTCGTACAGAGATACGACCTCGTACAGAGATACGACCTCGTACAGAGATACGACCTCGTACAGAGATACGACCTCGTACAGAGATACGACCTCGTACAGAGATACGACCTCGTACAGAGATACGACCTCGTACAGAGATACGACCTCGTACAGAGATACGACCTCGTACAGAGATACGACCTCGTACAGAGATACGACCTCGTACAGAGATACGACCTCGTACAGAGATACGACCTCGTACAGAGATACGACCTCGTACAGAGATACGACCTCGTACAGAGATACGACCTCGTACAGAGATACGACCTCGTACAGAGATACGACCTCGTACAGAGATACGACCTCGTACAGAGATACGACCTCGTACAGAGATACGACCTCGTACAGAGATACGACCTCGTACAGAGATACGACCTCGTACAGAGATACGACCTCGTACAGAGATACGACCTCGTACAGAGATACGACCTCGTACAGAGATACGACCTCGTACAGAGATACGACCTCGTACAGAGATACGACCTCGTACAGAGATACGACCTCGTACAGAGATACGACCTCGTACAGAGATACGACCTCGTACAGAGATACGACCTCGTACAGAGATACGACCTCGTACAGAGATACGACCTCGTACAGAGATACGACCTCGTACAGAGATACGACCTCGTACAGAGATACGACCTCGTACAGAGATACGACCTCGTACAGAGATACGACCTCGTACAGAGATACGACCTCGTACAGAGATACGACCTCGTACAGAGATACGACCTCGTACAGAGATACGACCTCGTACAGAGATACGACCTCGTACAGAGATACGACCTCGTACAGAGATACGACCTAGAAATACGACCTCGTACAGAGATACGACCTCGTACAGAGATACGACCTCGTGAAATACGATGCCGATTTACGACCTGGATCAAATACGTGGCCAAATTGGAAAATACGACCTCGTATTTTAGAGTTTGGTTGACTTGTATTTTGACCTTGAAATACGACCTCGTACAGAGATACGACCTCGTATTTTTGACTTAACAAATTATCAAAAATTATTTTTTTAACAAAATTTGAAAATGAGTTAATTTTTAATTAAATTACAGGGATAATTTAAGTTAATTGTGTAGTGTATGCATATGAATTTTGATGTCAATTTGAGTAATTAATTATTTGTTATTGATTACAGAAATGGCAAGAAATTTCATAGCAGGTCATAATTATGTAACACCCTTCGTTTAAAAATACAGTTTTCCAAAAATTTTCGCCTAACGGCATTAAATAAACCGGAAGAAACATTAAAAGTTCAAACCAATTAAAATCTGTTTGGTTTACTTTATTCCTTGGTGTTACTAATTGCATCATCAAAATAAGTTTAATAGAAACCCGTCGGTTGCCCAACACAAAACAACCGACTACATAATAATCCAACTCCATTAAAGACAAACATTAAAAAATGTCTATAAAAGTTCGGCATCTATGGGTAGCTAAGGACTTCATCAAGCTATCTACCCATTCCTCGCTCTTCTTCATCAACTACCTCAGCTACGCTAAAACCTGAGGGAGCAACACATTTCAAAAGACAAGTGTTAGCTAACGAATTAGCTAAGTAAGATAACACTCAAGTTATAAAACAATTGTCCATTTCAAACATTATGGAATTAAACACTTCATTAAGGCACAACACAAATCAAACACACAATACTTCATATTAGGATGAACCACCCTAAATGTGCCTATCCTGCTTTACTTCATTACACACGTAACCACATAACTGCTTTTTACATTATCTGCTTTACTAACTTTTAACTGCTTTAATACATATTAACTGCGTCAATGTGCAACATAAGTTACACCAGACTAGATGACAACCATTCAGTTGCACATCAAACGTCGTTAAGGAATGGCAAGCCAATCCCTGAGTAATCCGTATGTACAAGACAAATGAGGGCGGGTCAGACCCCTCGTATTATTCAAACTGCATCAAATACACCATGTTGCAAGGAGCCACCCAACCAACCTAAGTCAACGCACTTAGCCGGGCTAGGGCAAGTACGGGTTAAGCTTAACACTTTACTGCATCAAAGTTTAACGAGCTCGACACTGCATTATTTAGTTTAGGTGACTGCATTACCTAAACAATTACTACATTTACTGCTTTTACGTTTTTGGCCCTTAAACGTGCACGTGACATGGCAACTTAGCAAGTCTAGTGAACTAGATGAGCAAGCCATACAAACATCCACAACATCAATCAATCACAACATATACTGCATTTCATAACATCACAAGTTACTGCATATCATAACATGTTAGGTCCAGATTTACTGGACTCGCTCCAGACTCGACTACTGGAGCCTTACTGAAGATCTGTCCAGAAACGTGTTCTACTGGACGTACTCCAGACTTGGAATCTGGAGTCCCTCTGAAGATTTGTCCAGAAATAATGGAAGACCAGTGAGCAAATACTTATATAGGAAATCTGGAGTATTCTCCAGATTAGATCACTGGACTTCACCCCAGTCCAGATCTACTCTACTGAAGACGTTCTCACTGAAGTCAAAGACTGAAGTCAGAATAAAGAAGACTGACAAATGGCGGAGTCCATTGGAAGTCTTACCAGATCTTTACACTGGAGGATTGTTAGTGTTCTAGACCTTACAAGTCTGAACACTGATATCGAGGATTGACTTTGCCTTTACACACTTTCCAAAGAACAATCCACTTGTTCTTTACCAAAGTTTATGCGTGTAAAGGTGGTTGGATAAAAGAATAAAATCATATCAATATGACTTTATCCTTGTACCTTATCCAATGCATTTAATGTTATTGTCGGATCATTAAATGCATGCAACCACATTTGTACGGCACAAAATTCACTGGTGAATTTTGTTCCCTATAAATACAAAGTCATTTCCTTGAGAAAATTACTTTTAAACATTCCTTTTGCATTAAAGTGAATTTGTCTAAATACTCTCGATCTTAAACAGGAATACTTCACAACTTTAAGTATCTCGATCCAAAAGAGTTATTTGACAAATATAGATCATTTGTAATTCATAGGTTGTTAGGATACATACTTATTTGTATTATCTTGATTCCGCACAACCTTGTATTTTATTTAACATCATAAATAAAATACACCTTTGAAAAATACATAATGTTCCACTTTATTTGTTTATTGCTTTAAGTCTTGTATTACTTTGTTTATATATTCTTGCGTTTATTTACAAGTAATACTAGTCCATTCTAGTGATTATTAGACTCGTTGTATATTACACTTTCCTGGTTAACCATCTCGTTTTAAAGGGACTAACATTTGGTATCAGAGCAGAAGGATAAACATTGCCTAGATCTGTTTCTTTGATGGCTAACCAAGAACATATACAAGGAAGTTTTAGTCTTGGTCCTGATCCTAATGTTAATATTAATGATCAAAATGAACCACCTATTGTTAATAACACTAATCCACCTCCTCCTCCTAGTTCGTGGAAGTCTAGGATGGTTTTGCATATCACTGGTATTGAGAGGAACATGATGAAAATCTTAAATGATGGTCCTTATGTACCTACATCACCTCTCAATCCCCTTCTTGATCCTTCTAGATCTAGAAGAGGAAGGGAAAAGAGGGAGGAATATTGGTCTGAAGAGGAGAGGAGACTTGTGAATCTAGACACCCTTCTCAAAAACATGATCCTCGGGGCCGTTCCAGAAACCCTAATTTCCACATTAGTTCTTTTTCCTAGTGCTAAAACCATGTGGGATGAACTTTTAAACCAGCATAAAGGAGCAGATGACACCATTGTCACCAGAAAGGTCTCCTTAAACAAGAGGTATGAGGCATTTTTTGCTCAGCCTAACGAGTCTCTCACTGGTACTTACACCAGATTTATGAGTATCATAAACCAGTTGAGAGGTCTTGGGGTTGAGAAGGACAAGGATATACTTCTGGAGAAATTTTGTGACATTCTACCCACTAAATGGTCTCATATGATCCTGGTCTTACGATAAGGAAAAACTCCGCACACACACACTCTCTCAACTCTTTATGGAGCTTTCAGGTACACTGAAGAAGATGGTGTCTGAACTTATGGATTCTAGAGAGTCCAGTCAAATCTCTCCAGACTGTTGTGATGAAACTGATGATGATGACCTCATTGCAATGATTGCTAAAACGTTTAACCGTTTCAAAGCAAGAGCAAATAGGCCATCTGGAGAATTTGCATCCAGTTCTTCTACTGATAAGACCAATTTTACATGCTTTAAGTGTGGCAAAAAGGGTCATTTCATGAAAGATTGCAGGTCCAGCCAGTTTGTATCCAAGCCTGGTCCATTTTCTTCAAATAATAAGCCTGATGATAGCTATAAACTGAAATATAAAAAGCTTAAGGCCCAGATTGCTCTCATGGCACAACAAATGGAAAATAATAATAAGTGCATGATTGCAACAACTGAAGAAAAGTGGGTTCCTTCTGATGAATCATCTGCTGATGAAGAAGAAGAAAGAGATTGCTATTACATGGCTCTGGCAGACGAAGAGCACCTGGTGAAGGAAGATGTCACATCTGGACGATAGGTAGACATTGTTATTAAGAAGGTTAGTGATTATGATTGTGCAACTGACCAAGAACTAAAACTGGAGATTGCTGAAGCTCTTAATTCTGATTTAATATTTGTAGAAACTATTAGATCTGATTGTGTAAATGGTCTAGAAACAGATTCTTCTGAAATAACCGTTTTAAAATCAAAATTGAAAGAACTTCAAGATATTGAACTGGCATTTCAAGCCCAGGTTCTGGTAACTGAACAATTGATTCAAGAAAAACAAGATCTTGAAATCATTTTAGAGAAAGAAAAACTGGTAATTAAGTCATGGCTAGAAACCAAAAAGCCATATGATGCTGGAGTAAATCAATTTCCTACTCAAAAACGTGCATATTTAGATGGAAATACTCATGTAGCATCATTAATACCAGTAATCGATCGATTACCAGAGGGGTTCAGGCCCACCACTGTTTATGATGAGCCTGTAACTCCCAAGGCCAATATTTTCCCAGTTCAATCCCCAGAGGTTAAGACTGGAGCATTCCAGATGACTGCTCTAGTTAAAGAGGTTTATCGGAATAAACCTTTGCCTCAGACCAATCCCCTACCTAAGCCTAGGACTGGAAAGGCTAAGGCATCTGAAGAAAATGTTTTGTCCAGGTTAGAGAGCCAGATTCAAATACTAACTCGTCAATTACAAAGTTTTAATGCAAGATTAAACTTTATTGAGGGTACTTCATCTGGCCCTAGACAAAACACAAAACCTTTTGCAAAGAAAGTCAAATCTATTTCTCCAGTTGAGAAAAAGAAAAAGGTTTCAAAACTATCAACCCAGTGGTCTTATCAACTAAGACCACTATTGAAGAAAGTGAACTAAACCAGATCACCCAGGGACCTATAAGGGAGGGTCCAGTGAACCCATCAGTCGATGGGTTCCTAAATCTAACTGATAAATATCTGGTGTATGTGCAGGGCGATCGAAAGAAATATATCTGGTATCTTGACAGTGCTGCTGGCAGGACGATGACCGGATGTAAGACCCTGCTGGAGGAGTTTACCATATCTGATAGACCCTCCATTACTTTTGGAAATGATGGTTGTGGAAAGACTGAAGGATACGGTGTTCTGAACAATGGACAAGTCAAGTTCAGACGTGTTGCATTTGTGAATGGTTTGAAATATAACCTGATCAGTGTAAGCCAACTGTGTGATGATGGCTATCAAGTTCTATTCAATATTGCTCAGGGTATCGTATTCAACAAGGACAGGAAGGTATTGTTGATTGCTCCCAAAAAAGGAATGTGTACGTGATGGATATGGAAAGCTCTCCTTCAGAGCAGTGTTTCTATACTCAAGCTGATGAAGACACAAACTGGTTATGGCACAAAAGGTTATCCCATTTAAATTTCAAGAATATTAATAAGTTGTCCAGAAAACAACTTGTAGATGGGATACCTTCAGTTTCCTTCAAAAAGGAAAGGCCATGTCCAGGATGTGAGATAAGTAAGAAAAAACGTACCAGTTTCAAGACCAGACAGAATTTCAGCATATCTGAACCTCTTCATATGCTTCATATGGACCTCTTTGGTCCAGTGAACATTCAGACTCGTGCTGGTAAAAGATACACCCTGGTGATCGTAGATGAATTCTCCAGATATTGTTGGGTGATCTTTCTGAGGTCTAAAAGTGAAGCTGCTGCTGAAATCATCAGTCTTATCAAGCAAATTGAGCTCAAGTACAGTCGAAAGGTGTGTCAGTTAAGAAGTGACAATGGAACAGAATTCCAGAATGCAACTCTGGAGTCATTTTGTACTGACACTGGCATCTCCCAGAACTTCTCATCAGCCCGCTCTCCAGAATAGAATGGAGTGGTGGAAAGGAAGAATCGAACGCTGATAGAAGCTGCCAGGAGTATGCTTGCTGAATCTGGTCTGTCTTCCAGTTTCTGGGCTGAAGCAATTGCTACTGCTTGCCACACCCATAATAGGTCAGTGTATGTGAAGCGACACAAAAAGACAGTGGTCCTTGTGGACTGATCGTACACGAGAACGCTTATAGTTATGACGAGAGTGCGGAATCCTCTCGTGATAACCTGTTTGGTTAATAATATTATCGTCTTTCGTTGTAATACAACCTAAGACCTTAAACGCGCGCGGGTTTGCTTAATTGACAGAGTTTAGTCGTAATCTCTTAATTAATTGTTATTAATTACGTGTTTAGTGTGAGTATTTATACTAAATGTTCATAAACGCGTGCTAATTATGGACCGTATACCTTAAAGCCCAAAGCCCATTAGCAAACGCGTGTTTTATACGTAAACACGTGTTGACCACGTATTTAGACAAACTCGTGTTACTGTAGCACGAGTTTAGTCAAACTCGTGTTACTGTAGCACGAGTTTATACACACTTTCTTTTGTCATCTTTCAAGTATACTTTAATTACTTAAAACGTGACTAGTTTATCACTTGTATCCGTATGTTACTTATAATCACATTCATACAAGTCGTAAACATTAAACATACCAAACCTCTGATCAATAGGTAATCATTCACATTATCTAAGTCCAAATAACAAACTTAAACATAACATAAGTCTATGATTACATATTACAAAACATAAACATACTGATCAAATCGCTGTTGCTGTTGTCAACCGAATCATGCACTTACAGTCTCCCCCTTGACATCAGCTACACGATTTCTTCAGTCTTAAAAAAACATTATCCATCAAATAACAACCTCCTGCTATTCGCATGAATATTAGCATGTAAACAAATACGCAAAATCTTCCTGTATCTGCTTTCCTCAGTAGTCCATGAAGGAATAAATAAACACTGAGTGTCGTATAACCTTCGTTGATCATCTCTGGAAAGATTCACGATCTGCATAGGATCATATGTGCGCAACAAAATAACCCTCTTATTCTTATCTCCATACATCAACGCCTCACCAGTATTATTATGAATCTCCCAATGATCAAGTGTACTCAAAACATCTTGAGGCCATTTCTTCACCGGAACCTTCAATACACACTTGATCGATCGTTGAACAAATTCAATAGTTCCATCATCCTTCGTAACTTTCTTCAAGGATCTTGGCATTATGAACAAACTGGTTTTATCAAAATCATCATAAAATCTTTTCCTGTAATCATCTTGCAACTTCTTACTCCAGTAAGTTGCATATCCATTTCCACTTGGATTAACCAGCCTTTTCCTTCCTAAATCCATTAAATCGGATTCACTAAGGCTTTGAAAATATCTTTTCATCGGCTTTAAATACTGACAACCATCATCTCTTTTAATAACAAACAATTTTAGCTCATCATCGAAAAACCAACTCAAAATAGTAGTCACATACATATGAGCATCTCGATCACTAATAAAATCCCAAAAGACTGATGGTTTCATAACTTCTCCTACAAATCCTCTTGCCGGTATCTTTCTATCAATTTGATGTAGGTGATCTTCATCCCTACTTGGCACTGGATACTCGGTCACATCAAATTCCTTAGAATCTTCAATATTCCAGCTAGAGTAATTCCATCTTCATCATCTCCAACTTTGGTAAAAACCGTAAAGTGTAGAGTTCTTGAACTTGGAATAAAAACTCGCTCAGCTTGAATCTCTTGTTGATCATCTGGAACTTGTTGTTGCACAAAATCATCATCTTGAAAAACATTATCCCAGTCCAAATCAGGTAGATTCATTTCACCTTCCTCCAAACTTTCTTCATTCTCAGAATCATCATTTCGGACCTCAGATGTACCTACATCTATCTTTTGAAGCTTATCTGAAATTTAAAAATTTAAATATTTCAAATATGCAAAGACAAACAACATTAAGACACAAAAGATAGCATAAATAAAATAAACTATATCATAAATATAATGTAACAATTGAATACACCAATATTTATCTTATAATGTTTATCTCATTTACATCTAAAGTACACAGATCATTAATCTCTTAAGGTTCAAAAACAAAATCTGAATCTGACGAATCCGATCCTGACTCTGAAGATGTACAAGTTAACCCTAACTGCTCTTTTACTTGATCCTTATATGATCCTGGATCATGATAATCATCAGGATCCATAAAATCTGCCATAGCTCTCAAATGAGCTTGTGAATCATATCCCAATCTCTTCTCTAGTCTATGCACTATTAATGGGTGCAACTCTGACTCTGAAGACTTATTGGTAGTAGAATCAGAATTTGAGTTACCTGAATTGGAATCATCATCAAGAACTACATCCGGAGCCACCATCACAGCTTTTCCTGAGTCTTTCTGAGTCCCAGATGTACTAGCACCAGCTGTACCAGCAATCTCTGACTCTGTTTGGAATGGTGTCTCCCCCTGAGTTGATGCTTCTGCTTGAGCTTCAGTTCTTGGCTCACCATCAGCATTGGCATCCTCATCATCATCCTCATCTTCTTTCCTCTTCAACTCCATTTCCCTACAACTATCTCCCCCTTGAGCCATTAACTGTCGAAGCTGTTCCCTGAGTTCTGCACTTTGACGCTTTTCATCTTCCAACTCAGCAACTAACTTCCCAACCAACCCTTGCATAGATTTCATTTGAGCTTCCAACGACATAACACGTGTCTCCAAATGATTCACCTTAAGTTGAGTCGTCATGATATGCGCAGGTGCAACTGTTGGTCTGGCTTCAAAAGGTCGAGTAGTAGACTGAGTAGAAACTGGAGGTCGACCAATCATAGGCGGTTGTAATGGACGTAGAAGAGTAGTAAACACTGTGCTTATAGGTACAACAGGTCGAAACGAAGCACTTTGTGTCACTTGAGGAACTGATACTGGAACAGATTCAGGTTGAGTAACTGAGACTTGAACAGATTCAGATTGAGTTACAGCAACCGAAGCCTCATCTCGCTCAGGAAGTTCTTGTTGGCTATACGTCTCAAATGCTGCAGCCAAATGAGCCGGTAGAACCTTTCCCGATCGAGGCGCTTTCTTGCGTCTAATCAAAGGAGTCTCCTCCTCCTCTGGTTCACTTTCCACTTCAGCGCGAACCCTCTTCAATCCTCTCTCAACAGACGAAGAACCACTTGCCTGATCAACATCAGCCCTAACATAATTCAGTTGATCATCTACATCTTCCAATAAACGATCCAGCTCCTGATCTCGTTCAGCATTAGACTCGACGAACAACTCCAGATTATCCAACGGTTGGAAATTATCCACTTGTGCAATAATATCATCTGGATCCAATGCAGCCTGTACAAAAGCTTCACCAACTTCGGGATTAGCACCTGCTGCCTGATCTAACAGATCTTCCAACGCTTCATTAGCAGCCTGAACCTCTTCATCAGCAGCTTGTACTTGCCTAACTTCAGGCTGAGCCTGTGGTTGAACCCGTGGACGAACCCGTCGTTGTCGTTGTCTTTGACGTGGAGCCACACGTGGAACTTGAACTTGAGGTTGTGGTGGTGGTGGTGGTGGTGGTGCATCATTAGTAATAGGTGCAACGGGAGTACCTCAGAATCATAATTCAAGTGATCTCTAATAATATCAACATTTTCATCAATAGGTACCAGGAAAAGAGATTGGACCCTTAAGTGAAGTAAACACACTATCATAAGCAAAACTTGACTCAGAACCAGCATGAGTAGCCGGTTTATAACTTACAATCACGACATTAGTACCAAGATCGACTCTACCTGTCTGCGAATTGAAAACCCGACGAATGGGGGTTCCCGGTTTATATCCCAGAAAGAAACCTTCTTCAACTTTAGAATTAAACTTTGGTTGAGGAGAAGTTTTCAGAAAAGTACAAGGAACACCAAACGGTTCCAATCCAGACAAATCAGGTTTCGTTTGTTTAGAAGTTCATAACAAGTCTTATTAAACCTTTTAACAGTAAGCACCCGATTTAACACATGACAAGCTGTGTTCACAGCTTCCGCCCAAAACATAGTTGGTATCCCTGAATCAGCAAGCATAGTTCTGGCAGTCTCGATCAAGGTCCTATTCTTTCTCTCAGCAACTCCATTTTGCTGAGGTTCATACGGAGCACTAAATTGATGTTGAATTCCTTTAGATAAACAAAAAACATCCATCACCGAATTTTTAAACTCCGTGCCATTGTCACTCCTGATTCGTTTGATCTTCGTGTTGTAGAGATTCTCAGCTTCAGTGAAAAGTTAATTAGAATCTCCGTAGTCTCATCTTTGGTAGCTAAGAAGAAAACCCATGAAAACCTTGAATAATCATCAGTGACAACCAAGCAGTAGTACATTCCCCCTCTACTCCTAACATTTACTGGACCAAAAAGATCCATATGCAGTAACTCAAAAGGAGCGGCAATTGAATTTTGTGTCTTGGGCTTGTGAGGCTTTTTCTGTTGTTTGCCTTTCAGGCATGGAACACATCTATCTTCCAATTCAAACTTCTTTTTAGGAACACCTTGAACCAGATCATTCTTCACAATGTAATTCATTTTCCGGAAATGCAGGTGTCCCATTCTTCTATGCCATAAGAGAGAATCACTTTCGCTTGCCTTAGACAACAAACAGACTTCCTTCTGTACATTCTTGGTTCCTAACATTAAACCATAAATGTCTCTTTTACGAGGAGCAGTCAACAATATCCAATCATCTGGAATAACAAAACCCGGTTTCAAGACGAATGCAGCTTTGTCGTTGAAGAAAACCGAATTTCCTCGGTCACAAATTTGTGATACACTCATCAGATTATGAGTAAGTTCTTCCACGTAATTGACATTCTTTAAAGTAAGTTTTCCATCGACGACATCTCCTTGTCCAGTGATTTGTCCGCCCTTGGAACCAGCAAAATTTACATGTGATCCTTTAATATTTACAAACTCAGACAGAAGTCTTCTGTCTCCTGTCATGTGCCTGGAGCAACCGCTATCAAGATACCAAATACTAATAGGAATTGGTGGTAGCCCCTGCACATGAAACAAAAGTGGATCAGTTATCAAGGACAACCCAAGCCTTTATAGACTTGGGTTTACCATTCTCGTCCTTAACTAGCATTTCAGTCCAATATCCATTGCTCCCAATAGGTGCCTTGGATGATTGCTGATCATGCTGTAAAGGTATATTCTCAACCCTTGATTGAGACCTTTTAGGGGAAAATGGTCTATTCACTTGTGGAACACGAGATGTGTTACGGTCATTGTAGTTCTGTCGATGATGCCCTGATTTTGCATTTTGTGATGACTGACCAGATCTATTTCTAGGAGAAATATATCTTGGTGAATCATTTCTTTTAGCCACAGGTGGAACATATTTACCAAATGCTTGATTACCCATCCCATGAGAACTACTGGACACATACTGTTGTTTACCATTCCCTCGCTCAAAAGAAACATGGGAATTAGGAGATAATCCTCTATTTTGATTTGACTTAACAGGAGAAACTGACTGTCTAGAGGACTTCCTAACTCGGTTGGGACAACAACTATACACATGTCCCTTTTCAAAACAGGCAAAACAAGATCGTTGTGCTGACTTGCTAGAAGATGGTTGAGCTGATGGTTTAGATGGAGGGGGGTATTCAAGATATTCTTAATCTCCTGAGTCGCTATCTCTTCCACAGTAGGAGCCTTAGTCTCAGAAGTTGAGAATGATTTGGTCACACTAGGTTCAGGTTCAGTGACATACTTAACCTCAATTGAACTAGTCTGAATTCCTTTCTTGACAAACTTCTGACTTAGCTTTGGTATATCATGGTTTTTGGTCCTCAGTTGTCTAGGAATGAATTTGGATTGGTTAGGTTCAGTGGAGGCGGATGACTTAGGATAGTCAGTAAGCACAGGCTTCGCAGAGTCAGACTCAGCCAAATCAGGATAAACAGGGTCTAAGTTGTTGTTAAAAGGAGGTCTTACATCAGAGTAATCAGCTCCTAGTCCTGTTTTATCCTTAGGATGTCTAGGTTTACCCAAAGAAGCTACTAGATCACTTCCTCTCCATTTAGCTAACGTAGTCTCATGCTTAGTAATAGTAACCCTAGCATCAGCCAAATCCTTTTCTTTCTTACCAATTTCACTAGAAAGAAAAACTATCTTTTCATTTGCAGATTTTCTCTAAAAATTGATTCTTTCAGTTTGTCTTTTAAGGCAGCATTATCATTGTCAAGTGACTTAATCCTACTCTTAAATTGACGTTCTTTGT
>CM067168.1:99038967-99136119 GCA_034093135.1 Erigeron breviscapus | reverse complement strand
CGGGGATTGATTTTTAGTACTTTTGGTTGAGATTCTGTGAATCGATCCTTTTTCGTGCTTCGCACGGAGAAGTTACTTGCTTTATTTCATTTTATTTTGCTTTAAGTGTACCCCAGGTGCTATTAAGGTTTGTTTGTTATGTTGTGTTCGCAGAATATTTCCAGGTAGTGGATGAACACTCGAACTTCTGGGAGACCATTTTCACTACAAATACCGGCTTTCATTTTCACCATACAAATACCGGCTTTCACCCGCTGTGTGGTTGTGGTTATGTGAGATCTATGCCTGGTTTACACCAAAACCGGTATTAGTACTGTTTTTATTGCTTTTACAAAAAGAAACTCTGCCCAATTTTTTTCTCGAAAACCGGTATTACTTCTTGTATTCTGAAAACCGGCATTAGTACTTCAATTTTGAAAACCGATAATAGTACTTATTTTCAAAACCGATATTTGTTCTTCATTTTCAATTTCTTTAATCTTCACTAATACCGGTTTTCCTTCTCATTTCTTCACTAATACCGGCTTTTGGTTCTAATACCGGTATTAGTTCATCAAAACCCAACTCAAACCCAATAATCTTCGAAAACCCATTTTGTTTCATTTAGTAACACCCCAACTAAGGCGGAACGTTGAGATGTACAGAAAGTCGAGTATTCAAAAAAAAGGATAATAGATAACATTCACCATAGCTTTATTGGATAAAAATAATTTTACAATGCACAAGCATGTGAACCAATTCCCAAGTACAATACGTCTACTATACTTGGATATTGAGTCCACGAAACAAATAACAAATACATGAGATGATATACTACAATGATCAGGGCGGATTCTATTGCCCGTCACAAGGTTTGATCTTTGACTCCAATGTGCAATGCAAACAATCATGATGCATATAATTCCTCAAAGCTTACGCTAATTCCTGAAAAGCGTGAAGAAAAAGTGTCAACTACGAAAACGTAGTTGGTGAGTGCATAGGTTTGCAAGTAAACCTCGTTACATATCCATTTCAAAATAGTTGAGAAATCCATGGTAAATTATAAAGTTTTCATTTGTCACATTTATCGTGAGAGAAAAATATATCAATCAATTAATCATTCTTCATACCAAAGCCATTTGGTCGTCAATACTTCAATATTGCTAAATTCAACAGTTTTCAAGATTCCATATAAGGTCCAATACCCAAACCGTATGTTCAATCCATAATATCCAACCATAAATAATATCAATACCACTTGGTCAATGGTAAGACTACCATGACGTAATTCGATGAGATTGTTCTTGAGCCACTACTAAGACCGGTTATGTCCCAATAATCAACATATATAGTCCCAAATGATAAGATAATGATAAGCACATGCTGTCAATCACGTGCATAATGATAACCAAGGGTCGTGCCATGGAGACGCCCGTAAATATATAGTAGTTAGAGCACCGCGAGGCCAGACTGGCAATGAAGGTGGCCACAAAGGCAGACCAAACATCCCACCGTTACCTATAATAGTGGATGAGGGGACAAATCCTAGTTGCGCAACTCTCTAACTACAGGCCTCAAATGAGTTAATAGTAGTGTACAGGGGACCACCGTTTGACAGTACTCAAGCTCATCATATAACATATAACACGTTGAACATACAATATAATTCCCATATCATAATCATTCTTTCGAATATCATTTCATAAAAGAAATCAATTTTATTTATCATGCTTTTCACCCCGTAAGTAAAACATATAAAAGAGTTTGAAAGGGGGCTATGACTCACCTTGATATGCCGCATATTATATTCACTTATCCAAAATGGGTACTTCCCATCTATAGCTTCCTTGATCATATATTCCATCATGGTCCTCAACCATACTCAAAGCCAAGACTATCCCTACGATAGGACTAATATACGTAAGTTCCTATCTTAAGCCATCACTAAGAAATGCCACTTTTATTATGTTGTTATCAGTTATGGGATCCAAGTGTATTGCTAGTATTCTCA
This sequence comes from Erigeron breviscapus, assembly GCA_034093135.1. Classification (NCBI taxonomy): domain Eukaryota; kingdom Viridiplantae; phylum Streptophyta; class Magnoliopsida; order Asterales; family Asteraceae; genus Erigeron; species Erigeron breviscapus. Next base: position 99,134,129 of record CM067168.1, on the reverse strand, counting down.
TCTTTTTGGTTGTAGAGATTGATGGTGTAAAAGGTTACTTTCATTATGTACGTAGTTATAAGTTCTTTGAATTTCGGTAACTTGGTTTCATTTGTGGTTTCGTTTGGTATCTTAGGTTATCATATGGGAATGCCATATTAAGTTATGTTCTCTTAAACATTATTGGATGTATAACCAATTTTAATACGAATTAACATTTGTGATATCACTTTATAGTTTGGTTAACGTAATTACTTATGTTCATCTCACTTAATTATCTTTCGTGTTACTTTGATTGTTCTTATCTTTTAGCTCACATATTTCTCGATATGCCGTATGGTTACTTGGGTTTACGAAATTCGCTTAGGTGTTATGGGCATTACCAATTGGGCCTAAGGGTTATGGGCTTTTAAGTGACTTGGGCTTATTTTAGTTATTGGACTTAACCTTATTTGGGTTATGTGCTTAATGGGTTATATTGGTTATTGGGCTATATGGTTTATTGGGCCAAGTGTCCTACTGATTTATGGTCCTTTGGGTTCACTAATTGGGCCGGTTTAGCCCATCATGGTCTTTAGTCCATTCCTTAGCCCATTACACATATTATTAGTTCACTTCAAAATTTTCTGTTTTTACTTTACATTTTTATGAAATGTTGGATACTATTTTGGGGTCAAGCCGAAATATTTGGACCTTTATGATTTTTGTACAGTGACATGTATGTGTCTAGTATTTTTGTGAATTTTGGCTTAATTTATAAAGAATGTTTAGTACCTCTAAATATTTTTATAAGTGAAAGTGGTCAAAACAGCCACTGTTTTGTGTATGAAAATGTTTTATAATAGTTCTTTGGGTTATACTCTTAATAAAAATTCCATGATTTTATTTTAAGTTTAGGACACATTGAAACCACTTTCCACCGAGTATGGCCTCCTGGGACTTTATATTTTAGGAGATAAAAATTGTTAAAGTTGATAAAATATTCAGACAAAAGTTCAGTTTTGACCAGTTTTAGTAGAAAAATCATATCTTTTGTTTGGTTCGGTATTTTTGAGTGATTCCAGTTGGTGATTAAACTTAACTCCTTTATCTACAACTTTTATTTTGAAAGTTTTTCTTGAATATGCCCTCACATTCTCAGTTTATCCGTTCCAAGACAGAAAATGGATTCTGTCAGAAAGCATTTGGGTCCAAACAACTCACCAATGACTTAGTTTGCTTATCTTACACTCTTAATCACCTCTCACATGTTTGTTATTCACTTTTGTATTATTTTAGCATCAAATATACAGATTATTAACAATTTCAAGAGCATCAATCATCAAATAAAAACTGAATTTAAACAAAACTTAATCAACAAAAGATAGTCCTTACAAAAATCATCCAAAAAGTGAATGCATGTGACCATCTAACCATTTTAACAACAAAACTTTTATTAAATCTTTCTTGCAACAACAAAATGAGTTTATTTATGAAAAATCACAGAAAGTAAGCTTCATTTTTATCAACAAAAACCGATTTTTGTAAAGATCTTTCAACAAATTTGAAGCTTTCTCATGAACTATCACTTTTGGGTCTTATTTGAGTTGAATCCTTGAATCTTTCCTCTAGATCTTGACATGCAAAGGCATGAAAGGAAAGATTCTATCAACATGCCCTCATTAAGTGTATTCCAAGAAGAAAAATCAAAGAAAAACATGTGCTTCAATAAGAACATTGGAAGAGACGAACTAGTTAAAGAGTATGTGAAACAACCTTGATAAAAATCGGTTTTGGGGGCTGTTTTGGGCAGCAATCCCACGACCATATGACACCAAAATGAGCTCCTTGACATGCCTCAACATACCCTTGAATGATCTAGCTTCAACCCTTTATTATTATAGTTGATTTACTTAAGATTTAACCTTCATTTGTGATGATGTGTGAACCGAAATAAGAGAAGAGGGAGGAGGAAAAGAGTGCAGAATTTTTTGAGAGAAAATATGTGTGTGTTGTGTTTTACTAAAATGAAAAGAGTGTGTGTGTGTGGGAGAGTGTATGGACGTGAGAGGGGGGGAAAAGAGTGGGTTGGGAGGATGCTCATTGGCCAAGCAAAGTGGTGGAGGGTCATGGATTGGCTAGCTCAAGTGGTGGAGTTGTGGTGTAGGTGTATTTGGTCCAAAATGATGTCTAAGTTCAAAATGTGGGTGTGTTTTGATCAAGTTATGTAGTGATGGTTAGATTATGTAAATTTTAATTATACAAGTATTGGATTTGTAATTTATATGTGCATGCATGTATATAGATATGTGTTTGTGTTAAGTGCAAATATTAGTACTTGCAAGATTTAGATGTATGTATGTATGTATATATGTATTTCGTGTATATGTATATACATATATATATTGGTGCTAAACATTATAAAATTTCTTAATGTACCTTCTATTAATTGAGTTATTGATTATATTTTGGATACATAGGTACTTGTTTGTTGGATCGAATAATTATAAAGTTGTTGTTACTTAACATATTCTTGAAGTTGGCTTGATTAATTATGGTTATATTCTTATAAGATTGTCCTTATTTCTTTACTTTGAGATTGTCTCATGTTTTGGCATTTCTAAGATAACTAGCTATCTTTGGGCATTTCATTGAACTAGAGAGAAAGTATCACTATGCCTTAATGTTTAGAAGGCCAATTCTCTTGATAAACATCTAGGGATAATGCCTAGATAAGTCCAAATAAATTGTCCTAGTCGGAAATTGAGGGTTGTTACATCATTACCCCCTTAACAGATACTTCGTCCTCGAAGTTCGCTCGTTCACACGGTAGCAAGAATGAATAGGTTGACGATAAGGATAGCTTCACGGAGGCGTATAAAATGTGAAAATTCAACTGGATTTCATCCTGACCTTTTTGGTTACTTACGAGCTTTTGATCTCCTTAGTTGGGGGCATCCATTGCTCTGTGCCCTAACATTTCTCGTGAATAGAAACTTCGAAAAAGGTTACAAATGTCACTCACTTCATGAGACGACTAGAGATTAATCGTATGTAATGTCACATAGAGCAATAGTGATGAATGGGATGATGATTAGGTTATCAACACGGAGGTGTAAAATGAACAAACGGCTCGTAACGTGAGTTACAATAAAGTAGTGAGAGACGTTGGGTTATCGCTCGTTGGTGGCTACTCATTCTCATTGTCACTTGGTGTACCTTCCTTTATCGTTTTCTTTCTCAATTAAAGAAACGTCTCAATGGCTTCTCGCCCATTTTCATCTTTCTTCAGACTGAGGTTAGACGCGTTTGCCGCTACGTGAATATATTGACTTCGTTTGTGACTAATCACTTGTTAAGGGATTACCCCCTTAACAGATACTTCGTCCTCGAAGTTCGCTCGTTCACACGGTAGCAAGAATGAATAGGTTGACGATAAGGATAGCTTCACGGAGGCGTATAAAATGTGAAAATTCAACTGGATTTCATCCTGACCTTTTTGGTTACTTACGAGCTTTTGATCTCCTTAGTTGGGGGCATCCATTGCTCTGTGCCCTAACATTTCTCGTGAATAGAAACTTCGAAAAAGGTTACAAATGTCACTCACTTCATGAGACGACTAGAGATTAATCGTATGTAATGTCACATAGAGCAATAGTGATGAATGGGATGATGATTAGGTTATCAACACGGAGGTGTAAAATGAACAAACGGCTCGTAACGTGAGTTACAATAAAGTAGTGAGAGACGTTGGGTTATCGCTCGTTGGTGGCTACTCATTCTCATTGTCACTTGGTGTACCTTCCTTTATCGTTTTCTTTCTCAATTAAAGAAACGTCTCAATGGCTTCTCGCCCATTTTCATCTTTCTTCAGACTGAGGTTAGACGCGTTTGCCGCTACGTGAATATATTGACTTCGTTTGTGACTAATCACTTGTTAAGGGATTACCCCCTTAACAAGAGTGATACTAACCCAATATGTCAAGTTGCACTAAAATTGCGATGGTACATCTTCGTAGTACCTCACTTTAGGGTTTTCTAGTGTTGTCTTTGTTATTTTATGGCGTGAAAGGAAGTCATGAATTGGTTGATGCTAGTTCCATCTTACTCCTCATACTCACCTTTGTCTTTCAACTTCGTCCTTAATTTTCCCAAAGTCGCCTTTGTCATTATTCGCTAAGTCATATCGTTACCAATTTCTCTTGCTTTTTCCGATATTGGCTTTCAAATCGTTTTAAGGTACCTTTAATTACCTCCTTCTTACGCTAGAAGGACCATTATCTATGACTCATCACCGACAAATCTCTTTTAACATCGCACATATAACCTATTCCATTTTTCTTCTATCCCTACGCATTCCTCGCGATAGGATTTATGCAATCCTTATGCTCACAAATGATCATATCACCACCATCTTGGCAACACAAACACTTCGAATCCTCATTTGTATGAATTCATTCTTAAGAGAAATCCTTCTTAGGTACTCCTGACCTCTACAAAACCTTCAATTACTTTGCTCTCCTGAGCCTCATATCCCTTTTCAGCTTTCTAAGCTAAGCTTCTTTTCAAATACAATAACCTAATGTCCTTAGGAATTGTGATATAATATAATTTAGGGGAAACATCGGTCACTTTATCCTTTTCTCAACCATTCGGTCTTCTACTCTTTCCTTTTGTTTTCTTATGGATAACTACACTCCTTACCGTTTCGCCACTCAGATCCATCTGTTACTAGGGTAATCGTCATCTTGCTAGTCCTCGAAGTTAATTCAGGGGCACTTGTCAGATCATGGTGATACGGATCCTTTGATCCTAACTCATCACAAATGCGAATTATCCTTATCACCCTTCCGTTCAGACATTCCATAACTAGCTCTTCACGGAGTTTGTTAGTTGGTTGGAACTTAGTTCAGTGATCACCTTCCTTGATCGTCGCGGTAGTATGTGCCTTGAATTCTAGCGTCGCACTCCTTATTTGCTTTCACTACTAACTTAGCGATTTCATGTTGTTTTCCTTCTTCACTTTTCTTGGGCGCACTACTTCGTGGGTCGATGGTCCTTGATGATTGACCATGTGTTGCAAATTATCCTTCTTCACTCAAATTCATCTTGTCTTAGCTTACCTCCCTACGACCGTCGACCTTGAGGGGATAACCATCACAAGTCATCGTGCTACCTCTACTTATCGGCCATACTTCTCTTTTAGCAAAGCTAGCTTCCATCGGGTGTTGGGCGTATATCGATTTCTCTTAGATTAGTTGATACTCTCCACTAATAGCTGGTCTTTCGATAGAGGTTTTCAAATTCGTATTCAAAGAATAACGCGTAACCGCCATAAAGATAAACGCCACCAGAACTACATCTTGTAGACGGCGTCAATGCTTTCACTTTCTGTTTGTGTCAACTGATGTTTCTTTACTCTATCTTCTACTCCAAATCATCTTCAATGATGCTAGTGAATAACTCTTCTTGGAAGATAAAGTATAATCTTGCACTTCATACTCCTTGTTCGGGTATCTACCTTTGCTGTGATTACCCCCTTAACATTTTTCCTCTAGAAAAATGTAAGGGATTTCCTGCTCTTCACTTCATCTCGCCTTCCTTGACGCTCTTCAATTCAGCAATTTCTTATTCCTTCGTGTAACGAATCTCCATCTTCACACTTGTTTCGAAAAAAAAGGGATAGCTCGGAATCCTTTTTGTTACTCTTTAATCATGAGGGTTACTCGACACATCCTAGTATCTTATTGTCCTTAATTAGTTTTCTCCTTCCAATTACCTTCATTTTCCAGCATTGCTAGTGATCTCCTCCAAGTTTTAGGGACGTCCTTGTACTTAACCAAAAGTGACCTTCATGTCGCTCAACCTTCCATTTGTTGACCACTCAATCTTTCTTTTTGGTCGATGAACATAGACAGTAAGGACCTTCGATTCTTTCTCTAAGTTATAGCTTAGTATACTCTTCGCTTGTGCTTCCATGTACTTTGACTTATACACCACCAATCTTCTCCGCCCTGCTTTATGTACATGATCTAATATCATCTTCTATGCTATATAATTATCCCAAGTATTTCACTTATGAGAACTGATGTCTCAACGTCTTTCGCGTCCCTCGATTTCGCAGTAGGAGCAGGGTACTAATTACTCGATTTCGCAGTAGGAGCAGGGTACTAATTACTCGATTTCGCCATTGCAGAGTGTTGCGTGAGTGAGTTGTATGTTGTTGGGTCACTAACCTTTGAAGAGAAACGGTGGTGATAGTTACTTTGATTAATCGAGAATATCAAGGATAAAATTTGGTTTCGAATGAATGAAATAGGGAATACAAAAACAAAAGAATCATTAAGACTCGAATCAGACTCCTTGCGCGAGTTAATTAAATCACTTCTCTGTCTTTCGTTGCCCAATGGACTCCAACTTTCAATGACGTCAATATATGTCGCACCGACTTAGATAATATAGATAGATGTTCGCGTATACGTGTTAGAATAGAAATATCGCACCAAATTTCAGGGTTACCATTCTCAGGACGTGTCGTCTAGAATATACATGGGAATGCATCCTACTAGTGTCGTTGTATCGTCATATGGCTTTAATACCGCTCGTCTTTCATAAGTCTCCAACTTCATTCGACGTTTACATATGTTTCGCACCATTTCAAATGATACAATTTCCACATTGCACATTCCAAACTTTCACATTGATGTTACAAGCTCTCACATTGCACATTGTAAACTTTCACATTGCACATTACAACTGTCACATTGCTATTACAACTTTCACATTGCACATTACAACTTTCACATTGATGTTACAAGCTTTCACATTGCATATTACAAACTTTCACATTGCACATTACAACTTTCACATTGATATTATAACTTCCACATTGCACATTCCAAACTTTCACATTGATGTTACAAGCTTTCACATTGCACATTACAACTTTCACATTGCACATTATAAACTTTCACATTGATATTACAAGCTTTCACATTGCACATTACAACTTTCACATTGATGTTACAAGCTTTCACATTGCACATTAAACTTTCACATTGCACATTCCAAACTTTCACATTGCACATTACAACTTTCACATTGCACATTCAAATTTTCACATTGCACATTCCAAACTTTCACATTGATGTTACAAGCTTTCACATTGCACATTACAACTTTCACATTGCACATTATAAACTTTCACATTGCACATTCCAAACTTTCACATTGATGTTACAAGCTTTCACATTGCACATTACAACTTTCACATTGCATATTACAAACTTTCACATTGTATTATAAACTTTCACATTGCATATTACAACTTTCACATTGCACATTACAATTTCACATTGCACATTCCAAACTTTCACATTGATGTTACAAGCTTTCACATTGCACATTACAACTTTCACATTGCACATTATAAACTTTCACATTGCACATTATAAACTTTCACATTGATGTTACAAGCTTTCACATTGCACATTACAACTTTCACATTGATGTTACAAGCTTTCACATTGCATATTACAAACTTTCACATTGCATTTACAACTTCCACATTGCACATTCCAAACTTTCACATTGATGTTACAAGCTTTCACATTGCACATTACAACTTTCACATTGCATATTACAAACTTTCACATTGCACATTAAAACTTTCACATTGCAATTACAACTTTCACATTGCACATTACAACTTTCACATTGATGATAATTTACACATTGCACATTCCAAACTTTCACATTGATGTTACAAGCTTTCACATTGCACATTACAACTTTCACATTGCACATTATAAACTTTCACATTGATGTTACAAGCTTTCACATTGCACATTACAACTTTCACATTGCATATTACAAACTTTCACATTGCACATTATAACTTTCACATTGCACATTACAACTTTCACATTGCATATTACAAACTTTCACATTGCATATTACAAACTTTCACATTGCATATTACAACTTTCACATTGATGTTACAAGCTTTCACATTGCATATTACAACTTTCACATTGCACATTCCAAACTTTCACATTGATGTTACAAGCTTTCACATTGCACATTACAACTTTCACATTGCACATTATAAACTTTCACATTGCACATTATAAACTTTCACATTGCTTTACAAGCTTTCACATTGCACATTACAACTTTCACATTGATGTTACAAGCTTTCACATTGCATATTACAAACTTTCACATTGCACATACAAGCTTACACATTGCACATTACAACTTTCACATTGCATATTACAAACTTTCACATTGATTTACAAGCTTTCACATTGCACATTACAACTTTCACATTGATGTTACAAGCTTTCACATTGCATATTACAAACTTTCACATTGCATATTACAAACTTTCACATTGCACATTACAACTTTCACATTGATGTTACAAGCTTTCACATTGCATATTACAACTTTCACATTGATGTTACAAGCTTTCACATTGCACATTACAACTTTCACATTGATGTTACAATTTTCACATTGCACATTTCAAACTTTCACATTGCATATTACAAACTTTCACATTGCACATTACAACTTTCACATTGCATATTACAAACTTTCACATTGCACATTACAACTTTCACATTGCACATTATAAACTTTCACATTGCACATTATAAACTTTCACATTGCACATTACAACTTTCACATTGATGTTACAAGCTTTCACATTGCACATTACAACTTTCATATTGCACATTATAAACTTTCACATTGCACATTATAAACTTTCACATTGCACATTCCAAACTTTCACATTGATGTTACAAGCTTTCACATTGCACATTACAACTTTCACATTGCACATTCCAAACTTTCACATTGATGTTACAAGCTTTCACATTGCACATTACAACTTTCACATTGCATATTACAAACTTTCACATTGCATATTACAACTTTCACATTGACATTCCAAACTTTCACATTGCATATTACAAGCTTTCACATTGCACATTACAACTTTCACATTGCATATTACAAACTTTCACATTGCAATCAAATCATGCCCAAATTCACATGTTATAGCATAGAGTAGCATGTGTCAACGAATACCTTCCAATCTTAGATTCATTTCAATTCTAGTGTGCATAAGCGGAATCCTACTAGACTAGCATAATCCTTAGATAAGGCAAGTCTCGAATCATTATACATGCTTAGGTGAATGTCTAAATGCAACAAGTATGCTCATAAAAACGAGTTTATTAAAGATCTTCTTCTCTCTTTTTTTGAAAAGGAATCCTTTTGAACATAAGTCCAAGTGGCCGTTTGAGTTTTACATGGTCCTCTCATAATTAAACGTAGATTCATGACTTTACGTTTAATTATGGTCCTACCATGTAAAGCTCAAACTAAACCGCTTAACCTTATGCTCGACTCGACTAAAAAAAAATTCGTTTTGAAAAGTGGCTATAGTTTTGGAATTCCCGGAGGAACCCCAATGTTCTCTATAACCTTAGTCTCTGATACCATTTTCTGTAACACCCCAACTAAGGCGGAACGTTGAGATGTACAGAAAGTCGAGTATTCAAAAAAAAGGATAATAGATAACATTCACCATAGCTTTATTGGATAAAAATAATTTTACAATGCACAAGCATGTGAACCAATTCCCAAGTACAATACGTCTACTATACTTGGATATTGAGTCCACGAAACAAATAACAAATACATGAGATGATATACTACAATGATCAGGGCGGATTCTATTGCCCGTCACAAGGTTTGATCTTTGACTCCAATGTGCAATGCAAACAATCATGATGCATATAATTCCTCAAAGCTTACGCTAATTCCTGAAAAGCATGAAGAAAAAGTGTCAACTACGAAAACGTAGTTGGTGAGTGCATAGGTTTGCAAGTAAACCTCGTTACATATCCATTTCAAAATAGTTGAGAAATCCATGGTAAATTATAAAGTTTCACATTGCATATTACAAACTTTCACATTGCATATTACAAACTTTCACATTGCATATTACAAACTTTCACATTGCATATTACAAACTTTCACATTGCATATTACAAACTTTCACATTGCATATTACAAACTTTCATATTGCATATTACAAACTTTCACATTGCATATTACAAACTTTCACATTGCATATTACAAACTTTCACATTGCAATCAAATCATGCCCAAATTCACATGTTATAGCATAGAGTAGCATGTGTCAACGAATACCTTCCAATCTTAGATTCATTTCAATTCTAGTGTGCATAAGCGGAATCCTACTAGACTAGCATAATCCTTAGATAAGGCAAGTCTCGAATCATTATACATGCTTAGGTGAATGTCTAAATGCAACAAGTATGCTCATAAAAACGAGTTTATTAAAGATCTTCTTCTCTCTTTTTTTGAAAAGGAATCCTTTTGAACATAAGTCCAAGTGGCCGTTTGAGTTTTACATGGTCCTCTCATAATTAAACGTAGATTCATGACTTTACGTTTAATTATGGTCCTACCATGTAAAGCTCAAACTAAACCGCTTAACCTTATGCTCGACTCGACTAAAAAAAAATTCGTTTTGAAAAGTGGCTATAGTTTTGGAATTCCCGGAGGAACCCCAATGTTCTCTATAACCTTAGTCTCTGATACCATTTTCTGTAACACCCCAACTAAGGCGGAACGTTGAGATGTACAGAAAGTCGAGTATTCAAAAAAAAGGATAATAGATAACATTCACCATAGCTTTATTGGATAAAAATAATTTTACAATGCACAAGCATGTGAACCAATTCCCAAGTACAATACGTCTACTATACTTGGATATTGAGTCCACGAAACAAATAACAAATACATGAGATGATATACTACAATGATCAGGGCGGATTCCATTGCCCGTCACAAGGTTTGATCTTTGACTCCAATGTGCAATGCAAACAATCATGATGCATATAATTCCTCAAAGCTTACGCTAATTCCTGAAAAGCATGAAGAAAAAGTGTCAACTACGAAAACGTAGTTGGTGAGTGCATAGGTTTGCAAGTAAACCTCGTTACATATCCATTTCAAAATAGTTGAGAAATCCATGGTAAATTATAAAGTTTTCATTTGTCACATTTATCGTGAGAGAAAAATATATCAATCAATTAATCATGCTTTTCACCCCGTAAGTAAAACATATAAAAGAGTTTGAAAGGGGGCTATGACTCACCTTGATATGCCGCATATTATATTCACTTATCCAAAATGGGTACTTCCCATCTATAGCTTCCTTGATCATATATTCCATCATGGTCCTCAACCATACTCAAAGCCAAGACTATCCCTACGATAGGACTAATATACGTAAGTTCCTATCTTAAGCCATCACTAAGAAATGCCACTTTTATTATGTTGTTATCAGTTATGGGATCCAAGTGTATTGCTAGTATTCTCATCTTTTTGGTTGTAGAGATTGATGGTGTAAAAGGTTACTTTCATTATGTACGTAGTTATAAGTTCTTTGAATTTCGGTAACTTGGTTTCATTTGTGGTTTCGTTTGGTATCTTAGGTTATCATATGGGAATGCCATATTAAGTTATGTTCTCTTAAACATTATTGGATGTATAACCAATTTTAATACGAATTAACATTTGTGATATCACTTTATAGTTTGGTTAACGTAATTACTTATGTTCATCTCACTTAATTATCTTTCGTGTTACTTTGATTGTTCTTATCTTTTAGCTCACATATTTCTCGATATGCCGTATGGTTACTTGGGTTTACGAAATTCGCTTAGGTGTTATGGGCATTACCAATTGGGCCTAAGGGTTATGGGCTTTTAAGTGACTTGGGCTTATTTTAGTTATTGGACTTAACCTTATTTGGGTTATGTGCTTAATGGGTTATATTGGTTATTGGGCTATATGGTTTATTGGGTCAAGTGTCCTACTGATTTATGGTCCTTTGGGTTCACTAATTGGGCCGGTTTAGCCCATCATGGTCTTTAGTCCATTCCTTAGCCCATTACACATATTATTAGTTCACTTCAAAATTTTCTGTTTTTACTTTACATTTTTATGAAATGTTGGATACTATTTTGGGGTCAAGCCGAAATATTTGGACCTTTATGATTTTTGTACAGTGACATGTATGTGTCTAGTATTTTTGTGAATTTTGGCTTAATTTATAAAGAATGTTTAGTACCTCTAAATATTTTTATAAGTGAAAGTGGTCAAAACAGCCACTGTTTTGTGTATGAAAATGTTTTATAATAGTTCTTTGGGTTATACTCTTAATAAAAATTCCATGATTTTATTTTAAGTTTAGGACACATTGAAACCACTTTCCACCGAGTATGGCCTCCTGGGACTTTATATTTTAGGAGATAAAAATTGTTAAAGTTGATAAAATATTCAGACAAAAGTTCAGTTTTGACCAGTTTTAGTAGAAAAATCATATCTTTTGTTTGGTTCGGTATTTTTGAGTGATTCCAGTTGGTGATTAAACTTAACTCCTTTATCTACAACTTTTATTTTGAAAGTTTTTCTTGAATATGCCCTCACATTCTCAGTTTATCCGTTCCAAGACAGAAAATGGATTCTGTCAGAAAGCATTTGGGTCCAAACAACTCACCAATGACTTAGTTTGCTTATCTTACACTCTTAATCACCTCTCACATGTTTGTTATTCACTTTTGTATTATTTTAGCATCAAATATACAGATTATTAACAATTTCAAGAGCATCAATCATCAAATAAAAACTGAATTTAAACAAAACTTAATCAACAAAAGATAGTCCTTACAAAAATCATCCAAAAAGTGAATGCATGTGACCATCTAACCATTTTAACAACAAAACTTTTATTAAATCTTTCTTGCAACAACAAAATGAGTTTATTTATGAAAAATCACAGAAAGTAAGCTTCATTTTTATCAACAAAAACCGATTTTTGTAAAGATCTTTCAACAAATTTGAAGCTTTCTCATGAACTATCACTTTTGGGTCTTATTTGAGTTGAATCCTTGAATCTTTCCTCTAGATCTTGACATGCAAAGGCATGAAAGGAAAGATTCTATCAACATGCCCTCATTAAGTGTATTCCAAGAAGAAAAATCAAAGAAAAACATGTGCTTCAATAAGAACATTGGAAGAGACGAACTAGTTAAAGAGTATGTGAAACAACCTTGATAAAAATCGGTTTTGGGGGCTGTTTTGGGCAGCAATCCCACGACCATATGACACCAAAATGAGCTCCTTGACATGCCTCAACATACCCTTGAATGATCTAGCTTCAACCCTTTATTATTATAGTTGATTTACTTAAGATTTAACCTTCATTTGTGATGATGTGTGAACCGAAATAAGAGAAGAGGGAGGAGGAAAAGAGTGCAGAATTTTTTGAGAGAAAATATGTGTGTGTTGTGTTTTACTAAAATGAAAAGAGTGTGTGTGTGTGGGAGAGTGTATGGACGTGAGAGGGGGGGAAAAGAGTGGGTTGGGAGGATGCTCATTGGCCAAGCAAAGTGGTGGAGGGTCATGGATTGGCTAGCTCAAGTGGTGGAGTTGTGGTGTAGGTGTATTTGGTCCAAAATGATGTCTAAGTTCAAAATGTGGGTGCGTTTTGATCAAGTTATGTAGTGATGGTTAGATTATGTAAATTTTAATTATACAAGTATTGGATTTGTAATTTATATGTGCATGCATGTATATAGATATGTGTTTGTGTTAAGTGCAAATATTAGTACTTGCAAGATTTAGATGTATGTATGTATGTATTTCGTGTATATGTATATACATATATATATTGGTGCTAAACATTATAAAATTTCTTAATGTACCTTCTATTAATTGAGTTATTGATTATATTTTGGATACATAGGTACTTGTTTGTTGGATCGAATAATTATAAAGTTGTTGTTACTTAACATATTCTTGAAGTTGGCTTGATTAATTATGGTTATATTCTTATAAGATTGTCCTTATTTCTTTACTTTGAGATTGTCTCATGTTTTGGCATTTCTAAGATAACTAGCTATCTTTGGGCATTTCATTGAACTAGAGAGAAAGTATCACTATGCCTTAATGTTTAGAAGGCCAATTCTCTTGATAAACATCTAGGGATAATGCCTAGATAAGTCCAAATAAATTGTCCTAGTCGGAAATTGAGGGTTGTTACACATTTAGCAAAAACACTCTTACCAGTTTCTTGAACCAACTTTCTTCAACTCATCCTTCTTCTGCAAATCGATCTTACCATCTTTAAAGACTCGAACCTTAGTTTTTCGTTGTGTTTACTTGAGTATCTTGCACTTGATTTGTTCATTGTGTTTTAAATCTCGTTCGTGTGTGAGATTTTAAGAAACAGATTCTTGTAAAAGAAAAAGAGAATTGTGAAAGTGTGGTCAAGTGAAAGAGAGATAAAAGTGTGTGTATGATAATTTCTTTGAGAAAGAGAGATACAGAGATATAATATTTTTGAAGAGATAACTAGATTTCAAGAAGGTGAGAATTTGTTTTGTAAGCAAAGGAAAAGGTACCGCGTGACTCTGTGTGAAAACGTGTTGTAGTGTGCTGCGTAAAGTAAACGCAGCTGTCAAAAGTGAGCTGTCATTTTCTTAATAAGTGTGATATGTGTTCACGAGATTCATAATAAAGCGTGTCCAGCTCATCTTCTTTTAAATTTAAAGACTTTTGTGTACCTTCACGTGATAAACTATTTTTTTGTTGTTGTAAAAGTTGAGCACGTGGGACCCGCAAAGCACTTACAATCCTTTGGATTAATTTTTCCAACCAATCGTTTATTGCCACGTGAAGTATTTGACAGCTCACAACAAAGTCTTGTGAAAATTTTTGACCATTTTTATGTTCAATTTGTCATAGGCTAGAAAGTTTGTTTTAGGCCACCGATTTCTTTTTTCTAAAATTTTCATTTTGGGCTTAAAATTGTTTTTGTTACTAAAAGGTGTTAGGTTGTTTTTCAAGTTTTGATTCAAAATGTCCGTTGAAATAACGAGCAAGTTTGTTGCGACGGTGTTAGATCTTATAATGGGTGAAGAGCCAAGTTGGGAAGAAATACGTCGTCATGATAATCACATTTGTATGTGTTGTACTAGTTCGTTTCCATGTGGAGTGGTTATTTTTGAGGAAAAACAAGTCGATGTGAATACATTTAAAACGCTTGTGACAGAACACAATAGTTTTCAACTTGAAATTAAGCAACTCAAATCTGAAAACAAAGAGCTCAAATCTGCCAATAATCCCAGTTTGTCTGCCATGGAAAGTCTTCAATCTGAAATTGACCAACTCAAATCTGAGAACAAAGAGCTCAAATCTGCTAATAATCTCCGTTTGTCTGCCATGGAAAGTCTTCAATCTGAACTTGACCGAGTCAAATCTGAGAACAAAGAGCTCAATTCTGTAAATGATCTCATTTTGTCAAACATGGAAAGTCTTCAAAAAGAAAATGATCATTTGCAATCAAAGATTTCCAAATTAACAAATGAGTTGGACAATTCTTCAAAAGAGCTAAACAAAATTGTTTTGGACAGTAAATCAAACGCACTTGTTTGGGAACAAAAGATTTCTGAGCTAAACCATGAGTTGCAAAATAAGTCCACCATTTTTGAGAGAAAAGTTGAAGAAGAAAGAACGAATTTTTGTGCTCAAATCAAGTGTCTTGAAGACAAGTGTTTACAACTTCGATCAAACGAAACATTTTTGACAAAAAGAATCTCCGACCTTGAGATTGAATTGCAAACACAAACCAAAACTTTTCATACTCAAAATCATTATTCTAATGATTCTTCTGTCTTTCCTGACCCACCCAATGAAGTTGTTAAAGTTTGCACTCAACATGATTGTCCTATATGTGAAGTTGTGAATTCCCCTGTGCAAACTAAATTTGATGTTGTTAAGACCATTGAGACCTCAACTCAGACTGATCCTGATTTTGTATGTGACAAGATTGAGATGTCCAAAAGTTTTCCAAAATCTGAGTCATCCAAACCTAAAGTTGATGTTCCAAAGAGGGTTTACACGGGTAAATCTTCAAAACCTTTTGAAAGAAAGGTCTCTCAGTTTACTAATTACTCCTTACAAAAGGGTAAGAAGTACACTAAGAAACCAAATTTTGATGGAACAACTACTTTTGTGTCTTTTCTATCCTTCGAGAATAACTCAACACACATTTCTCAAGCAAAAGATTTCTGAGCTAAACCATGAGTTGCAAAATAAGTCCACCATTTTTGAGAGAAAAGTTGAAGAAGAAAGAACGAATTTTTGTGCTCAAATCAAGTGTCTTGAAGACAAGTGTTTACAACTTCGATCAAACGAAACATTTTTGACAAAAAGAATCTCCGACCTTGAGATTGAATTGCAAACACAAACCAAAACTTTTCATACTCAAAATCATTATTCTAATGATTCTTCTGTCTTTCCTGACCCACCCAATGAAGTTGTTAAAGTTTGCACTCAACATGATTGTCCTATATGTGAAGTTGTGAATTCCCCTGTGCAAACTAAATTTGATGTTGTTAAGACCATTGAGACCTCAACTCAGACTGATCCTGATTTTGTATGTGACAAGATTGAGATGTCCAAAAGTTTTCCAAAATCTGAGTCATCCAAACCTAAAGTTGATGTTCCAAAGAGGGTTTACACGGGTAAATCTTCAAAACCTTTTGAAAGAAAGGTCTCTCAGTTTACTAATTACTCCTTACAAAAGGGTAAGAAGTACACTAAGAAACCAAATTTTGATGGAACAACTACTTTTGTGTCTTTTCTATCCTTCGAGAATAACTCAACACACTTGTTTGGCAACAAAAGATTTCTGAGCTAAACCATGAGTTGCAAAATAAGTCCACCATTTTTGAGAGAAAAGTTGAAGAAGAAAGAACGAATTTTTGTGCTCAAATCAAGTGTCTTGAAGACAAGTGTTTACAACTTCGATCAAACGAAACATTTTTGACAAAAAGAATCTCCGACCTTGAGATTGAATTGCAAACACAAACCAAAACTTTTCATACTCAAAATCATTATTCTAATGATTCTTCTGTCTTTCCTGACCCACCCAATGAAGTTGTTAAAGTTTGCACTCAACATGATTGTCCTATATGTGAAGTTGTGAATTCCCCTGTGCAAACTAAATTTGATGTTGTTAAGACCATTGAGACCTCAACTCAGACTGATCCTGATTTTGTATGTGACAAGATTGAGATGTCCAAAAGTTTTCCAAAATCTGAGTCATCCAAACCTAAAGTTGATGTTCCAAAGAGGGTTTACACGGGTAAATCTTCAAAACCTTTTGAAAGAAAGGTCTCTCAGTTTACTAATTACTCCTTACAAAAGGGTAAGAAGTACACTAAGAAACCAAATTTTGATGGAACAACTACTTTTGTGTCTTTTCTATCCTTCGAGAATAACTCAACACACATGTTTGGAACAAAAGATTTCTGAGCTAAACCATGAGTTGCAAAATAAGTCCACCATTTTTGAGAGAAAAGTTGAAGAAGAAAGAACGAATTTTTGTGCTCAAATCAAGTGTCTTGAAGACAAGTGTTTACAACTTCGATCAAACGAAACATTTTTGACAAAAAGATTTTCATTTTCTTATTTTTGAAAAATCCAAAAAGATTTTCTCTTTTCATCATTTTTTATTTACTTTGTCTTTTAGTTTCTCACAAAGTATTAGGATGAGATGCAAGGCATCGAACGCCTTTGTGTACTGCCTTTGTAGTCTCATTTGTAATATTTGTGAGCAACTTTCAAACTTTTTACTCACCCTTTATATGCAAAACAATTTGTTCAAATCATGCATATATCTAGGGGGAGTATGCTTTCCAAAACCAAAACTTCCAAGTGTTTAAACTCATTTTCAATTTTCAAACACTTTGGATGATTTTCAAACCATTTTCGATCATCTTTATTGAAGTTCGGTGTTAGATTTGCACATGAGAGTTTAGGCCACTCATACAAACTCCATGATCTTGTCATCGCCGATGAGATCTAACCCCGGAGTTAAAATCTCAAATTTAGATTGTGAGAGTATTTGAGTGAGATGTTGTTTGTGAAAATAAGACATGAGGGAGTAGTCGAAAAGTGAGAGGTTAAGGTGAAATGTGAGAAAGGGTTTAAAGAAATGAAAGCCCTCCCCAAAATTCTCAAAAAGCCGGGTCAACACGTTTCTATCGGATTTCATTTGTTGTTTTTTCGATATTGAAAAAGACTTCATGGACCCAGTGAAGCAATGCACATCTTTTCCTAGCCACTCAAGTATTTCTTAACAAATGCTTGTTTTATTCTCACGGAGATTTTCACATTTCTATCGACTCTTCATTTGGAAGATGTTGATATTGAAAAAGGGAGACACTCTGCTCCGGTCCCCGACTTCGAACATGCACTAATTGAGTCTAGAGCTTATTGATATATCATTCTTTGATTCATTCTTTTCTTAGGACACATCGAGTCATTATATGTCTCTGTGACATTGCATATCTTTGTGATATTGCCGGAACATTCGTAGTGATATCTAATTTTCGATATTCCACGATGATCGGATGGAAATCCTACCAATGCTAACATCTTTTCCAACGTTGAACGTAGGTCTCACAATTTCATTTTATGAATTTGTTGAGTTAACGAGAAGTCTATGTGACCTCAGATTTATTTTCCAAAAAGTCTTTGAGGAAAGTTAAACATGGTTATCGACACGCCTTTGTGACACTGACCATGTTCTACATTCTTTAAAGCAATCTATTGGTTGAAAAGCCATAGACCGAACCATTTAGAGATAATCTTTGTGCATTTCTCGATGATAATGGGAAGTCCTGAAAATAGTAATCGTATTTTTAGGCCACACCATTAATCCTTTCGATTTTTGGTTGTGTTAACGGATCATTTTTATCCGGATTTCATTTCTCTTCACACAAACACAAAGGACACAATCACCGTATTAACATCTTTTCCAACGTTGAACGTAGGTCTCACAATTTCATTTTATGAATTTGTTGAGTTAACGAGAAGTCTATGTGACCTCAGATTTATTTTCCAAAAAGTCTTTGAGGAAAGTTAAACATGGTTATCGACACGCCTTTGTGACACTGACCATGTTCTACATTCTTTAAAGCAATCTATTGGTTGAAAAGCCATAGACCGAACCATTTAGAGATAATCTTTGTGCATTTCTCGATGATAATGGGAAGTCCTGAAAATAGTAATCGTATTTTTAGGCCACACCATTAATCCTTTCGATTTTTGGTTGTGTTAACGGATCATTTTTATCCGGATTTCATTTCTCTTCACACAAACACAAAGGACACAAACACCGTATTAAAATCTTTTTCCAACAACGCAACCTCAAATTTTAGTTCACCAATAGGTTCATTGGGAATTGGAAATTGGGTTGGGTTGACGGGCATCCATGTTGTATGTTTTTCATCTACCATGTATGCTATCAATCGTTATTGTATGATGAACGCGTTTCACATATTCATCATAAGGGGGAGAAATGATTAAATGATTGATACATAGAATTCAAGGTTATAGGTAGAATTTGATTGGTAGATATTGATTGATGATAATCGTTTTGTTTGGTTGTTCGAAGGATCATTAGTTTAGGTGAAGGGAGTGAATAATTATCTTGATAAGTTGATAGATTGTGTCAAGATCGAGAATATTCAAGATGTTTTTAGATTTGGAAAATACATGGTCGATAATAGAAAGATTTGTTTTAAAAATGACCATAGTTTGAGATTGAATGGAGATTGTCTTTTTGTTGATACTTGGATAGTTAAGTTCTTTCATAGTTTGAAGAGATTGTTAATTTGAGGGGGAGCAAGAGTGAATTCATGAATTGATTAATTGTTAAAGATGCTCCGAAATGATTGTTTGTTTGAGGGGTAGCAAGAAATTGAAGATCAATCATTTATTTGATAAAGTTGCTCCGAGATAGTTGTTTATTTGAGGGGGAGCAAGAATTAATTGGTCAAAGGATCAAATGCTCCAAGATGATTGTTGATTCAAAGACAAGTTAGATCAAGAAATGAAGTTTCATAGTCAAACCAAATTTCAACATTCCAAAACCAAGCTTCCGCAATTCCAAAAGAATTCAAAGTCAAAACCAAACTTCCGCATGCTATTCAAAGCTTCAAGTTACTTCTCCAAGCAACATCAAGTTGAAATCAACATTCAAAAGCAACATCTATGATGTTAGGCACATTTAGGATTACATGAATTCCTAATGTGTTAATTTATGCATGTTGCTTTAATGTTGACGATATGTTCTTGTTGACGTGTGATATGATAGACACCATAGTATTGTGGTGATCTTAACGTGCTATGCCTAATATGTGATATTAACGATTATGAAAGGTTTTTGTTAATATATAAAGAATTGGCAACGTTTTCTTAAACTCATGTTATCTTACTTAGCTTTTAAAGCTAACACTTGCTCTTTTGAAAAACGTTGTTCCCTCAGGTTAAGCAGGTTGAGCTAGTGAAAGACTTAGCTTGGTGAGGCGGGTAGTTTCTATGAAGAAGACATCTAGTTTCCCGCTTAGTCATTTATGTTAGCCTTGATGATTGGCTACTTTTAATATGACTTATGTATTGTTCATATTGGCATTTATGTTGGTACCACATCTGGATTATCTTACACTATTTTAATGATATGAATGTTGTAACACCACTTTTATAAATGAACTATCCATTAAGGGTTAGTTATGTTTTAAGGATTCTGTATTCCGCATTTCTAAACGCCGTTAGGCAAAAGTTTTTGAAAATCCAGATTTTAAAATGACGGGTGTTACAAGTTGGTATCAGAGAAATGGTTTAAGTGAACCAAGGACTATAGGTTTTCCATAGGAATTAGACTTAAACCGATAGATGACAAGTTAGGCTTAAGTAGGTATGCTTAGCCTTTGAGATGAAATGCATTTAGGACGGGCTGGGATGAGTGAGAGTGTAGGATTAAGGCTTCATGTTCATTGATGTGTTTTATGTGTATACACTTGTTTGTGTAGCCCTTATTCCTCTGTTTCTCGCGCTCCCCGTCGCCAAACTAATCTATTGCTATGAAAGACGTCCTGTGAAAGGTAAGGTGTTAATTCTCTATTTGAATTTGATAAACTTGTGCTTTATATTACGTGAGAAATTGTTGAGGTGCACAAGAGTTGAAGGATTTGGTGAAAAGAAGACGATACACAAATGTGGTGACGAACATGTGAGTGAAAGGATACAATTACAATTATGGTCCGGAACATAATTGCAAGCGTATCACGACACGAACATGTTTGTATGGCCATGCTTATGTTGATCGGAGTAGAAAGTAATGAGGTTGGAGAGATTTCTATGTATTGTGCTCCTATTTGACAAGAGTAAACACCGTGTTACAACTTTAGTGATGTTGATGCTGCAAGTGAGTGGAAATGTGTGAAGATCGGTGGAAAGTGATAGCCTGATTAAAAGTTTATGATGACTATGATGTACATGAAGTTAAATGAAATGATTGGTAGTCAATGTTGTTGAGTCTACTAGTTTAAAAGACATAGATTTGAAGTTTATAGAGTAGAGTTAATGCTGGATATTTGAAGGATTATAAGTAGGTGACGCATGGAAGGGTTACCGGGCACACCTATGAAAGGATATAGTTACAATTCCGGTCACGAACGTAATTGTAAATGTATCACGACATGTGTGTGTTTGTGAGACTGTGTCTGTGTTGATCCGAATGAAGTGAAGATGAGAATGATGGAATCACTGTATAGTATTATATTTAACCACACGAAGAAATGACACGTATGAATGAAATAAAGAATGACGAAGCTGAAACAAGTAAAGGAGTTGACACTAAGGTCGATTGAAACCTTTAACCATGAAGCTCTTCAATTCTATGAACACTATGATATGATGTGAAGCTACATTCGAGCTGTGAAATGTTAAAGTTGTGCTTGGGTGTAAGGAAAACGTTTAGGTTTCGTTTGAAATTATTTTTCCTGATCAAAGATAATATGCGGCGCATATTCTGGTCTGTTTTTGATTTACGACCCGTTTAGTTTTGATTTCGCTACGGGACGATATGTGGCGATTGGGACGAGTATCTTAAGGGCGAGGTAATTGCTATATCTCAAATTTTTGTGTAACGGTTGACTTGAGTCGTTAAGTCAACACCCTGCTACCGTTAATTCTCTTAACGAGTTAATGCTTACGTGGGTTTAATATGCTATATGTGAGAGGCTTTAATGCCTTAAAGATGTATACGTTTATGTGTTTAAGATGCCAAGATGTGTTTAATAGGTCGATAGAATTCCCGGAGGACGATTTAAGCTATATATGTGTCGTATAGAAGTCTAGGGACCATTCTTGCCATTCCTGGAACTTCAAAACATGATTGGGAGTAATTAGGTAAGATTATTATCCCCTAAATCAGATTATTCATTCCTCCTTAAGTACAACTTTTGGGACACAAGATGACTGAATGAGACAAAACTCAGTTCTTACCAAATGTATCAAACTCAAAGACCTTTTCAAAATTGCAAGGTTTGACTCTTGAAGAGCTCTAATGAATAAGATATGACGTTTGCAAGACAAGTCTGCAGAATTCATCCGAAACCTGACCACTTCTGGAGATCTACATTTTTCGCATATTTCTGGGCAAAATCACCAGAATTGTTCATACAGAATTTAGGGGACACATAGAGGTTTTCATAAATGTAAGATTCATCTCCTAAATCGTTCATATGAGGAAGATATGATTTTTTCAAGATGACTGAATTTTCAGACCTAATAAACTCTTTGTTTTGCAAACAATTTTCCTCCATCAAACATCCATGTCAAGCCACCATGACCTCTACAGCTTATACACATCAAATTATGACATAGTTATCATTATGAAATCTTCATTTGATTCGTAGATTCCTTATACTCATTTTACAATCGGTTTGACACCCGAATGACCTTAATCGACTCACAAACGCAATCAAATCCATATCAAACTTCAAGACCAGATGTGAACCCTTTATTGGTTCTATTTGAACATTAAAATGACACTAGAAACAACTTCATACCTGTAGGAAATCTCATGACACACATCGATTGCAATAACATTCGCCGAATGACCCGGAATCTCTAATTTAACAACAAAACGTTTCTTATCCATCATTACCCAACAAGTCCAGGTATGGGCAAAATATATGGATGGATATGACTCATATTCTGCAAAGATTTTGTTCTTTACCTTGGAGGATGGTAAACGGATCATTTACGTGCACCGATTGATCTTTAATCCACCCAAAAACGCAAGAAATCGCACGAGGATCATTCCAGAAAAGAAAGCGGTTTAGGGTTCTTAGGAGGAATGAATAATCAGATTTAGGGGATAATAATCTTACCTAATTACTCCCAATCATATTTTGAAGTTCCAGGAATGGCAAGAATGGTCCCTAGACTTCTATACGACACATATATAGCTTAAATCGTCCTCCGGGAATTCTATCGACCTATTAAACACATCTTGGCATCTTAAACACATAAACGTATACATCTTTAAGGCATTAAAGCCTCTCACATATAGCATATTAAACCCACGTAAGCATTAACTCGTTAAGAGACTTAACGGTAGCAGGGTGTTGACTTAACGACTCAAGTCAACCGTTACACAAAAATTTGAGATATAGCAATTACCTCGCCCTTAAGATACTCGTCCCAATCGCCACATATCGTCCCGTAGGGAAATCAAAACTAAACGGGTCGTAAATCCAAAATAGACCAGAATATGCGCCGCATATTATCTATGATCAGGAAAAATAATTTCAAACGAAACCTAAACGTTTTCCTTACACCCAAGCACAACTTTAACATTTCACAGCTCGAATGTAGCTTCACATCATATCATAGTGTTCATAGAATTGAAGAGCTTCATGGTTAAAGGTTTCAATCGACCTTAGTGTCAACTCCTTTACTTGTTTCAGCTTCGTCATTCTTTATTTCATTCATACGTGTCATTTCTTCGTGTGGTTAAATATAATACTATACAGTGATTCCATCATTCTCATCTTCACTTCATTCGGATCAACACAGACACAGTCTCACAAACACACACATGTCGTGATACATTTACAATTACGTTCGCGACCGGAATTGTAACTATATCCTTTCATAGGTGTGCCCGGTAACCCTTCCATGCGTCACCTACTTATAATCCTTCAAATATCCAGCATTAACTCGTTAAGAGACTTAACGGTAGCAGGGTGTTGACTTAACGACTCAAGTCAACCGTTACACAAAAATTTGAGATATAGCAATTACCTCGCCCTTAAGATACTCGTCCCAATCGCCACATATCGTCCCGTAGGGAAATCAAAACTAAACGGGTCGTAAATCCAAAATAGACCAGAATATGCGCCGCATATTATCTATGATCAGGAAAAATAATTTCAAACGAAACCTAAACGTTTTCCTTACACCCAAGCACAACTTTAACATTTCACAGCTCGAATGTAGCTTCACATCATATCATAGTGTTCATAGAATTGAAGAGCTTCATGGTTAAAGGTTTCAATCGACCTTAGTGTCAACTCCTTTACTTGTTTCAGCTTCGTCATTCTTTATTTCATTCATACGTGTCATTTCTTCGTGTGGTTAAATATAATACTATACAGTGATTCCATCATTCTCATCTTCACTTCATTCGGATCAACACAGACACAGTCTCACAAACACACACATGTCGTGATACATTTACAATTACGTTCGCGACCGGAATTGTAACTATATCCTTTCATAGGTGTGCCCGGTAACCCTTCCATGCGTCACCTACTTATAATCCTTCAAATATCCAGCATTAACTCGTTAAGAGACTTAACGGTAGCAGGGTGTTGACTTAACGACTCAAGTCAACCGTTACACAAAAATTTGAGATATAGCAATTACCTCGCCCTTAAGATACTCGTCCCAATCGCCACATATCGTCCCGTAGGGAAATCAAAACTAAACGGGTCGTAAATCCAAAATAGACCAGAATATGCGCCGCATATTATCTATGATCAGGAAAAATAATTTCAAACGAAACCTAAACGTTTTCCTTACACCCAAGCACAACTTTAACATTTCACAGCTCGAATGTAGCTTCACATCATATCATAGTGTTCATAGAATTGAAGAGCTTCATGGTTAAAGGTTTCAATCGACCTTAGTGTCAACTCCTTTACTTGTTTCAGCTTCGTCATTCTTTATTTCATTCATACGTGTCATTTCTTCGTGTGGTTAAATATAATACTATACAGTGATTCCATCATTCTCATCTTCACTTCATTCGGATCAACACAGACACAGTCTCACAAACACACACATGTCGTGATACATTTACAATTACGTTCGCGACCGGAATTGTAACTATATCCTTTCATAGGTGTGCCCGGTAACCCTTCCATGCGTCACCTACTTATAATCCTTCAAATATCCAGCATTAACTCTACTCTATAAACTTCAAATCTATGTCTTTTAAACTAGTAGACTCAACAACATTGACTACCAATCATTTCATTTAACTTCATGTACATCATAGTCATCATAAACTTTTAATCAGGCTATCACTTTCCACCGATCTTCACACATTTCCACTCACTTGCAGCATCAACATCACTAAAGTTGTAACACGGTGTTTACTCTTGTCAAATAGGAGCACAATACATAGAAATCTCTCCAACCTCATTACTTTCTACTCCGATCAACACAAGCATGGCCATACAAACATGTTCGTGTCGTGATACGCTTGCAATTATGTTCCGGACCATAATTGTAATTGTATCCTTTCACTCACATGTTCGTCACCACATTTGTGTATCGTCTTCTTTTCACCAAATCCTTCAACTCTTGTGCACCTCAACAATTTCTCACGTAATATAGAGCACAAGTTTATCAAATTCAAATAGAGAATTAACACCTTACCTTTCACAGGACGTCTTTCATAGCAATAGATTAGTTTGGCGACGGGGAGCGCGATAAACAGAGGAATAAGGGCTACACAAACAAGTGTATACACATAAAACACATCAATGAACATGAAGCCTTAATCCTACACTCTCACTCATCCCAGCCCGTCCTAAATGCATTTCATCTCAAAGGCTAAGCATACCTACTTAAGCCTAACTTGTCATCTATCGGTTTAAGTCTAATTCCTATGGAAAACCTATAGTCCATGGTTCACTTAAACCATTTCTCTGATACCAACTTGTAACACCCAAAAGTTGTACTTAAGGAGCTATGAGTCCATGGTTCACTTAAACCATTTCTCTGATACCAACTTGTAACACCCAAAAGTTGTACTTAAGGAGGCTTATGAGCCATGGTGACATGCTCATTTGGATGCCGCATGAAATGTGATACGACCAATTATGATACGAGGTGTAATAAATCTTATTTTGACGTGTGTTAGGGTTAAAAGCCAAGACTAGACACCGAAAGTTGTGTTATATAATAATTATTTAATGATCCTTTAACGGAAGTGTGAAGTCTTGTTGTCAGGGACTAAGAGACAAGGCTGCGTGGGAAGCTAAAGGTATTGATATGAGCCATTAGTAGAAAGGTTGCCCAAGGATATTTATTTCTTGGTGAGCTATTACACCGTTTCATTGGACATGAAAGGAAAGATGGATAATAGAGAAGTGCTCTTAAAGTGTGGAAGTTAATTGTTGAATGTTTCGAATCGAGACGGCCGTAAGGTAATTAATTCTTAAAGATGTTTGGCAAAATATGAAGGAAATGGAGAACTCAAGTGATGCCTATCACCCTTAGATTGATGGGAAAGAGAAATGATGATTTAGAAACTTGAGAAAGTCATATGATCGTGCGATAGTGCGTTGAGATTTTCATATACCATTGTTGAGTTCACATATGATGGCAACTACGATGTAAGTGTGTATGTTACTTCATGATGTGACCTGTTAAGGAAAGGAAGGTTGTAGAGCCAAATGACATGAAAATAGCAGCTCATAAAGTTAAAAATTATTGAATGAGTGTTTTGTTTAGCTCAAGATGGACTGAAGGTTTTGTGGTGAGCAAAGAAAGCTTATGAAGTGAGTATAATGGTTTAACCATAAGACTCTATGGAGGGATATGTTATGCATCGAAAGCCATGGCGAGTCGACCCGTTGTTCAAATGAATTATGTGAATTATGGTAGCAAGTTAATAAGGATACCTGTATGAAGGGCTTAAACGCCAAATGAATAGCCTTCGCCAAATGTAATGTGGGTACTACTTATGAAGGTTGAAGAAATAATTGATTACTTGGTTTGATTTAAAGATTGAACCAAGAAATGACGAAACGGTTGAAATGGAAAAGTAAAGGTGGAAAAGACTATGTAAAAAGCCGAATGAGTTTGGCTATGCTAAGTTAAAGAACAACCCAAGGAAATCCCGAAATGATATGATAAAGTTAAGGATACGGACAAGTTATTCATGTATGAGTGGCGAAATGATTATGAGGACAGAACCTTTTAAGGGGGAGGTAATTGTAACATCCCAAACTTTTCGAGTTTGACTTATGGACTTGACCGTTAGTCAATGTTAGGTTCGTTAAGTCATATGCCCTATATGTGATTATGTGATTAAATGCTTATGTGTTTTATGTGAAACGATTAATATGATGTATAATGAAAGTAATTGAAGCAACGTTATGAAAGTTAAGTGCTTGTTAGATCGTTAAGTCTCCCGGTAGGCGAATTAAGCTAAGAAAGTCAAGTTTAGAAGTTGAGGGGCCCTAAGTGTAAGACTAGGGGTTGATGGCCAGGGGTTAAGGTGCAATTAGGTATCCCTAATTATGATATTCTGATCATACGTGTGTGTGTGAGCCCTAACCGATCTCCTCCCCTCTCCAAGCAAAGATCCAATCGTTTCGTGCCGTTTTGATCAAGTTTTGTTTAGATCTTGAATCCTCAAAGTTATCTACAGGTATTATAGGTAAAATCCCTTTGAAATCTGATCATATGAGTCTTATATGTGAATTCAATCCAGGCCATGGGGTTTGGGTTGGGTTAATTAGTTGATTGATCACCGATTTCATGTATTCGGGTGATTAAACGATTGATTTATGTTAGCAAAAGATTAAAGGTTTGATTGATGGATTAAAGTCATCAAAAGTGTTGTCAAAGAGGTCAATTTGATGTCTCCAGGTCGGGGTTAGGGTTTGAGATTGAATGGGAATCGTTTAGAGCAATTTCGAAATTGGGTTTGCTGGTCGGCACCCCAGGTGCGGCGCACCAAGTGGGAGGTGCGGTGCACCACTGGTCAGTTTGGGATTTTGGATTTTCGATGGGAGCCCGATATGCGACGCACCAAGGGGCTGGTGTGGCGCACCTGTATCTGATCTGAGTTTTCTGCATGCTTGGTGCGACGCACCACTTGGGAGGTGCGACGCACCTGATGCCCAGGTTGCACAAAATGTTTCGTTTAGCTTATATTTCGATCTTATACTCATTCTAGGTTGTCGGGAGCACTTAGCAAGCACTGTAAGACCTACGTAACTCATTGTTTAGCTGTACCCAGGTAAGATAACATCTTTTACCACATGAGGGACAACAAAATATAAAGTTTTCATAAGTTAACTTCCCCAAATGAATGTTTGTATGTTTATATGTATTTGGGAATGAATGGGAGGTTACTATGGGAATGATTACGTTACCATTGATGATGAACGGTAAGCTTATGCATGCTACGATGAAATGATGATATGTTTATGTTATAAAATGATGTTATGATGAAATAAAGGAAATGATAAACTGAAATGTATATGTTGTTAATACGATAAGGTGCTATGATGATATAAACGTATGATGCTATGATGTGATATATGACATGATGACGCATTGTTATGATGTTATGCTTATGAAATGATATGATGACGCATTGTTATGACGTTATGCTTATGAAATGATATGACGATACGTTGCTATCACTTTAAGATGATATGATGCTTATATGACATGATGATACGATGCTTTGATGATACGTTGACATGGATCTTTTATGATATGACGATGTGATGTTAATATGCGATGACGATATGTTGATGCATATATGTCTTATGATTGATTGCATGGCTTGAACACCTAGTCACTAGACTTCTATAGGTTTGCCATGATACGTGCACGATTAAGGGCCCTAAAGTAAAGAAAGATGTATGTGATTAGTTTAGGTGAAAGTGTAGCCTAAGCTAATAAAAAGTAAAGAAAGATACACGTGATTAGTTTAGGTGAAAGTATAGCCTAAACTAATATAATAAAGAAGTCTCGAGCATATGTAAAGTCTTGTGTTAAGCTTAACCCATGCTAGTTCTTCGGAGCTAGTGTGTACGTGGTCACGTGGTGTGGGAATCTAGATACCTCCCCGTGGCATAGTTATGTATGAGTGTATCCGGGTGGAGTAACTAACCACTACACGCGCAAAGTTCAAACGGTATGCTCAGTTGGATTGACTTTGTCTTTCCTTAACGACGACGATGGACCACCGTAAGGTCTACCCATCAAGTAGGGTGTGATGACTCCATGTAAGGTCTTATGAATGCCTACACATAACCCCACATCCCTAAGTATGTGTGGCTTATGTCACATAGCCTACGTCTAGGCAAAAGAAAAGAAAGATAAGAAAAGAAAAGAAAGTAAAGAAATGTAAGAAAAGAAAGATGAAACATAAGGATCTATGATGTTAGGCACATTTAGGATTACATGAATTCCTAATGTGTTAATTTATGCATGTTGCTTTAATGTTGACAATATGTTCTTGTTGACGTGTGATATGATAGACACCATAGTATTGTGGTGATCTTAACGTGCTATGCCTAATATGTGATATTAACGATTATGAAAGGTTTTTGTTAATATATATAGAATTGGCAACGTTTTCTTAAACTCATGTTATCTTACTTAGCTTTTAAAACTAACACTTGCTCTTTTGAAAAACGTTGTTCCCTCAGGTTAAGCAGGTTGAGCTAGTGAAAGACTTAGCTTGGTGAGGCGGGTAGTTTCTATGAAAAAGACATCTAGTTTCCCGCTTAGTCATTTATGTTAGCCTTGATGATTGGCTACTTTTAATATGACTTATGTATTGTTCATATTGGCATTTATGTTGGTACCACATCTGGATTATCTTACACTATTTTAATGATATGAATGTTGTAACACCACTTTTATAAATGAACTATCCATTAAGGGTTAGTTATGTTTTAAGGATTCTGTATTCCGCATTTCTAAACGCCGTTAGGAAAAAGTTTTTGAAAATCCAGATTTTAAAATGACGGGTGTTACAAATATCCGGTCGTATCATGAGATCTGAGATGCCAAACAAGTATTTTAATTTAATTACTGTTATTTTCTTTTTCAAACTATTTTCAGACTAAGCCTCTCGCTGAATAAGCGGTTGCGGCTTCTATTTACTTTTCAGTATTTTAATTAGTTTAATAGGAAATCGTGATAACCCCACAACCGCTAGAATTACACGTATTACTAGATTAGGTAAAGCAACGCGTCCCTGCGAACGATCCTGTACTTATCACTTAACTATACTACATCTGATCGGGTCCCCTGTCCGTTAAGGTGTATGTGTTTTGAGATAATTACTTGTACAACATTTTTATAAATTTAAACACTAAACAAAACCACCATCAAGTGTTTTGGCGCCGCTGCCGGGGACGCGACGCATTCTTAGTTTAGTAGTGTAGTTCGATCCTACTTTGTGTTTCGGCACGAAGTAGTTACTTTTCAGTTTTTAGGTTAAGTCATTTTAGGGTTTAGTAGTCAAATTAGGTTTAGGTCAAAATTAGGGTTAGGATTATTTAGTAGAATTTTCATTTTCTTAAAATTTTCAAAAATCCAAAAATATTTTTATTTTATTGTTTTTAGTTATTAAGTTTAGATTGTTTGCATTTAGGTTTATTTTGTTCTTGAAGTTACTAATCGTTTTCGTGTTTTGTGTTTGTTTTCGTTCTTGTTTTTTTTTTTTCATTTTCGTTTAGTGTGTTGCAGCTAAGATAGGTACAATGCATTGGAAAGGACTCGAGGAACCTACCTCGGGAATGGAAGAAGACGTTAAGGAGGCGAAAAGCGAAACGTGATCTGTTCAGGAGGCCCCAGCGCCGCTGGCTACCCAGGCAAGCGCCGCTGGAGAAGTACCAGCGCCGCTGGGCAGGTACGTCTCACCCGAAAAATTCTTTTCGATTCAACTACCCCTTTTAGGTCATTTGATTACAGACCTGGAATGGAGAACCTCGATCACGGCACTTCAATACGCTTCGTCCCGGGAATTAAAGAAGCAAAGAAGACCAACACGGGACTAACCAGCGCCGCTGGACCAGGCCAGCACCGCTGGCTACCCAGGCAAGCGCCGCTGGAGAAGTACCAGCGCCGCTGGGCAGGTACGTCTCACCCGAAAAATTCTTTTCGATTCAACTACCCCTTTTAGGTCATTTGATTACAGACCTGGAATGGAGAACCTCGATCACGGCACTTCAATACGCTTCGTCCCGGGAATTAAAGAAGCAAAGAAGACCAACACGGGACTAACCAGCGCCGCTGGCTACCCAGGCCAGCGCCGCTGGAAGTACCAGCGCCGCTGGGCAGGTACGTCTCACCCGAAAAATTCTTTTCGATTCAACTACCCCTTTTAGGTCATTTGATTACAGACCTGGAATGGAGAACCTCGATCACGGCACTTCAATACGCTTCGTCCCGGGAATTAAAGAAGCAAAGAAGACCAACACGGGACTAACCAGCGCCGCTGGGGGCACCTACCCAGGCCAGCGCCGCTGGAAGTACCATCGCCGCTGGGCAGGTACGTCTCACCCGAAAAATTCTTTTCGATTCAACTACCCCTTTTAGGTCATTTGATTACAGACCTGGAATGGAGAACCTCGATCACGGCACTTCAATACGCTTCGTCCCGGGAATTAAAGGAGCAAAGAAGACCAACACGGGACTAACCAGCGCCGCTGGGGGCACCTACCAGGTTCAGGTTTTTCGACAATCTTCACTCCAACTCGAGACCGAAGCTTCCGGAGATATTCATAGGTCAAGAAAGGCTGATGGAAGAAGTGAACGCATTCAACCAACTTAGTTATTTGAGTTGGGAGGAGGCATCGGAGAAAGCAATGAGACTACATTGGCAATTCGTCGCTTCTTTGAGAGTGATGGTGGAACACCTAAAGGAAGGCCCGTCAGAATAGAAGGGGTATGAGAAGAACGTTTACGACCATTTCTTTGTAAGGGCTGAGGAAGCACAAACCCTATTGCATCAAAAGGCAACGGATTTTGGAGGAGAATCAAAGAAAAATTGGGAAGAGTAATAGACGCAATGAAAGATCTGAGGTCAAAACGTGTGCGACAACATGAAGGTGATAGCAAAAGAGAATTACCAGAGGAGGTTGAGTTGCAAGTGAAATTAACTCGAGTCAAGTGGGCGATAGAAAGCTTCAGAAGGGTGAAATACAATGCACAAGACCTCCAGCGTATGCTTCCCGACTTGATCAGGCTCTACCAGTGCCGCTGGGCACCTTCCAGCGCCGCTGGGGGCACCTACCAGGTTCAGGTTTTTCGACAATCTTCACTCCAACTCGAGACCGAAGCTTCCGGAGATATTCATAGGTCAAGAAAGGCTGATGGAAGAAGTGAACGCATTCAACCAACTTAGTTATTTGAGTTGGGAGGAGGCATCGGAGAAAGCAATGAGACTACATTGGCAATTCATCGCTTCTTTGAGAGTGATGGTGGAACACCTAAAGGAAGGCCCGTCAGAATAGAAGGGGTATGAGAAGAACGTTTACGACCATTTCTTTGTAAGGGCTGATGGAAGAAGTGAACGCATTCAACCAACTTAGTTATTTGAGTTGGGAGGAGGCATCGGAGAAAGCAATGAGACTACATTGGCAATTCGTCGCTTCTTTGAGAGTGATGGTGGAACACCTAAAGGAAGGCCCGTCAGAATAGAAGGGGTATGAGAAGAACGTTTACGACCATTTCTTTGTAAGGGCTGAGGAAGCACAAACCCTATTGCATCAAAAGGCAACGGATTTTGGAGGAGAATCAAAGAAAAATTGGGAAGAGTAATAGACGCAATGAAAGATCTGAGGTCAAAACGTGTGCGACAACATGAAGGTGATAGCAAAAGAGAATTACCAGAGGAGGTTGAGTTGCAAGTGAAATTAACTCGAGTCAAGTGGGCGATAGAAAGCTTCAGAAGGGTGAAATACAATGCACAAGACCTCCAGCGTATGCTTCCCGACTTGATCAGGCTCTACCAGTGCCGCTGGGCACCTCCCAGCGCCGCTGGAAGTGCCGGACAGCCTGGTTTCACCTCAATTTTACACGGATCGAGAGGAGGAACAGAGCACCTATCGAAACCAAAGCTGAAGCAGGAAAGGAACAACACCAGAGACATAAACTTTGGAAAGTTTGTCATTCCATGTCGCATAAATCAATCGGAAAACATGCTCGCTGTTGCAGATTCTGCATCGAATGCCAATGTGATGCCAAGAGCCTTATTCGACCATTTAGAACTCGCAAGAATCAAACCAGAATGGATAAGGTTCGAAGTAGTAAATGGAATTTCGACTTGCCAAGGAGGGAAGGTGGAAAGTGTGGTTGTAACAGTAAAGGAGACGAGTTTCGAAACGACCTTTATGGTGCTAGAACTCCCACCTCACCAAAGAGTTCCATTGATTTTAGGAAGACCATTCTTATACTTGGCAAGGGCAACGATAGACTTTGACAAAGGAGAAATGTTGCTAAGACAAGGATCCGATTGTGTATTCCTAAAAGCAAGTGTCGAAGATGAAGAACCGAGTGTGGCTTGCTACCGAGTGGAAGCAGGAAATGATACCTTAAGGAATTTGGAAGAATTGGTCGAAACTAGGAGTAATACGTGGATATTGGAAGATGAAAGTGATGATGAGTCCACGGAAAAAGAAGATGAGTTTGATGAGCTTAGTATGGACAGTTCAGTCATTTTTGATTTTAAGCAAAAAGAAGACGAGACGCTCACGGAGGCATGGAACCGCATTAACGTCTTGGTCGATAGTTTTCCATTAGGCACGTTATGGGATGACGATTTCATCGACTCATTCTACTATGGCGTAGGAGATGTTGAGAAGAACATCTTGGACGAAGCAGCGAGAGGAGACTTCCTAGCTATATCCTTGGGCGAGCAATTTCGAATCTTGGTGGAAGGAGATTACAAGAAGGTAGACTTGGAAGAGAGAAAGAAATTAGCTAGAGAATTACAACCGATATTAGAGGTGAATAGATTTGAACAGAAAGAAG
The DNA here is from genome assembly GCA_034093135.1 of Erigeron breviscapus. NCBI lineage: Eukaryota > Viridiplantae > Streptophyta > Magnoliopsida > Asterales > Asteraceae > Erigeron > Erigeron breviscapus. Next base: position 99,099,893 of record CM067168.1, on the reverse strand, counting down.
AAGAAGGAATCGGATATGCGTGGAGAAGGATGGAAGAACTGATTAGAAATTGCCCGGAAGGTGCAATAGATGACGAGACACTCCTTGAAGCTTTTTACCTTGGATTGAATGCAGATGCGAAGCAAGAGTTAGACAAAAAGGCTAAGGTAGATGTGTATTCTTCACCATCACAAGAGTATATAGCGGCCATGATAGTCCACGATTTGCACACTTATGTTTAATTAATCTAGACAAGAAAGTAAATACAGAAAGTAAAGAACAAGAACAAGAATAAAGTTCAAGTGCAAAGATCTAAGCAAGTCTAAGCATATGTATCATTGAATTAAACGATGAATACATGGTCGATATTACAACTTGTCTTACAAGAATACAAATGAACTAATAATTGCTAAGTCTAGACAAACTAAAAACTCAAACAATTATAAGAGAGAAATATAAGTGACACACACTTGTGGTGACAAACACAGTGTTATGGTGTGGCTGTGTTGCTATATATAGGGGAGGAATTAGGGCAACACAGCCTTACATTGATAGTGATAGATGGTGGTTGTCGACATCTCATTGGCTCAATGTACTTGCATCCAGGAGCCTTTGTCTTCTTTACCAAAACGGGTATGAGAGAGAATTACCCTTGTTTTGGTCCAACTGCATCTTTGCCACACTAAGTAAATTACAGTTGGATGAACCACCATGTGACTCTTGTCCTTATCTTGATTTGAATTCTTCCCGCCTTGACTTATAATGTGGAAAGTAGACCATCCGCTGACAAGAGTCATTGACTTGCTGATGACTCGCTGACGACATACGTCAGCGACTAAGTCTGGTCAGCGAATCCTTGACTCAACAATCTCCCCCTATTTACTGAGAAGACTTGCTGAGTAAACAAGACCTTGAGAAAATAAAGGAATGATAGAAAGATGTCTTATATTTCATCATTAATCATTTCATGCTGACACATCAAGCATTTTCCTTACAATATAAGACATTTCAAAGATTAGCAGCCTCAATCTCCCAAGCATCTTCTTGTTTGGCAATTCTTAGCACTGGATCATCCCTTCTATGAGGTTTCAACAACTCTTCATCCAACTTGCTGATGACTCGCTGACGACATACGTCAGCGACTAAGTCTGGTCAGCGAATCCTTGACTCAACAATCTCCCCCTATTTACTGAGAAGACTTGCTGAGTAAACAAGACCTTGAGAAAATAAAGGAATGATAGAAAGATGTCTTATATTTCATCATTAATCATTTCATGCTGACACATCAAGCATTTTCCTTACAATATAAGACATTTCAAAGATTAGCAGCCTCAATCTCCCAAGCATCTTCTTGTTTGGCAATTCTTAGCACTGGATCATCCCTTCTATGAGGTTTCAACAACTCTTCATCCAACTTGCTGATGACTCGCTGACGACATACGTCAGCGACTAAGTCTGGTCAGCGAATCCTTGACTCAACAATCTCCCCCTATTTACTGAGAAGACTTGCTGAGTAAACAAGACCTTGAGAAAATAAAGGAATGATAGAAAGATGTCTTATATTTCATCATTAATCATTTCATGCTGACACATCAAGCATTTTCCTTACAATATAAGACATTTCAAAGATTAGCAGCCTCAATCTCCCAAGCATCTTCTTGTTTGGCAATTCTTAGCACTGGATCATCCCTTCTATGAGGTTTCAACAACTCTTCATCCAACTTGCTGATGACTCGCTGACGACATACGTCAGCGACTAAGTCTGGTCAGCGAATCCTTGACTCAACAATCTCCCCCTATTTACTGAGAAGACTTGCTGAGTAAACAAGACCTTGAGAAAATAAAGGAATGATAGAAAGATGTCTTATATTTCATCATTAATCATTTCATGCTGACACATCAAGCATTTTCCTTACAATATAAGACATTTCAAAGATTAGCAGCCTCAATCTCCCAAGCATCTTCTTGTTTGGCAATTCTTAGCACTGGATCATCCCTTCTATGAGGTTTCAACAACTCTTCATCCAACTTGCTGATGACTCGCTGACGACATACGTCAGCGACTAAGTCTGGTCAGCGAATCCTTGACTCAACAATCTCCCCCTATTTACTGAGAAGACTTGCTGAGTAAACAAGACCTTGAGAAAATAAAGGAATGATAGAAAGATGTCTTATATTTCATCATTAATCATTTCATGCTGACACATCAAGCATTTTCCTTACAATATAAGACATTTCAAAGATTAGCAGCCTCAATCTCCCAAGCATCTTCTTGTTTGGCAATTCTTAGCACTGGATCATCCCTTCTATGAGGTTTCAACAACTCTTCATCCAACTTGCTGATGAACCATCTGGTGTTTGTTGTTTTAGCACATCTTTTCCTTATGCTGATGATGACCCAATGGAAGCTTTTTCAATCTCTGCCAATCGAAAGAACAGCTGATCGTTTTGAAAATTTGTGAAGAATATGCCAGCAGGACTCTCCAGCACTCTCCCTTCTTCGAAAAAGCTTTTGGGAGGAAGTCTGAGGTTCAGAGAGGCATCACCAGATATAGGAGGAAGATCAACAGGCAAAGTTCGATATTCTTCTTTTCTTTTCCTTTGAATTTTCTTGCCTGCTGATGAGGAGATGGCAGCTGGGGTACCAAAGACTTACCTCAGCATTGGCAAGTCAGCCTTGAATTTGGTCTCATACTTCAGCACCTTTTCAAAATATTCCTTCAGCATCTTTTGAAGGTGAGCATAGCTGACAGTCTTCTTATCTTTGATCAGCATATAGACCTCAAACCATTCAGAGGCACTTAGACTTGCTGGTTCGACCCCTTCAAGGGAAATTGGTTTGGCTGCCCCCTCTCTTAAGATTTTCAAATTAGTTTTCAGCCCCATATCAGCTTTAAAGGCTTGAGCAGCAGTGATCTTTTGTGGCCTTTTCCTTGTCTCCATATGCTTCAGCCACTTAGCCTTTTCTTCTTCGAACTTAGCTTTTTTCTCACTAAGTTGTTTCTCAACCTCTGCGTGCTTCTGCTTATATAAAGCTTCAGCACCCCCAGTCTTCAAAATCATCCTCTGTTCACCATCCAATTGATCTTTTTCAAGAAGAGGTAGCTGTTTGATATACTCAAGATTCTTCCTTTCGTTCTCTTGATTTTCTTTAATCCTATCCAGCTCCTTGATAGCTTCTTCTTGAGTCTTTCCCTCAGCAGTCAAGGCCAGTATATCTATCATTTGATGCTTGTGACCTGCTGGGGATTGGATAGATAGTTGAGCAGCGGAAAGAGAGATGGAGATTTCTTGTGCTGAATCTTGGCTAGGTGTTGTTTCTGAGATTCAGTCATGGGAGCATTGACAGCATTCCCAAGGAAGCGTTTGTGAAAGATTGAGAGGACTTCCTTGGACCTGTCTGTGGCCATCTCATTAGCGAAGCTGGCCTCCCATGCTGCTTTGAGTGCTTTGGGGTCAAACTGCTCTCCTACATCTTCAAAAACTTCAATCTGGGGAGCATCAGCATTGATCATTTGTTGCTCCCCCTCAACACCAGCAGGGGGAACAAGGTCTTCTTTTTCATCATTAATCGTCACAATTGTCATACCATCAGTGACAGCATCAGTGGTGCCTAAAGCTTCTTCAACAACTTCCTCATATATTTGATGAACAGCTTTGTTCACCGCTTCACCAACTAATTTTATAACGGCTTCATCAATTTTCTCCCCCTTGGAAGTTGCATCAGTAGTAGCAACTTCCACACTTGGCGCCTGTTTAGATTGTTGGTTTACCAGCTGGACCAGCAGATTCTTAAGCTCCCCTACTTCCTTCTCCAACTTAACTTGCCTTTGGCGATCTTCCTCAGTGAAAGATGCTTGAGGTATGGGAAGATCAGCCACTTGTTTTTCTAAGGCATGGATAGCCTTGGTGTTGTTGTCAACTTGAGTTGTCAGAGGGGAGATGAGATCACTCAGCTTCTTTACATCAGCAGCACCAGATTTGCTGGTAGAGGCTTCCTTCTTAGCTGAGTAGCTGGTGGAATTGGCACATTTGAACAACGACAAGACACCAGACTTTATTATCTGCTGATCACGTTTGATGATGTTTGTGGTGGTGTTGATTTTGTCTTGAGCAGCAGCTATAGAGATAGATTTTTCTTTCAGTGTCTTTATATCTGTGCTGTTTTCATTTTGCTTATTGTACCAGCTGGTCAATGTGGAAACCAGCCTGCCAGACTCCTTTTCCTTCCACTCAACAGCAAGGGTGGCTGCCTTGGTGAGATCGTTTAATTGATGCTCAACCCTTTCTAATCGGTTTGAAGAGTAAGTAGAGTAGTAAATGCCCAATTCTTTAGCAACAAGGGGCTCAACTTCTTTTGGCAATTTAGACGAACAACCAGGAACAGCTTGGAAAGAAGAGGGCATGCCAAGAGATGGCATGGTGTTCACTGGTTGAACAGGTGGAGTCTTAGGCCTTGCAGTGAGAACAGCTGGCTCAACATTGGCGTCAGCACTTGTGTTTTCAGTGACTGGAATTTCCTGTGAGACATTTTCACCAACTGGTTCAACTTCCTCATCATCTTCTTCCATTTCCATGTCACTAGCCTCCTTTTCATCAGCATGATTGTATGAGTCCAGCTGGAACTCATCAGCAACAAAATCTCCTAACTCCAAGTCACTTTCATTTTCTTCCATTTCAAAAACAACCGATTCTTCATTTTCACTAATAATCACCCCTTCATCTGTCACACTTCTTTCCACATTTTCCACAACAGTTTCTTCACCACCAGCACTTTCATTTGTTCCAACATTAGCCTCAGCTCCTTTATTAACCACATCTACAGTTACTATACCTTCTTCCACATTTCTTCCTTCAATATTTTCAACAACATTATCACCAGCACCAGCACCTTCAATAACATCATCATCTCCAGCAGCTTGCAGTTCAGGATCACCAGCAGTGGCTGCTTCTCTTTCATCAATAGAGAAATTTATAGGAGTAGGAGAAAGACGTGCCTCTGTTTCAGGAAGTGATTGTTCAATGTTTTCCTCAGCAGTAGAGGCTTCTGGTTCATCAATGAGGGAAAGCTGAGAGGATTCCAATCCCTTAATTGTGAAGCCCTTTGCTGCTTTCTTCTGTCTTTTAGGGGCAGCAGCAGTAGGCGATGATGGAGCAGAAGTCTTGGAAGACTTTGATCTTGTTTTCTTTGATGGCTTGGCAGCTTTGGGTGGTGCTTTCTCAGCGAGACCCTCAGCAACCACTCCAGATGGTTTCTTTATGTAGATGTTAGGATAGGATGAAAAAAGTACCTCTTTCATTTTAGGAGTGAGTTCAGCAAACTTACTGTCAAAGAGTGCAAGATCACAAGCAGGCCGCTTGTATACTGAATGACCAATTCTTGGTGGTTTGCATACAGTAGCACCAAACTGGTTGTACTTTTCCTTCAGCTCTTGTTTGAAGATCATAGAGAAGAATCTTGTAAATGGAATCGTATAAGAGCGGTTGCTGGCTTGGACCTTTTCTTTCATATCTTCAAAAATAACCGAAGCAAAGTCAATGAATCTTCCATTTGCAAGAGCATGAATGATTTGCATATTTGCTGTTGTTGCTTGATCATGAGATCCAGAGTTGCCACCCATGCACTGAATAACATGTGCGAAAAGTAATCTCCACACAACAGGGAGATGCTTTTTGGTGGGGTTGCTGGGTACAGCTTCAGGTGGTTCCACATCTGTTCCGTACCCAATAGTGGGCAACCACTCCTTCCATTGTTCAACAGTTGCTGGATCCACAAAAGGTTGTTCTTTTGTTTGATCTGGGAGACCAAGTGATGTACGAATGATTTTGGGTGTGATTGTTATGTGTACCTGCTTCTTCTTCACGGTGCCAGATATGGCATCGATACTTACATGATAGTCACATGTCCACCAAAACTCTCGAAGGAGATAAACATACATATCTTCAGGATCAGCATAGATAGCATTGCTTGCAGGGCATGCTTTTATAAAGTCTAGCATCTGCTGGTACCCAGTAACATTTGATGGAACTTCAAGAGAGCCCAAACAGTTGTTAGATTTAATGGAGATTCTTTGGGCTTGAAACATGACTTTTGAAGAAGGAGGAATGGTTTCTGGATCATATGTTTTAGAATGCATATAAAGATGAACATGTTTAAGCGCCTTTAGAGTACCCAAATCATCAGCGGGTAACTCAACATGAGTGGGTGAGTTTCGTTGATTTTCAGATGAAGGATTTTGTGTTTGATGTTCAAGAATGGGGTTTTCAAGAGTTTCTTGGTTGATGTTCTGATTTTCAGAAGAGGAAGCCATTTGATTTATTATTCAGAGATGAGAAGGAAGATGAACAGAAAGATTGAATATGAGAGATTTTTAAGAGAGAATGAGATAAATGGAAGCGAAAATGATGGAAACAGAAGTGAGTTGGGTATATATGTGGATGTTATCATGGGCCCCCACTTCTGTGAAAATGAACCGTCAATGCATTTTCTCTTTCTTACGTGGCGTTCAAAATACGGTTTAAAAAATAAGATTAATGATTGGAAAAAAAACATTTTATTGCATAAAAATTGTAAAAAAATTTTTTATATAAAAGTGTATGTATATACGCATGTGAGTAACGTATAAACAGGGCTTGATTTGACAATCGTACCACTATTTTCAACGTACTTGAGTGTTGACGGCGTATACACAGTACAAGTTGCCCATTAGGGAGAAAATCGAGGTAACCTTTTGAATTCCAATTAAAATATTCTAATTAATACTTGGTGTATATGATTCCACATAAAATTAGTTAGAATGGAAACATATCCACTGACAAAGTTAGAAAATCTGGTTACCTCATTTAGAAAACGAGTTTCAGTCAGCGACTTCACGACCAACGTTAGTCGCTGATGAATAAAGAATACAATTTTTAGCAAACTGTCAGCTATCAACGGATTTAGTTAGTCTTTACCAGAGCCGTTTGCTGCTGGACTAGATGGAGACTTTCAGCTCTCCATTGCTTTTGGTTTGCTTTTTCCCAAAGCAACAGGGTTTAACAAATTTGGTATGTCTTTACCAGATCCGTTTGCTGCTGGACTAGATAGAGACTTTCAGCTCTCTATTGCTTTTGTATTGCTTTTTCCCAAAGCAACAGGGGTCAACGGATTTGGGAAGTCTTTACCAGAGCCGTTTGCTGCTGGACTAGATAGAGACTTTCAGCTCTCTATTGCTTTTGTATTGCTTTTTCCCAAAGCAGCAAGGATTAACGGATTTAAGAAGTCTTTACCAGAGCCGTTTGCTACTGGACTAGATGAAGACTTTTAAGCTCTTCATTGCTTTTAAGTTCAGCGAGTGAGACATACTTAAACTCGCTGATAAGGGTTTTGACTACACGAGTCAATTTTCAACTTATAAAGAGAGAGATAAGTTGAATTTTAGCAAACTGTCAGCTATCAACGGATTTAGTTAGTCTTTACCAGAGCTGTTTGCTGCTGGACTAGATGAAGACTTTTAAGCTCTTCATTGCTTTTAAGTTCAGCGAGTGAGACATACTTAAACTCGCTGATAAGGGTTTTGACTACACGAGTCAATTTTCAACTTATAAAGAGAGAGAGATAAGTTGAATTTTAGCAAACATGACACATCATGTCGCTGATTCACCATTCAGCATTCCTAACTTGCTGACCAGATATTTGAATCTGGTTTCATCTAACGGTTTAGTGAATATGTCAGCAAGCTGGTCATCAGTGGGGATGAAATAAATTTCAACATCCCCTTTCATGTCATGGTCACAAATTAAGTGGTACCTAATGTCTATGTGTTTGGTCTTTGAATGCTGAACAGGATTATGTGTGATGGCAATTGCACTTGTATTGTCACACATTATGGGAATCTTAGAAAATTCTAAGTCATAGTCAGCGAGTTGATTTTTCATCCAGAGGACTTGTGCACAACAACTCGCTGCTGACACATGTTCTGCTTCAGCAGTGGAGATGGACACTGTATGCTGTTTCTTACTAGACCAACTAGTCAGCTTCCCCCCTAACAGTTGACATCCCCCACTGGTGCTCTTCCTGTCTAACATGCATCCAGCATAGTCAGAGTCAGAATATGAAACTAAGTCAAAAGAGGAGTCTTTGGGATACCAAAGACCCAGTGAGGAAGTACCCTTCAGATACTTAAAGATTCGCTTGACAGCGAGAAGGTGAGACTCCCTGGGAGATGCTTGATATCTTGCACATAAGCAAGTGGCAAACATAATGTCAGGATGACTCGCTGTGAGATACATCAGCGAGCCTATCATTCCCCGATAGTGAGTGGGGTTCACATGCTTACTTTAGGATCAGCATGGAGATTGTTTGGAGAAGACATGGGAGTGGCCTTAGTAGTGACATTGGACATGTCAAATTTGGCCAGCATGTCTCGAATGTACTTCTCCTGATTGATAAAAATGCCATTTGGGAGTTGGTGAATTAGAAGACCAAGAAAGAAGGCCAGTTCACCCATCATGCTCATCTTAAAATGAGAGGACATTAGTGAGCTCAACTTGGTACAAAGTTTCTTGCTGGAGGATCCAAATATGATGTCATCCACATATATCTGGACATAAAGGACATCAGCGCCCTTTCTATAAATGAAAAGGGTGCTGTCAATGGACCCTCGCTGAAACTTGTTAGAGAGAAGAAATTCAGAAAGAGTGTCATACCAGGCTCTAGGAGCCTGTTTAAGACCATAAAGTGCCTTATAAAGACGATAGACATGGTGTGGCTTAGCTGGATCTTCAAAACCAGGTGGCTGCTTAACATAAACTTCCTCGTCGTGTTTTCCATTTAGGAAGGCACTCTTGACATCCATCTGATATACTGTGAAGTTTCTGTAAGCAGCATGTGCCAGGAATAAGCAAATAGCTTCCAAACAGGCCACTTGTGCAAATGTTTCATCATAATCAACACCTTCCTCCTGAAGGTATCCTTGTGCAACCAGCCTAGCCTTGTTACGAGTAACTATACCATCTTCGTCCATTTTGTTCCTATAAACCCATTTTGTCCCAATGGGTTCTTTGTCAGCAAGTAGAGGAACAAGAAACCAGACATGCTGTCTCTGGAACTGAGTAAGTTCTTCTTGCATAGCCTCTACCCACGAAGGATCAGTCATTGCTTCTCCTATATTCTTAGGAGTGATCATTGACAAGAAATTTACAAAGAGACATGTGTTTCTAGTCGCTGATTGAGTAATGATCCCTTGAGAAGGATCACCAATGATTTGGTGAGCTGGATGACTGGATGTCCATCGAAGTGCTGGAACACTTGAGGAGCCTAGTTGAGTGTCAGCGGAAGACTGGGAGATGGGTACAGCAGAGGGATCATTATAAGAGGAGGGGTCAATGGTAAGAATGGGATTAGAAGGAGTATGATCAGTTGAGCCATTCGACTGAGCTGAGTTACCATTGATGTTGGAGTCATCAGCTGACTCCATATCATCAGCATTAGCTGATGCATCATGAAACTCTTCCTCAGCAGGGTCATCAGCATGTACGTCATCAGCCAGTGAACTAGGTTTGGCTGATGCATTATGGATTGATCTTAAGATAGGCTCAACTGGCTCAATCGAGTAGATATGAGCAGCAACTTGCTCTAGTTCAGCATCAGCTGAACTATCCTGTGTGGTGGGCTGATTGTTATCAGGTAGTGAGCAAGATGCATCAACAAATGAGTCAACTTCCTCAGGAAGAGGGTCAGTGAGCTCATTGAAAATGACTTCAGATGAAGTAGTTTGGATTTCCTTGAGAGCAGATGAACTCTCATCAAAGGTAACATGAATGGATTCATCCACATTTTTAAGTCGGGTATTAAATACTCTGAATGCCTTGCTGATGGAGGAATATCCAAGAAAGTATCCATCATCAGCTTTAGGATCAAATTTACCTAAGTGATCTTTATTGTTTAGGATGAAAACAGGACATCCAAATACATGGAAGTATTTTATTTGAGGTTTCTTACCTTTCAAAACCTCATAAGCTGTCTTGTCATGTCTTTTAACAATGAGACATCTATTTTGGGTATGACAAGCAGTGCTGACAGCTTCTGCCCAGAATTTACTAGGCAGAGAAGACTCACTGAGCATGGTACGGGCTGCCTCTATTAGAGTTCTATTTCTTCTTTCAGCAACACCATTTTGCTCAGGAGTTCTAGTGGAAGAGAAGTTTTGTGAGATCCCTTGATCAGCACAAAAGGATTCAAGAGTTTGGTTTCTGAACTCAGTACCATGATCGCTCCTGAGTTCTTTAACCCTTATGCTGTTTAGATTTTCATTTTCTTGATGAAATTTATAATCTCTTCAGCAGCATCACTCTTTGAACGAAGAAAGATAGTCCAAGTGTATCGTGAATATTCATCCACAATTACTAAAGTGTATCTGCTACCCTTTAGGCTTTGGACATTCACTGGACCAAAAAGGTCCATGTAAAGAAGATGGAAGCAGCCAGTGATAGAATTGGCCTGCTTTGTTTTGAAGGAAGCTCTATGGCTTTTACCTTTTTCACAAGCACCACATAGTCTATCCTTTTCAAAAGAGAGATGTGGAAGGCCACGAACAAGGTTTTTTTTGGCCAGAGAGTTTATTGTTTTGAAATTTACATGCGACATACGCTTGTGCCACAACCAATTGAGTTCAGCTGCTGACTTAGCAAAGAAACAAGTCTCACTGTCAGTCTTGACAGGAGTGAAGTCAACAAGATATACATCTCGTTTTCTTGGAGACCAAGACAACTTCCTTGTTCACATTTACAACAGTGCCTTGATGCTTATCAAGAATCACTTTGTAGTCAGCATCACAAAGTTGACTTATGCTGATAAGATTATGTTTCAAACCATTTACATAAGCAACCTTGGTGAACTTAATGAGACCATTAGAGAGATGACCATAACCTTCTGTTTGTCCAGTGGAGCTATTACCAAACACTACAGTAGGTCCAGCAGCCTCTACGTAGTTATCCAGCAGGGTCTTAGAGCCAGTCATGTGTTTTGAACAACCACTGTCCAAGTACCACACACCTTTTCCCAGCGAGCCCTGCATGGATATAACAGAAGGATTTAGATGGGTTCACTATTAAACTCGCTGACAGCAAGATCAGCAGGGTTAATAGCAGCAGCTTCAGAGGATTCCTCTTCAGCTTGAGTAGAAGGATAAGGAGGAAGAGAATCTAGAGGAAAGGTGCCATAAGATGATTCATCACCATCAAATGGAGTTATGGTATTATCATTTTGAATGAAGACCAAGTTGCTGACCACATCTGTATCGCTGAACTCAACTATGATAGCTGGTTCACCAAACTCATTGGTAATAACCCTTTGTGAGTGAGGAACGGATACATGCTGGGCTGCAATGAAGTCAGCAATGTTTTCCTCAGTGAGAACAGTTGTATCTCCTACACCATTTTCAGGTTCAGTAGAAGGAGAGCTTTCGCTGACTATAGTGGAGGAGGAAGCAGCTGTTGAGGAAGGAGGATTTGGTTGAATGACAACTTCAGGAGCATCCATGGAGTTATCTTCATCACAATTAGAAGCAACATGACCTCTGCTGCCACATATGTAGCATTTTTTATCAGAGGTGCTGCCCTTTTGATTTTGAAGGAAGAATTCCTTCAATTGAGAAGAGAGATCATTAACTCGCTGAGTGAGCTCGTTAATTTGGGGGTCAGATGAGGAAGATGCCTTTTTCTTTTGCTTTGACTTTTGCTTATGCTTAAGTGTAAGCTGAGGCATCTTAGGAGCAGGACCCAAAATGGACTTTCCTTTTGGATCCTCATATTGAAAAGCAGAGGGATTTTGTAATCCCTTGACTACACTCCAAGCCTGTTTAACAGCAGGGTGAGAAGAAGAAGAAGAAGTACCCTGCTGATGAGACTGATGCATCCTTTTGGGAGTGATCGGTCTAGATTGCTGATTTGGGGTAGCTGACCTCATTTGCCTATGAGGTAGATACTCCCTTTTTGGAGCAGTAGACCTTACTTGCTGATGTGGCAAGTGTCCTCTTTGAGGAGTAATAGGTCTAACTTGCTGATGTGGCAAGTATCCTCTTTGAGGAGTAGGATACCTATTTTGAGGATGATGCATTCTTCCTCTTTGAGGAGTGTCGTGCCTCACTTTAGAAGGAACAGGCGTAGATTGGGGTGCCTGCTGATGAGCCTGTTTATCAGCAGGTTTGACCTGAGAAGGTCCCACTTGCTGATATATGGCATCACCAAACCTGACACGTCTTTTCATAAGACGTTCATGCTGATCAGTTTTACTGTCAGCATGGGCAGGAGGTTGCTGAGAAGATGAAGAAGAAGAGGGTTGAGGAACAACTTGTTGAGGTTGCTGATTGACAGGATTAGCTCGCTGAGGCGTGCTATAGTCATATGGGACAGCGACCTTACTTCTTTTAAAGGGTTCAGTAGCTTTGATGGTAAAGCTGTTGAGGAGCGACAGGTCTAAAACCATCACTTCCAATATCTCCTTCAAAAGATTCCCCAGAAGAGTATTGGACTCTTCCTTCATTTGGCATCATGCCAATTATGGGAAGATGAGGAAAGGGGTTGCTGGTGCTTGCTGAGGAGGTTGCACCATTTCCCTCAGTGGATGGAGATGGGTGGCTGGTGTTAGAAGAGGTAGAACCAGCTTCCATTTCAGGGTGGTAATCATTAAGACCTCTAATGAAATACCATTTCTTCATCTCTTCAGGAGAGATAACAGCATAAGGAGGAATGGAGATTTCAGGTTTCACATCATCATTGAACAAGTCAGAGAGGATGGCAGCTGCTTCAAAATCGTCGCCTATCACTGCCTAAACATGGGCAGGGACTTGTTCATTCAAGCACTTGTGGTGAAACCTGGAAGCTTTTGACCATGAGGTCACAATCTTCCTGAGGTTGGCAACTTCAAGCTTGAGTTTTTCATTTTCAAGCTGAACCTTTTGTGCCAGCAACTCATGAGATTGAAGTTCAACATGAACATTTCTCAACTCATTGAGTTTTTTAGATTTTTCACTTAACTCTGAACAGACAGAGTCAAGTTTGGACTGGATCTCAGCTCGTATAGATTCAACGAACTGGATATCACAAAGCAAGGATTCGAAGATTTTAAATTTATCTTCGTGAGAGGCAGCTGAATAGGCACATACCTTTTTGATGGTGACGTTCACCTACTAACTAGCGGAGACTTGATCTTTTGTCAGTGCATCGCCATTAGCAAGTGCCATCAGGCACATGGCATCTACATATTCTTCACTGTCTGAATCATCTGATTCAGCCCAAACATGCGCTTCAGCCACCAGTCCTTTTGCTGGTGTCTTGGCCTCCTCCATTTCAGCCACCTTTGCTTTGAGCTGATAGTATTTGTTCCTGTACTCATCAGCAGGTTTGACCTGAGAAGGTCCCACTTGCTGATATATGGCATCACCAAACCTGACACGTCTTTTCATAAGATGTTCATGCTGATCAGTTTTACTGTCAGCATGGGCAGGAGGTTGCTGAGAAGATGAAGAAGAAGAGGGTTGAGGAACAACTTGTTGAGGTTGCTGATTGACAGGATTAGCTCGCTGAGGCGTGCTATAGTCATATGGGACAGCGACCTTACTTCTTTTAAAGGGTTCAGTAGCTTTGATGGTAAAGCTGTTGAGGAGCGACAGGTCTAAAACCATCACTTCCAATATCTCCTTCAAAAGATTCCCCAGAAGAGTATTGGACTCTTCCTTCATTTGGCATCATGCCAATTATGGGAAGATGAGGAAAGGGGTTGCTGGTGCTTGCTGAGGAGGTTGCACCATTTCCCTCAGTGGATGGAGATGGGTGGCTGGTGTTAGAAGAGGTAGAACCAGCTTCCATTTCAGGGTGGTAATCATTAAGACCTCTAATGAAATACCATTTCTTCATCTCTTCAGGAGAGATAACAGCATAAGGAGGAATGGAGATTTCAGGTTTCACATCATCATTGAACAAGTCAGAGAGGATGGCAGCTGCTTCAAAATCGTCGCCTATCACTGCCTAAACATGGGCAGGGACTTGTTCATTCAAGCACTTGTGGTGAAACCTGGAAGCTTTTGACCATGAGGTCACAATCTTCCTGAGGTTGGCAACTTCAAGCTTGAGTTTTTCATTTTCAAGCTGAACCTTTTGTGCCAGCAACTCATGAGATTGAAGTTCAACATGAACATTTCTCAACTCATTGAGTTTTTTAGATTTTTCACTTAACTCTGAACAGACAGAGTCAAGTTTGGACTGGATCTCAGCTCGTATAGATTCAACGAACTGGATATCACAAAGCAAGGATTCGAAGATTTTAAATTTATCTTCGTGAGAGGCAGCTGAATAGGCACATACCTTTTTGATGGTGACGTTCACCTACTAACTAGCGGAGACTTGATCTTTTGTCAGTGCATCGCCATTAGCAAGTGCCATCAGGCACATGGCATCTACATATTCTTCACTGTCTGAATCATCTGATTCAGCCCAAACATGCGCTTCAGCCACCAGTCCTTTTGCTGGTGTCTTGGCCTCCTCCATTTCAGCCACCTTTGCTTTGAGCTGATAGTATTTGTTCCTGTACTCATCAGCAGGTTTGAAAGAGTTAGTCTTGGGAGCAGCAGGAGTTGGAATAGCAACTCTGCACTCCTTTTGGTAGTGTCCCTTCCTACCACATCTCCAGCACTCCTCTTGAGATTTATCAACAGGAGGTTTATATGGAGCAACCGACTTACGGTTGTTCCATTTTCTGGAGTACCTTTTTCCAGCGACCAGGGCAAAATCCATGAAGTCGCTGAACATCTCTTGTTTCTCATCAGCATCGAGATCATTAACAAGAGATTGAATAGGAGATGGAAGATTAGAAGAGCTGGCACCAATATTAAGATTAATGGGCTCAGTAGAGACAAGGGCCAGGGGATCAGTGACAGAATAACCAGAAGAAGAAGAAGAAGTAGAAGAGGAGGGACCAACACTTCGTTGTGCTTCAGCAGCAGCTCTTAGGTTTTAAGCAAGAGCTCTCTCTTCAAATTGAAGCATACCAAAGAGAACCTCAAGATCAAGACCTTGAAGTTGCTTTGTGGTTCTAAGGATTTGTCTAAATCCTTGCCACTTCATAGGAAGACTGTCAATGAATTTGTGGCACACTTCAAAGTCGTCATGAGTGATACCAACATTCGTCATATCATTCAGCAACCCTTTGAATCGGGTATAGGTGCTGTCAAGACGTTCATTTGGAAGATAGAGGAATTTTTCATAAGCACTTTTAAGGTCAATCTTTTTGGTAGCAATTGTATCAATAGAACCTTTATACATGCTACATAGTCTATCCCAGACCAGTTTAGAGGTGGGATATTTGATGACGAGTTTCATGATATCAGTAGGAAGGGTAGTGATAATCATGTTTTTGAGTCTAGCGTCTAGATTGACTAGCCTCCTCTCGTCATCAGTCCATTGTACCTCTGGTTTGACAATGTCAATCACAATCTCAGGAGCATCAGCAGTTGCTCCTGGTGTTCTTTGTACCAGAGTGGGTACATATGGACCAACAGTCAGAATGGTCATAAGATAGGGTTCTACACCAACAATGTGAAGTAGCATTCTTTCCTTCCAAGATCCAAAGTCATCAAGCTCGAATCTTGGAGGAACAAACACGTAACCAAAGTCACGTGTGTTCACAAGAGTTGGTACAGTAGTCATGTTCTTGTCTTAAGAAAAGATTAGAAGGTTAGAGGGAAAAGAAAGTATAGAATTTTAAGAAGAAAGTAAGTATGCAAACAGATCTTGTTTCAATAACTTAGAAACAGTGGCTCTGATACCACTTGACAGTCCACGATTTGCACACTTATGTTTAATTAATCTAGACAAGAAAGTAAATACAGAAAGTAAAGAACAAGAACAAGAATAAAGTTCAAGTGCAAAGATCTAAGCAAGTCTAATCATATGTATCATTGAATTAAACGATGAATACATGGTCGATATTACAACTTGTCTTACAATAATACAAATGAACTAATAATTGCTAAGTCTAGATAAACTAAAAACTGAAACAATTATAAGAGAGAAATATAAGTGACACACACTTGTGGTGACAAACACAGTGTTATGGTGTGGCTGTGTTGCTATATATAGGGGAGGAATTAGGGCAACACAGCCTTACATTGATAGTGATAGATGGTGGTTGTCGACATCTCATTGGCTCAATGTACTTGCATCCAGGAGCCTTTGTCTTCTTTACCAAAACGGGTATGAGAGAGAATTACCCTTGTTTTGGTCCAACTGCATCTTTGCCACACTAAGTAAATTACAGTTGGATGAACCACCATGTGACTCTTGTCCTTATCTTGATTTGAATTCTTCCCGCCTTGACTTATAATGTGGAAAGTAGACCATCCGCTGACAAGAGTCATTGACTTGCTGACGACATATGTCAGCGACCATGTCTGGTCAGCGAATCCTTGACTCAACAGACCATATTTAAAATAGAAACTGAAGAGAAAGCTGCTCGAGGGAAGGAAGAAGCCGAATCGTGCAAAATCGGAAAATCGGGTACTGCCACGGAGCCACCAGCGCCGCTGGCTACACAAGACCGCGCCGCTGGGCAAAGCCCAGTGCAGCTCAGGCATGTCCAGCGCCGCTGGCAATCCCTGCAGTCCTGAATTTCGCGAAATCAAATCCGTTACCACCCGAACCAGTCCTGGAAATCAAACCCACCATCAAGTGTTTTGGCGCCGTTGCCGGGGAATGGTTGAAGCAACTGCAGCACGAAGGAACACATAAAACTTGGAGGAGAGAAAAGGACCGAACGTCAAAGAAGCCATAAGTCACTTCGAACGTTACCCCACGGGAACCGGCCCCCGTCCGACCCCGTATTCTTCCTCAACCTAGTTCCTAGGCCGAGTCCGACTGAAGACTCGTTAAACTTAGCGCTTCTTGGGAGGCAACCCAAGCCGTATTTTTATTTTTATTTTTATTTTTCATTTTTAGGAATATGTGACTAATTGCAACTAAGTGAATTGTTTTGAATTTTATCTTTTGTGACCTGTTTTATATGAGTTATATCTTTAGAATCACAGATGCAAGCTTTCAATGGATGGAGAAACAAGTAACTTAACTAGTCAGCAGAAGGAAGTAAGATTGAGTTGTAGGACATGTGGAATAATAGAACGGTTTTAGAGATATTAACACGAATATAAGGTTAACTTTTAGTTTTGATTGACTGATTATCTTTACCTCTAGCTATAGCTTACTGATTTTGTCTAAAGCTTTCTCAAATCATTTTGCATGACTAATCTTTCAAATGTTTAATAAAGTAGAATAACTTGAACACTTAAGTTGTCCGCTCATCATTGATTTATTTTCTTGGACCATTTGCTTGAGGACAAGCAAAGACTTAAGTGTGGGGGTATATGATGAGTGTTCATTTTGTGATAAAAACCCCTATCGAAAGGCCTCATTTCAATGTCTTAAATGAGTTAATATTCAGGAACTATCGGTACTTAATGGATTCTATGTTTACGCAGGTTCACGGAAGATGCGAATGAGGGTAAATGGCATCAAGTGACTCAAGATGAAGGCCTATGAAGTTACAAGACACAAGGAGGTGATTCGGGAGCCGAACGAAGCGAAACGAGAAGCAGCAGGAGCTGCCAGCGCCGCTGGGCGGCCCAGTTCAGCAAACCGACTTAAAACACTATTTAAGCCGAAGCAGCCCTCAAAATCCCTAAGAGAGAGCCGATTCAGCAGTCCTAGCCGCCCAAATCAAACCCTAGGTCGACTTTGCAAATTCCAAAGAGGTTTTGGAGCTTCTAAACGATCTTCATCCTCTACCTAGATCTACTCTTTTATTTTACTTTCAGTTGGTAAACAATGTCTTTCATCTTTTCAGACTTTGTTATTCCTTTAATAATGGTAGGCTAGTAGGCTGAATACTTGTTTGGATCAATGTGATCATGTAGACGTTTATTTATTTTACTTAATTTATTAGATCTGTTGGAGTGTGTTTTACTGTTTATCGTAGATCCATGTTTTACTAGTTCTTCATATTATTATCGGTTCTATATCTGAATATATTAGTTTAATCTGATGGTTGTCTATGATCATACACTAGGACTAATATGCTAGGATGGAAAACACTAGTCGGTCTATAACTAGATGTAAAAGGTGATTCACTTATAACTGAGGGATCCAGAACCATAGTAATTAGGATGAATAGAACATGATGCTTAACAATGTCAGACGCGATCCAGTGACATAAAAACGTGCACTGTGGTCACCGGAGGGAATTATTATCTGGTCATGGCTTAAGAACCGGGTAACTTAAAGATGAATTAGTAACACAAACTTTAGGTCATTAATGCTTAAACAATGAATCTAACGAGAATTTGTTTAAAGAAGTAGTGTGAGTCTAGGGACAACACTAGTTAATTAGGCAAAGTGAATCTAACGAGAATCTGAGCCGTGATTAAGTTTCCAACAGTCTAGCAAGTAGGTAGAGTAATATCCGGTCGTATCATGAGATCTGAGATGCCAAACAAGTATTTTAATTTAATTACTGTTATTTGCTTTTTCAAACTATTTTCAGACTAAGCCTCTCGCTGAATAAGCGGTTGCGGCTTCTATTTACTTTTCAGTATTTTAATTAGTTTAATAGGAAATCGTGACAACCCCACAACCGCTAGAATTACACGTATTACTAGATTAGGTAAAGCAATGCGTCCCTGCGAACGATCTTGTACTTATCACTTAACTATACTACATCTGATCGGGTCCCCTGTCCGTTAAGGTGTGTGTGTTTTGAGATAATTACTTGTACAACATTTTTATAAATTTAAACACTAAACAAAACTCACCATCAACTTCAGGAAAGAGTTGGTTTTTTAAAGTAAGAAAGCAGCGATGCGATTGAGAAGTCTAAGCAAGAAGAAGGTGGTGTTTTTGGTTTTGAGATTGGAGATGATCATTTAGAGAAGGCTGATGTTGTTAGAGGTGAGGAAAATTATTAAAGCTGAAGTTTTGGAGCAATGTTTGTTTTGTGAGAGAATGGTTTTTCCTTTTTGAATAAATTAATTATTTTATGTAATGTTTTGGATGAAAACATTTGGTAATCATAATTGTGTCTTCGTTATTATTAACTAGATGGGTGCCCGCGCGATGCGGCGGGGTCAATAGACAACATGCAAGGTGCCGTGATAACGATAACTTGTAACGTGAATATAATACTTTGTTACATGTGAATATAATACATTGTTATTTTTAAATAACGAAGGACATCTTCTTGAGATAAGATATCAAAAATTACGTTTAACGAATAATTTGGTAACGTTGCAGCTAGTATGGAAGTGATTAATGGGACAGCAAAGAATCTCATAATCGAAATAAAAAACAATCTATCTAGACGTCACAACTCACAAAAGCTATTGTTTAAGTGATATAACAAAGCTGTTTTTTAGATTGATGCCTCAAATACAAATTGTGAGTTGTACTTTCGATTCACTCAGCTGAATGCTTAGCCAAAAGAAGAACTTTATTAGCAAACACGCAAAGACATTCATGAATTTCAGCAGTAACATCATCACCATCGTCTTTTGCAGAGCTGAGTCTTAATTAAAAGAATGCAACATATTTCACCCGATTCTATGTCAATGCACCAATATGAAATTCAGGGTTAAATTAACAAAGGGCGGCTTGGCAAATTCTCATTATGACCCATAAAATGGTATTTCAATGGAAGTAGTGTAAAAGACATTCCTCTTCGTGTTTATGACATAATTTATGAGCTAGTTACCTATAAGGTACAAAATTATTGTAAATTGCCTCTTCAATATTGAAAAAGAAAAGGAAATTACCTTGAGGTCACCGGGTTTGGATCATTTTGATAATCAGCTGCGCGCGTGTTCTTTAGGCAAGTAGGGAATACCAAACATCAAAAATTACATCATGTTTTATATGTGGAGATATAGAAGTTACAAGTTTAGGAGAATAAAATTAGACTAAAAACCACTAAAAGAAAGAAATATAATTCATTCCTATCTACAATAATTTATAAAAATTGCATCTCACTAATAACTGGAACTACAGAAACCATAGTCAACACATAATGCAGTTTAAATCAAAGAAACAAAACCATAGTAAACACATAACAACTTAGAACACTGCCTTTCAAATATCTACAGTCTAAACTTAAAAAGATACGATGCCTTGCCTTAGTCGAAAACATGTGTCCAACAAATTTAAGTAATCGAAAATGATTATGATCACACAAACTATATGATTTCCACAATAATAAAAAACAAATAAACAGATCAACCTAAGACGTTGCAAGAGTGTAAATCACATTTTGGTCGACTTGTAACTTTTTACCCATTTGACGTATTGACCTTTTAGCTAAATTCTATTATGTTATCCATACTCATTGACAAATGGCACAAAAATGTACACCTGACATATATCTACACCTTCATGCATTACCCAAAATAAGAAACCCATCTATTTTGATATTTCTAAAACTGATAGTAGCAGTCATGCAACGCTTTCACATGCAAACATTAAGCCATAAGCTTTATTATCGATGAGAAAGATTAAGCTAACCTTAACGTAATGAGCATGAGGCGTTAGATGGACCAAGTGTAGAAAGGGGTATAAACCTAACTACCTAAGGAACCTGAATAAAACGAAAAACTAAACAGTAAAATATAATTCAACCGTTTTCACTATTATAAAGAGATTTAAAAAGTTAGATGGTCGTTAAAACTTAAAACCATCTAATTATAAAAAGGATAATAGATTATGGGCAATTAACAGAAGCTTTAATGGACCATGGTTTCCCATCTTACTTGTCCACTTCCAAGCACGATGGGTCTTACTTTGAAGATAAGAAATATAGTTTTACCACTTCTAAGCATGACCATTTTTGCTAAAAAGTTTGATATGAGACAGTTATAGCCGCACCTGTAGCTAATAAGCTCCTCTTTTAGCTAATAACAACATGCAAACAATTTAACAATTAAAATTGATCCTAAAGTTCATATAATATAGTAATTTACAACATGTCGCGATTGAATCACCAACTTTTCATAAAGGTTTCTTTTTTCATAAAGCAACGAATCAATCACAAATCATTGATAACAAAATAACTGAAGGAACTCCTTACTTACTCGGTTTGGGCTGGTGAAATATGGAGATATGTGTACTAATGTGTTCCTCGTATTGCATCAATTTGGCTCATATCAGCTGCCTGTGCAGCTTCCTAACCAGAAAATCATGTTGTATAAGATGTTCTAGGGGTGTCTACAAAAGCTGCGTTAAGCTATTGACACCTGATTGCAAACACAAAATCAAATGACTAATATTACCATCAATCATGTTAACTCATGTCTGCAGAAGTATGCCAACCCGGGTTCAATCTGATGTATTCATGTTATTCATATATATATATATATATATATATATATATCGATCTAGTGAGAACTATGTATTCAATCTTTTTATATTATTCACTGTACCAAAAGGAACAAAAAACATACATTAAAAAAAAACTTATCTTGATGCACATACGGACATTCAATCTAGAAAAAAAAAGGACATCAACACATACATGTAGAAGAGGAAATATAGAGAACTACTTTGAGACAAATTCAATAATACAAACAAAGAAAAACTGATCATTGACAGTCTTCACGTCACACAAATTCAATTAAAAAAACAATTAAAAACAATTAAAAATAATCTGAACATACCCATGACGGATCGGATGGTGGTTGAATTAAAAAAACCCACGGCGGCGGGAGATAGGGTCAATTTTTTGGGGGGTATAATATTGCACGGCGGTGGGAGGTGAAGGAGGGAGGACGAATTGTGATTTAGGTTTAAAAAACCCATGGCAGATTGATGAATCGGATGTTAAAATAACCCATTGCGGCCGGAGGTCAATTTTTGGGAGGTATAATATTTCACGGCGGTGGGAGGTGAAGGAGGGAGGACGAATTGTGATTTAGGTTTTTTACGATGTGTGTGTGCGTGAGGGATGAAATTTGTGTAAGGGTATTTTAGTCACAACATGTAGAATCATAAGGAGAGATGTATAAAGATAAAGGGTAAAAAAGACAAATCAGGTTCTTAATGCTTAAGTGGGGAGGGGTCAGTTTGTATTATAAGGGAATATAGATAGAACCGCACTGTTGTGTTTTCAGGCAAGTATGTTTTTTTAGAATTATGGGTTCATATTTTGTATTTTAAAGATCATTTGAGATCTGCAAACTCTTCTCTATCACTACAATTGCTTAACTTAAAGGTATAGTCAACTTTCACTTGCCTCGTAGATTCATTGACCGGATATATTTAAACGTATTCTGTTGTATGTTAGAAGGTTTTCTGTTTTGTTTTGGTTCACTGGGTGTATATTGTAAATTAATTTCATTAAAGGTATAGTCAACTTTCACTTGCCTCGTAGATTCATTGACCGGATATATTTAAACGTATTCTGTTGTATGTTAGAAGGTTTTCTGTTTTGTTTTGGTTCACTGGGTGTATATTGTAAATTAATTTCATTAAAGGTATAGTGGGTATTCAATAATGTTAGTTATATTAATAATGACATTTATGGTAATTTAAAAATAGAATAGTTGAAAGAAAGGGGGTAAATTCTTTTTATATATATTAGTAAAGATAAAAATTATTCGAGAAAAACACCTTAAATATTAGTTATATATAGCTGTTACATTTGAATTATACGAAAATTGAGGTGACTCTTCAGGTTCTTATGTGACTTTTATTTGCTCCCGACTAAAAGTCGGGGTGTGGCTCGGTCCGAGTCAAGACGAGTCGCAAACTCGTTTGAGTGGAAGAACAATAAATCAAGGATTGTTGTAGTTTTATACTTATGATGCCTGTATATTTTATATTATTATTAAGGTTTTAGTTAAAATAAAACAAATAAAACAATAAGTTAACCTCCCATGAAAATCACCGTGTATCATGAAAATCATCGTGCATCAATATATATATATATATATATATATATATGTGTGTGTGTGTGTGTGTGTGTGTGTGTGCGTCGTGAA
The DNA here is from genome assembly GCA_034093135.1 of Erigeron breviscapus. Lineage (NCBI taxonomy): Eukaryota > Viridiplantae > Streptophyta > Magnoliopsida > Asterales > Asteraceae > Erigeron > Erigeron breviscapus. The sequence goes on along the minus strand of CM067168.1, from coordinate 99,076,869 downwards.
TTTGTACATCAATTTTATCATGATAAAGGTCAAGATCTTGTTATTTATTTACTTTAATACTTATGTTTTACAATAACCAACCTCTTATTATTATTATATATTATTTTTATGCTTACATCATTTTGTATATTATATGTATTTTTGATCCTTTTAGTGTGAATTTGGAGACAAATTATAAGTTATGAATCAAAACTATCAAATATGTAATATTTTGCAAATTATTAAGATAATCAACTTATATTTTAAATCTCACGTACGTATATGTAATTATATTTTGTATTAAGATATTCAATTGACAAGAGGCTTTGGGGGGTTTTTAGAGACTAAAAAGCCCCGAGCTTTTTAAAATGATAACTCTGTTTGGATATTCATTTAAGATCAACAGCTCGGTCCCAAAAAGTTTCTAAAAGTCCCAAAAAGTTTTTAAAATAGATCTTGTGTAACAAGAGTTGAAATAAAAGTCCGAGCTTTTAGCATTATCTTTAAAGTCCAACTCCAAACCCCAGTTCCAGACCCAACTCGAAGCTTTTGTGTCAAACATACCCTAAGAGCTGGGCTTTTATTTCAATCATTCTTACACTAAGTTTTTTTTTATTGTAAAGAGTTAAAAGACTATTCGAGGCTTTTAGAATTTTTTTGGGATTGAGACTTTTTATTTCCAATGCGTATTCAAACAGAATTATCATTTTTAATAGCTAGAGACATTTAAGCTTCTAAAAGTTCCAAAAACCCATTGCCAAACAGACTATCAACCTATAGTTGTAGATTAAGATACGATAAACATTTGGTAACATATGTGCGAAGTTATTGTGAATTTATTTAGTTGTCTTTTAAATAAATACAAAAAATATAATAGGAAATGCTAGATAGAATTTTTAATCTGCCAGTCCAATAAAGATAATCGAATTATTAATATAAACAAAACACAAAAGTTGGCTCCCACTCACAATACACTGTAGAAAAAAATATTTTTTTATTGCAACACTGTAGCAACTCGGGTATTGTAGCAAATCGGTACACTATAGCAACTCGGTACTGTAGCAATTTGTCTTTTTCATTTTTTTTTAATACTTTTAAAGTTTCTTATTTTTACCACTTAACTTTTAGATTTTAACTTTAGTCTAACATTTTTATACAAACTTAAGTAACAAAGTTTTTAATTTTTACAAGGTTTTTAACTTTAATCATCAAATCTTTATTTTTTTACTTTTTATCTCTTATTATAAGGTTTCTAACTTTTACCATCGAACTCTCGATTTTTTCAACTTTATCTATCCATTACTTTCTACTTCTTATAGTAAACTTTAAGTGTCTAAACTTTTGGGTAATGCTAGATGTATGTTTGCATGGTGCGGCTGCGATATGCCTCCCGTGGCAATGCCCGGGTTAAAATTCTTGTTAGTGTAACATAATGCCCGAAGAAAAAGAAGAGGTTACTGAGCACGTAAAAGAATGTAGATTTTCATTAGTTACGGATACATAATCCGTAATGGAAAAAAAAAAAACTAAAGCGTATTTGTTTCAAATAAAGGAAAATAAACATATGTAAATTTATAGTAGTGTAGTTCACTGTTTCATGAAAGATGCCAAGATAGTTCGATGTGTATAGTACCTTAAAATATGTAAATTTATAGTAGTGTAGTTCACTGTGTGTAGTTCAATCACTTGACATTGGCGTCAAGCAACTTCTGTCCCCACACCGGGTCCCATATTCTTAACCCGGCCCGCTATACATTTTACTATTTTCACCGCTGTAAAAACTTGTACATTCTTCATCCCTACTTGTACCTCCATTCTATCACTACGATTATTAAATCAAAATTTTAAAATTAAAATGAATAAAATATGTATAGATACAATCATCATATCTCTATCTCCATGTCAATTCACAAACCCTCATTTCATTCCCCCAAAAATATATTAAAAAAATGCATCCTCTCTCCGAATCCAATTCCAATCCATCCGCCGCATCTCCGCCACCGGCGTCGGACGGATTCGATGGCGCGGCGGCGGAACAACGTCTTCGAGAAGCGGAGGATCGATTGCGAGAAGCAATAGAGGAATTGCAACGGCGGCAACGTCGCGCGAAGATGCTATATCCGCCGTGCGATCACGCCGATGAATCGTGTGTAGCGAACGCTATCGGTAATCTATGTCAAAGCTTTTTGTTATCTTATGGTGTTCGTGTTGGCATTGGAATATTGCTTCGTGCTTTTAAACTCGCTAGACGGAAATCCTATTCTTCTCTTCTTGATCTCAAGGTTTGAATATATTGTATCTATATCTATCTATCTGTATATATATGTATTTGTAATTTTGTATGTGTATCTGGAATGTGTATATATATTTTTCTGCATAATTGAGCCTCGAAATGCTCGAGTTTGTTTATAGGTTTATGAATTTCAGTAGTGATTGTTTTGTATGAAAATGAAGTTAGCATTATGAATATTATAATATATTGTGAGCTGCAACTAAATTAAATCGAGTGTGGAATTACGATCAGTTGAGTGCGTAATCCGTGGTTTTGAACCAGAATGTGGGTATGATCAATTGAAAGTTTGAATTGTTTCTAGTTGAGTTCTATTTATAAAGATTGAGTTGTATTGAAATTTGTTTATTTTAAGCTATATGTAGTGTTTATGTAATAAGTCAATGGGCTTTTAGATGTAAAGACAATCATATGAGTTACTGAGTTAGCATGCTAGTACTTGATCGTAATGGTGGTAGGTGAATGAATAAATGGTGGTGTTCTAAAAGAGCAAACATATCAAAAAGTGAATTTTTTTTTTCTGCCGTTCTAAAAAAAAAAAAGTGAAATTTAAACATGTATTTATTATTCAATATTCATACTATGAATCTAGGATACATTTTAAAAATCTATTAGGCATTTTTAGGTTAGTTTAGCTATGCCTGGAACATCTTTTATATATTTTTGGACAGAAGTATCTAATTATATCGTCTCACTCTGCTTACGGTTGGAGTGGGATATTCACTAACTTGCTATAAAGGTAAAGATCCGAAGATAACCTTTACCTGTTTTATGCGAGGTGATAGAACTTACAGTTTTATTGGATAGAAATCAAGTTGCTACTTCGCCAAGAGATGATGCGTTGGTCTTAAGTCTTAACTGTCATTGATTTTTACATGACTGCAATAATATGGAAGATATTATGATATTGTTTTTCTCAACTATCAATTTATTATTGTATTTGGATAATTTTTCATTATGTGTCGATTGATGTTTGGCAATTTCTTTTAAGCATGGTTTTGGTAGTAATTAGCTGAGTTATATGCAGCAACTGGTATCAGAGAAAGACTTGATTGTGAGAGAGGAGGCATGCCGGGTTGGTTTGCTTTTTGGAGGATTTACCGGGTCATACCATGCTCTTAGATGTTTATTGAGGAAGTGCAGAAAGAAAGAAACACCATTCAATGTGTAAGCTACTGTGTAATAAGTAAAAATATTTTTGTCTGTAGATCTTTTTAGTGATAAACACCAGTATTCGCGATTCCTAGTAAAGAGTACCTTTTTTTTCAAGTTTTTGTTCTCAATATATCTAGTTCACATATATGACTTTGTTAAAGGTGATGATGGAGCAGAATTTTAGCAGGTTCAATCGCAAGTTTGTCTATTTTAGCATTAGATGATTCCAACCGGAGGCGTACACTTGCTCTATATCTTCTGGCTAGGCTTGCTCAGGTATGTGATTAATTTGTATTCTATAATGGAATCAGTATTTTAGGTTATATACGAATCGTATTCATAGTTTTGGTAGATGGAGCAAAACTTAGATATTATCCTACACGATTTTGGATTTTAGATATGTTATAAGGAACATCTTTATCAGTTTCCAGACAAAAGAGGTGGGGTGTTAAAGATGAACTGTGCTAACATGTTTGCTGTTTAACAGTGTGCTTATAATTCTGCAAAATCAAAGAACAAGTTCCACCTATGGGGAAGTTCATGGAGACATGGGGATTCATTACTCTTTGCTTTATCTTGTGCTCAGGTACATGTAGGACTAATGTATGCAGGATTTTTAAAGTTCCCATAAGTTAGTCATCCTTTTTTTCTTTTCATTCATATTCAAGTAGCAGTATTAAGCTTAACCTTTAAAGGATAGCATTTTCAGATAAATTTGAAAAACTCAGTCCTATTTGTTTAGCTTTTACAATCCTAATCATTTGCATTTCCACATGCTCATTGGAGATGAACTTACATATTGATACCTTTTGCTTAACCATTGCAGGTCATGTATGCTTTTGTCATGCGTCCTGAGAGCTTGCCAAAATCATATCAAGATTTTATTCAGAAAACTGGACCTGTTGCCAAGCCTGTATATAAGGCAGTTAGGGAATGCTGTAGAGGTTCTCCAGTAGATGTCGCATCACTATCTTCTTACTTATCAACCGTGAAGGGTGCCGATATTGTTGCATTGCAAGAGTTTCCGTCTATTATACCTTGTTCAGTAATACACCCAGGCACAAAGTCATGCTTGGCTCATAATGCATATGCAGCATCAGCTACGTTTAAGAAAACGTTTCCACTTTATTTCTCGCTAACTTTTGTACCTTTCGTTGTGCTGCGTCTGCAAAAGGTTAGCTTTTCCATTTAATCGTGTTGCTTTTCCTATACTAATTCAAGGATTCAACTATGGGCATCGACGGAACTTCATTGGGGCGAAGGGGGGTGGTAGCCCCCCCAAAGTTTGTATCATAATGTGAATGTTACATATAATTACACTAGTAAATTTTGATAAATAATAAAGATAACTATGTACGTACGTAGATGTAGTCATGTAGAGACAAAACTCTACTTACCATATACCCAATTCCAAAACGGAAACTCTATTAAATATGAACTCTTCTGATTGGATTTCACTTTGGATTGAATTAGTGTTATAATATATATCCAATAACTTTAAATTAGCTTAGTTTCATATCATTTTTTTATACGTTCTGTTAAATATTAATTTGCAACAATTCAGTCTAAAGTTATGCAATATGATACGGAGTAACTAGATTATTATGTTGGTCCTTGATTTGAAGTTTGTCATTGTCAATTCAATAGGCTTTAGAAGGTGTTTTTGGCTAATATATTTCAATTGATTGTATATGTTTACTTTGAATATAAAAACATATAGATAATTATATACATATTTAAAAATGTATATTTTTCCAATTGAATTTCGCCCCCTCAAAAAAAAATTTCAAGTTCCGTCACTGACTATGGGGTCTCCAAGAGTGACTAAAGTTGGAAAAATGGGCTGCTATTGTAATGGATCAATGTGGGAAATTATGGTACTTGTTGGGTTGATCCAAAACATGTTTTGGTCCAAGTATTATATATAACTAGTGTGCCAAGTATGTGATGTGTTTCAAGCCCGAAAACAGCAACACATTGAATAAAACAGAAAATAGAGGAAGAACAAGACAGTATATTGATAATCTGGATAGGCTCCAGTAGCCCTAATCTGGTATAATGCTCCAGCAGCCCTAGTTCCTAAGAACGACAATAATATTCTCAATAATAAAACACGATGGCCTAATGCCCTTATTTAAGTAACATAGACTCCTAACCTAACTTGTTCATCAAGTCACTAATAATATTAATAATAATAATAATAACTAAAAATAATATCCGGCCCATAAAAACCTTGACCCATTAGGCCCATCTTCTCTTTTCAGCTTGATTCGTATCATTACTCCCATCCCCAAAACACACCTTGTCCTCAAGGTGTGGCTTCAAAGGTTGCTTCAAGAGATTCCCGGATCCCATGGGTAGTTATCTTCATAATAAACTTCTCCTTTGATGCCTTTGTAACCAAATTGCTTCTCTAATAACCCTTGTTTCTTCTGATTCCCAAGAACAGCTGCTGCAACATGTTTCAGCTCAAAGGTCATAGTTGTTTTTGTCACACGTAACCAGCAAATGGTAGACATCAAAGGGGCAGCATGGCCTGCTTTTGTAACATGTTTCGGATCAAAGGCCTTGATGGTTGTTGCTTTGAAAGTAGACATCAACGGTTTTTTTGATGGAGTAGGATTAGTAGAGACTGTTTTTGGTGGTAATGATGGCACGGTTAGCAGGGAAGTGGGGGCTGTTTTTAGTGGTAATATGGGTAAAGCAGTTGGTGGTGAGTACTTATTGCAGAAATCCATAACTAACTGGTTGTGGTTATTGGTAGTAGTTGGTGGTGAGTACTTGTTGCAGAAATCAATAACCACACTATTTTCTTTCCTTGGCCCTTTGCTAAGCTTATGTAATTCTGTATGATCAGATTTTTCCTCTGGTTGAAATCGATTCAGAAACCACGCGATGATGTCAGCAGGGCGCTTCTCAACTTCCTTCTCACGAGTAAACACAGGACCCTTCAATATCGACACCCTAGGATCGGGAATCGAAACTGAAGCTGTCACAGCCATAGTAACTCCTGGTTGCATCACGGACTGTTGGGTTGGAGTCAACTTATCCAACACCGCCAAGATCTGATTTTGTGTCTCCAACAAACCACCCAAAGCCAACTCAATTTTATCTAACCCGGTTGCTGTCGTTGCTTGATGTTGAAGAGCAGTAGCAGACTCAAACTTCTCATAAGCTGCTCGAAACTCCTGCAAATCAGCAGCCACATCCACCACCTTGCATGTTCCCATTGACCAAAGAAACCCACAGATTGCAAAATCTATGGCTCTGATACCAATTGATGTGTTTCAAGCCCGAAAACAGCAACACATTGAATAAAACAGAAAATAGAGGAAGAACAAGACAGTATATTGATAATCTGGATAGGCTCCAGCTCCAGTAGCCCTAATCTTGTATAATGCTCCAGCAGCCCTAGCTCCTAAGAACGACAATAATATTCTCAATAATAAAACACGATGGCCTAATGCCCTTATTTAAGTAACATAGACTCCTAACCTCATCAAGTCACTAATAATAATAATAACTAAAAATAATATCCGGCCCATAAAAACCTTGACCCATTAGGCCCATCTTCTCTTTTCAGCTTGATTCGTATCAGTATGATTACTCATTTATAATATATCAATAAATTAATAATCATTTTTTCCGAATTAAATGATTTAGAATGTTTCAGGTATTAAAATTACAATTAGAGCGACTTTCAACCGATTTGGCCCATTTCTTTTTAACCCATCTTTAATGTACCATTTGACCTGTTAGAGATAAAACATAATCTGAATTGGCCCATATGTAAGTAAATGGGTCGACATTACGACCTCAAGATGATCATCCTTGAATATATCGTTTTTAATTACTATTTCTTCTTGGATGGAGTTATATACTTATATCTGTCATGTTTCATTTATTGCTCAGTTTATGGACGCTCCATTTAGAACCAGCTGGCATGCAGTCATAGGAGCTGTTCGCTCAACAGCATTTCTTTCTTCATTTGTTGGAATCTTTCAGGTAGCGTATGCTCGTCTTGGTACTCACTTGCTTTAAAGACTCGTATCTATATCTTACAAGTTTCTCTTTATAATGTAAGGGAGCCATTTGCTTGCACAGAAAAGCTGCATCACAGGACCACAAGCTTGTATATTGGTTTGCAGGTGGATTAGCTGCATTATCTGTACTTTTGGAGAAGAAAGGTAGAAGAGGAGAGCTTGGATTGTATGTTCTTCCACGCGCTGGAGAATCTTTGTGGTATATATTAGTCAATCGCCGTGTACTTCCAGATATCAAGAATGCTGAGGTAACGTGTCTTGTAAACTTCACTGAATGTTTTAAACAGTCTGGTGAATGACATTAGAGCATCATCTTTCATTGATATAGCTAGGTGTTCAATACAAGAATACATTCACTACATTGGTTACTGCCCAGTTAAATTAATTATTGTGTTTAAGGTGTATCATTTTCAAGTGTCAATTGTAGAGGTGGCAATTTCAACCAACTTACTTATGAATAGTTGCATTGAAAATCGCTTACTATTTCTACCCAGCCTGGAGATTCATCCTATATTCCTATACATATTAATCGAGTCAAAACAAATTATTCCAGTAAATAACAGAATCATGGATAGGGAACTCCATTAGTGACCTACCCAAATTTATTGTGTAAATATGTTTTTGGGATCAATGGTTGGATCATGCAAACTAGAAATACTATTTCTTGGATAAAGGAACAAATTACTCGATCTATTTCCATATCGCTCATGATATATATCATCACTTGTGCATCCATATGTTTGATCTATTTTATATTATAATGGCTCAGGCAGGTCAAATAAAAAATGTAGCCAAATGGCTTGATCGGGTCATGCAAGTTTAAAATTGCCCAAGCGGCAAACTCACATACACCTATCTACACCTTTGTCCTATATGTAACATGAACTCTCAATCAAATTGCTTGTAGGATTCTCATCTACACCTTGAATACCGCTAGGTGAAGGGCCGTTTGGGTCTCCAAGTGTATATTTAAATATCTAATACATACAATCGGTAACCACTAGATCAGTTTGTCAATGGAGAAATAGAATTATTTATTTTTCACTATATAGCTCTCACAATCATATTCAAGTATCTTACATACTATCTATTCATTATTATAAAATGACAAGGAAGTATTTGCGGGTCAACCTGTCTGTCAGGCTAGCATGTTTCGGCTCATGCAGTAATTATGTGTGGTGGCCCTCACTTTTATAGATTTGATGTTTCTCTTTATATATGGTTATTTTTGTTTTATGATGCTTGTACATCATAATATGAGATAACACAATTTTACTCATTCAGAATTCTAGAGTATTTGAATATTAATGAAATGATTGTATACTCTTAATAAGTTTTGAGCTCTTAATTCAAAAGAATTAATTATAATTATAATAATAATACTAATAAAAAGACTATATGACATACAGAAATCAGTTCAAAACAATTATCCAAAGGAATTTGTATAATCATATTTTACTTGATCGTTCAGTTTTATCCATTTGTGTTATCTGACGGTTAATTATAATTTGCTATAGGTGGCTCTGTTCTGTGCTTGTATGGGTGGAATAATGTACTACCTGGAACACGAGCCAGACACCATGTCTCCTTTTCTGAGAAGCTTGATTCGTCGCTTTCTTGCCAGTAGAATTAGTAATCCAGCCCCACCATCAAGTCGGAATCCCTCTTACAACTACTTACAAACTCTCGACGCCATCAAGAAACCAAAGTTGCAGAACCAAGAAACTGAATCACAATCTTCAGAAATATACAATCTTGAATCTATACCTGGACTATGAGCAACTTTTTCAGACAGCTCATACATACCTAATTGATTTATTCACCTCCGACTCATTAGATTGGGATGATTGTTGCATCTTATTCATACAATGATTTGTCATAACTGGGTCTTCGGTGCTGAATGCTGATGACCTATTCAGATTCAACTTTTGTAGATTTTTGTTGTACAATGGAGCACGGTTAGTTCATTTTTTGTAAATATTAGGTACTTCAAAATTGTTTCGACCTCAACTAATTGTTGTACCAAGTTCAGACTATAACAAATAAGTTGTGTTTTGGCTTTGTGTCATGGTTTGTTATGTTGAGTTCTCACAACGCCTTCGTTGTCGAATCATCATCGACTCATCATCCTTATGAGTTATGACCACGAGCCAACACCATTAGGTGTGACTCGTGGTACGTTCAATATCGGGCCATTCGTTGTTCGCTTAACTTTTTTTTTTCTTTCTCCTTCACATTAACAATGGTTGGTTAGTAATGTATTGATAGTGTTTTTTTCTATAAGGATCAGCGAGTAGTGGGTGATTTTTCTGATGCATGATGACAGTTGACATGGACTAGTGGTTAATTATATATTTAAATAGATGTTCCGGTCCTCAATTGCGCTACTCCCAGTGCCAATAGCAAACACAAAAGAAAAGCTTTCATGATTAAAAGTTAAAGATTCACTTGTATTGTTTGTCCCAAGCATACACGAACCGAACAAAAGCACCATCTCTTTGATTATCCTTCATAATGTGACCACCCAAGTAAAGATGGTCTCCATTTAGTAACACTATGTTCTAAAAGAAACTAAGAGCCCGTTTCTTTTTTTAGTTATTAAGTGTTGAGTGTATTAAGTGGCTGAATGCATTAAGAATGTTTATATGTATTAAGTAAAATATAAGTAATTGAGCGTTATCTTTGTTTATTAAGTCAAAAAAGAAACATGAAATTTGACTGAATGATTAAGTTCTTAACTATTAAGTTTATTAAGTAAAAAGAAACAAGGCTTAAGTGAAAAGTAAATAATAAAAAGTGGGTTTATTGAGTGTTTTATGGAAAAAGAAAAGAATTGATTGGAAAAGAAATGGATGGGCGGTCCCTATACATTTTGCTTATCAAATCTTCCGCCCAATTTTGGGATGATTACAAAATAACACGAGTAGACATCATATTAAATTTACTAATTCCTTGTATAATAATCATTTTTTCCTCTTCAAACTCAGTCAACAACTCAACATTTTTTTTTAGTTAAAAAATTTGTATTAGTTGAAAGGAACAACATTGAATGAATTATAAAAATATGGATAGAAAAAATAATATTCATTCATTTTCAATACAATAACAAAACTCATCCCAATCTTTTGCTAAAAGGATTGAGTATAACCCAATGTACACACATTTTAGATTGGACTGGTAAATCAATTTGTAAGTTTTTGGTATTTAGTCTTGTGTTTTTGAAGCATATAAGTTAACACTGTATTAATATGAATTTTTAAAATTGTAGTAACATTTTTATTTTGTATAGATTAGAAGGCTACCCGCCCGTTACAGTGACATCTCTTAAAAACGGCAGTTAAATGATCTGTCGTCGGTTGAGTGAAGATGTAAGTGTGTGATGGTGAAGAGTGTAGAGGATGTTTGTGTTTTTTGTTGTGTGTGTGAGATGACGCTAGATTAGGGGATAAGGGTATTTTAAGACATTCAATGGATTAATGGATAGTGATAGACTGCAGTAAGAGCATAGTTAGTAATTTTAAGGCTGAAAAGTTTAAAGAAAAAAAAGTGACATTTACTTTATTAGGTAGTATATAGATGAAAATAAAGATTAAATTATTACTATCCCTCTGTCTCATTAAATGTGTTTTGTTTTGAATTTTCAAAGTTTTTATTTTTTAACTTTGACCGTAAATATTTTTGTTTGTGTTACATAATAGATGATGAAAGTTATATGAATGAATTGAGTTTTAGATTTTTTTCATTGAGTATAATTTTTTAAGTATTATATAAAACAAAAAATATATATTTAAGGTCAAAGTTATAAAATAAAGAGTTTGAATATTCAAAATGTGACACTTTTAGTGGGACGGAGTGAATATATTTATAGCCCATCTATAACCCGACCCGTAACCCAAATTTCAGAAACAAGTTCAAACGCAACAGCACAGGAGGGAAAACTTCAACACTTATTTTATACGCCTTCTATTTTCTCCTCTTCAATTCCCCCCTAATTATTATTATGATTTTGATTTCGATTTCATAAAACTCTATAAATCACTCACAAACCAAACATTTTTAATCCCTATATTAATCTAACACAATAATATTAACAATAATGAACAAAGAAAATGAGGGTTATGGAGAATTATCAGATGAACAAAGGGCTCAGATTTCTCGAAACTTCAGAGCTGCCAAAGCTTTACTCCAACGAAAGCGTTGTCGCGATACTTCCGATTCATTTCCTCAAAAGTACGTAACCTTCTAAATCCCCTTTTTTGTTTTTCTATTTTTTAAAATTCTAATTAAATAATTTATTATTTTACTTTAGGGCTAATAATTTGTCGCATTTTATTATTGTTTGTATCTAACTTAACTTCCAGAACGTTTTTATCGTGTTGTTGTTGTATGTATATGTATATCAGTATATCTAACTTTCAATTTATTGTTGTTGTATGTATCTGGTTCCCTACTTATAACTTGTAAACTAGTGACATGGCGGCTGTTTGATGATGACGTGGAAACTTATATGACTTTATATAATTGCCACGCCTGCAATTTCTATCGTGTCAGTCATATAAGTTCCGACATCTTCAAAACCGATGCCACATCATTGGTTTATAAGTTATAAGATGTTTTAGAAGTTGCATACATTTTGGTACACTTATCGTTTATTTTATTTTTCGTGAAAGTTGTTGATAGTTTATGTTTTGTTTTGTGTTGTAGAAATGGGACTAGACTATCTGGCGTTGGAAGTGTTACTAGAGTCCCGTTTTCAGACATTTCGTCAAATACTTCCAATGTGGTTGCTGGAAGTGTTAATAGAGTGCCACTTTCAGACATTTCATCCAACACTCCGTTTTCAGTTAGAAACTGTACGCTAAATGGATCTGCGTCGTCTACTGGTAAAAGCTATGGTGGTGTGTATTTGGGGACGAAGGTTTTGCACAATGAGAATGGAATCTCTCAGAGTTTGTTTAAAACTCCAGAAAAACAATTAAGTTATAGTGGGAACTCATGTTTGAGTAAAGTTTCTGTAAGCAGTATTGACTTAAGTTCTGGTGTCGAGGCTCTGGATGAGATCGAACCTAGTTTGGATTCGTTCAAGACTCCAACCAAGCTGTTAGATTTTAGTGTAAGTAGTGCAGTCGAAAAAAAGGATTTTCGTGTTAATTTTTCGGGTGATATGAACATGGGTGCCTTTATGGAAAATGATGTTGGTTCATCTGCATTTGTAACTCCAATTAGACAACAGTCGTGTTCTAGTGCTCACGAGTCTTTGACAGTAATGCCAACCATTTTTAATGAAGAGTTCGATGACGCCATTCTAGCCGAAATTGATGAAATATGTGAATCTGGGATAAAGTCAAAGATGACAGCTGAGGAGTCTAACCGTGACGTTTTGTTGAAGAGTGTGCATACTAAAATCAATAGCTCTGAATTTAGAAGTGATTTGGGTCCTGCTGTTTTGGATAACATACAAATTGATAATAGTACGGACGGAAGTAGCGGCAATGAATGTGGTAAACAAGAGTCTGGGAGTTCTGACGATTCAGAAATTGGAGGCATGCCTGATGAGTACGCAAAATATATGCAGTCTTTAAATGATAGACAACGTGAAGCAGCCTGCAGTGACATTACAATGCCTTTAATGATTGTTGCAGGTCCCGGAAGTGGTAAGGTTGTGCTTCTGTGCTCCCTATTCCTTGACATGCCTCTTTCTTTTCTTGAAACCTGGCTTACTAAATATATATTTTTGTTAATGCTTTTCTATCTCAGACATCTACCATGGTCGGCCGAGTTTTAATGCTTCTTCATAAGGTACTATATATCATCAAGTAGTCTGTTACTTCTTAATTTCTGAATTTATCCAATGTTTAGTGACTTACAAAAGCTTTCTATATGTTTGTTTTGACCAAACAACTAGGGCATTCAAGCATCCCACATATTGGCTATGACTTTCACCACTGCTGCTGCTTCAGAAATGCGAGACAGAATCGGAGCAGTGGCTGGGAAGGCAGCAGCAAAGGAACTCATGATCAGCACCTTCCACTCATTCTCATTGCAATTCTGTCGTTTACATGCTGAGAAGTATGTAACTTTTTCACTTATTGTCAACAAGATTATAGGTGGGTTGGGTACGGATGGTGTCAGGTTGGGTTGATAATGAATGCGCATTATTCTTACAAAACATTATATTTAACTCCATATATTTAACTCCAAAGCATTATTCGTTTTCAGCAAATTTTGTCAATTCTTATCTGGGTGACCAATTAAAGATTAAACCTAACAAGAGTTGACCATTCTGAAATTACCACCTTCAGTATTGACCAGTGTATTAATCTAACACGGAATATTAAGTGCAACAAGGTATGCATATTGAATGCTTTCTGATGTTGTCACCTCTTGACAAGTTCTTATGACTTTTGTCATCTATATCTATATGTTTACTTAATATCACCTTGTGTCCTCCCTATAACATTACTTCTCATAATAGGGTAGGTCGTAAGCTCTTATGACTTTTGTCATCTATATCTATATGTTTAATTAATATCATATTGTGTCCTCCCTATAACATTACTTGTCATAATAGGGTAGGCCGTACACCAGACTTTTTGCTATATGGTCAAGGACAACAAAGGAAGGCGGTCATTGAAGCAGTGCGCCTCACTGAAAGTGGTAAGAAACTACCGACATCGGATGTTGACAAACTCTCTGAGGTCTCTAATGTCTCTAAAAATGGCCCAGAAGACTTTAGAGAGAAGTCAAAGAAGTGGTTAAAATTTGTGGCACAGGTAGGTCACCCTCTTCAAATTATGTCCTAATATGCTTTGCTAGATTCCTTCATCGAATTCTGATAGCCTTACACTATATTCTATTATATTTCAGGCTAAATCTTCTGGGAAAACATCTGAAGATTACCAGAGGTTGGGAAGTGAGATTGGAGTAAGATCGATTCAGGGAATATATTTTCTTTTTTCCAAATTTGTTACCTTTTAAACTAGCAGTCTGATCTTAGAATTTCAATCAGGCTGCAATTCTTAGGAAATACGAGGACATACTTGCATCATGTAATGCGTTGGATTATCACGACTTAATTAGCTGCTCTGTCAAGCTGCTTAGCGAATTTCCCGAAGGTTAGGCATCTGGGGTAGATATGATATTTTGTTTGGGTAGAGCTTCTCATTTTTGACACGTATTGTTTTCATATCATTTGAAGTGTCTAAGGAGTGTCAGGAGACATGGCAAGCAATTGTAATAGATGAATTCCAGGACACAAGTACTATGCAATACGATTTATTGCGAACTCTTGCATCACATAAGCGCATAACAATTGTTGGAGACGAGGATCAGGTACACAGTTACTGTAAAATTTTGGTTAAAGGTGGCAAATTGGGATAGTTTGCTAACAGGTCAAAACGTGGTAATTTGATTATAATAATAACCGTCTTAAATATCATTTAGTTTTTGCTTACATTAAAAAAGTCATGACTGTATTAAATATCACTACTAAACTAGATTATTGCAATAATAATCTAACTTTTAAGTAAAGTGATATGAGGTTTTAGCATTTGCATACATTTTGGACAACCTTTGACCTGGTCGTTTATCTGTACTGTTTTCAATTTAGTTAGAAACATAAGTTTAACCCATTTGACAAAATATAACCCGTAGCGACTATTTATATGTAAATTGTGGTGAAATGGCCACCTCTAAGTTTGGCCTCTTGGTAATTTCAACCGTTTACTACCTTCCCATATGTAGCTCAACTCATCCTTGACTCTTCACAACAACTTGAACTCAGATCTTTTAATTCACTATGCAGTCAATCTTCAGTTTCAATGGTGCAGACGTTAGTGGATTCAAGTCATTTCGCAGAGATTTTCAGCCTCACAAGGAGGTGGACCAACACTTGCACATTCCTTTTTTCAGTGTCATCTGTAACTATTTAATGTTTCAGATTTAACTATATCTTAAAATAATTCTTTTTGTTCTTCACATAATCTTATTCCAGATCAGATTAAATAAAAACTATCGTTCTACCCGTTGTATTGTTGAGGCTGCATCGTTTCTTATACGAAATAATTCAAAAAGATGTCAGTCAAGCAAGGTTCTTACTGACAATTCTTCTGGTTCTAAGGTAACCTGTTTTTCTTTTTTTGAATGCATACTGATGTTATGCATGAGGTGTATGTATGATTTGCATGATCTGGATTATCTGCTCAGATTACTGTCAAAGAATGTTATAACGAGGACGCACAGTGTTCATTTGTTGTTGATAAGATACTAGAACTCACATCTTCGGGTTCATCTGTCAAAGGCACTTTTGGAGAGATTGCTGTTCTTTACAGGAGACAGGTCAATCCAGCTGACCTTGTTTGCTATCACACTTTCTAATTAAAAGTCTTAATCAATTTAGTTGAGGTGGAAATATGGGCTGGTTGAGTAACATATCAAAACATGTATTTATGCTTTTTTGGTACAAGGGGCGATAGGTTGGTCAGGGTCGGTAACCAGGAACACTTTCTTTTCAATAAAGTAAGTCTTAATTCAGCAATTAGTGCGTCAGTTAAGATTATAAATATACCTATATTATATTTATAATAATATATACTTTCAAATAAAACGATTTAGGAAGTTAACTTTTAGGCATCATATATATACTTTGGGTAACTTTTGATCAGTTTTACACAGCTAACTTTGCTTTCTATGTAACAGGTGTCGGGTAAGACATTCCAAACAGCCTTCCGTGATAGAAAAATCCCGTTTAATGTTCATGGAGTCGCTTTTTACAGGAAAAAGGTTAGCAAGTAAATGCAATCAGGCAAATTCTTGTGTCAAATTCTGATATTGTTACTTGGTGATTGCTTAGTTACTGATGAAAATTCCACAGGTAGTAAGGGTCATCATATCTATGCTCAGAACAACATTGGCGGTGTGTGATGATGGGTCATTTAGGCGAGTGTTTAAGGCCCTCCTGCATCTAGAGAAAGACGAAAAAAAGAGGGTATAAATTTTTGTAGCATTATGCTCGAATTTCATGCTGATTTCATAACCTTAAAGATCTGATAATCTGATACCAAGAAATGTATTTTAACTTTCTTTCTTTGCAGATAATTGAGCATATTAATAAAATCTCATCTGTAAGAAAATGCAGCTTCATATCTGCTGCTTCTGATATATTTGGTGCAAAGATCTCCGGTACCTTTAAAAGGTTTGATGCATATAAAGTATATATCTATATAGAAGCAAATTTCTAAGATATTCTGAGTTCACATTTCACTTAATGAACTGCATCTTTCATTGCAGGAGTCATCTCACCCAAGGACGTAAGGTTTTGGGTACTCTGGACATTATTTCAAATCTTGTTCACAGGGTAAGTAAAACTCTACTGTTATTAGTCTAATTGTAAATTCATAATTATATGAAAATGTCACTCAATTTTTTCCTTCAAATCTAATATATAGAAATAGTAAATTACGAGTGTTTCAGGATAAGCTTTATATGATTGTTCCTAGTTTGGCTAAAGAAATACTAATTTTATGAATTTTTCTAAATACAGACAAGTAGATTCTCATATACTCATGGTAGGTTTTATTATTATTACAGGAACAATCCATTTCAGCCGTCATCACATCAGTGGCAAACATGATACCTCAGGTATGCTTTCCATGGAATTTAGATAGCATTAACTAGTTAAATATAATAAGCTTGTAAATTGTTATATATATATATATATTGTTTACAGAAGTACCTTCTTGAGCAACGGGCTGTTCTTGATGTTGACGGAGGGAAGTTGCTAAACGAAGAACATGATCTTAGATCGGTAATTATCTCATCAGTTATAATCATTAGTTAGATTCATATAAAAGTTGATAAACAAAAGTTTTTTTTTTCTGTTTATGCAGGTTCTTCAATATCTACTGGATGATGCCTCTGATTTTTTAAAATCCTACAACTTTGATATAGATGAGAATAATAAAGACACGGCAGAAAAAGGGTGTGTAATTATACTTAAAGAGTTCATAGATTTTATTACTGAAAGAGAAACAGAAAATTTTCGTGTGAGGCGGCATGATAATAGTCATGCTGTTACTCTTACAACCATTCATCAGGTACATTTCGTATCCCTCTAAATTTCCAACATTTTTTTTTGTTTGTAAATTAGTTAGAGGTGGCATTATGGGTGGGTTGGGTATTGAGCCATTTTAAAGTGTGTCGAAACTGATATAATTGTCTCTCTCCTTTAATTATTCAATTTAAGATAATTACATGAGCAGTAATGTAACAATAATAATCTAAATCTTTGAATAAAGTGGAAGTACACTAAGGGCAAACTTGGCTTGTTTGCCCCATACCGAGTTACCGACCTTTTAATCAGTATGACCTATTTGACCGGTTCCCTATATCACATTTTTTCCATTTGACTCACTCTATCATTTTGAGCTAAAAAAACTCAAACTGACCCATTCATAGGCAGATGATCATAATTGCCAGCTCTAAATTAATCAGGGATCATACTCCCGATTTGCTATAAAACCTTGATTCATCGAATTTCATCTATTCAACTATTTAATCTTTTTGTTTCCTTGCAGTCCAAAGGATTGGAGTGGGATACTGTCTTCATTGTAAAGGTACTGAAATAGAACTCTATATGCTGATATTTATCCTCCTACGGAACTACTCATGGATCATCTTTCAGGCAAATGAAAATGAAATCCCACTTTTGCATGAATTTAATGGCGTCACGAAAGAAACCTGCGCCTCTGTTGAGGTAAGCATGCGTTTGAATTCAAATTAACTTATCTCTGCATGTTACTTAAAAAATGTTACATTCTTTATATTACCATAATGCTTCTTCTTT
Source organism: Erigeron breviscapus (assembly GCA_034093135.1). Taxonomy (NCBI): domain Eukaryota; kingdom Viridiplantae; phylum Streptophyta; class Magnoliopsida; order Asterales; family Asteraceae; genus Erigeron; species Erigeron breviscapus. The sequence goes on along the minus strand of CM067168.1, from coordinate 99,058,559 downwards.
TTGAACAATGATAGGAGGAACGCCGCTTGCTATATGTGGCATTAACTCGTGCAAGGAAGAAACTTTTTATTCTATATGTCACTATGGATTCACATTGGCAGGTGAAGTCTAATCATATCTTGTAATGTAACTGGTTGCTGGCTATATTTTTGTTTCTTAATAGTTTTTAAAACTTTGTACAATCTAGTGGGTGCCACTATCCTAACCACTAGGTGGTGGTGATTTAGTCTAGTTTTCCGGATCAGAGCAACTAGATGGGGTAAAGTGGGTGTGTTGGGTCAAGACAGGTCTAATACAGAAGGGTATTGTTGGTACAGTTTGGGGTACTGGGTTCACGATAAAATTTGTCCATTTCTTAAGCTTTAAAAATTACTAGTTTTATGCATAAAAGTACACTTTTGGAGATTACCCACCTGTTTGACTTAAGCTAACTATTTTAGCTTCCTTGTTGACCATCTGGAAATAAAAAATAACATGGGTCGATCTATTCATTGGTGAATGAAAATTGCCACCCACACCAGTGTTGCTTTCTTTCAGGTTCTGCAACCTTCACGTTTCTTGAAAGAGATTCCAAGGCATCTTCTTGAAATCCAGGTGCCTGTCTTCTAAGTTTAAGCACATATAAAAGGTCACTTTTGACTTCTAATTTATGGACTTCTGTTTATAGGATGAGCTGGGTTCAGGGTATTTGCAAGCAGAGCATCAGCAACTTCTAACTAAAAGTTCATGTCTTAATGATTATCGGAAAGCCACAGAACATGCTACGATAATAACAGAAACAGATGAAACTTTCAACAATATACCTGGTGATGATTCCAAAGATCCATATGAAACTATCTTGCCATGCAATGGGAATGATTTCTTGAAAAGGTCCTAATAAATTTTTGTGTGTTCCTTAAACTGCAACTCTAAAAGTTCTAGAAGAATTAACAAATTTGGATTTTTTATATTATTGATAAAATAGATTTAGCAGTGAAGAACGAGCAACTGTATCCCATTTATTCAATCATTGGGCGAAGAAGGCAGCTTTCAAGGAACCAAAGAGGTTGCTTGATAAGGTTCTTTCTCATACTTACTCATCTACTTGATTCTTTCCAAGTCTGATTATGACATAACTGGATCCTGATTTCTGGTTATTGATAGGTTGCCTTTGTTATTGATGAAAGGCTTAGAGCAAAAAAAACTGCTCAAAAGGTGACCACATTTTACTTGAATCTCAGTAGAGCAGATGTACTAGAAATTTACCAGTTGGCTTAAAAGAAACCCATGAATCTGGCTACACTTTTTCTTGAATCTCAATTTTGTAGTTGTTTGGAACCAAGTTTTATCATAGCATGTCACAACTAATGTGTTAATGTATTAGGACGTTCTTCGGTCTCTGAAGTCATGCTTGAAGAGCAATGAAGCATTTCAGTATGCTGAAAATGTAGGTTCAAGATCAACATTCAGCTATATCTGGTCACTATTTCCGGTCCATCATATATGATTATAATGACTAATATGACTATTCTTCTCACTACTATCAGGTTCTACAGTGGCTAAGAATTCCTGCAGACAAGCGTGCGTTTATTACAAAGGAAAAGCAGGTTCGTTTTCTAACAATTAAACAACCATCCTACACTTACAAATTACAATCATTTCCAGAATTTTGCTACTAGTATTTCTCAGCGGTGGCAAAATGGACAAGGGTTGGGTAAAACATAACATCTTTGGGCTGAAACATGTAACTTCTTAGTTCTTACTACAGGTTGATGAATAAGTGTTGCATTGTATATGATTACATAATCTACGTTATTACATGTAAATGGTTGGTAATAGCCATATCTATATCTCATAATTTGAGTTACCACATGAACATTTAGTAAACGGTTACCACAGAAAAACTGTCATTTTATATGTTGCTACAGACTAAAATGAGGCATCATTTCTGGAAGACAAAAGTCCAATGATGTTTTTGTTCTTCACTTATAGGAACATTTCCAAAAGTTAAGGATTGAAAGCGCCATGGGTTCATCCTCAGCTACATCTAAGCAGGTGAGTTTTCAGTTTCTTCTCAAATATCAGTTTTTTTCATTATTGCTGCTAGTAGCAGCATATTTGACCCATTAAGATTGGTTGGGTAGATTCAGGTTATGCTTTATCTCTAACATGTCAAACAGGTGAATATATATTACTGTTTCACTGCTAACCGGCCTACCTTTTACCTGAAATAGAGAACCGTGTTTATGTTGTGCATTATGTTGGCAGATTGCGTACTTACAAAGTCTAGGATGCACTACCATTCCAGATTCACGGCTTCATGCATCCCGTTTGATTGAACAATACAAGAAATTATAGCATGATTTCTACCATCAAGGGAAGAAGCATGTTTTGTATAGCAATGTTGGGTTAAACACCATTTAAACTTAAAGGCATCTTAAGAAACTGTGTTTGTTCAGATTGTGGTAGCAACATTAGGGATATTATGTATATTGTTAGCATGGTGGAGATGACTTGTGTTTGTTTTTAACTTTTTATCTGCTATACACACCAACTCTTGACTCAACCGTAGCATACTAAAATAATATTAACTTGTTTTTTTATGGGCATTTATATTGCTTGTTTAATATTTGTTCGTTTTCTGGCAACTGTGCTTGGTTTAAACTCAATCCCACTTCGATAGAATGGAGAAATTGATGGCTATACATAAGCTTGGTCAGTTAACTCTTGAGCCGTAATTTTATTTTTTACGAGTGATTTTAATGTATAAGGTGATTGTGGGTCTGGTGCTCTACCTTGGAGCTCAACCCATTTTTGTGTACATTGGAACCCAATTGTGCTATTTAATGAAAAAAAATAAAAATAAAGAAAGAAATAAGAATAATGAATCTCGTGTGGGTATCATCAGGTCTATGCTAAGTAGCAATTTTAAGTTGTTAACCAATAAGTTTTGTCAAAGCTGTTGTTTAACCCTGGTAGTTATACAGATGATAATCCAAGTTTTCCCTAGTTGAACGATCGCAATTCAGCTAAGGTAGATGGACTATCAATCTATCATTGAAAGAGGTCCAATCTGCACTTACATAGAGGACCGGTGGGCAAACGTGATCCCACATTCTTAAAAAAGAGACATTTTTGATACTTACATGCGTAAGTTCGATGGACTATGAGTATGTTTGCAAAAGTACCTCTTTTTTTACGAAAAAAATTTAACTATTTAGATCATAAAGTCGTATTCTTCACAAAATTGTATTCAATGTTTGATATTTACGTCCTTGGTTCCTAATTCACAATAATTCTTCTTCGAGTCTTGTTTGGGACTGCAAAATAAGCTTATCATGGAATAAAAAAACGGAAGACACGAACCCCGTTGGTGGATCTCTTTTTCACATGCTTCAGTTTTAACTGTAAGCGATATGAGTTTTTAACTGATTTTACCGTCTTAGTAGTTAAAGTGTTAAGTTGAATATATATTGTGTAGATTGTTCTATTTTTAGATTTTGTATAGTATCTTACTAGTTTGTCAGTTTATTAATAACATTACATTAAAAAGTCTTTTTTTCTTCCTAAACTTGCTACTTTAAATATTTTTAGATCATATTAAAGATATAATAAACTTTTATGTATTTGTTTACTTATGTCAGCCAAATTATATTTTAATACCATGTAGCAAGATAGAGCTTTAGCTCAATGGTCATCAGGAAGTAAGATAGAGCTCCTGGATGTGTATACATCACGGGTTCGAGTCTTGCAAGCATGAGGTTTTTCTCAATTATTTGGGTTTTCTCCTGAAAGGTATTTGGGAATGATCGCGTGGCTGTTACTGATTGCAAAAGGTGATGCCGTAAGTGATCCGAATTGCATTTTAAAAAAAATAAAAAACCATCTAGCAGACTAATTATTAATTCATATAAAACTTTTGAAAAGCTTTATTAGTGAGTATAATGTACTAAAATATTTTGTTAACCAACATTTCAAGGTATCACGCCCAACTTTAATTTTATAATGTTTTAGGCACATAATTAACCAAGTTGAGATGAATTTTGACAGTTTATTTGTATATTTTCCATGATAAGGAAAAAACAATAGAATTTCTTTGATTTATGTTGAATGCCTAATCATAAAAAAAGGTTAATAAAAAAAAGAGTAAAAAATGTCGAATACCTAAACTAATGTTCACATCCGCTGTTTAGTTCATTCCCGCCAAAAAAAAAAAGAGTTAATTCCCGCCAAAAGATGGGTTCAACTTAGTAGCTTCCGCCAAATTTAATGTCTTCCCTAATCCCTACTTCCCCAGCAGTACAACATAACCTTAGTTGTGAAAGGTGCAGTACAACCTAACCTATGTACTTTATCTTTTAATAACACATTTAAGTTATGGGAAATGATATTAGTACCATTTGTTTTGATTGATGTACCACATTTGTGTAATACTGGCTTGTACAGTCAGCTGTAAAACTTGTACATTGTGATACATCAATAAAAAACAATGGTACAAATATCACCTCCCTTAAGTTATGCACCTGCCCCTCTTTTTGTCCTATCTGTTTCCGCGCCAAAAATTGCCTTAGTCTCTCCTTTTCCGCTATGTTAGGGGCAAGGGTGCAGAACCAAACATTGGCTCTTTGGCTTGGTTTTGGCTACTTTTGGACCAATACAAAGCTGCCACGTGGAAATGCCACTAACTAGCCAAATTTTACCAATTTATAGCCAAATTATATGGTGTAGTTGCCAATCCTTGCCAATCTTTGTCAAATTTATATTTACCAAATAAACTTTAAACTTTTATTAAACTTAAAAAAACAATACAAGTAAATAAAACATTACACTTATTTAAAACATAAAACATTAAGCAATTAAAACTACAACTTAGGGCCAACCAAACCGCGAATCGTCAGACTCCACGTCACTGTCACCGTCATTGATGTGGATGTACTCATGGTGTTCAGGGGAGTTCGTCTTCTCGCTGGGGGAGTCGCGCATTCCTCTCTCGGGTCTACTTCGCCGACGCTACCTTGCCGAAATAAAGCGTGTTCAAGCGTCCTGGCTAATGTGACTTCGGCGGCATTAAGCTGCTGAAGTGTTTGTCCAACCAGGAACCTTTTGTAACATCCCAAACGTTTTATGTTTGACTATTTGACTTTCCGTTAGTTAACGTTAGGTCTATTATGTTTATGTGCCTTATAAGGGATTATGTGATTAAATGCTTATGTGTTTAATATGAAATGAAGTAAAGTGAATTAAATGAAAGCAATTTAAAGTAAAGTATGAAAGTTAAGTGCTTGTTAGATCGTTAAGTCTCCCGGTAAGTTAATTAAGCTACGAAAGTAAAGTTTAGGAAGTCGAGGGGCCTATGGGCACTAAAGGAAACTTATGGTCAGGAGTTTAAGGTCTAGTGAGACCCCAATAGCTGCTAATTTTCGTGATTAAGCCCTAGGAACAGATCCCCTCTCTCTCAAGACAAGTTTTCTCCAAGAATCAATCATTTCGTGTCGTTTCGATCAAGTTTGATTAAGATTTCGAATCCTCAAAGTCATCTACAGGTAATATGGCTGATCTTACTCTTAAATCTGATCATTTATGTCTTAGTAGTGATTTCGATCCAGGCCATAGGGTTTGGGTTGGGTTATTTGATCAAACGTTTATTGAATTCATGTTGTTCGGGTGTTTTAAAGATTGAATGATGATGTAAAGGATTAAGGGATTAATAGGATGATTAAAGTTGATGAAAGTGCAATTAAAAGGATTAATTTTAAGTCCCCAGGTTGGATTTGGGGTATGGGTTCGTATGGAATTCGTTTGATCATAGAACAAAGATTAGGTTTCTGGTCGACACTCCAGGTGCGACGCACCAGGAGGGTGGTGCGACGCACCACAGGCCAATTTGGAAAAATGGTCTTCAGCCTAAAGCCCGATATGCGACGCACCAAGGGTAGGTGCGGCGCACATTCACATGTTCAGAATTTCTGATCATTTTATGCGGCGCACCAAAGGGGTAGGTGCGGCGCACCTGCATATGTTTAGAATCCCCTGATGGTTTTGTGCGACGCACCAGGTGGGAGGTGCGGCGCACCTCTTGTCCAGTTTTCACAAAACATTTCGTTTAGCTTATATTTCGATCTTATATTCATTCTAGGTTGTCGGGAGCACTTAGCAAGCACTATAAGATACTTTTAACTTGTTGGTAAGCTGTATCGAGGTAAGATAACATCTTTTGTCACCTGTTGGTACAACAAAACACGTTTTCATAAGTTAAACCTTCCAATTGAATATGTATGTACATTTTATGTTCATGGGTGACTATGGGAGGTTGCAAAGGGATATATTACTTACCGTTTATGATGATTAACATTCATATGCAGGTTGCAATGGTATGTGGTAAGTATATATGCATGAGATGATGAAATGATTGTAAATGCATGAAATGATGAAATGATTATGTATGTATGAAATGATGAAATGATATGATATATGCTTGCATGTGTGGCTTGATCACCTAGTCACTAGTCCTTGATTAGGATTGCCATGTTCACGTGCACGTTAAGGGCCCTAAAGTAAAAGATGATATGTGATTAGCTTAGGTGAAAGAGTAGCCTAAACTAATTAAGCGATTAAAGTCTCGAGCATTATGTAAAGTCTTGTGTTAAGCTTAACCCGTGCTAGCTCTTCGGGGCTGGTGCGTACGTGGTCACTTGAGTTGCTCCTTGTGGCATAGTTACGTTTGAGTATTCCGGGTGAAATAACTAACCACCAATGCGTAAAGGCATAAACGGTTTATTCAGTTGGATTGACTTTGTCATTCCTTAACGACGCCGATGGACCACCTTATGGTTTACCCATCATGTCGGGTGTGAGGACTCCATGTATGGTCTATGACCGCCTACACACAACCCCACATCCCTATGTAAGTGGCATAAGTCACTTAGCCTACGTCTTGGCAAAGAAATAAAGAAAGAAAGATGAAGAAAGAAAGTATAGGCACACTTTAGGACATGTTGAACCTAATGTGTATCTTATGATGTTATGTATGTGTGTGATATTAACTTAAAATGCAGATTTTGTTAATATATGAAATTGGCAAACGTTTTCAAGTTATGTTATCTTACTTAGCTAATTTTATTAGCTAACACTTGTTCTTTGAAAATGTTGTGCCTTCAGGTTAATCAAGTTTGAGCTAGGCGAGGATTAGCTTGGTGAGACTTGGGTAGACGAATAAAGAAGCTTAGCTAAGACATTAAACGCTTAGACTTCCTTTTAGCCTCATGTTTGGCTATTTCATTTATGATTAAAGACTTGTATTAATGTGGCATTTATGTTGGTGCCAAAGCTTGGATTTACTTTTATTGTTTTGATGATGCTAGTAGTAACTTAGCTCTATGATGAAAATGCTTTTAGGATGGGTTGGGATGAGTGTGAGAGTAGGTTTATGGCTTATATATGTATATGTTATGCGTATGTAATTTAGTAGGCCTGACCATACTTTGTTCTCATTCGATTCATCTCTAACATTCGTCACTAAAATTGTAGAAAGATGGTTAATACCCGTGCTAGTAGTCAAAGAGATGGAGCTAATGCTAGCGATGCTCCGGTTAATCCAACGGGACTGGAAATGGTGTTAACCTAAGGCCTCCTCGAAGACCACTTTCGGGTGCACAACCTACAAGGTCTGAAATTGATAGAGCTAACCCCGTGATTGAGCAAGTTCCTACTCAAGCTGAAATGCATGAAGAGTTGAGGGCTATTCGAGCTCTTTTGTTGAGAAATGAAGAGGAGTTGAATCAACTTAGGGCTGAAAGAGAAGCTAGCTTGCAACGGAATGAGCATACGGATGGGAATTACTCCAACCGCTCAAACCGTACCGAGCCATCAATGGTAAGGTCACAAGTTGCTCCGGAAAATGTTGTTGCTAATGTGAATGGTGTTAATAATGTGGTGGAGCCTCGTGTTGTAGTCGCTCCTCGTACTAGTAACTTTAAGTATGAGAGCTTTCAGAAATGTGGAGCAAAGGCATTTGATGGTACTCTAGATGCTGTAGGTGCCATGGAATGGCTGGATGATATCGAGGTTGTGTTTGCTTCATGTTATTGCCCTGAGGATATGAAGGTATTGTGTGCTTCCCGTATGTTGAAGAAGAATGCTCGTAATTGGTGGAGGGTTGCTACTATTTCTTTGACCCCCGAGGTGCTAGCTAATATGCCTTGGGGTACCTTTAAGGAGAAGTTCTTGGAAGAATATGTGGGTACTCGTGAACTGAGGTTGATTGAGAAAGAATTCAGAGCTTTAACAGCTAAGCCGGGTGCCATAACTGAGTATGCCCACTCATTTATGGAAAAGCTTAAGTTTGTTGGTCATTTGGTTCGTAGAGATGTGGATCAGGTTGAAGCTTACTGTGATGGTCTTCCCGCTAGCTATCGTGGCCTTTGTAGACAACACATTACATTGTCTGCTGCGATTAAGGAGTCCAAGAGGTTAGATGATGATTTCAAGGGTGAAAAGGTTGTAGTGAAAGCTAATGATGATAAGCAATCAGGTTTAAAAAGGAAGCATGATGGGTCAAGTGGATCTAATAGGAAGTTCAAGAAAGGTCCGTCTTCAAGAAGTGGGGGCAGCAGCTATGCAAAGCCAAAGAATTGGTGTGGTACTTGTAAGGCGCCTCACTCGGGTCCATGTTCAGATAAGACCCGAAGGTGTGATACTTGTGGTGGTACGGGTCATCCTACTTCAGGATGCAAGGACAAGCCAAAGTGTTATCGGTGTCAACAAACCGGTCATTTCATCAAGGATTGCCCACAAGGAAGAGATGATGGAAAGAAGACGGCTGTCCAAAAGCCTAAAGCTCGAGCCTTTCAGCTGACAGTCGAAGCTGCCAAGGATAACGACGAGGTAGTAAGCGGTACATTTCTTGTTAACTCAAAACCTGCTTCTGTACTTTTTGATTCGGGTGCAAATAGATCTTTTGTGTCCACTTTATTTGCTCCTAAGCTTGATAGGGTCACTACTCCTCTTGATTGCTCTATAGAGGTTGAAATTGCTAACGGTACCATTAGTGACATTCAAGTAGGTTATGATGATTGTTCTATTGAGATTGAAGGTCGCTCTTTTCCGGTTCAATTATTGCCTACCACTTTAGCCGGTTTTGATATAGTGATAGGTATGGACTGGTTGTCTCAAAATGATGCTACTATTATATGTTCTCAAAAGGTCGTACGATTCGCTACTCCGGATGGTGAGGTCATTTCCGTTTATGGAGATAAGAAGAAGGGGAGCATAAAGATTATTAATTTGATGAAGGCTCTCAATTGCATTCGGCATAACAAGAATCACTTTCTTGCCTATGTTATCGATACACGAAAAGGGAAGTCTCCGATCCCTAATGTTGATGTAGTTTCTGAATTTTCTGATGTCTTTCCGGATGATCTTCCCGGTATTCCTCCGACCGAGAGGTCATCTTTCAGATTGATCTCGTACCCGGTGCTACTCCTATTGCAAAAGCACCATATCGTTTAGCTCCCACAGAAATGAAAGAGTTAATGTCCCAGCTTCAAGAGCTACTTGACAAAGGTTTCATACAACCAAGTTCCTCGCCTTGGGGAGCTCCGGTTCTTTTTGTCAAAAAGAAAGACGGTTCTATGCGCATGTGCATAGACTACCGTGAGCTGAATAAACGAACGGTTAAGAATAAGTATCCTCTCCCGCGAATTGATGATCTTTTTGATCAGCTCCATGGTGCTTCTTACTTCTCTAAGATTGATTTGCGGTCTGGCTATCATCAATTAAAAGTCAAAAAGGAAGATGTGGCCAAGACAGCTTTTCGTACACGTTATGGGCACTATGAGTTTCTTGTCATGCCTTTTGGGTTGACAAATGCTCCAGCCGCTTTTATGGATTTAATGAATCGGGTATGTCGCCCATTCTTAGATCATTTTGTGATTGTCTTCATTGACGATATTCTAATTTATTCAAAGTCCGAAGCCGAGCACCGTGAGCACTTAAGAGCTGTTCTTGAGGTTCTTAGGGAGAAAAAGTTATATGCAAAGTTCTCCAAGTGTGAATTCTGGCTCCGAGAAGTTCAATTTCTCGGGCATGTTATCTCTTCTGAAGGTATTAAAGTTGATCCTGCCAAGATTGAAGCTGTATCTAAATGGGAACAGCCAAAGACACCCACGGAGATTAAGAGTTTTCTCGGTTTAGCTGGCTATTATAGGAGGTTTATTCAAGATTTCTCCCGAATAGCTAAGCCAATGACGGAATTGACAAAGAAAGGAGTAAAGTTTGTATGGACGGAAGCTCAAGAAAAGGCCTTTCAAACGCTTAAGACAAAGTTATGTGAAGCTCCTGTCCTAGCCTTACCCGAAGGTACTGATGATCTTGTTGTTTATAGTGATGCTTCTATTTCAGGTTTGGGTTGTGTCCTTATGCAAAGGGACAAAGTTATTGCATATGCTTCACGTCAGTTGAAGCCTCATGAAAAGAATTACCCGACCCATGATCTTGAATTGGCTGCAGTAGTGTTTGCTTTGAAGTTGTGGAGGCATTACTTATATGGCACCAAATGTACCTTGTTTACGGATCATAAGAGTTTGCAATATGTGTTCTCACAAAAGGAAATGAATGTAAGGCAAAGGAGATGGATGGAACTTCTGAAAGATTATGATTGCGAGATTAAATATCATCCCGGTAAAGCCAATGTGGTGGCGGATGCATTAAGTAGGAAAGTGCAGAATTTTTCTTGTAGATTGATGAGCATGGTTGTTCAAGCCAAGTCGGGGTTACTCGACCGCATCAAGGAAGCACAAGTTAAGGCTTTATTGAAGGATAATATCGATAATGAGAGTATTGGAAAGAAGAGAAGACTTGTGATGGAGACGAACAGCCGTGGATTTAAGACTTATAAGGGTCGAATATGGGTACCATTGCTTGGTGGTAACCGAGAATTGATCCTTGAAGAAGCTCATAGGTCAAGATATTCAGTCCATCCAGGTATTACCAAGATGTATGCAGATTTGAAGCCCATCTATTGGTGGCCAAACATTAAGGGAGAAGTTGCTCATTTTGTTGAAAGATGTTTGACGTGTGCACGTGTGAAAGCTGATCACAAAAAGCCATATGGAATGTTGCATCAATTGGAGATTCCGGAATGGAAATGGGACCATATTACTATGGATTTTGTGACCAAACTACCAAGAACACCGAAAGGAAATGACATGGTATGGGTTATTGTGGATAGATTGACAAAGAGTGCTCATTTCTTGGCAACAAGACAAGATGTACCACTAACTAAGATGGCAAAGATGTATGTGGATGAGATCGTAGCAAAGCATGGTGTTCCTTTATCCATTGTTTCAGACCGAGACACGAGATTTGTGTCTAACTTTTGGAAGGGTCTTCAGCGAGAGTTAGGTACTAGAATTAATTTGAGCACCGCCTATCACCCTCAAACTGATGGGCAAAGTGAAAGGACCATACAAACGTTGGAAGACATGTTGAGAGCTTGTGTATTAGAATATGGTGGAGCATGGGATGAACACTTGAAATTGATCGAATTCACTTATAATAACAGCCACCATGCAAGTATTGGAATGCCACCATTTGAAATGCTTTATGGTAGGAGATGTAGGACTCCGAGTTGTTGGATGGAACCCGGTGAAAAGCAGTTTACGGGTCCTGAAATCATTGAAATCTCAGCTGAAAAAGTTAATGTGGCAAAGGAAGCACTCCGTGTGGCTAGAGAACGACAAAAGACTTATGCCGACAAGAAAAGGAAGCCAATTGAGTTCCAAGTTGGTGATTTGGTAATGCTGAAGGTTTCCCCATGGAAAGGAGTAATTCGTTTCGGAAAGAAGGGAAAGCTAAGCCCACGTTTCATAGGACCTTTCAAAATTCTGAAACGTATCAAGGATGTAGCTTATCAATTAGAACTACCCCCAGAATTGGATGGAATTCACCACACATTTCATGTTTCGTATTTGAGGAAGTGTTTGGCCAATGAGTCGAGTGTTATTCCAATTGAGGATGTGAGCATTAATCCTCAGAAAAGAATAGTGGATGAACCAGTAGCGATACTCGAAAGAAAGCAAAAGAAACTTCGCCGAAAGTTGATTGATCTCGTGTTGATTAAATGGAAGCACAACCATGGTGAAAGTTTAACTTGGGAGACCGAGTCGGTGATGAAAGAGAAATATCCAGATTTGTTCACTTCTGAGGCGATTCCGAGGACGGAATCCTCTTAAGGGGGAGGTAATTGTAACATCCCAAACGTTTTATGTTTGACTATTTGACTTTCCGTTAGTTAACGTTAGGTCTATTATGTTTATGTGCCTTATAAGGGATTATGTGATTAAATGCTTATGTGTTTAATATGAAATGAAGTAAAGTGAATTAAATGAAAGTAATTTAAAGTAAAGTATGAAAGTTAAGTGCTTGTTAGATCGTTAAGTCTCCCGGTAAGTTAATTAAGCTACGAAAGTAAAGTTTAGGAAGTCGAGGGGCCTATGGGCACTAAAGGAAACTTATGGTCAGGAGTTTAAGGTCTAGTGAGACCCCAATAGCTGCTAATTTTCGTGATTAAGCCCTAGGAACAGATCCCCTCCCTCTCAAGACAAGTTTTCTCCAAGAATCAATCATTTCGTGTCGTTTCGATCAAGTTTGATTAAGATTTCGAATCCTCAAAGTCATCTACAGGTATTATGGCTGATCTTACTCTTAAATCTGATCATGTATGTCTTAGTAGTGATTTCGATCCAGGCCATAGGGTTTGGGTTGGGTTATTTGATCAAACGTTTATTGAATTCATGTTGTTCGGGTGTTTTAAAGATTGAATGATGATGTAAAGGATTAAGGGATTAATAGGATGGTTTAAGCTGATGAAAGTGCAATTAAAAGGATTAATTTTAAGTCCCCAGGTTGGATTTGGGGTATGGGTTCGTATGGAATTCGTTTGATCATAGAACAAAGATTAGGTTTCTGGTCGACACTCCAGGTGCGACGCACCATGTGGGAGGTGCGGCGCACCTCTTGTCCAGTTTTCACAAAACATTTCGTTTAGCTTATATTTCGATCTTATATTCATTCTAGGTTGTCGGGAGCACTTAGCAAGCACTATAAGATACTTTTAACTTGTTGGTAAGCTGTATCGAGGTAAGATAACATCTTTTGTCACCTGTTGGTACAACAAAACACGTTTTCATAAGTTAAACCTTCCAATTGAATATGTATGTACATTTTATGTTCATGGGTGACTATGGGAGGTTGCAAAGGGATATATTACTTACCGTTTATGATGATTAACATTCATATGCAGGTTGCAATGGTATGTGGTAAGTATATATGCATGAGATGATGAAATGATTGTAAATGCATGAAATGATGAAATGATTATGTATGTATGAAATGATGAAATGATATGATATATGCTTGCATGTGTGGCTTGATCACCTAGTCACTAGTCCTTGATTAGGATTGCCATGTTCACGTGCACGTTAAGGGCCCTAAAGTAAAAGATGATATGTGATTAGCTTAGGTGAAAGAGTAGCCTAAACTAATTAAGCGATTAAAGTCTCGAGCATTATGTAAAGTCTTGTGTTAAGCTTAACCCGTGCTAGCTCTTCGGGCTGGTGCGTACGTGGTCACTTGAGTTGCTCCTTGTGGCATAGTTACGTTTGAGTATTCCGGGTGAAGTAACTAACCACCAATGCGTAAAGGCATAAACGGTTTATTCAGTTGGATTGACTTTGTCATTCCTTAACGACGCCGATGGACCACCTTATGGTTTACCCATCATGTCGGGTGTGAGGACTCCATGTATGGTCTATGACCGCCTACACACAACCCCACATCCCTATGTAAGTGGCATAAGTCACTTAGCCTACGTCTTGGCAAAGAAATAAAGAAAGAAAGATGAAGAAAGAAAGTATAGGCACACTTTAGGACATGTTGAACCTAATGTGTATCTTATGATGTTATGTATGTGTGTGATATTAACTTAAAATGCAGATTTTGTTAATATATGAAATTGGCAAACGTTTTCAAGTTATGTTATCTTACTTAGCTAATTTTATTAGCTAACACTTGTTCTTTGAAAATGTTGTGCCTTCAGGTTAATCAAGTTTGAGCTAGGCGAGGATTAGCTTGGTGAGACTTGGGTAGACGAATAAAGAAGCTTAGCTAAGACATTAAACGCTTAGACTTCCTTTTAGCCTCATGTTTGGCTATTTCATTTATGATTAAAGACTTGTATTAATGTGGCATTTATGTTGGTGCCAAAGCTTGGATTTACTTTTATTGTTTTGATGATGCTAGTAGTAACACCAAATTTTAAAAAAAAAAAAAAAAAAAAAAAAAAAAAAAAAAAAAAAAAAAAAAAAAAAAAAAAAAAAAAAAAAAAAAAAAAAAAAAAAAAAAAAAAAAAAAAAAAAAAAAAAAAAAAAAAAAAAAAAAAAAAAAAAAAAAAAAAAAAAAAAAAAAAAAAAAAAAAAAAAAAAAAAAAAAAAAAAAAAAAAAAAAAAAAAAAAAAAAAAAAAAAAAAAAAAAAAAAAAAAAAAAAAAAAAAAAAAAAAAAAAAAAAAAAAAAAAAAAAAAAAAAAAAAAAAAAAAAAAAAAAAAAAAAAAAAAAAAAAAAAAAAAAAAAAAAAAAAAAAAAAAAAAAAAAAAAAAAAAAAAAAAAAAAAAAAAAAAAAAAAAAAAAAAAAAAAAAAAAAAAAAAAAAAAAAAAAAAAAAAAAAAAAAAAAAAAAAAAAAAAAAAAAAAAAAAAAAAAAAAAAAAAAAAAAAAAAAAAAAAAAAAAAAAAAAAAAAAAAAAAAAAAAAAAAAAAAAAAAAAAAAAAAAAAAAAAAAAAAAAAAAAAAAAAAAAAAAAAAAAAAAAAAAAAAAAAAAAAAAAAAAAAAAAAAAAAAAAAAAAAAAAAAAAAAAAAAAAAAAAAAAAAAAAAAAAAAAAAAAAAAAAAAAAAAAAAAAAAAAAAAAAAAAAAAAAAAAAAAAAAAAAAAAAAAAAAAAAAAAAAAAAAAAAAAAAAAAAAAAAAAAAAAAAAAAAAAAAAAAAAAAAAAAAAAAAAAAAAAAAAAAAAAAAAAAAAAAAAAAAAAAAAAAAAAAAAAAAAAAAAAAAAAAAAAAAAAAAAAAAAAAAAAAAAAAAAAAAAAAAAAAAAAAAAAAAAAAAAAAAAAAAAAAAAAAAAAAAAAAAAAAAAAAAAAAAAAAAAAAAAAAAAAAAAAAAAAAAAAAAAAAAAAAAAAAAAAAAAAAAAAAAAAAAAAAAAAAAAAAAAAAAAAAAAAAAAAAAAAAAAAAAAAAAAAAAAAAAAAAAAAAAAAAAAAAAAAAAAAAAAAAAAAAAAAAAAAAAAAAAAAAAAAAAAAAAAAAAAAAAAAAAAAAAAAAAAAAAAAAAAAAAAAAAAAAAAAAAAAAAAAAAAAAAAAAAAATTCAAAAAAGACCCTAAAAAAAAACCACATTGTGAAAAAACCCCTGACCATTAAGCTAACACCCCTAATGGCATCCAAAGGCCTGTAGCTGATAAAAGATACCCCACCCACCTAACTCCAAACTCTCCACAGTAATAGACCCTTAAACCACCTGCCTTTCCACCACTACCATCATCATGATGCCTAACGTGTTTTGTTAGTGAATAATTTGTTACAGAGCATGGTATGCATTCTTTCCCTTGAGTCTTTGTTTTGTTAGTGAATAATTTGTTACAGATTTTGGAAAGCACCTAGAACTTATGGAAGGATTCAATGCATTTTTTGGACCGTTGTGGAAATATATGTAGTTCTTTGAATAAATCTATCCTGTTTGGGTAGAGATCCCCTCAAGTTAGAAAACTTGAGGGGTCAAGTTAGAACAATCTTGACCATTAGATGAAAATCAATGGTCAAGATTCAAAAACCATCTTGAACTTTGATTTTAATTCAAGAGTCTAGATCTTCCTAACTTGACTAGTTTGAGAGAATCCTCACCCTGTTTACTGTTTGAGTGTTTGGTATATATTTTGAAACCATATCTTTCTCTCTAATACATGCTGTTTGCAGGTGGATTCCTTTCCGGTGGTATGGACAAAGGTATATCTTGTTCGCTTGTCTGTTGTTAATTCTTATACTAAATCAATCCATTTATAATTAGTAAATGGGTTGAAATTGCCACCTTTAGTCTCTTGCTGTTTCCAGCCTTCAAGTGTGTAAAAACAAATTGTTTCTGTATCTGACAGTTTGTTTACCATCTTCTGTAGTATCCAATATCATCGGTAAGAGCTTGGTTCTGAAGTGCTTAATGATCAGTGGGTATCTGTGACTTCTGGTAGTGAGGATTATTGCTACAAACATATGTGTAGAAGAGAGCCTATTCAGATGCGAGGATGATAGTCGATAGGTAAGTGGAAAGTCATATATTACTGATTTCATTATGGTTATATATGTTAAGATAGGTGATATCCGTAACATCATTTTTTATAAATGTTCCATATTGTACATGGTACAAGTATCACCTCTCTAAAAATAAATAACAAAATAGTGAGAAAACCCAAAAACTTACATTTTTTTTTATGTGACAACCGATATAAGAAAACCCAACCTCCTTTAGTTTTTTAATTTTTCTAAGAAAACCCAACCTAGTTGTATGTATCCATAATAACAAAACACTATGTGACATTCATAATTACAAATTCTTATGTGACAACTGATATCATATAAATTTTGTTAAGGCACTATGTGACTAAACTATAAATTTGTTTATTAAGCGCTTAAGTCGAATACACACCAAAATGTTATTTGTTAGGCCAAAATAAACGTTACGATCCATACAATACAACGAAAATCAATACCGCCTCACTTTCAGAGACAATCACAAATGATGTTGTGTAACGAAAACCATTACGACAGCAATTCACTTGTTCTGTTAATTATCTTTTCAAAGTACTATGTTCACTTAGAAAACACTAATTTCAAAAGAATTAAATTAATTAAGGACGATACATTTAAAAGTTCTTGATTAAATCGACGTGTTTTTAATTATTGTTACAAATAATTGTGTTGCGATTTATGTGTGATAATGGTGCTTCACCGCCTCACCGGTCGTGAGTTCTATGCGGTGTGTCTTCAGACTATCAAGACGGTACAAGAGACCATATGGTTTACATTCACTTACCTTTTTTTTAATTAATAATTGTCATTTAAAAAACTTGACAGAAGCAGCAAACTTTGACTATTGTTATTGTTAGTATGGCACCTATTAAATATTAAAATTAGCGTTTATATCATAAATATATAAACTTGATAACGATCATATATATACATTTTATGACGAATAAGGTCCTATTTTAGAAAATCAACATACTATATATATATTACTAGTCTTCAGGCCCGTCCATTGGACGGGTAGTCTCAAAATATATAAATCAAAGTTTTTAAAAAAATTTAAAGTATGTTAAATAAAAACTAAATAAAATTCAAATAGATAATAAGTACAAATTAAAGAATGAAACATATGAAGATTAACTCCATATCAATACCGATTTCAATTAACCCTTTTTTTTCAACTTCTTTTAATTTGTAATAATTAATTAAATAAAAAATTTGCAGTTTGAAGAAAGAAAGAAGGAAAGATGTCAGATGATGAAAGAGATGAAGAAAAGCAGTTAGATCTTTCGATCTCCTGAAACTGTAACCAAATACAAATTCTTACCCTTTTTTTCTTAGGTTGTCTAAAGAAAGAAAAGAAGCCCAAAAACAAATATGCAACATGTTTAAAAAACCCCCAAAAACAAATATGCAGATATAGTAGAAACTTTTAAAAAATTATAAAAATACATATCAATTCATCAACAAAGACCATCTCGAATGTTTTTTTCTTCGGGTTGTTCCAATCTGAAACAGTCCATACATGCACAACACGGAGTCGTAGATGATGGTTAACATGTGTTGGGTTAAGATTTTTAAGATGAACTAACGTGGTCTTATTTTTTGTAGTTGAAGAAGAAGGCATAATAAACCTATAATAGACAACAAACTAAATTAAAAAAGATGAATAATAATAATAACATCAGAATTCAATGTCAAATAATAATGATTAAACACAAAATATATAAAAAAAAACCCTTTTTGTTTGTTGAGTAAGTCGAACTTTTTTTTTGTTGAGAATTCGTGAGGTAGTCGAACCTTTTTTTTTTGAGAATTCGTGAGGATTTTATCCTAGAACTAAATTAAATTAAAAGAGATGAATAATAATAATAATAATAACATAAGAATTCAATGTCAAATAATAATGATTAAACATGAACAAAATATATATATAAAAAAAAACCCTTTATGTTTGTTGAGTAAGTCGAACTTTTTTTTTTATTGAGAATTCGTGAGGTAGTCGAACCTTTTTTTTGTTGAGAATTCGTGAGGGTTTATTTATTAGGTTGTATATATATAATAATCTTTTGGAGAGTTTTAAGCATAAAAAGATTTGTTTTTTATTTTTTAATAGAATATAGGTTGGCCTAGAAAATTTTAAAAAAATATAGAAAAATAGAGGATTAATTAGGATGGAGAATTAGACTCAAGGAGGGGGATTAGGGGTGTCAAGTGTACCCCAAACCTCCTCTTTTAGTTATATTATATTATAGATAGATAACTTCCATTGAATTTGTTTGCTAAATGTTATACTAATCGCCATAAGCCCATATGGCTACCTTTATATCAAAAGTTGTTATGCTTTTGAAGTTCAAAAAGCATGAAACTTATATAACAAGAAAAATAATATATCTTCTTAAAAAATCTAACTTCATAATTTTTTTAACAATTGAATCATGATATCTGGTAAGATAAAAAATAATCAAAATAAAAAAATTAATGGATAACATTTGTGTCAAAAAGATACTAATTTTTTTATGAGAATATATATGATATTTCATACAATAATAATACAGCCGGTCTAAATTGGCCTTATGCGCTACTTCGTATGCAACTAAAGGAAACAATAAGTTAACTTTAATATTTATCCATCCAGCAATCATCTAAAGGTATCATTTCATGTACTGTAAAATGAAAACATTATGGATCGTCACACAACCAGCATGTTATCTTTCAAAACAATTATTAGTACAAGAATTCAAAAACATTTGTATGTATATGTACGATAATATATATGATTATATTCCCATCAGCCCCTATTAAAACCTCCCAAAAACCAAAATTTAAAGGTAAATTTTAAAGAAAAAAAAAACAAGATCGACATACATTACTTTGTAATCAATCAATTAACCTACAATTGTGTAGAACGACCAACGACATTTCTGTTGTTTCTTTGAAGAAGTCCTTCCAAGACAACTTTTTTCTTATACTCCACCGATTCCATGTCCAAATTTTCATGTGACTCAGGGCGCCGTTTCTCTGTTGTATTCACAATAGAGTATTTCCCGGCGGCCCCCAATCGTGGGATGATATAAAACCATGTAGAAGTACAAAGTATAGCACACAACTTGCCCCATAACACCATTATAACCAATATAACTAATATTATTGACATACCAATTATAGAGTCATATTTCCCACCCAACGGTATCGTTTTCTTCACAACTTTTGGACCATCTGCTAGTTTCAAGATATATAAACCAGAGGTTTAAAAAAAAAATCGAAAGCATAAT
>CM067168.1:99027774-99037967 GCA_034093135.1 Erigeron breviscapus | reverse complement strand
CTCTGAACACTCGGATCAACATCTTGGCCTAAAATTGTCAGAAAATGCACCAAATGGACGCACAACCTGCTAAGAACCTGAAAGCACTAACAAACACCATAAACGCGCCAAATGCATACAAAATTGACTCAAAACACATACGAAAAAGGCCAATAATGATGTGGGCGATCTATATAAATTGGTCACATCAAATCCCCCCACACTTGAGCGTTGCTTGTCCTCAAGCATATCTGGAAATTAAGCAAAAGCATTCCTTGGCACGAAGCTATATAAACACATTACGAATATCCAAAAAGAAGCCAAACCAAGTATGTCGATGACAAGGACTTTGGTGAAGCAGTTTTAATCTTAAATGAAAATCCGAAATGTTTGACAATATCTGAACAATCCACAAGCCTCAATAACACGACTAAGCAAAGTGAAACAAATGAGCCTATCAAAATCATCCTACTCCAACGAACTTACTATTGGGGTTGAATATATATGAATAATCACTCATTGCGCGGTCGTGATGCATATCTTACCATAGGCTTGAACTAGGATCATAGCTTCACCGACATGGCGTGAGCACCAAGTACATCATCAAAATATGGCATATAAGTCGGTTGTAATGTTAGGCTAAGGGTATTTACAATGGGATTTGGGAAATTTAGGTTAGTGTTAACAGGAAATAACAAAAAGATAAGTTATGTACAAAATAGTCTAATCAAACCCTTACCATTGATTGCCACCAACCCATAAGATGCTATCCCTGAACACACCTCAAAAGTAACAAGCAAAACCCGACACCATTGTGGTGTATCAACTTCAAACAACTTAGGAACAACCAAATCTTCCATTCTATTCACGAACCAAATGATACAACAATTCTTTTGACATATAAAAATGAGAAGTACCCACTAGTAACCCAAGTTCTTTTCTTTCCTTTTTTTTTTCCATTTTTTCTCTTTTTTTTAATTTTTTAGTTTTTCACTTTTTTCTATATTTTGAACCATTTTTACTCTACTAGTAGGCACCCTCTTACAATGATGAACAATGTCTATAACAATATACTTCCTTTGAACAATCCAAGACATTCCCCAATAACTTGACCAATCGACGTATTCCCATAGACCAAGAATATTCCAACTGATAACCCACTGAAGCTCTCCTAAACCGCCCAAACAAACCAATGACAATCAATGGCCCCCCAAAATTAGACTATCGGTATGGTGAGGTAAAGTTTACATATTTAAGTGGATTTATACAAAGGAAAAGGCTAAGTTCAAAAAGGGCGTCTAAATGTATCTTGCACTAAAGATGAGTGCAACAAAGGTTTACAAAGAAAGGAAAATCACTGACCAGAGTAGCCAGCTACACAAAACATGTATGTACATGTATAAAAGTATGTATACTAAAGGTAAAAATATACATAAGCAAGGGGTGAATAGAAAGAAAATACGGGTCAAACCTAATATGCCAATTCGTCATCCAATGTACTTATATCACAAAAGTGATCTCACTGCGGTCTCGTAACGATCACCAGGCCAAGTTCTAGCTCAACACATCACCGGCACACTCATATCAAAGAAAGGAACCCGGAAATGGAATAAATTAACCTCAAATTTGCACATCTTAGTGCAGAGTTCGAAATGGAACCCTTACTCCCGAATAAATCCAAGAGCCTAAGAGAGGGACATATTTTCAAGGCAATCAAACCAAAACCGTCAACACCTAGCACATCTATAAATGAATGATGAATCTCACAACTTTTGAGTGTTTGGGAAATTTGAGTATGCAAGTAATGTTATCAATCCACAAGGATTAGCCCAATAACCGTTCAGAACACATTTCGCCGATTAAAATTTTGCCAAGGAAAAATTTTGTAGTAAATTTGCTCATTAAGTTGTTATGAATTAAGTGACAAAAGCAATTTACCACAAGGACAAGCTCAACACAAGTTTCAAATCATATCATCTTCCGTCATCCTACCAAATCGAAACAACCAATCTCAAACATGCACATCATAGTTCAGAGTTCAAGATAGAACCCTTACTCTTGGATAAATCCAAAAGTCTATGAGAGGGACACATTCACAAGAACGGTTAAATCTCAATGGCAAAACAACAAAAGAGATAGTACCCGGTAGCTTAAACCTATTTGCCACCCCCCACACTTAAGATGGACAATGCCCTCAATGTCCATATTCGGTCAAACCAAAGGGTAAATAGGGGTAAGCAAATAGACAGAAAGAATGAGAACACATACCGGATCATGGACACATTCCGTTTCAAAACAAGTAAGTCGACCCCGCACCATAAAAAGCTCTTCCTAAAAAGGAAGTACAATTTGCTTGACGGGAGAAACAACTAGTCCAAAACGGAATGTGCGAGAGCTGTGTGCGAAACAATGTCAGTAAAGATGCCAATTAAAAATGTTGCGCTGAACTTACTGCCAGCATATGCAGTGACATCATAGTGAGCTACTAACACGATCACACAATCAAACAAATCGATGCCACATAATGTAAGTGAGGATGAGAATCCAACGGGTCCTCCCCCACACTTGGGTTGTACAATAGGTATGGCCATCCATTTGGATCAAACCTGCTCAATTACACATCACAAGAACACATCCAAAATATCCATACAAAGTGCAAACTAAAAAAAAGTATCATGCAGAAAATAAAAGAAACAAAGGGAAGTACAAATGTTTCATCACCCCGTAGGGTGGATACCAGACAATGATAACTAAAGTAATGACATGAAGAATACCAACATAACCAATAATCATATGATTCCATCCCACGGTACCGGATGTGAATCATCTCCACTCACTGCTGCTGTCCATGGTAACCATATGGTAATCCGGGTGTTCCAAAAATACTCGTCACCCAATCAGACACCTCTTCCTGAGCTGCACCCGAACCACCTGCATCTCCTCCCGACTGACCAACATCAAATCCTGAATGAGTACCTGCATCAAAATCTGCAAAAGATGAAGTAGCACCGCCAACATGGCCACCCTGAAAGACCCCAAACTGCACTGGACCTCGAGGAGAACCTCCTAAATCATGGGGTGGTGGTGACATGTTCCCCGGGGCAGTCGTACGAGAGAAAAGGACTGACCCCCCTGACGATAATCGGGGACATAAATAGGCGGTGGAGAGAACTGAGGAATCGGGTCAGGTCGAACAAACTCCCGACCGTGATACTGAGCATCCCACATCGGCTGATAATAATCAACGTATAGTTAGTGTGGCATGCTGTGATCCAACCCAGCTGAAATCCTGGTCCATCCTCCTCTGATATGCATCAAACTCTTGCCGACTCTTCTGCTGAGACTCATAAATACTCTGAACAGTGTTCCCCAAAAGTGTTAAGTCAAACGAGCGAGGGATGGAATGTTACGAACACCCCTCCTCGTTGGACCCTCTGCCATCTCAACATCAACATCAACATCAACCTCCTGTACGGGAGGTGGTCCTTCAACTTCACCTTCATCAGCCAACAACTGTTCTTGCTCATTCGCCTTCTTCTTCTTCAAAATCTTACCCCTCCAAAGCTCATTATACGTAAAACCTTCCTGATGCACTGGTAATGAAAGATAAGTCTGGCAATCATCTGAAGCAAAGACTCCCATCCTCTTATAAATAACCGTGATGAAATGTCCCAAAACCAAATTCGAATCAGAATGATTACACATTCGGTCAAGCAGTACAAGAGGAGGCAAAGCAAACCTTGATGGAGCACCTTCAGAAAAGAGCTTAAGTAACCACAAATCATTCTGGTAAGCCTTTTCCCAATGAGTAGATCGCTGCACCAAGAATGTCACAATCATGCGGTGGAGTAACCTCAAACGTACATTCTTTATCTTTGACACACCACTAGTGTATGTCCAAGTTTCTCCTCCCGTAATTCTGGTGAAATACTCCAAAATAGACTCTCCATCACCCAAATCGGCTCCTGTTCTATATCCCTTCTTCAAAATAGCCTTAAGTTCCGCACTCTGTAGCTCCTCTCTTGAATACATTCCACAATAATAACCAAACTCAGCAATCGACAGCTTCCTCTGCTGTCCCCCACAATAAAACGAGACTATCATTTCCTCAAAAATATCTTTGACTTTCCCTAACTCCTTCTTCATCTTCAAGGTCGAATAAAACTCCAAACACAACTCACGGTAGGCGGGCTCACGGTTAGCAAAAACCCGCCGCCAAATATCACAATTTACGTCATGCCCTCTTGACTCACCTCCAACTCTCAAACTCATAGAAAACCATCTTCGTATGTCCTCCTGTACTCCATATACCTGAGCTTGAATAGGATGTAAATATCTCGCGGGACAGATCGCATGCTTAGCAAGCTTATACAACTTGTTCTTGTACATGTTCTTATGTGCCTGCCTAACACTTCCAAATGAGAGCCAAGCATGTCTCTCATTCAGTTCACCTTCAATGAATGTAAGTGGCACCTCCATCTGTTTCTTGGAAGTTTGAATCGGGACATCAACGGCCTCACTAGATTGCCCTTCAACCATTTTTCGTTTCCCCGTGACCTTATCAGTTGCTCCCTGCATTCACAAACATGAAAGCGACTAAACGTGAGGAATAAGAATGCAAAGTTGGAAACCATATTAAACAAACGAAAATCTTGGCAGGGAAGTACCCCCACTGCGGCGCAGTGGCCATGAATAACCCTCACTGTGGCGCAGTGGGGTTAAAGACAAATCGGGCAGAGGATCATCACTGCGGCGCAGTGAGGCAATAAACCCTCTCACTGCGGCGCAGTGAGGTAAAAATCTGGGCAACATTATTAGGGTTCATCACGACTTGGCACCAAAAAGGGGGTTATCAAACAAGCAAATTCAGGGAATAATGAAACAATAATCTCCAACCGTAACTACAATAATCAACATATACATCCCCCACACTTGTTCATAACAAATCCCCAATTTTTCCAAAACCCTAATTTCAAAACTAAAATCAATATTGGATGAACAAGATGAAAGATTTAACACCCAATTAGCTTCTATTGCCCACAAACATCAAAACCCCTAAATTAATTCGAACATATAAACCCTAGAAATTGAAAATTCAAAATAAAAGAAAAATACAAAGAAACAAAAGAGAAAAACTTACACTTCTCCCCATTATGCAATGTATGAAGATAAAAATCTGGAAGAGTGATTAAAGATGGAAGAGAATGGAGGAGAGAAAGAAAGAAAGAAGTAAAAGAGTGAAAATGAAAAATAAAAGAAAATCCCATATGTACCTGGCTTGTGCTTGACCTACCCGGCCTCCCACTGCAGCGCAGTGGGGATGCTTCACTCCCACTGCGGCGCAGTGGGAAGTATTCCACAAGTGGGCAGATGATTTGGGCTGCGGCGCATCCAGCTTATCCCACCCCCACTGCGGCGCAGTGGGGATTTTCTGAAAATTTTCCTTCAAAAATATTATGTCAAAAACTCAAATCACACTTACCCGGAACCGCTTCACATCGAGACCACTCCTACACTTACTAATAAAACAAGATTAAAACTAACTAATTCAAAGAAAAGTAAAACGCGATAAAATAAACATGGGTTGCCTCCCGAGAAGCGCTTAAGTTATTAACGAGTCTTTAGCTAGACTCGACCAACCTTTCAAGTTTCAAATTCAAACACGGGGATCTCCTCAATTACCTCCTCAACCTGCTCTTCTTCCAAATATAGCTTAACTCGATGACCATTGACAATGAACGATCCTTCACCATTTCGCTTAAACAACTCTACGTAACCCGATGGGTATACGTGCTTAATCTCAAACGGTCCAATCCACCTAGAAGTTAGTTTAGGTTGCTTAATCTTAAATTTTGACAAGAACAACAACACTTTAGCCCCAACCTTAAACTCCTTCCTACGAATCCTCTTATCATGCCAAATCTTGGTCCTCTCCTTATATAGCCTCGAATTCTCATAAGCACCTAGCCTAAGCTCATCAAGCTTATGGAGTTGCAACATCCTAAGTTCACTTGCCTCCATCAAATCCAAATTCAAATTCCTTAAAGCCCAATACGCCTTATGCTTTATCTCAATAGGAAGATGGCAAGTTTTTCCATAGAGCAACCGGTATGGCGTGGTGCCAATCGGCGTCTTATAAGCCGTCCTAAACGCCCACAAGGCGTCATCTAACTTCTTTGACCAACCTTGGGGTTATCTCCAACAGTTTTCTCCAAAATCCTCTTCAAGGCCCTATTTATGTTTTCCACTTGACCACTGGTCTGTGGATGGTACGAGGTAGAAAAATAGTGGACAACACCATACCTCTTCATCACTTTGGCTAACTGATGGTTTGCAAAATGGGTTCCACGGTCACTAATCAAAGCTCTAGGGCAACCAAAACGACAGAACAACTGTTTGAAGAAATCAATGACTACACGCGCATCGTGCTTGGGCAAAGCCTTGGCTTCGGCCCATTTAGACACGTAGTCAACGGCGACAAAAATGTAGTGAAACTTATTAGACGGTGGGAATGGTCCCATAAAGTCTATACCCCAGACATCAAAAACCTCACATACCTGAATGCTCTGTTGAGGCATCTCATCCCGTTTAGTGATGTTCCCCTGTCGCTGACAAATGTCACAAGTCTCAACCAAAGTCTGGGCCTCCTTGAAAATTGTTGGCCAATAGAAACCTGCATCAAAAACTTTCTTACCCGTCACTGAAGGACCATAATGACCCCCAGTTGGCCCGTAGTGACATGCATCCAAAATTTCTCTAGTCTCAGCTCCAGCAACACATCTCCTTACCATACCATCTGCACAAACACGAAACAAGTATGGATTGTCCCAAAAATAATACTTAACATCCAATATGAGCTTCTGCTTTTGCTGGGACGTGAAATCATTAGGTATCTCACCTGCAACCAAATAATTAGCTATATCTGCAAACCAAGGAGCATCATCAGAGTTAGAAATAAACATTAAAGACTCATCGAGGAAGTGATCATTAATCTCCCCATCTCGAAGTTCCTCCCGGTGAGGATCTTCCAAACGACTCAAATGGTCGGCAGCCAAATTTTCAGCCCCTTTCTTATCCTTTATCTCAATGTCAAATTCTTGCAACAAAAGAATCCAACGGATAAGCCTGGGTTTTGAGCATCCTGTTTCGAGAACAGGTACTTAAGGGCTGAATGGTCAGTGAAAACTATGGTCTTACTCAAAACAAGATATGATCTAAACTTATCAAATGCAAAGACCACTGCAAGCAACTCCTTTTCCGTAGTGGTGTAATTTTGCTGGGCGGGGTTCAAAGTCTTACTAGCAAAGTAAATGGGTTTGAAATGTTTCTCAACCCTTTGCCCTAGCACAGCTCCCACAGCATAGTCACTTGCATCACACATCAACTCAAAAGGCAATTCCCAATCTGGAGCTACCATGATAGGAGAATCAGTCAACTTTTCCTTCAATACCTGAAAAGCACTCAAACAAGCATCATCAAAAACAAAAGGAACGTCCTTCTCCAACAAGTGGGTCATAGGACGAGTAATCTTAGAGAAATCCTTAATAAATCGATGATAAAAACCTGCATGTCCAAGAAAACTCCTTACCCCTTTCACATTGGAAGGCGGGGGTAATTTGGCAATTACATCTATCTTAGCCCGA
The DNA here is from genome assembly GCA_034093135.1 of Erigeron breviscapus. NCBI lineage: Eukaryota > Viridiplantae > Streptophyta > Magnoliopsida > Asterales > Asteraceae > Erigeron > Erigeron breviscapus. The sequence continues at coordinate 99,030,345 of CM067168.1, read as the reverse complement.
TCAACCTCAATCCCGGCCTTGGACACTTTATGACCTAACACAATACCCTCAGTGACCATAAAATGACACTTTTCCCAATTCAAAACAAGGTGTGCCCTCTCACACCGTTCCAACATCTTATCCAAATTACTCAAGCAAGAATGAAAAGAATCCCCAAAAACTAAAAAATCATCCATGAAAACTTCCATGGAAGTTTCAAGCATGTCCTGGAAAATAGCAATCATGCACCTTTGAAAGGTGCCAGGGGCATTACACAAACCAAACGGCATACGCCGATAAGCAAAAGTGCCAAATGGACAAGTAAAAGTGGTTTTCTCTTGGTCCTTGGGATCATTGGGTATTTGAAAGTACCCGGAAAACCCATCCAATAAACAAAAATATTCATTCCCTGCAAGACGTTCCAACATTTGATCAATAAAAGGAAGGGGAAAGTGATCCTTACGGGTGGCATCATTAAGCTTACGGTAGTCTATACAAACCCGCCAACCCGTAATAGTCCTAGTGGCCAAAAGCTCCTTATTATCATTTTCAATGACTGTCATGCCCCCCTTTTTGGGCACACAGTGGACAGGACTTACCCATGAACTATCGGCAATAGGAAAAATGATTCCTGCATCAAGAAGCTTAATTACCTCTTTCTTAACTACCTCCTTCATATTAGGATTCAGCCGCCTTTGTCTCTGGACAACGGGCTTAACATCATCAAGAAAATCAATTTTATGCTGGCAGAAATTAGGACTAATACCTGGGATATCTGTGGTCTTCCAAGCAAAAGCCCGCTTATGGGCTTTAAGCACAGACAAGAGATGGTCTTTCTCGTCACTCGAGAGTGAGGACAAGATAACCACTGGAAGAGAAGACTCACCTGACAGATATGCATACTCTAGATGGTCTGGAAGCGGCTTAAGCTCCAAGTCAGTAGGTGGTAATCAACAGAGTTAGGTACCCTTGAACTCCCGTCAGCAACTACCTCCTCAAAAGTCTCATCCTCGGGAGGTGATTCATCCAAGCTCAGTGCCATGACCTCTGCAAACAAAGCTTCATCAGTAATTTCTCCAGATCCTAAATTAGCGATCTCTTCCTCTCCAATATCTGTCTCCATGAATTCCTGAAATTCTTGATCCAATGCATCATCAATGACATCAATCCTGAAACAAGTCTCATCATTAGAATATGAATGCTTGATAGACTTTTCAACATTAAACACAATCCTATCAGGTCCTACGCCTAAGGAAATCTCCTTATCCTTCACACGGATGATAGCATCCGCGGTATTAAGGAATGGGCGTCCAAGAATAAGAGGGACCTTCGTATCTTCCTCCATCTCGAGGATAACGAAGTCAACTAGAAAAACAATATGGCCCACTCTGACGCTAATGTTTTCAGCAATCCCGATGGTACTGTTAAAACACGATTTCTATCACTGAATTCAATTCATCAATGGCGGTTTGGATAGTGTGTGTTCTTAGTGTTTGTGTGTGTTTTGAGAGAGAATCGTATGTAAAAATGTGTGTGTGTTACTGGTATTAAAGTTATGGAAAAGTTATACAAAGGTTATGTGTAAGTTATGATCTCTAAGGTATGAGAGGGCTATTTATAGTCTAATTATACAATTATGCTAATTGTCACAATTAGCCCCTCAACCTTAGTAATCATTTTATCTATGAATTAACAACAAGAAATTCCTCTAATCTAGATTACAATTTATCACTATTTTTGGATTTCTAACATTCTCCCCCTTAGTGATACATTGTAATTAAGTACGTGTTATATTGTCTTGTAGGAATGAATTTGATGAGCCCGGTGGTGAAGACAATTGGTGTGTTGAAACAAGTCTTCAAAGCTTCTCTTTTGTCTTTGGAGAACTTGATTCAGTCTTGGTTTTGGTCTTGGACTTCTTGAAGTTAAATCATGTGAGGATTCTCAATGTTCTTTTAGAACAGAGAATGATGAATGCGTATGAGTCTGGAATAAAGAGAATAATGAAGTCGAACAAATGTGTGTGACTTGAATCTTCGAGAATTGTTGAATCATGAATCAGAGTTGTCTTTTGAAATGCTGAAGGTATGAATCTTGGTTTCGAATGTTTCAATCTTCGATTCTTGAGTGAAATTCAACTTTTCGATTCTTCAGTTTTAATTCTTGAATGAATTTCATCTTCTTGGAATGAAGTTTCATGAATATGAACTCTCCCCCTTGATGTATGCATTGGAGTTTCTTGAACAAAATGTTGTTTGTATGACTTGAAGATCTTTGAATGAAGTGTGTTTGATGAAGACTCTGTTAAAGCTTTTACTTCTTTGACTTGAATCTTCTAACCAATCTCTGATCCTTTTTGAAGCTTTGATCTTTGTCATATCAATTCGAACACTTTGGAGAGTAAGCAATTGAATGAAGTTTGAATGAAATTCTTATGAAAGTAATTATGCTCCCCCTCAATCCATGAGTATAAATATTTTTGGAGCATCTTTGGACTTTTGAAGCATCTTGAGTGAAAATCTTTTCATCTTTGGTTTCATTCTTATCTTTGACATCAATTCAGATTCCCCTTTTTTTAAAATCAAAATCTCA
>CM067168.1:99006146-99020586 GCA_034093135.1 Erigeron breviscapus | reverse complement strand
GCGGCAACATCACCGGTCAAGGAGATGTCGTTAATGGATAACTTACTCTAGAAAGAGTAAACTATGTGGAACAACTTACTCATAATCTAATGAGTGTCTCCCAGATCTGTGACAAGGGCAACAATTTTCATTTCACAAAAAAGGAGGCATTCATCTTGAAGCCGGGTTTCGTTATTCCAGCGGAATGGATAATGCTCAGAGCTCCTAGGAAGAGAGACATCTATGGCTTAGTTTTAGGTGTTGATAATCCAACGGAGCCCCTCTGTTTGTTGAGCAAAGCAAATGAGTCTGAATCTCTCCTCTGGCATCGTAGAATGGGACATATCAACTTTCGGAAGATGAATGAACTTGTTAGTCTTGGATTAGTTGAAGGTGTTCCAGTTAAGAAGTTTGGGATGGAAGATAAATGTGTACCGTGTTTGAAAGGAAAGCAACATAAGAATCCTCATAAACCAAAGGTGCACAACACTATATTCAAACCATTCGAATTACTTCATATGGATCTCTTTGGTCCTGTGAACGTAAGAAGTATTGGGGGGATGTCCTACTGTTTGGTGATCACTGATGATTACTCAAGGTACTCATGGGTATTTTTCTTGAAGACAAAGGACGAGACCGCAAACCGGTTTATGGATTTTGTTAGACAAGTTGAGAATGTCCATGAAGTTAAAGTTAAGAGAATCAGGAATGACAATGGCACTGAGTTCAAGAATAATACTATTACTGTTTTTTGCTTGACCAAGGGTATTCAACATCAATTCAGTGCACCGCATGAGCCACAGCAGAATGGAGTAGCTGAAAGGAAAAACAGGACATTGATAGAAACAGCTAGGACGATGCTTGCTGATTCAGGGCTTCCTGTTACTTTCTGGGGGGAGGCAGTGAATACAGCTTGTCACATTTTAAATCGGGTTTTAACAGTTAAACGGTTTAAGAAAACTTGTTATGAACTTTTGCACAACACAAAGCCCAATTTGCAAAATGTTGAGCCGTTTGGTGTTCCTTGTACTTTTCTTAAAGTTCTTCCTCAGGGAAAATTTGATCCTAAATCTGAGGAGGGTTTCTTTTTAGGTTATATACCTAGTACACCAATTCGGCGTGTGTACAATCAGAAAACTGGCAAAGTTAATTTTGGTACAAATGTGGTAATTGTCAGTCATAAACCTGCTGTACACATTGGTCCTGATAATGACTTCGATTATGATGGTGTCTTCACCTCTTTTCGTGGTCCTGTTTCTTTTACAGGTGTTCCGACTGTGGAGGATGTAGTTACTCTTCATGATCCACTTGATGGTGGGCCGGTTCCTGTTTCTTTTACAGGTGTTCCGACTGTGGAGGATGTAGTTACTCTTCATGATCCACTTGATGGTGGGCCGGTTCCTGTTTCTTCTCCGGTTTCCTCACCATTCATTGAGCCTGCTTCCAAATCTGGAGAATCAAGTGGGACCAAAGAAGCAGATTCTACTTTAGAAACTGCTCCTAAAGATCCTAATGATCCTTTACATATACCTCTACCTGACACTCCCTTCTATGATACTGACGACACGGAAGGTGAAAATCAGGAGGAGCCTAAAACTCCAGAGCAACATGTGCAGACTAACTTGGGAAATGATCTTACAGTCGATACGGTTCCTCAAACAAGAGTCAACAAGGATCATCCAGTAGAGCAAATCATTGGTGATGCTTCTGCCTCTGTTCGCACGAGAAATCAGAATAGGAAAAATTTGTCAAGTATGTTTGCTGAAATTAAGGATACTGGGGCAATTACTTGGTACTTGTACTTTTGCTTCATCTCTCAGGTTGAGCCTAAAAATGTTGGAATGGCTCTTAAAGATCCGTCATGGGTTGAGGCGATGCAAGAAGAATTGGCTCAGTTTAGGAAGCTTGATGTATGGAAGTTAGTTGACTTACCTCAGGGTGAATCTCCTTTATCAACGCGATGGGTTTTTCGTTGTAAAAAGGATGACAAAGGTGTAGTCACTCGCAATAAGGCTCGGTTGGTGGTTAGAGGTTTTGAGCAACAAGAAGGCTTCGATTACAATGAGACATTTGCACCAGTAGCTAGACTTGAAGCTATTCGATTATTTCTGGCATATGCTAGTTATAAAGGTATAAAGGTGTATCAACTTGACGTAAAGAGTGCCTTTTTGTATGGGGAAATAAGAGAAGAAGTGTATGTAGATCAACCTCCCGGGTTTGAGGATCCAGACTTCCCTAATAGAGTATATCGTCTTGATAAGGCTCTATATGGTTTACATCAGGCTCCTCGATCATGGTATGAAAAACTGTCTACTCATCTGAATGAAAATGGTTTTACTAGAGGTTCTATTGACAGCACGTTGTTTATCAAATGGAAAGGGAAGGACTACTTGCTTGTACAGGTTTACGTCGATGATATTATTTTTGGTTCATCTGATGAGAATATGTGCAAGGAATTTGAGCATAGCATGAAGGCTAAGTTCGAAATGAGTGCTATGGGGGAATTAACTTTCTTCCTTGGACTACAGGTGGATCAACTGAAGGATGGGTTCTTTATTCATCAGACCAAGTATGTTCAAGATCTTCTTACTAGGTTTCGTATGACCGATGCTAAAGATGCTATTACTCCCATTCAGACTAATCATGGGCTGTGTCCTGATAAGACTAATGATCCAGACGTCGATGCAACTCAATATCGGGCTATCATTGGTTCCTTGATGTATCTGACGGCTTCACGTCCAGAAATTACCTTTGCTGTTTGTATGTGTGCTAGATATCAGGCTAATCCGAAAGAGTCACATTTGAAAGCTGCGAAAAGGATTCTTCGTTATGTGAAGGCCAAGCCTCGTCTAGGGCTTTGGTATCCCATGCATGGTTCCTTTGAATTCAAAGCTTATACTGATTCGGATTATGGTGGCTGCAGTTCGGATAGGAAATCAACGTCAGGTGGATGTCAGCTTTTAGGGGGGAGAATTATATCGTGGCAGTGCAAGAAGCAGACATCTGTTGCACAGTCTACCTGTGAAGCAGAGTACATAGCTGCTGGTCAATGCTGTTCTCAGGTACTTTGGATACAGCAACAATTGCGCGACTATGGTATGGATATCTCAGACTCTCCTATTTGTATCGATAATAAGTCTGCCATAGATATTACTAAGAATCCGAAAAACTTTAAAGTCACCAAGCACATAGATATAAAGCATCACTTTTTACGTGATTGTTTTGAGAAAAAGCTTATTCATTTAGAAAAGGTTATTACTGATGATAACCTTGCTGATCTATACACTAAAGCTTTTGATAGACCTCGTCATGAGTTGTTATATCAACTCAATGGTATGAAGAATGCCGAGTAGTTTCTCTCAAAGAACTTAAATTTTCTTTTCGAGTCTTAGTAGTTTAAGTCGTATATAGATAGTGTCATAAAAAAAAAAAAAAAAAAAATAAAAAAAAAAAAAAAAAAAAAAAAAAAAAATTAAAAAAAAAAAAAAAAAAAAAAAAAAAAAAAAAAAAAAAAAAAAAAAAAAAAAAAAAAAAAAAAAAAAAAAAAAAAAAAAAAAAAAAAAAAAAAAAAAAAAAAAAAAAAAAAAAAAAAAAAAAAAAAAAAAAAAAAAAAAAAAAAAAAAAAAAAAAAAAAAAAAAAAAAAAAAAAAAAAAAAAAAAAAAAAAAAAAAAAAAAAAAAAAAAAAAAAAAAAAAAAAAAAAAAAAAAAAAAAAAAAAAAAAAAAAAAAAAAAAAAAAAAAAAAAAAAAAAAAAAAAAAAAAAAAAAAAAAAAAAAAAAAAAAAAAAAAAAAAAAAAAAAAAAAAAAAAAAAAAAAAAAAAAAAAAAAAAAAAAAAAAAAAAAAAAAAAAAAAAAAAAAAAAAAAAAAAAAAAAAAAAAAAAAAAAAAAAAAAAAAAAAAAAAAAAAAAAAAAAAAAAAAAAAAAAAAAAAAAAAAAAAAAAAAAAAAAAAAAAAAAAAAAAAAAAAAAAAAAAAAAAAAAAAAAAAAAAAAAAAAAAAAAAAAAAAAAAAAAAAAAAAAAAAAAAAAAAAAAAAAAAAAAAAAAAAAAAAAAAAAAAAAAAAAAAAAAAAAAAAAAAAAAAAAAAAAAAAAAAAAAAAAAAAAAAAAAAAAAAAAAAAAAAAAAAAAAAAAAAAAAAAAAAAAAAAAAAAAAAAAAAAAAAAAAAAAAAAAAAAAAAAAAAAAAAAAAAAAAAAAAAAAAAAAAAAAAAAAAAAAAAAAAAAAAAAAAAAAAAAAAAAAAAAAAAAAAAAAAAAAAAAAAAAAAAAAAAAAAAAAAAAAAAAAAAAAAAAAAAAAAAAAAAAAAAAAAAAAAAAAAAAAAAAAAAAAAAAAAAAAAAAAAAAAAAAAAAAAAAAAAAAAAAAAAAAAAAAAAAAAAAAAAAAAAAAAAAAAAAAAAAAAAAAAAAAAAAAAAAAAAAAAAAAAAAAAAAAAAAAAAAAAAAAAAAAAAAAAAAAAAAAAAAAAAAAAAAAAAAAAAAAAAAAAAAAAAAAAAAAAAAAAAAAAAAAAAAAAAAAAAAAAAAAAAAAAAAAAAAAAAAAAAAAAAAAAAAAAAAAAAAAAAAAAAAAAAAAAAAAAAAAAAAAAAAAAAAAAAAAAAAAAAAAAAAAAAAAAAAAAAAAAAAAAAAAAAAAAAAAAAAAAAAAAAAAAAAAAAAAAAAAAAAAAAAAAAAAAAAAAAAAAAAAAAAAAAAAAAAAAAAAAAAAAAAAAAAAAAAAAAAAAAAAAAAAAAAAAAAAAAAAAAAAAAAAAAAAAAAAAAAAAAAAAAAAAAAAAAAAAAAAAAAAAAAAAAAAAAAAAAAAAAAAAAAAAAAAAAAAAAAAAAAAAAAAAAAAAAAAAAAAAAAAAAAAAAAAAAAAAAAAAAAAAAAAAAAAAAAAAAAAAAAAAAAAAAAAAAAAAAAAAAAAAAAAAAAAAAAAAAAAAAAAAAAAAAAAAAAAAAAAAAAAAAAAAAAAAAAAAAAAAAAAAAAAAAAAAAAAAAAAAAAAAAAAAAAAAAAAAAAAAAAAAAAAAAAAAAAAAAAAAAAAAAAAAAAAAAAAAAAAAAAAAAAAAAAAAAAAAAGAAAGTTCGCTACACGGGTCTCATCGAAAGTCACGGGTTTTCATAAGTGCTTTAAAAAATAATGTCACAAATATGCAAGTACTTGGCATTATGCAATGTTGAGTATATTTCCGTACGTGAGTCAAGTTAAGTCGCTTTACGCGTGAGGAATCACCGACCTGTCACCGCTGACTTGATTCTTAAAGACTTTCTCACTTTACTCACCAAATGTCTTACTCTTAGTGCTTGTTTCGATTGTGAGAGTGTATCTGAATATGGGGCACATAAGTTCGCAAACTAAAATTGTGGCATGAGTAACTTACTAGGTTACATGGTGACTGTCCTTGGCTCAAGTAATACGAAAGTGCCACAAACCAAAAAGGAGACTGGAAGTACCGAGTGTTTAAGAGGACAAACATATTGGTAATCGTTTTTGGATCACTGTTCATAACTTAATAATAAATGAATTCATTTCTCAAATTTTGGGCTTATGTAAATGCTAATCTGATCTGATCAGTAGTAACCAAGTAATATGTGAATAATGAATAAATTAAGTTAACTAGTGTTTAGATTAGTTTTTTATTCTGTAATTTTTATTCTGATTTATTTTCCATTTTATTGAGTCAAAATAGTATTTTCATAAGTTCTTATTGCACGAGAGATCCTACTTAAATTCTGATGAGTATATGTTTTGCTGAATTCATTCATGTGAATTCTTGATGAGGTTATGTGATTTGTACAAAAGAAGATTTTCTGATATGGACATTAATTTGTTTAAGTTTAGAAAATGATCTTTTAAGTGTTATGTGAAAAGTCAAAGTTATTTGAAATCTCACAAGTTTAAGTTGTTACTAGTTACGAATTCAATTAATACCTTGGTGACATTTTAGGGTTTGACAATGGAATGACCTCCCTTGATCTTTTGTTAGAATCTTTGTTATTTCGTATCTGTTAACCCCAATTCTGTGTGTTTTTAGCTTGAATTTACTGCATTATTATGCTTTTGCTCTTAATGCGTTAATGAGTTTTTAGTAAGTGTGTAGTGTTCAGGTTAAGAAGATAAAGTTGGAGTGCTGATTTTTGCAAATTCAGTGTTATTCATACGGATGATATTGTGGAGACAACATATTTGGTGTGAAGTGACAATATTGTGATGCAGATATGAGCACGTGAAGAAAGAATACATGAACTTGCTTTTGGAGTATTTATTTACTTTACAATTCATGTATTTAGTGAAAATAATCAGATTTGATACTTGTTTCTTTTGATTTTCGTATCTTGACTTATGACATGATTTCGGAAACCTTACAAAGTTCTTCATTGGATTTTTGGACTATTCATTGTTTGTTTGTTTGTTTTGTAGACGGCTTCTAATATGGGACTTAAGTGTTTCAAGATGGTTTGCCGTCAAGCATCTCAGTGATTAGAGAAATGTTCTCCGTATCATGGTCATGATTGGTAACGCTGTTAATATGACAATTGATTATTTTCAGGTTTGTTGATGGTTGGTTTTACACTTTGGGGTTCTTTTTATTCAAGATTATAATGTTTGTCAAATACTTACATTATGATGATGATTTTGGTTGATGGAACTTCTTGGTACAAGGCATGAACAAGTTGCTTTTAACGAGTTTTTGCTATGTACAGGATTAGGTAAACAGTCACGTCGTGGAAAATTTCGTGATGGAAAATCTGGAAATTTCCTGAGCTTGAAATGATTTCTCCCGAACTTAGCTGTATCTGGAACTTTCAAAGTCCTCTAACGAAGTTAGCAAAACTATTTTCGTTTTGTTCTGTTTTAACGAAGATAACTTCTATCTTCGTTCAGAAAGTTAGAATTTGTTTTGTTCCAGTTGTTCTTACGAAGGATAACTTCGTTACCTAACCGACCTGTTTTAACCCGTTTTTACCAACTATATAAATACAAGGTTAATTTCGTTTTATTTTTTTACACTTTCATAATTATTCAAGAAAACGAATTTAATCCTCTTCTTCTGCTAAAACCCCTTCCCTATTATCACTCAAATCACTTGATTTCACTCGATCTTCTGCTTGTTGTTTCGATTAGTGTTGCAATTAGTGATTCAGGTATATTATCGAGTATTCTCATTCACAAATCCCCAATTCTAACTGGTTATTTTGCCCAATTTTTGCAAGAACTTAATCGGTTTTTATAAAAATTTAGATTTTTAGGGTTTAATTTCGTTTTGAGATTTTAACCCATTGAATCTTTAATTCGTCTGTTAAATCGAAGTGGGTTATGCTTCAATTACTTGATACAAATGTTTTGTATTTGATTTCGGGCAAATCGATTGTTAACCAATTTTTATCAAATCGAATGTTTGAACTTGGGACGAGGTGCTGTTCAGAGTGTTTTTACGAACTTATTCTTCGTTCAGTGTCTACGAACTTAGGTTCTGAGCAATGCTTTCGAATTTAGTCTCTGTTTCCAACTAACGAATTTAGGAGTTATTGTTAACTAACGAACTTAGTTATGTTTTTATTTTAGCATGCTATCTTCGTTTATTGTTAACTAACGAACTTAAGCCCTATTTTCGTACAGATTCTTTTTACGAACTTAAAGAGTAATGTCGTACAGTTTTAACTTACGAAATTTTTGATTAAGTTCATCCAAGTCTGCCACTCATTTATTGTGCTAATCTCGTAATTGTTTTTATATTGTGATTTGTTTTACAGAAATGGCTCTTGCTCCGCGTCAATTCATTAAGAAGCACAATCTTGCTCTAAATCTTGATCCAGATCAACATAATTGCGACCATTATCATGAGATGTTTGATTATATCGCTCGCTCAAGGCTTTCTTTTGCATTTTGTGATTCACCAAGACTCATTAGGCAGTATATCGATGCTTTCTGGAGGACTGCTCATGTGGTTATGGTTAATGGTCATAGTTTTGTTCGTGCTACTGTCGAAGGAATTACATTTGATTTCAATGCTGCAATGCTTCGTGATATTCTGCATTTAGGTGAAGAACCAGACGAAGCAGTGGAATTGGCTTATGAGTTTGAACTTATTCGTCGATGTTTTCAGAGGATGGGCTATGTTGGTGAAATTAAACTTCCTTTTGACAAAAGTGGATTTCAAGGACGATGGAGATATCTTGCTTACGCCTTGTTGGTATGTCTGAGCAATCGTAAGGCTGGATTTGATCAGCTTTCTGCTCAGATTTCTTCGCAGATGGTTGCCTTGGTCTATAATCGACCTTATCCTTTTTCAGCATACTTCTATCAAGAATTTATTGATCAAATCAATGCCAAAGCGAAAAAGAGATTTCTTTTATATCCTCGCTTTGTTATGGCAATCGTTAGACATTTTTGTTCGAACTTGGTATTTGATCAAGGTCCTCGCTATATACCACATGCTTGGCCTTTACGTCTATTTGCTGATCTAGAAGCCAACACTCGAAACGTGGCTGGTCTTAATGATCCACCACTTTTTGGTCATTTGATTGATCCAAACTATCGATCCCGTCTTGAGGATGATATGTTAGTGGATGATGTTGATGATTCTGATCATGATGATGAAGATGATGATGATGATGATGATGATGATGATGATGATGATGATGATGATGATGATGATGATGATGATGATGATGATGATGATGATGATGATGATGATGATGATGATGATGATGATGATGATGATGATGATGATGATGATGATGATGATGATGATGATGATGATGATGATGATGATGATGATGATGATGATGATGATGATGATGATGATGATGATGATGATGATGATGATGATGATGATGATGATGATGATGATGATGATGATGATGATGATGATGATGATGATGATGATGATGATGATGATGATGATGATGATGATGATGATGATGATGATGATGATGATGATGATGATGATGATGATGATGATGATGATGATGATGATGATGATGATGATGATGATGATGATGATGATGATGATGATGATGATGATGATGATGATGATGATGATGATGATGATGATGATGATGATGATGATGATGATGATGATGATGATGATGATGATGATGATGATGATGATGATGATGATGATGATGATGATGATGATGATGATGATGATGATGATGATGATGATGATGATGATGATGATGATGATGATGATGATGATGATGATGATGATGATGATGATGATGATGATGATGATGATGATGATGATGATGATGATGATGATGATGATGATGATGATGATGATGATGATGATGATGATGATGATGATGATGATGATGATGATGATGATGATGATGATGATGATGATGATGATGATGATGATGATGATGATGATGATGATGATGATGATGATGATGATGATGATGATGATGATGATGATGATGATGATGATGATGATGATGATGATGATGATGATGATGATGATGATGATGATGATGATGATAGATGATGATGGCACCAAGCCCAATTCATGTAGGTACAAGTACTGTTGGTACTTCAGGCCCTACTTCTTCCAGAGGTCCTAAGAGAACATTGGATGCTCTTCTTACTTATACCAGAGCTAAGCGTGCACGAATTACTGAGGTTACTTCAGTATCTATTCCTGATTATCCACGATCAACTGCTGCTGCTATTCCTGCTGTCTCTACAGCACAGGTTGCTTCTGTTGCTGCTTTACCTGTATTGCCCAGATTGCCTATTATTCCTCCTCTTCCTTCAGATTATTCACTAGTTCGGCGTATCGATATTCTTCAGGCTCGTGTTGATACATTAGAGTCTGATCTTACGGATGTTCGAGCTGCTTTGACCTTTTTAATAAACTGGGTCAAGAATCAAGGGGGAGATGTTCCTGAAGAAGTTTGCAGATTGTCAGTAGTTCAGCCAAGACGTCAGAATGATGATGATGATGATGCTGATAATGCTGGTAATAGGATTGATTCTCGCCCAGTTTCTGACAAAGGAAAAGGTGTTGAGACTCAGGGGGAGACAGGAGGGGATACTACCCAGGTTGGTACTTCTGGTGCGGGTGGATCAAGTGCTCCTCGTGATGCTGAAGTTGTTGAAGCACTTGACTCAGGTAATTCTTCGAAATCGATTGATTATTTAAGTGATGATCAAGTTGAAGCTGAAACTGAACGATTAAAGCGTGAAGTTAAGGCAAAATTTGGACATGACTGTAATACTGAAGAAAATGCTTTTCATTCTGTATTTGATACCTTATTAGATAAACAGCAAAAAGCAGAAACTGAAAGAGAAAAAGAATTACAGATTCAAAAGCAAACAGCCTTGGAATCTGATTCTGATTCTAATTCAACTTATGATTCTGATAAAGATTGATAAAGTGTATATTAGGTTGCATGTAATAAGTTTACGACATGTAAATGTAATCTATCTTATTTCAATGCAATTATATTTCATCTTTATTATTATTATCATGATTATTCATTGTATTCTGGTGTTCATTTTGTGTAATCTTAATAGATGATACAGATGATGCAGAATAATTCCTTGATGGTGATGAACTTGAGGAAGGTGAGTTTGTTCCTGAACCAGATCTAAACATATTCAAGAAACCTTATGGGTTTGATGATGTTTGGGACTCAATTCCTGAAGATCCATCTATAGAAGAAAGAAAAGTGTTAGAGTTAAAGAGAAAAGAAGTTAAGGAAAGAATGCTTCAAGCTTCAATTAGTAGCACCGCTAAAGTTTTAAACTTTGTGGTATATGCTAAGGTTGATGATGCATTGATTCCTTTCCACTGGGAAATTAACTTGACAAGACCTTTTGATCCAAATGATTATCCAGTTCCTCTCAGAGAAGATGATCCACTGCAAGAGATTGATCGACTTGTGCCTGGGCAAAGAATTAATGAATATATATTCACATGGGATACTATGAAACCCATTATGTATTGGACTCACATCTCAGATAAAGATGCTGCAAAATATAAGATGATAATCTGGAGTTGGTTCTATGATGAAGAATTGAAGCTGTTCGTTCTTAAAAGACCAGAAGGTTGTCAGTATTTAGCGTGGCGTGAGAGACACTTCAGAAGCTTGTGTGAAGAAGATTTACATGAACTCGGAAATAATTGGATTATCAATCCAAGTGGTTATGGTCTTGCTGATGTGGTTGGTAAGAATCTTCATGAAGATTTCAAGTTGAGATTGAATATAAAAGGTTCAGAGAAACCAAAGTTTCATATTGAACCAAGACGGAAGAAGAAGGTGGTTAAGCCAGATAAAAGCGTTGAGTATATTCAACATGATATCAAGTGTATGATCAAAGTCCCTGCCAAGAAGTGGGCACAAGATGTCTTGGATAAGATGGATAATTGGGAGATTGATCGGAATTCTGGTGAAGCCAAGATGTATGCAGACTCGAAGAAGAAGATGTTGTTGAGAAGGATGTATGATCTAATGCAGTTGGTTAACTTCTCAAGAAATGATCAGAGAAAATTATACGATACTGAATGTTCATTTTTACCATTTTGGAAGAATGAAGAGGGTCGATATCGTAAGATTCTCCAAGTCTGCTTACACGAAAATATCCATGCAAATAGCAAACGATTGTTATTTGATGGATGATAAAGTTTTTTTTTGAAGACTGAAGAAATCGAAGATGCTGCTGTCAAGGGGGAGTTTGTTGATGCATGTTGATGTGACAACAGCAACTTAGATTTAATTAGACTTTTAGGTTAAGACATTATGTTACTTTATGTCTTATTTATATATGTGTAATTGATAGATTATGGACTTCATGTTTTGGTAATGATCGATTACATGTTTTGGTGTTATATATATTGTTTATATATGATGTTTGTTATGTGTGTTATACAAGTACAAACATAATATATGTTAGGTTCCTTGTACATGAAATACTTGAAAAATAACTAGGCATAGATGCTGATGGAAGTAAGTACTAACGAAGATAATCTTCGTTAGGAACAAACGAAGATAATCTTCGTTATATGGGCTGGGCTGCTAAGTTCGTAAGAACAAAGCCCAGCAGGCCCAATATCGATCAGAAACATATATATATGAATGGAAACCCTAAATTGAAAAAATGGGTTCAACTCACACACATCTCTAGCGACTAAGTTCGTTTCTAACATTTAGAAAACGAAGATAGGTTACATACGGCTGATTATATACTTATAATTAGCAATATATTCGATAACTAATCAAACTAGTTATCTCGTGAGGATTCCGCACTCACGACATAACAATAGACGATCTCGAGAGCGATCTGTAGCTATCGAGGGACTCACAGGCACTGGAAGAGGAACTGTCCCAAGTATCTTGCCGAGTTGAATGTGAAGAAGAAGCAAGCTAGCAGTGCTAGTGCTTCAGGTATCTTCACTATTGAATTATTTTCCTTTACTAAGCGTAAATCATGGGTTTATGACACTGGCTGTGGAACTCATATCTGTAATGAATTACAGGCACTTAGGAAAAGGAGGAAGCTGAAGCCCGGAGCTTTGCAGCTGTTCGTGGGCAATGGTCTACCAGCACCTATTGAAGCTATTGGAGAATATCATTTAGTTCTTCCTCCCGGATTAATTATTGTTTTAGACAATTGTCATTATGCGCCATCTATTACTAGAGGTGTAGTTTCAGTTTCAGTGTTAAAACACAACAGATTCATTAATGTTTTTAATGATAATGGTATTTCAGTTTCTAAAAATAATGTTCATTATTTTGATGCTATTGATAATAATGGTATTTATGAAATTGATATGCGTGGTTGTGATTCACTAAATGATAATTCAATGTATAATGTTAGCAAAAGAGCCAAGACTAACTTGGACTCTACCTATTTTTGGCATTGTCGTCTTGCACACATTGGCAAAAATCGCATTGAAAGACTCCAACGTGAGGGGATCTTACAATTAAATAATGAATCGTTTGATAAATGCGAGTCATGTGTTTCCGGCAAAATGACTAGAAAACCTTTTCTGCATAAACTGGAGAGGGCTAAAGATCTTCTTGGACTCATTCATACCGATGTTTGCGGCCCATTTAGACATGTGTCAAGAAAAGGAGCTAGCTACTTCATAACTTTTACGGATGATTTCAGTCGTTATGGTTATGTTTACTTGCTTAAACATAAACATGAAGTGTTTGAAACATTCAAAGAGTTTAAAAATGAAGTAGAAAATCAACTCGGCAAAACCATCAAGATTCTTCGTTCAGATCGAGGTGGTGAATACTTAAGCCAAGAGTTTAAGGATTATCTGAAAGCGTGTGGAATTGTCCAACAGCTTACTCCTCCATACACTCCTCAACATAATGGAGTGTCTGAAAGGAGAAATCGAACCTTGCTAGACATGGTGAGATCTATGATGAACCTTACAACTCTCCCAATTTCGTTTTGGGATTATGCTCTAGAGACTGCTGTACGCATTCTCAATATGGTTCCAACAAAAAAGGTTGACAAGACACCATATGAATTATGGCATGGAAATATCCCTAATCTGTCTTACTTAAGAGTCTGGGGATGTGAGGCACTTGTGAAGCGCGATACGCCTAACAAACTTGGACCCAGAACTACTAAGTGCATCTTTGTCGGATACCCTAAGGAAACGATGGGTTACGACTTCTATGATCCTGTCAAAAACACTGTTCGCGTTGCTCGATATGCTGAATTCTTTGAAAAGAATTTAGCTCAACCGAACAGTGGGAGGGTTGTAGAACTTGATGATACTCAAGAAGAAGACGTGTCACCTTCTGAAGCTCCCAACAATCATCAACTTGGGGGGGGAAATGTTCAAAGTGATGAACCTCAAGTCGATGATGATGAAGCGATTCCACTTCGTAGGTCCGTAAGGACAAGACGTCCTACTGACAGATTATGTCTGATGGTAGAAGAAAACGTTTTAGGAGATCTCGATGAGCCTCCAAATTTCAAAGCTGCATTATCAGATCCGGAATCTGACAAATGGCTTGAAGTTACGAAGGTGGAAATAAAATCCATGAAAGACAATCAAGTCTGGAGCTTGGTTGATCTTCCACAAAATGCTCAAACTGTTGGGTGTAAGTGGATCTTCAAGAAGAAGACGGACATGGATGGAAATGTACACACCTATAAAGCTCGTCTCGTGGCGAAAGGTTATACTCAACGTTTCGGTGTTGACTATGATGAGACCTTTTCCCCAGTTGCGGACATTATAGCTATTAGGATTCTCTTAGCCATAGCTGCGTACTATGACTTTGAGATATGGCAAATGGATGTTAAGACTGCCTTCTTAAATGGTTACTTGGATGAAGAAGTCTATATGGATCAACCTGAAGGTTTTATTGATCCAAAACATCCCAACAAAGTATGCAAGCTTCAAAGGTCTATTTATGGACTAAAGCAAGCATCAAGAAGTTGGAATAAGCGGTTTGATGAAGAAATCAAAAAGTTTGGTTTCGTTCAAAATCCCGATGAGCCATGTGTA
>CM067168.1:98958646-99001146 GCA_034093135.1 Erigeron breviscapus | reverse complement strand
ACAAATATTTTTAGAAAAACTATTACTAAACTTAATTGTCGTGATATATATGTATTCGTACACATTTTTAATCAACGTTCAACAACATGTAATTTTTAACCAACACAACTATATATTATATTGTCGATTACTTCCTTACATTTTATCTTCACAATTTGTTCATATTATAAATATACTCTTACACATAACTCAACATCATTATACTATACACATTTTTAAAACACAAGTTAACAATGAAAATAATACTTTTTAAATACAACTACTATGCGGAAACAAATATAATTCATTCCGGACGTGCAACGCACGGGTCTTAAGACCTCGTGAGAACATATAGATCAATGATAATGAAATGTGTTCTCCTATACATCATTAAATTTATGTAATTTACATCACCAAGACATAATGCCGAAAAACATAAAGATATATGACTAATCATAAACTGATACGATACTTCTCTCAAAATTGATTGACACATATATATATATATATATATGTGTGTGTGTGTGTGTGTATTTTATGAATTTTACTGCATTAACTTTATCATGATTTGATTTTTATAATGACATCATATTTATTATACTTGTATTATTGAATGGAACACCCGAAGTGGACAATCTTTTTTGATGTACTTAATTTATGTATGTACAATGGACCATTTTTCTCAGTAAGTCGTATACTTTTTTGTATGCAACTAAGGGAGTGATATGAACCAACTGCTTCGTTTATAATATTTGTTCCATCAAACTCGCCTAAAGAAGAGAGATATGTGAAAACAGTGTACCCAGGCAGACACTCACTTCTCTCCTTCTGACATGACTGTTGGACCCAAGGTTTATCACTTCGTGCCTTATTCCCCATGCTTTTCGACTTAGAGGTGTCAAAACAATGTACGGTTTCGGATAGACTCCAAGCTGGCCCAAATGGACTTACTTTCTATTTCCATTGGGCGAGACATTTGGATCCTACTGAAAACATGGAGCTACAATCTCTTATGGACCTTCTGTTTGCTTTTCCGCCCCATGAAGGTCCTGATATTTGGTCTAATGACTTTTGTGTTTTGGGCTTCTTTTCGATTAAAAAATTGAGGTTAAAGCTGCAAGAGCACCGTGAGTCCCAAGTTGATACCGTATTTGTCTGGAATAAATGGGCACCTTCAAAAGTCAACTTTTTGTCCTGGCGTTTATGGTTGGGTCGTTTACCTTCCAAAGATAATCTAGTAAATCGAAATGTTTTTGTTCAATCCATGGTTTGTGATGTGTGTATTAGAAGAGGAATCATTGGAGCATGTTTTCGGTTCGTGTGTTATTGCTTCCTAGACTTGGGAGTTCGTAGCTTGCTGGTGTAAAATCTCCCCTTTCTTTTTTTTCTCGGCTAAAGACCTACCGATTTTCCATCAAACTCTAAGGGGAACCCCGAGTTGGAAACTCGCGGTTCACCTGGTGTTCATCACATCCATCTGGTGTCTGGAAGAATAGAAATAATGCCGTTTTTAACTCCAAAAGAGCTTCGATCAATAACATAAGAGAGGAAATCCGATATCTTTCGTTTATTTGGATCAAGCATCGGTCAAAATTTCCGGCTTTGTCTTGGGGAGATTGGTGTGATTTCACTCCTACATGTTTTTCTTGATTTGGAGTATTTTCTATTTACAGACTCTTTGTTGTATTCTTGCTGATGTATTGCTTTATGTGGCCAATGTTTTATTGGTTCCACTAAGATATGAAATTTAACTTTGTTGGCCGTTCAAAAAAAACCCTAAGAGAGTGATATCCACGTAACATATTTTAGCTTCAACCCAATGGGTAAGTGTTATTTTGGCACTATTTCTTTCATTATTCTTTGTACCTATAATTGGGACATTTACGAAGTATAAATGAACACGAACACTTCTTCTTTATCCTTCTAATTGTTATGAATAAAATATTTTTGATGAAAAAAGATATTTCCGAGTTTTGAAGAGAGGGCAAAGAAACTGAAAAAGAAAGGAGAACCTTACATTGCCAAGTTAGCAAGTGACAAGGACAGAATCATAATTCAAATTTATCGTGTTCACGATATGAACTTTACTTAATTATCATCTCATGAACCGCCGATATATACATATATTTTTTTTATATAAAAAAAGTGGTCCATTTACGCACCGCATCGTAACACGTTACAATTTTGTTTTAAGGCTAAAAGAGTGAGGCACATTTAGGGGTGGGGATATCCGCCATGTGACGCCATGTAAGCAACCAAGTATTGTTAAGAAAATGGGGAAGTGAGGCATATTTTGGGTGGGGGGACTTTGGACATGTGGCATCCATGTTTCTCCCACCAATTTTTTTTTTATACTTTTTACTTTCTTTTACTTTTTTACTCAAACTATTTTAAAATATATATATATATATATTACATAAAACACATCCATAATTAAAACATCCCACATAATTTAAAAATAAAGTCCATTACATAACAATACTTAAACAACTTAAATAAACCAAATTAAACATAATCAAGTCCAACACACAAATAAACTACGGGTCACGATACTTCTTCCTAACTTCTTCTTTCGCCTTCTCCATGATTGATCTATCGGGTTCATCAAGATAACTGTAGTCGGTACTCAACACTTTCAACTCCGCTAGCTTGATTTGAGTATTCTTTGATTCAAGCTTCTTTTCTCCAATCTTCATCTTTTGCTTGCCCATGTTGATCCGCTCCCTACTCGCCTCAAACAACCCATCCAACTTCATCGAGAGATTCTCAAATGTCTCCGAGTACCTAGCCACCCCTTTTCCCTTGCCGGACGAACTCGACGACCCTCCATGAGCGGCTTTCTTAGCCGCGTCTCTCCCGGACGGGCGCTCCGGGAACGCCGACTCATCCTCAGTAATGTCATTTAGATCAAAGTTGACACGTGCATCCGAACCTTTTTATACGAAACATAAAACATAAAACATGTTTGCAATTAATAAAACATAAAATATAAAAAAAAGGACCGAAATTATTATTTATTTATTTTTAAAATCGAATTAAAAAGAGAAAGGACCGAAATTTATACCTTGACTTTGTGGTTCGTTGGATGATGACGTTTTCGACCTTTTTGTGATCGGTTCTCCACGAGTTGCCTTAACATTAGTCTCGGTCACATAATGAAACTTCGACGACCATCTAATCTTATCCCAAATATCCAAATACTTGATAGGCGCCCTGTAAGTCCCTTGATACTCGGCGAGAGCTCTCTTAATCACATCCGCATCATTTGCACCACTTAGATGATTGCTCGCGTTGGTGAGACGAGTGTAGATTGAATTGAAGTTTTGGATTAATGGACGCATATTCCTCCATTTTGCACTAACTCCTTCCGCGTCACGATAATCTTCCGGCTTCTTTAAAAGTGTTCTCAAACCATCCGTTATCCTCAACCAATACGTCTTTTCTCTTTGAAAGTTACCTAAAAAATGCGTATTACTTTATGTAAATAACCGAATTTTATATACATATATACAAATAGTTGGCTAAAAAAACAAAAAATATAACCGAATTAAATATACATATATACATATAGTTGGCTAAAAACGTATACCTTCCTCCGGGTCTTCGGTAACCGATAGCCAAGCCGTGCATAAGGCCATTTCTTCCTCCTTTGACCATGGAATCGAGGGTGCTCTCAACCTTACTTCGCCGGGGCTTTCTTTTTGTGTGAACGCTTCTTGGGCTTTGAACCGCCGGCTTGGTTTTCGGGTTGAGTTTCTTGTACAATTTCAACATCGGGGGAAACGGGCCTTGGTGATGGTGGTCTTGACGATGATTGTCTTGGCGATGGAGTGTCGACAACTTGTTGTCGATCTAAAAAAAAGAAAGACATAATATTATATAAAAAAAGAAAGACATAATAAAAAAAGAAAGACATATGTATAAACTATATATAAACTATATAGTTGCAAAAAATACAATATATAAAGTTACCAAAAAATAAAGAAAGACATAATATTATATAAAAAAAAGAAAGACATATGTATAAACTATATATAAAAAGTAAAATACAATATATAAAGTTACCAAAAAATGAACCCGGCGTGTTTTGTGGTGGCGTAATCCCACCAAAACCGTATAAACCATCTTGTTGTGGCGCATAAAATGGTATAAAACCCGGCATTTGTGGTGGCGTAATCCCACCAAAACCGTATAAACCATCTTGTTGTGGCGCATAATATGGTATAAAACCCGGCATTTGTGGTGGCGTAGCACCCATTTGTTGGATCATTTGGAACAACATCGCGTTTGGTAGCATATTAGGATCGTTGACGTCTTGTTGATTTTGATTGTTAGGACGGATAAAACGATTATTATTATTATTAAAAGGGTTAAAGTTATTATTATTATTAGGAAACATTGTTAAAAAATGTAAAGAAAAGAGAAGAAGAAAAGAAAGAAAGAGTTAGATGAATGTGTAAAAGGAAGAGTGTATATATATAGATGGTAAAATAAAAATAAAAGGTAAAAAAAGTTTTTTTTTTATAATTAATAGCCGTTACCGACGGCACATTTTCTAGGAAGTTGAAAAAAGTTGGGCGATAGAATAATTCCGCCGGTTTGTGTTTTGGGGCGCAATCGGCATATGGGGCCGGTGTGTTGGCGAAATTTGGGCGACAAAAGGGGGATTTCCGCCCCACTCCATTTAGCCTAACAGAGAAAGGTGTGGAATATTTCCACCTTGAAGTACTTTTTTTATAACAAATATTTAGTAAACACGAAAATTTTCATGACATTATTTATTTGAGTAAATTTTATTTTTTTTATCTGTTTAAAGCAAATTAATTTTAAGAGCGATTTGTTTTCGTGATTTCGAATCAGAGTAGCTGAATTCCGTAACCAATAAAGTAGTTTTTTTAAGATTCAAAAACTGAACCAATGACTTCTAAAAAGTTTCATGCTTAACCAATGAAGTATATTAGCCAGCTAGTGACTACATTGAAGAATTACACTGACGGACTGACCACCAAAAGCTACAATGAAAACTTATTGTTTGATATTTCCTCTGTCCCAGTTTAAATGAATAGAATGAGTTTTAGATATACTTTTCATTCGCAACTTTCATTAAATGTTATATTATACAAACAAAAATATAAAAAACAAAAAACTCAATAATTCAAATTTGTACATTTAAATTGGGACATAAATTAAGAGTATTCCTTTAGAAGATAAGTTTTAGGCTAACATTTAGAAGATTCAATAAACTTGTCTATCTTCATCCTTTGCTCGCCGCCGCCATCAAAGGACGAGCGAATACCATTGGGTTCGACTCGTCCCTGATATTAATTAAAAAATAATGAGTTGTGTAGAATAAATATCCGGTTTCTGTTTTACTATATATATAAAAAAGGAAAGAGATTCCTCTCGTTTCTATACCAAATTGTATAATTAGTAAAGGTGAGTCCAAGACGAGTCCTTAGTACCGAGCTTGTTTAAGAAAATTAGTCTCTAAAAAATGTTTTGTTGATATGACTCTATCTACGACTAATCCTTAACCATGGACAGCCCCTTAATATCCCAATGAATCAGGCCTAGGAATAATATATAGCTAGCATATCCAAAATAGTTGTTGATTTTGTTTCGAATTGTTATTGTAATTAGTCTAATTATAAGGATTAAATTTTAAAATTTTGACATAAATTAAGAGTATTCCTTTAGAAGATAAGTTTTAGGCTAACATTTAGAAGATTCAATAAACTTGTCTATCTTCATCCTTTGCTCGCCGCCGCCATCAAAGGACGAGCGAATACCATTGGGTTCGACTCGTCCCTGATATTAATTAAAAAATAATGAGTTGTGTAGAATAAATATCCGGTTTCTGTTTTACTATATATATAAAAAAGGAAAGAGATTCCTCTCGTTTCTATACCAAATTGTATAATTAGTAAAGGTGAGTCCAAGACGAGTCCTTAGTACCGAGCTTGTTTAAGAAAATTAGTCTCTAAAAAATGTTTTGTTGATATGACTCTATCTACGACTAATCCTTAACCATGGACAGCCCCTTAATATCCCAATGAATCAGGCCTAGGAATAATATATAGCTAGCATATCCAAAATAGTTGTTGATTTTGTTTCGAATTGTTATTGTAATTAGTCTAATTATAAGGATTAAATTTTAAAATTTTCCCAAAACCCACAAGTGATTAAATATGACTTAAACCCAAAAATCCAAAAATCGAACCAAAATATTCCAAAACCGAAAACACCGAACCATTGATTTAAATAGAAACCCAACAGTATTAGTATTAAAAAACCGAATTGTTTCAGTTTTAGCCGACCAAAATCAAACCCCAAACCGTACTCACACCCCTAATTACTGTTGCTAGTATACTTGGTGTGTATGAATCTCATATGTACGTCTTCCTCCTGCTTAAAGCTCATTGGAAACTAAAATATCATGATACTACTATTTACACACACATATGTAACAAACCTATAATATCTTGTTCAGAGGATTAATATGTTTTACAGTTAAAAATTATTATAAACTCGATGAATTTAAGGTAAAAGGATCATATTAGCTAATTGACAATCGTTATACAAAACTTGATAAGATAAGAGACGATTTATGCAAGTAAACAATGCTTGTAAGAATAACTATATGCAGTTATGACCACATTTTAACGGAAGGCCAATCAGCCCCAAAATACAAAGGTATTGGTTTTTCCGAATTTCCGGTCCTATATATCTTTGTTTAACCGGCCCGATTCCTAAACCAGAGCAGAACCGACCCGATATTACATGGTGGGGTGGATGTTTATCTATGTAGCCGGCTTTCAATCTATGTAAATATACACTATTACTACTTCTATCAATGAAGACTCTTTGGCTCCCCTTAAGGCTCATTTTTCAATTTTCAGACGTTTCTTTATTTTTTCTGGTCCCACACATAGGACGCCAGTTTTCTCCTTCAATTCTATCACGCCTCTTCAATTTTTTTGTCAAGAACGCCCCTCGGGGCAATGTGTCGGGCGTTCCCGGGCTTCCCGGGGCGTTCCGGAGGTGAAAAGTGGAAAAAGGGGCGCCTCTCACACCTTGTACCGTTTAGTCTAACAAGACGAATTAGGTACTATAAATGTAACATGATATAACATGTTCAATTCTAAAATAAAATGCGCGCCCACACATTTTTTTCTTTAGTTCCAAGTATATTTTCATAAAGATAAACATATAGGGACAAGAAAACTAAAGGCTTTAATTATCAAACTACTATATATCACGTTCCAAAAGTTAAAATTACACAAAACAAATATATATATATACATATATAAAAAGAAGCATACTAATGAAGACAAACCGAAACATATTGCTAGTCTGTGCCACGTACTTGTCCCCCTGAAGAAAAATCGAGACAGATCCATATATAACTAGAAAGTATAAGTTGATCAAACAATTATAGCAAATTGAGTAGGCCCAGTAAATAAAAGCAAAAAACTACATTTCTTGTATTACATGGTATATATACTCATTTACGTGGACTAGTATCTTCCGGTTGTGTAACGGGTTTGCCACGTGGATGAGTATCAGAAGGATCAGCAACTCCAGTAGTAACTTTAGCAACATCAAGTGCAGAAGCTTCTGGTTTTTTAGAGACATAAATGACACTGTAGCCAATGCCAACAGCCATAAGGAAACCAACGATGGTCATTGTGGTGGCACTAAATGGTAAACTATGGCGTTGATGCAGAACGCCACCTGGGTTGTGCCCAGGTGGCCGTTTTGATGAATCAACGCCTAAGTTTTTCACTTCTTCAGGACTCATTTTGTGTGTATCTGCCGTTTTTTCCCAGTCTGCTTCTGATC
Source organism: Erigeron breviscapus (assembly GCA_034093135.1). Lineage (NCBI taxonomy): Eukaryota > Viridiplantae > Streptophyta > Magnoliopsida > Asterales > Asteraceae > Erigeron > Erigeron breviscapus. Next base: position 98,993,325 of record CM067168.1, on the reverse strand, counting down.
CACCACCCAATTTTTACTACTTTTCCTTTTCTTCTTTCGGTATATTATGTGTTTCATCTTTTGTGAATTGTGTTATGGAAGTTTTAAATTGTTGAATGAGAGTGAGACGGTGTTGCCACGTTTTTGTGTAGGTGTGCTAGAGATACTTGGGTTGATTGACGCGTTGCATTCGGTTGAACCACGTGTGGTCTCTAATAACTAACAAATGATATATATACTCATTGTCATCTTAAATGTATTGGTACAAATTTTTTAAAAGGTTTTTTAAAAAGATCATCATATATATTCTTATTTTACCAATTAATTTTAGTAAAGAACTAGTTTTTTTATTCCGCGCGTTGCCGCGGAATACGTATACTATACGACAAAGATTATGTCAAATATTCGAACCCAAAACTTAAAAAAGACAACTAAACATGTAGCAATAACAATAAAAAAATGTAAAATAATAATAAGATGTATAAAAACATAAACAATAACTATATTAATGCTATAGATGTTACATGCATGTAACATGTAATGATGATGAAAGTTATTATATATTAAAAACATTATTTATATAAAAAGACATATCAAAATAATCAAACCAAAAGTAAACTGGAACTGTGTGAAAGTTGTTTGGTGAAAATCCAAAAGTTTAGTGTCAAGAAAATGAAAACAAAAACTTTGATGAATGACAAAAATTATAAGATAGAGACTTTAAAGTGCTAAAATGAAAAATTGACAAAAAAAAATAATTATTATATGCTATAAGAACTTGTACATTACATGCATAAAGAACGTGTAAACTTGTACAAGTTTTTTGTATACAAACATAAACAATAACTATATTGATGTGTTAAATGTTACATGGTAACGATAATAAAAGTTATTATATGTTAAAAACGTTTATATATATATAAAGACAGATGAAAATAATCAAAACAAAGTTTAAAAGTAAAACCGTAACAATGTGAAAGTTGTTTGGTGAAAATCCAAAAGTTTAGTGTCAAGAAAATGAAAACAAAAACTTTGATGAATGACAAAAATTATAAGATAGAGACTTTAAAGTGCTAAAATGAAAAATTGACAAAAAAATAAATTATTATATGCTATAAGAACTTGTACATTACATGCATAAAACGTGTAAACTTGTACATTTATGTGCTATAAGAACTTGTACATTACATGCATAAAACACTTGTACATTCCTATAAGTTTTTAGTATAGTTATAATTTCATAAGAACATTATAATAAATCTAATTAATTGGAACATCGAACAAAATTAACCGGCCGTCGTCCATCAAACATGTCGTACACTAGTTTAAGATAATAAGGGAAGAAAAAAAAAACTCTTTATCGTTAGAGGCGGTCCCGGAAAAAAATCTCAGAGTGGGCAAAATTAAAAAATCTATGAAAAATAAATCTAAAAGGGGGCAAAATGTTAAAAATCTATAAGAAAATTTTAAAAACCCATGAAAAATTTAAAAATACATGACAAAATCTAAATTTCGAGGGAGGCATTGGCCTCCTTTGCCCCCATGTAGTACCGAACATTATTTAATTTGTAAATGAACATAAATAAATGAAAACAAAGAACTATATATGAAAGCATCGAAGAGAAAGTTCTCCTCACATGACTCTTAGGAAATGTGAAATGATTACCGTAAAATATGAATATGTTTTGAAAAGAAAGAAAGAAAGAAACTGCTCAGTGCCGTCTTCCGCGGGTTTTGAGCCCAATACCTCGACGGTGTATGGGGGAGGTTAAGATGTAGGCAGACCTTACCTCTACCTAAGTAGAGAGGCTGCTTCCATTTTCTACCTAAATGGTAGAAAAGGCCCTCCAACCTTTGCATGGGATGAGGATCGAACCCATGACCTCTGTCTCCAGAGGCTAAGGTGTTTACTACTGATCCAACCATGTTGCTTTAAAATATGAATATGTTTGACCAACAACATAAAGCTAATCGTAGATGTTGAACTAACAAATGTTCAAAATACACGCTAGCTATAGTATATGGAAATATGGAAAGATCAACAACCAGTTTGATAAAGCCACAGCCAAGATGATCAATTGTTGTATCCTTGTTATTAAGGCTGTATACCTGTATAGCCGTGTAAGGTTAATTAAAACAAACTCTTGTTTATATTTAAGTTAAAAGGTTGACTTATAAAAAATTAAAAGAAAAGTGTAAAATAACTAAAACTCATAACGTTGTTGATTTACCACAAAAATGATTTAGTGGTTGAATATATCAAGATAAAAAGTTAGGATATAGTCACGGTGATTTATTAAGCCTGTGCTTATAGGAAGGAGGGTCTTGGAACTTCTTCCTTGACAACTCAACGTCACATCAATCAAGACTCCCCTCAGGACTCTCCCTACCTATAAAGAAAAACTTCTTGGAACTTCTTCAAATATTTTATTATTTAAACACATAATTAAATAAACAATTTTATTAGAAGAAAACTAAAAAACAGAAGAAAACTTATCCAGACCCCCATTTCTTGCGTCCTCTAACTTCTTGGTGGAGAATTTTTTGTGGGACGCTCGAAGAAAGAAGCCCGCTGTCTATAGCGTCCAACTTCTTAGTGTCAAAGGACGCACCTCCAAGAAGTTTATAAGCACAGGCCTTAGTTGGACCGAATAACCCGAATAAAGAAAATCTCATACATTTATTGGTTTATCATGATTTATTATCCTAAAATTTCTATGATGATTTGAAACATATGTATGATCCACGCTAACAAATAAAGTCTTAAAAAGTAAATCCTAAGGCCTCTGCCAACCCTAGCCTCATCTTCACCTCTCCCTAACTGTCACATCAGCTTTTCTCTCTCCTAAATCACTTCTTCCTCGCTCACTACCAACCCTACCTCTTCCTCATCCTCTTCCACAACTTTTATTTATTTATATTTTATATTTATCTTAAAATAACATAAACTTAATTTTATTAAAAAAACATTACATTAATAAAATAAAACACATTACAACTAAAATTGAAACAAATTACATAATTCAAACATTACAATTAAAATTAAAACTAGATAAAATTAAAACATTACAACTAAAATTAAAACTACATTATTAAAACTACATAAAACTACTCGTCGTCTTCCTCGTCCTCGTCGGCCTCCTCGTCGTCGTCGGCATCGGCATAAAACCTGCTCCCAAACTTTTCTTGCAAGTATTTTCGATATGACATGTGCGCCTTCAAATCTTTCCTCGACAAACCCGTTGGAATCGGTTTTGCCAAAAACTTCATGGCATCCCTAACCTGGGCCTGTTCCAAAGCTTCCTGTTGCATTCGAACATACGCAGTAATACTTTGGGCCGCTTCCGAACCCGATGACCGGTTAGATGTTGCATCAGACGAACTAGACAACCTACGGCTTACGTTGCGACCCGGTGGTCGCCTAATCGGGTCCTCACCAAATAACCCTTCAAATGAGGGACCCGTTTGATTTGGAGTCGCACCACGTGGTGTATCATCGGCAGTCAAATCTACTGCTGGAGCCGGTTGCCTACTCGTCGAGGCGTTGTCGTTCCAAAAGTTGACCACAGTTTGAAGATGCTCAAAGCACTTCTGGTAATGCCAATGTTTCTCCCCTGTTTGTTTCTTGTACAAGTCTATGGCCGCTTGGGCCACCTGTTTGTCATCCGTCCCGCTTTGTCGACCGTGCATTTTCCGGGTTTTGTTGTTGTTGTTGTTGTTGTTGTTGTTGTTGTTGTTGTTGTTGTTATTGTTGTTGTAGTACTTGAAATTCGAACGCCATTTGAGCTTGAACTAACGCCATTCTTTGAGTATCGTTCCAATTGTTACCCATAGTTGGATTGTAGTTCATGGTGTTATAAAATGGTTGTGAAAATGGGTTAACCATATAACTTGCCGGAGGACCCATAGGGGGGTGGGTTGGAGGAGCCAGAAGGGTGGCTTGTTTGGCTTTGATTGGTTGATGACATTGCCGGTTGCGGGTAATCGAGAATTTCTTGCCTATCGTTAAAGGCTTGATTTTGGTTTACGTTTTCGTTATTTCGAGACATGATTAGGTGAAGATTGAGAAATGATTTGAAAGAGTATATGTGTGTGTGTTGTTTGAAAGAGTAATGTGTGTGTGTGTTTGAAAGAGTGAGTAGTATTGTTTAAATAAAAGGTGGAAAAAAAAGGAAAGAAAAAGAATCGACCGTTTCATTCAAATTTGAAAAAAAAATTGTTTTTTTTTGTTTACGTTGCAAACGGGACCCACCAAGACTCATCTTCACTCGACGCTGGAAGGAAGGGGCAGGAAGAACGAGGTCCACACCGAGCCGCTGCCAACCCAGGACGACTGGACGAGGTCCACGCCGAGTTCTAAGACGGCGCGTTGGCATGTGCCTAAGAATAATTAATGTCATAGAAAATTGAGCTATTATCATAGTGGCTCGTCACTTCGTCAGTAATATGTGTGAAGATAAAAAATCAAATGAATGAAACCAATAGGAAACGAATTATGTTCATTAACCATGAAGATATTGGGGCCAGAACCGGCCTGCCCAAGGACCGGATTTTGTGTTTTCGAAAATACAAGACCAGTGGTTAAATCCATGGGTTTTGGGATTTATCGGGTGACCCGTCCGTGAGAACCGACTTTCAATATATATAATATTTCCATAAATTTGGTATTACAAATTTTCCCGGAAGGAGGCAAGTGGTTAAGTGGGATATTAAATCTAGTATTAGGCCGATCAGAAAGGGAAGAAAAAAAAAGTATTAGGATATACATCGTGTTGTAGACGTCGGCAAAGGTTGAAAAATATATAGAGAAACAGAAAGCAATATGTCGACCAATGATGTTAAGTTGCCACGAGTTACGGTTCGATTTTAGTTGAAAGGTATTACCTTTTCGTGTGTGTATATATATATCGTGAATAGGAGATACTAGAAAATAAGGGGTATGTTTGGTTGGATACGAGAATTTCATTATTGGAAGCATGTGGGGACTGGGGACTGTTATTTCTATTTATGTTATCTTTTCCAGTTTGTTTGCCTATGGTGCAAGACCAACCAAGTTGCCTTAGGAAAATTCTTCTATTTTTAGTGAGTGACGGACAAACATAAGCAAAATTGACTTAGCTATAATAGGTTATTGAAAACGTTCGGAAATTGTTTGTAAATTGTCTATTTATTATGTAAGACCTTCAAAAGAATATCATCAGAAATTTTATTTTGAAAACTAAAAAGAAGGCTTTCACTGTAAAAAGGATTGCTAATTTTAAATTTACATTGTGCGGGTATTAGTATGTATGTATGATGTATATGTATAAAGTAGTTTTAAAATGATGAAAAAAATGATGAATTATTATTAAAAAATGTTAACGTAATAACGTGACGATAGTAATGAAGAAAATAACTAGGGTGCCATTCGGAGAGGCGTAAGACATGGTCTTAAAAGTCATAAGTTTATTTACTGTTATTTTCGGCTTATAGAAATGTATTTTCCTACTTAAAGACACTTAGACATTTGGAGCCTAAGGTCTCCAGCTCATTTTCTCGACTCATAATTTATAAAACTTTGGAAAGAATAAATTTTGCAAAATAAATAATATTATATTGCCTTTAAAAAAATAATATTAAACTAATAAGTAAGTGAGTAACACTCAATGCCGTCCTCTATTAATTTTTAGTCTTTTAGTCCCAACATCATGACAATGTATGAAGAGGTTGAAATACAGACAATTTTATATTTGCTTAAGGTCGAGAGGTTACTTCCGGGTTTCATTTAAGATAGAAAAAGACATTCGATTTTATAAAACAGAATGATGAAACTTTTAACCTTTATATTAACAGGTAAAAATATTAATCATTTGATCCAATTTGCTAGCTCTAAAACAACAATATAAAGTGAAAAATATTAATTATTGATAAAGTCTTTAACTTTGAGATATTCTGTTAGTATTCAAGTCTCCTTTTTTTACAGTGTTCTATTTTAACTCATCAGTACATATAAGTACATATAAATAATACGTAACTTTCTATATAGAAAGTAATTGTTTGTTTCTATATATTTTTCCACATCATATTAATTTCAATTTTTAACAATTTAACACTGAGAAGTGATATAAGGAAACATGCTTTTATTAGACTGTCTCCAATGCTTCAATTGGAGAGGAAGCATTTGGTGAGGTGGAGGAAGCATTTGGAAGGATGGAGTGGAGAGGAAGCATGAAGGGGAAGCACATACTTGGCCAAGTGCACTCAAATGCATCCACTAGTAGGCCCCACATGAATTATATATAATTTTTTATTAAAAAAAAGCCACATGCTTTATTAAAAAAAAGCCACTAACGGCTCTTTGAAATTTTTTTGAATTTTTTTTATTTTTAATTAAGTTTTATTTTGATTTCATTAAGTTTTATTTTGATTTTTAATCTTAGTTCTACTTTAATTTGAATATTTGTATTTTACTTTTTTTAGGAAAATGTAATTTTTTTTATGTAATGCAAGTTTATTTAGGAAAATGTAATCTTAGTTCTACATTTATTTATTAAATATTTTTTAAGATTACAAAATAAAAGTTTTTAATCTAAAATTAAAAAAGAAATGATGATGTGGAAGAGAGAGGTTGCATGTGGAAATGATGGGTTGGAGTTAAAAAGAGGAGAGAGAATGCATGTAGGAAGGATGAGTAAAAAGCTGATGTGGCAGTGATGACTAGGATGCATGTAGTAAATGCAGGCCGTTGCATTGCGGGTAGTCTTATGACCTTTGTCATTTCTTAGCATGTCCCTATCTTTAACTTAGCCGTTAGTATACGAGCCATGCGCACCGCACCAGCGAATATCGTTTTGGACCACTCAAAATTTCAAACTTCTATCCTTTTCCTATAGGAGGTGATATTCGTACCACACAATTTGATAAATCTACCATAACTGTGCATTAAATACTTGTACAGTATGTTATGAGATGTGTACAGTGTGGTAAATTTATCAAATTATATGGTACAAATATCAATTTTCTTTTCCTATAAGAAAATACGGAGTATAAACTATAAGGGGAAATGGGAGTGGTCACCCCTTCCCCAATCTTTACCACTTTTTCACATCATCACTAACCAATAAAAACCTTCCACCTCAATTTTACCCAAACTTCCCCAATCTTCCCCAAATCACTGACGCCACTTTCCCCAAACTTTCCCAAATCTCCACCTCATCATTTTTATTTCACTTATTTTCAATACTATATATTTTTAAAAATTATATAAACTAAAACAATTTTATATATAAATACAATCAGAAAAAAAGAAGTAAAAACATTGTAGAAACACGTGAAGGACGTGTTCCCAGATCGTTTAACACGAGATCTACGATCATAGACAGGCGGAATCCGTCTATAATCGTCGTTAGGGTTTATATGAGGAACACGAAGATAACAACAACAAAATAGCTACGAATTTACTGATGAATAGGAGATAAAAACAAAGAATTCATTTATCATTAGTCGAATGATTACAAGAATAAATCCGTTTAAAATACATCTCAATGATTCCGGATTACAATCAATCGAGACGACTCTTGATAATGAATTACATGGTGGCGGAATGGCGGGGCATAGATCTCTACCCCGATCCCTATGGACGACCTCTGTTGCAACTAAAATCCTCTGAAATCTGAAACCTAAGTCCTATATTTATAGGTACAAAATTGACATTTTTTTAAAAATGTCAATTTTACTAATAAAAATGATAATAAATTTTGAATTTTAATATAATTATGGCGTATTAAGAGGTTAAAATATAAACAGTTTATCTTTTTTTAAGATAAAAAGATTATTTTAATGTTCTATTTAAAATAAAAAACGACCTCCGACCTCATAAGACATAAGGATACTTACTCCGACCTTTATTTCTAGCGGCGTTGTTTTTTCATCTACACAACTATAATTCTAGAGGAAGTTAAGAAACTCATTCTGGTAACAACTTTGTCTTCAACCTTATGAGAAAAAATCATGTCTCTAAAAACAATATATAATTGTATGTAAACAAGAAATGTCACATATATGCAACGGTAAATTTACATGCAAGTTTTGTATGTCGCAACTCCCATTTATTGATTGTTGGTTTCTAAAAACAATATATAATTGTATGTAAACAAGAAATGTCACGTATGTGCAACATTAGATTTACATACAAATTTTATAATTAAAAAATGTCTGTATACAAAACATCAGTGGCAAAAAAATTAAATGAATTATGAAATTTACAGTAGTAATTCTTAATAAGTATTATGTTAAATCAACTACAAAAGAAAAGTGTTCATAGACATACATGGTAGAAATAATCATCATTTTCTTGGTCACACAAATTTACCCATATATGGCCTTTACTTGTCTAGTCGATCGGGATAAATGAATCAAATCAATCTAGGAAAAATAGCTTGAGATTTTTTAAGTTGTTTAAAATTGACGAATAACGGACATCATACTTTAGTTGATAGTAGATTATTCTTTATTATCATATATACAAATCTTCGATAGATAAGATAAGACTAATTTTACAACCAAAATAATAAGAATAATGATAATAAAATAAAGCTCTATGCTACGTAAAGATGTTATTTTCAGGTTTCACTCGCTAAAATAAAAAAAAAAACTCCAATATGATAACGAGAAAAGATCGAACTCAACATCTATATCTTCATAGACGAAAATGTTAACTACTTAATCGAGACCTTGATCATTTGATAATAATAATTATTTTTATTATATGTGTGTGCCAAAAGCTCAAAAGAGTATTGTATGGTTATACTCACCTCTTTCTTACATATAATTATGACTCTTACTTTCAACCATCATGTATCGCAGTTAAAGTTGCTTGAAAATATATTGATTACATAATTCCCTTTAAGTGAGGATATGCACATCCTACCATTTTAATCTTTAATATATATTAAAAAATAATTAAACTAATGACTTATTGATCAATCACACGTGATTTCCAATCTTAGATCCGCCACTGCACGTGACATTAGTTGTAGAACTTTTCCTTACTTTGACGTATTCCTATGTGAATCTAACCATAGTTAAAACTAGCTAAAAATATTTGTCATATAATACAATACAATTCATATCATATATTACTACCTTAGCAAAATATTATACGGGTAATTGTAAGATGATAATAAATCCCTTGGCGTTTTCCCTTCTCATTGATACTAATTTATAGATTTACAAATTACATTCGACTACCTTGAATTATTACACTTGAGTACCTCGAACTATGACATAATCTAAACTAATACAATATACCATAAACACGGTCTAATATACCCCCGCAGTCTAAGGCGGAGGATTCTGAAGACTAAGACTGGACCGAAAATCAATGAATAAAACACGTGGTAGCCCTTTGGTAAAAATGTCTGAGAAGTTATGTCGGGACGGAACATGGAGAACACGAACTTGACCACGTTGAACTTTCTCTCGAACAAAGTGAATATCAATCTCGATATGCTTAGTGCGTTGATGTTGGACCGGATTCTCAGAAAGATAAATGGCACTAACATTATCGGTATACACCAAGGAGGCTCGACAAAGAGGACAGGCAAGCTCGAGCAATAAATTGCGAATCCAACATAACTCAGAAACAACATTTGCAATGCCCCTATATTCCGCCTCAACACTAGATCGAGAAACAACTGATTGGCGTTTAGAGGACCAAGAAATAAGATTGTCCCCCGAAAATACACAATACCTGGATGTAGAACGCCTAGTGTCAGGGCAACCAGCCCAATCAGCATCAGTGTAAGCAACGAGTGTAGACAAAGAAGATGATTGCATCCATATACCCATATCAAGAGTCCCTTTGACATAACACAAGATGCGTTTTAATGCAAGAAAGTGATCAGTATGAGGAGCATGCATGTGCATGCACACCTGCTGAACGGCATACGAGATATCCGGGTGAGTAAATGTCAGATACTGAAGAGCACCGGCCAAACTACGATACAATGTAGGATCATCAAAGGGAACACCTGTGTGGGCACCAAGTTTGCCCGCAGTATCAACTGGAGTAGAAACAGGGTTACAATCTTGCATCATAGCACGTTGGAGAATATCAGAGGCATAACGGCTTTGAGACAAGAATAACCCATTAGAAGAGCGGGTGACAGAGAAACCCAAAAAATAACTGAGAGACCCAGATCCTTCATGGCAAACTCAGCGGATAAATGAGACATAAAATGTTGCTATAGCTGACGTGACGAAGTAACCATAATAATGTCATCAACATATAAGATAATGTAAGCAGTATCGGTACCACGCCTGTAAATAAACAGTGAATGATCACTAGAAATGTGATGAAAACCCAATCGTGTGACATAGTCGGTAAAGCGCTGGTACCAAGCCCGTGGTGCCTGTTTTAGGCCGTACGATGATTTACGCAGACGACAAACATGATCCGGAAAGCATCCCGAAAATCGGGGGTTGATGCATAAAAACAGTTTCTGACAAGTGCCCATGAAGAAACGCGTTCTAAACATCAAGTTGAGTAATATCCCAGCCGCGATTAAGTGCTAAAGAAAGAACTGTCCGGATAGTAGCCGGTTTGACAACCGGACTAAAAGTGTCTAAACAGTCAATGCCCACCTGCTGTATTCTACCATCTCCCACTAAACGAGCTTTGTACCGCTCAAGAGTTCCGTCAGATTTCAGTTTCTGCTTGTAAATCCACATGCAACGAATAATATTCACACCTGGAGAACGAGGAACTAACTTCTACGTCTTATTATCAAAAAGAGCTTTAAACTCATCAGTAATAGCATGGTTCCAAACGGGACTATTAAGAGCTTCAGTTAGGTTTTTAGGCAAGGGAGTGACAATGGTAGAGGTATGTAAACTAACGGGTTGTTTTGGTTTGGAATGGCCAGTTTTGCTTCGTGTCTGCATGGGATGAACATTAGCCGGTGGTGTGGGTGATGGTGACGGAGAGGGAATAGAAGACTGGACGGGGGATGTAGGTGGTATAACAGGGGCCTGGACGGTGGTGAGATTGGGCGGTTGTGGTGGACGGGTTCGGTTTCGGGTGTAAGTTGGGCGAACCTCGAAGGAGTAACCGGGTGTAGCGGCTGGTTGACCTGGGCAGTGGGTTGGGCCGATTTATCAGGGGGTGGGGCAGGTTGGGTGGTCGGATGATGGAGAATGTCAGGATGAAGATCCGAATCAGTTGTCCTGTGAAGGAAATCATAAGACCGAGGAGACTGAGTATTTTGAAACGGGAAGATGGACTCATCGAACAACACATGACGAGAAATATGGATTTTCTTGGTCGAAAGGTCATAACACTTGTACCCCCGATGATTGGAGGGGTAACCAAGAAAGACGCATGGAGTGGACCTTTGTTGAAGTTTATTGATGGTGGTGGCGGGAAGAAGGGGATAACACAAACACCCGAAGGTACGAAGATGTGTGTAGGAGGGGGATTTGTGATAAAGAAGATGAGTCGGAGTGTTGAAAGCTTTTAACATGGAAGACAGAATGTTAAGAATGTAGGTGGCTGTTAGATCCAAGAATCGTTCAATGGCTCCGACCTGGGGGTTTGGGAGTGATAGAGGTGTTTTGTAGGTGATTCCCTACTGGTCAAAGGGCGTGGGCCGCTTTACGCCTTAGTGTATTGAGTTTTTCTTCAAGAGGTGAATGAATCCTCTTGGATGCAGAGCCGTCCCTATATATAGGGGTTAGGAAACTTGGAGAGGAGGAAAAGGAGTTAGGGTAAATCTTTTCCTCTTCTCGGGATATCTCCTATCTTTTAAGAAGATTTGTGATGATCTTGTGTCCGAGGTATTCGGGTATTTGATATATCTTCCCTTTATAGGAGATTTAGATGGATATGGCAGGTTCCAGACATATCCGGAGCTTTGGGATGATTCTGGTTACGGAGGTCTTTTCCTGTGAAGGTTGTTGCTCCGTACCTGTTAAGCAAATATTATTATGAAATACGGAGGTCCTCTGATATCGGAGGTAAAGCTTGATGTGTCTCAATATATACATATTTCCCACATCTTATTTGGACATTTTAGACACGTTTGTTAGCCGTTTTTACATGTTTTGTGGTGCTTTATGGTATTTGCTAGTGATTTCAGGTCTACAGCAGGTACATCGCTCATAATTGGTAGAAAATAGCTTAAGAATGGTCCATATGCACTAACGATGAAGAACGAAGCTGAAATGGCAAAACTGGCATCCCAGTCGCGGCGCGACCAGAATCATTCGCGGCGCGGTCCTTCACAAACTTCGCCTCGCGGCGCGATCCTGGAACCTCGCGATGCGACAAAAAACCCTGGACGAAAATGCTCTAGTTTCTGCATCATTCGCGGCGCGACCAAGGGGGCTCGCAGCACGAGTTCTGTCTGACAAGTCGACTTTCTCTCTCCTGGGGTATAAATACCAAACCCCACTCAACCCTAAACCTAATCTTGGACACTCCAGCCTCCATACCTTCTCTCCAGCCGATTTTAAGGGTTTTTCAAGTGTTTTTCATCATCAAAACTATTTTGAAGACTTGAAGATTAATTTTGGCTCTTGATTAGTGATTGTAGCTCGGTTGTAACCTCGATTTGGATTATTACTTCACATTTGGTACACTATGTTCTCCTTTTTATTTGAATCTTTAGCTCTTTTCATTATGAGTAGCTAAATCTCTATACATCTATGAAGATGAAGTGAAACAATTAGTTATGGTTGCATAATATTTTGAATTCAAGTTGGTTTTACTTAACATTTTGTCAAGATCTTAATGAAGTGATTTATTCTACTTAAACTTGTGTTCTTGGTGATATTTGTGTTCTTCGATAGTGGTACTAGTTGAATGCAAGTATTACTTTAGTTGTTTGTCTATGAATAACTCTTGCTAGGTCATGGTATGATAGTAAAGAATACAAGTCTAATAGAAATTACTTTGTTAAGTGGATTTAACGGTTGGTGGTACCACGTTTCTTTCACAAAGATAAAAATTGTTATTTAAATAATCAAACAAACTAGTTAGTTCGAGGAATTGTAATAGGGTTGGTGGTACCACTTGTTGCAAGAAATTGGATTGAATAGGTGATTGAGTCGATTTTACAAACGGAGTGCACCCGGTTGTGTTTTTGTCTTATCACGATTATTATCACCAACACATAGGAATTTTGAGCTTAACCTATATGCAACCTAGACTTTTTGCGTAGCGGATTCGACATAGATGGCTTTTTAATTATTTGTTTACAACTCAAACTCTTTTCGTGTGCTCTCGATTAATACCGGTTGAGTACTTACTTTACTCGTTAATTACATAGCTTTCAGAAACGCAAAGTGACAATTCGGTCACACCAAACCTTTTTTACTTGTTTCATTTTTACAAAACCTTTAGTACAACAATCAGTCCTTGTGTTCGATCCTGGTCTTGCCAGTTAGCTATATTACATACGAACGGGTACACTGCCCGTAAGTGTGTTGTAGTAAGTTAGCGGTAGATCTTGTTATAAATTATAAACTAGATTTCACACATCAAAGCTCCGTACACGGTATATCATCAAGCCCCCCAGTCTAATAAGATAGGCATCCAAGGGCTGTCTTGTTAGACTTAAAATTCTCGAGGGTTTAAAAAAGGTAAATAAGTCTTAAAAGAAAAAATACCTTATATTACTTACCAGACCGATCCGATCATTTCCCCAATCTTTGCATCTGTTGTGCCCTAATTTTCCGATCTTCAGGTCAGTCATCTTCCTTTGATTTCTTCCTTCGTTGTCTATAGAAATGGCTAAGGTAGGTCGTAATGAACTTTCATCTGTGGTCACATCCGAGGGGTTGGGGTGGTTTTGCTCCACCTACCTTTCGTCTTTAGACAAGGCGGTTCGCTTACCGTCCCCTGAGGAAACCGTTGCCAATCCTCCTCAGGGTTTTGTGGGTCTGTATATTGCCCATGTTACCCGAGGCAACTTAAGATTCCTCTTTCCCCATTTTCCTTGACGTAATTAGCCATTATAACTGTCCCTTCTCCTTTATGCATCCAAATGGTGTCGCCCGTATTATTGGTTTTGAGATCCTTTGTCGCGCATATGGTGGTGAGGCGACTGTTGATTTATTTTTTGCCCTCTTTGATTTGTGTGATGCTGGTGAGTGGGTAACCATCCAGAAGAAACCCAAAGTCGATTGCTTTTTGCCGGGTAGTACTGACGTTAGGGGATGGAAAAATGAGTTTGTTTTTATTGAGAGTTCTGTGATTCCTGAGGCTTATTCATCGTTATTGACTGGTGAGAAGCCGACTAAGTTCAAGGAGTCGGCACCTGCCCATGTCCTTGAGTTACCCCTGTATCATCGGATTATCCCGATGCTGTGTTGTATCAGGCTGGTATTTTGAAGCAGTGGCCTGAAGGAGTTGATTCCAGGATCCTTGTTGGAGGGAAGGGTAAGTATATTCGTCATTAGTAGATATTTTCCCTATCCTTATCAGCTTTTACGTTTTCTGATATATTTCTTACTCTCCAGAGGTTACATTGGCTGAGTTTGTGAAGGGCCTGTTGTTGGAGTGTCAGCCCAAATTGTCTGTTATTTCTGCAAAGCTGCTTGCTGGGAAAACTGTGGAGCCTGAGGTTGTCGATACTGAGAAGGAGGTTGTTGCTGATGCTACCCCTTCAAAAAATAGGAAGGCTCCATCCAAGGCTCCAAAAGAAAAGGCGAAGCCCCAATCCGTTTTTGACATGCTGCTACTAGGTGATCTGCAGCCTTCGGAAATGAATATGAGTGAGTATTTTTTGGTGACATTCTTATCTTCGTGGCACACATCTTCAGTGTTTATTCTATCATTACAGGTGTCACTAATCCTGAAGTGGTAGAAGATCTTCTTCTTCACTTTGTTCCTGATGATTGGGTTCACGAATTGGTGGAGTTGGATTATGGAAATCTCCAGGCCTCTTATGATCAACTTATTTATATGAGTACCATTGTTGGCACTATTGTGAATGCCCGATATCGGCTTCTGGTGCAGCAGTCTGCAGATATGGAGGGACAGTTGGCTGGTTTGAGGAATCGTCGTCGTGGGGAGGGGTCTTTTGTCTGCGATTTGTGTAATGGCGAGGAATTTTTTATTTCTCGCCTACATAATGAACTTCTTCGTGTTAAGAGGCAGATGGGTGAGCAGAGAGAGCATTGCGCTGAGTTTGCTAGGCGGCTGCAGGGTGCCCAGGCAAAGATTAATCAGATGGCATCTTTTTGTGAAACAAGTAAAAAGGCCATTGATGAGAAAGATGCCCGGATAGCTGAGCTTGAGGTTCAATTAGAGGAGGCTCGCCAGAAGGCTGCTGCTGCTGAGATGAAGTCCAGGAGGGTTGTTTCAGAAGTTATTCCCTATGCTTGTGTTGAGTTGATAATAAGTGAAGAGGCTGGCATGCTATTGGCGGAGGTTGTGAATGCGAACCGTGCCCAGGAGCTGGCATCTGTTCTAAGCCAATTAGCAAGAGATGGGCTGATTTCGCTCGCACCGGACTTTGTTGATCAAACCTCAGAAAGAGTGTCGGAAGCTGAGGATGCTCTTGCTCGTGCAGAGTTCCCATTTGTTAGGGATATCTCTTTCTGATGAATCTGCCTCCGTTGAAGATCTGTTGCAGAAGAAACCCCGTACCTCCTTGTGATTTCCAGAACATGCAGTTTATTTGTCGGACTTTTATTGTATTTAAACAATTTTATCCTTATTTGTTATACTCTCTGCATTTTGATTATATTCTATCGGCGTGGCGCCAAGACTTTTATCTTAAATGCTTGAGTGTTAACCGGGCTTATATCTTTATTAAGATTTTGCCATGGTTTCGTTGGATTTAATGAGCGTCCTCTTACTCCAACTTATAATGTATATTTTGTTTTACTTGTACGTACTCATAATTATTTTGCGAAAGGTTGCGACCCTGTTCGCTTAATTCTGATTTTATTAAAGGCAGCTCCAAAATGGTTGTATAGGATACATATATAAGAGCTTTTTCTTGCCTTTTAGTGGTAGAATCGGCGGAGGTTGGTTGCATTCCATGGTCTTCCGACTGATTTGTCTTCCATGTCAACCAAGTCGTACGCTCCGTTGCCATAAGCTTGGGCCACTTTATATGGTCCTTCCCATGTTTGGCTGAGCTTACCTCTATTCTCTTCCTTGCTCTGACTATTGAGCCGTAGCACATAGTCTTCTGGCTTGAAAGTAGATTTCCGCACCCTTTTGTTTTAGTAATTTTCTACTTTCTGTCTGTAGGATGCTGCTCTTATTGCTGCTATTTCCTTTTGTTCATCCAGGATGTCTAAATTTAGTCGAAGGTTCTCTTCGATTTCTTCTGTCTCTAGGTTGGATACCATGCATGTTGATACTTGGAGCTCCGTTGGCAGGACTGCTTCTGATCCATACACCAAACTGAAGGGGGTTTCTTTTGTTCCCCTTTTTGGCGTGGTCCGGAGCCCCCAAAGCACCAATGGTATCTCATCTACCCATCCTTTCCGAGTGGGGCCTAACCTTTTTTCTATTCCTTTTACAAGGTCTCTATTTGTGACTTCGACCATTCTGTTACCCTGTGGGTGGTACACGGATGTGAAGTTCTACTGGATTTTTAGCCAGTTGCAGAATTCAGGGAAGATGCCTTCCGAAAATTGTTTTCCATTGTCAGAGATGATGATATGTGGTACTCAAAATCTACACACGATGTGTTCGAAGACGAACTTTTCGATGTTCTTCCCAGTTATATCTGTCAGTGGTTTTGCTTCTACCCATTTGGTGAAGTAATCTATTGCAACGACCAAAAATTTATGTCCCGATGCTGCTAATGGGAGTGGCCCGACTATGTCGATCCCCCATTGTGCAAATGGCCATGCTGAGATGACGGAGGTCATATCCTGTTTTGGCATCCTGCTAACGTTTGCATGAAGCTGACAATTTACGCATACTTGCAGTGTTGCTGAAGCGTCCTGGTGCATTGTTGGCCAGTAGTACCCAAGTCTTAGTATTTTTGATACTACTAATTTTGGGCCAGCATGGTGTCCACAGATTCCTCCGTGCATCTCAGTAATGATTATATTGGCTTCGTTTGACCCCACACATCTTAACCATGGCGTTAGGAAGGCCTTCTTGTACAATATTCCATCCATGATTTTGAATTGTGGTGCCTTAATTCGTATTTTTCTAGCCTCATTTTTGTCTTCCGGGAGGAGTCCACTTATTAGGTACTCTCTTATGGGTCTCATCCAGTTGTTGGAGTCTTCCTTTATTATGTCCAACACTTCTTTTTCACTTATCGACCTGTCTTTGAGTACTTCAATTAAGACGTCCTTGGCTAAGTGGGAGAAGGTGAGGGATGCCAATTTGCTTAATGCATCTGCTTTTTGGTTCTGGTTTCTCCTTATGTGTTCTATTTCAAATGATCCGAAGCAGTTTATAAGTTCATGGACTTTCTCCAGGTATTGTTTGATTGTTGGTTGCTTTGCTTCGAATTCCCCTTGTACTTGCTTTGCCCCTGGGAATCTACGTATGCGTGAATGTGGTGAACCTTCATTTCTTTTGCTATCCGAAGCCCTGGTAGCAGTGCTTCGTATTCTGCTTCGTTATTTGTTGTTTTGAATTCAAACCTTAGGGCATATGTATATTCTTTTTTTATCAGGCCCTATCAGCATCAGTCCAGCTCCGGAGCCGCTTTTGCTTGAGGCTCCGTCTGTATATAGCTGACATTCATCATGGTCTTGATCTTCGGTGATGGTCAGTGTGCTTGAGTGACTTGTAGCTCCGGTGTCTTTGTTATGCTGTGTTTCTGCAATGAAGTCTGCCAGCACCTGTCCTTTCACCGAGTTTCGTGCTCTGAATTCAATGTCATGTTCTCTGATGTGTCCAACTTTATATATATTTCCCACAATGTTTTCGGCCAATTTATGCTTAATTTCGGGACATATTTGTATATATTTCGATGCTTTATGGTATGTTCGAGTGTTTCAGGTCCATAGCAGGTTTCATGGAAGAAATGGCTTAACTATGGTTGAATATGAGCTCATGGACGTTTACGGATGAGTGTGAGAAGTTTCAATCGAGAAAAGCAAAGGGAAGAAGCTAAAGACCCAAATATGTGACGCATGGTATATGTATGTGCCACATAATTAAGCTTAAGAAGAGAGGAAGTTATTTGTTCAGATGTATGTGCCACATACCATTGGTGTGTGTCACATATTTAGGGCTAATTCTGGACAGAGTGATATATGCGCCACATGCTAAAGTGCATGTGCCACATCTGACGAGCTGATGGGAGAAACACTCAAATATGTGCCACATACAAATGGGTATGTGCCACATATTTAGGCCGACCAGAAGATTGACTTTTTGAAGACTATAAATACCAAGTTTAAAACAACCCTAGGGAGAGGTTATTCACTCCAGCCGTTTTTCACACTTTTTGAAGGGGTTTTTCATCTATTCAACACCTTTGAAGAGCAAGAATTCGATTGGAGATTTATTTCATTATCGTTTACAATTCTTAATCATTCTTGGATTGATTTCAACATTCGGTACAATATGTTTTCATATCTTATTGATTGTTTTTATCTTTTCATTATGAGAGGCTAAATCTCTCTGCACCTACTTGGGTAGTGAACATGTCATAAGATTGTTTGATGTTATTTGCAATTGTTGAACATGATTTCTATGTTTAATCGAAGATCCACATTTATTTGAGTTTATAATTGTTTTTATCTTTTATATAGATTAATTGATAATTGTTATTAGAAGTTCGAGAGAAATCTATTTGATTGTCAATTGGTTTATGAAATGATTAATCGGTCTATAATTAATCAAAAGTCGTTGGAGTTCGAGAGAAACTAGCGATAGAGATTTAAACAGTTAAATTCATTTTGAATGTGTAAACGTCTATGATAGAGAGATCTGATTAGGCGAATAAAGCAGTTCGAGAGAAAGCTTTTCAAGATTAAATCATAAAATCAACTTAAGTTCTTAATGCTTAATTGTTTAGAGTAGAAATTATTCACGAGAGTGATAACTATACTTTTTGCAATTAAAGATTTGAGTATAACGAGAGTTCATCTTGATTACCTTTTAAGACGTTCAACATTGCAAGTGATATTTAGACTTTCTGATTGATATGTAAGCTGATCCAAGTAGGTGCGCCTTTTTATATTCTTGTTTACAACAAAACTCTTTCGATTAATCCTGCGGGATTACTAACTGATTTAATTTCTTGCAAACTAACTTTCTGCAACGTGACAATTCGGTCACAAAACCCCATTTCTACTTTGAATTGCTTAACTTAAATAACTACTTTACTTTAGTCCTCGTGATCGACCTCGGATTTGCCATTTAACTATATTGCATACCAACGGGTTCACTGCCTCTTAGTGTGTAAGAGGCAGTGAACCCGTTGGTATGCAATATAGTTAAATGGCAAATCCGAGGTCGATCACGAGGACTAAAGTAAAGTAGTTATTTAAGTTAAGCAATTCAAAGTAGAAATGGGGGTTTTGTGACCGAATTGTCACGTTGCAGAAAGTTAGTTTGCAAGAAATTAAATCAGTTAGTAATCCCGCAGGATTAATCGAAAGAGTTTTGTTGTAAACAAGAATATAAAAAGGCGCACCTACTTGGATCAGCTTACATATCAATCAGAAAGTCTAAATATCACTTGCAATGTTGAACGTCTTAAAAGGTAATCAAGATGAACTCTCGTTATACTCAAATCTTTAATTGCAAAAAGTATAGTTATCACTCTCGTGAATAATTTCTACTCTAAACAATTAAGCATTAAGAACTTAAGTTGATTTTATGATTTAATCTTGAAAAGCTTTCTCTCGAACTGCTTTATTCGCCTAATCAGATCTCTCTATCATAGACGTTTACACACTCAAAATGAATTTAACTGTTTAAATCTCTATCGCTAGTTTCTCTCGAACTCCAACGACTTTTGATTAATTATAGACCGATTAATCATTTCATAAACCAATTGACAATCAAATAGATTTCTCTCGAACTTCTAATAACAATTATCAATTAATCTATATAAAAGATAAAAACAATTATAAACTCAAATAAATGTGGATCTTCGATTAAACATAGAAATCGTGTTCAACAATTGCAAATAACATCAAACAATCTTATGACATGTGTAACACCCTTCGTTTAAAAATATGAGTTTCCAAAAATTTTCTCCTAACGGCGTTAAAATAGAGCGGAAGAAACTTTAAAAGTCAAACCAATTAAAATCTGTTTGGTTTCCTTATTCATTGGTGTTACTTATTCGTACCATCAAAACAAGTCTAAATAGAAACCCGTCGGCTGCCCAACACAAAACAACCGACTACATAACATGCAAACTTCATAAAAGACAAACATAAACAAATGTCTATAAAAGTTCAACATCTATGGGTAGCTAAGGTCAACAGCAAGCTATCTACCCATTCCTCGCTCTTCTTCATCAACTACCTCAGCTATGCTAAACCTGAGGGAGCAACACATTTCAAAAGACAAGTGTTAGCTAACGAATTAGCTAAGTAAGATAACACTTAAGTTATAAAACATTTGTCCATTTCAAACATTATGGATTTATATACTTCATTAAGGCACGACACACATCAAACATACCACGTCATCAACATAACATATTAGGATGAACCACCCTAAATGTGTCTATCCTGCTTTACTTCATTACACACATATAACCACATAACTGCTTTTCTACGTTTTAACTGCTTTACTACATTTTAACTGCGTCAATGTGTAACATAAGTTACACCCGACTAGATGACAACCATTCAGTTGAACATCAAACGTCGTTAAGGAATGGCAAGCCAATCCCGGAGTAATCCGTATGTACAAGACAAATGAGGGTGGGTCAGACCCCTCGTATTACTCAACTGCATCTTAATGACCATGTTGCTAGGAGCCACCCAAGCAACCTACGTCAACGCACTTAGCCGGGCTAGGGCAAGTACGGGTTAAGCTTAACACTTTCCTGCATCAAATTTTTAACGAGCTCGAACCTGCATCTCATTTAGTTTAGGTGACTGCATTACCTAAACATTTACTACGTTTACTGCTTTTACGTTTTGGGCCCTTAAACGTGCACGTGTCATGGCAACTTAACAAGTCTAGTGAACTAGATTAGCAAGCCATACAATCATGCACAAAACAACACATGCTACATATACTACATCTCAATGCATCACAAGATACTACATATCACTTCATAACATAACGCTACATTATACTCATATCATAACATACACTACATTATACTACATATCATAACATTCACTACATTATACTTCATTTGGGACTGCATTTCAGGTCTCAATGGTCAACTACATAACCCATATCACCTCCCGTGTAACCCGAATACCCACAAACAATTCAAGATATAAGTTGGGAAGTTATTATTTGAAACCATCTTTTCGTTGAACCTTCAGCGTGTCAAAGTAGTGTATCTTACCTCGTGACGATCAATAAGCAACGTTAATGTATCTTGTTTGTGATCCCGACTACCTATCTCGAGTTCATAGTCATTAAACCTGTATAAACCCAACCTAATAAGGTTATAAGACCATACATTAACTTAGGTACACTTATAGGACCCTTAAACGCTTGTTTCGGACCTCAAACGGGCTCACAGACCCTTTATGCGGCGCATGATTTGAATATGCGTCGCATATATGCTTCAAAAATCACCCAGAAACCTCCCAGGCCCTGATATGCGCCGCACATAGGTTTTATGCGCCGCATATGGAGTGCTTGTCTAAAGACTGACTCGCGCCCTTCACTTGCAGGCGACTTTTCGACCTCAAGACAACCAAATGAGTCAAAACGTAGTTCTTATGAAATGTAGGTAATTCAAAGACCTTTCCAGAAATATAAAGTTTGACTCATGAAGTTCATTAATGAATGATTTATGACGTTTTCAAGACAAGTTTGCAGAATTCGTCCGAAACCTGACCATTTTTGGAAATCAACATTTTTCGCATATCTCTGGGCAAAATCACAGGAAACTTTGTTCATATAAAATTTAGGGGACACATAGAGGTTTTCATAAATGTAAGAGTCATCTCCTAAGTCGTTCATATAAAGAAGATATGATTTTTGCAATATGACTGAATTTTCAGACCTAATAAACCCTTTGTTTTGCAAATAATTTCCACCATCAAACATCCATTTCAAGCCACCACGACCTCTGCAGTTCATACACATCAAATTAAGACTTTTTTATCATTATGAAATCATCAATTGATTCATGGATTCATTATACTCATTTTACAATCGATTTGACACCCTAATGACCTAAATCGACTCACAAACGCAATCGAATCCATATCAAACCTCAAGACCAGATGTGAACCCTATATTGGTTCTATTTGAACATTAAAATGACTCTAGAAACAACTTCATACCTTTAGGAAAAACTCAAGATACATATTGATTGCAATAACAATCACCGAATGACCCGAAATCACCGATTCAATCAATAAAACGTATTCAATTGATCAAGATCATATATGAACGAATTGAATAGATGAATATAACCAAAAATCAGTAGGGATTACCATCCTTACCTTAAATATGATTATAGATTCGATCTACAAGCGTTTAATTACTCCGATTCAACCCGAAATCAAAGGAATTGAGCAAGGAAGGCAAAGGGAGGCACACCTTCAATTACACACACTTAATTCTGGAAAAAATTAGGGATTAGGGCTGCCTAATCCCCCTAAAAACCGTCCACTCCCTTTCACAATTACCAAAGTGCCCTTAACTTAAATCTAACGACCGTTAAGGCTCAAACTAACGAACCGGGAACTCAAACGACCGATGGAGCACCTTAATTACTATCCGACAACTATAATAACATCTTATGACCATTAGTAACTAGTTCAAGTATTACATTTATCATTCAAACATCAATAGTTAATTACTTAAGCATTTAAGCAACTAGCGGTGTCAAAGTCAACTAACGGTCAAAGTCAAAGCAATGATAGAAAAGTTTAGGATGTTACAACATGTTCACTACCTAAGTAGGTACAGAGTGATTTAGCCTCTCATAATGAAAAGATAAAAACAATCAATAAGATATGAAAACATATTGTACCGAATGTTGAAATCAATCCAAGAATGATTAAGAATTGTAAACGATAATGAAATAAATCTCCAATCGAATTCTTGCTCTTCAAAGGTGTTGAATAGATGAAAAACCCCTTCAAAAAGTGTGAAAAACGGCTGGAGTGAATAACCTCTCCCTAGGGTTGTTTTAAACTTGGTATTTATAGTCTTCAAAAAGTCAATCTTCTGGTCGGCCTAAATATGTGGCACATACCCATTTGTATGTGGCACATATTTGAGTGTTTCTCCCATCAGCTCGTCAGATGTGGCACATGCTCTTTAGCATGTGGCGCATATATCACCCTGTCCAGAATTAGCCCTAAATATGTGACACACACCAATGGTATGTGGCACATACATCTGAACAAATAACTTCCTCTCTTCTTAAGCTTAATTATGTGGCACATACATATACCATGCGTCACATATTTGGGTCTTTAGCTTCTTCCCTTTGCTTTTCTCGATTGAAACTTCTCACACTCATCCGTAAACGTCCATGAGCTCATATTCAACCATAGTTAAGCCATTTCTTCCATGAAACCTGCTATGGACCTGAAACACTAGAACATACCATAAAGCATCGAAATATATACAAATATGTCCCGAAATTAAGCATAAATTGGCCGAAAACATTGTGGGAAATATATATAAAGTTGGACACATCATTCTCGAAGCTCGATTAGCCATTCTTCCTGACTTCTCCGGTTTTAGTAACACCTGTTTAATTGGCTTGTCCGTTAGGACAACTATGTTGAGAGCTTGAAAATACCTTCGTAGTCTTCTGGCGGTGTGAACTAATGCCAGGACTAATTTTTCAAGTTCCGGGTACCGTGTTTCCGCTCCCTGCAGTATTCTGCTAACGAAGTAGATCGGTATTTACTTCTTGTCTCTTTCTGCTAATAATACGGAGCTCACGCATTCTGCGGATGACGCTATGTATATGTATAGTGTCTCTCCTGCTATAGGGGATGTCAAAGTTGGTAGCTCCGCAATGTATTTCTTCATTTGTTCAAAAGCTTCGTTGGCTTCGACGGTCCATTTGAAGGTCTTCTTGTCGATGCACCCTTTAAGCGTTTTAAAAATCGGGAGCTGCTTTTCCGCTCCTCTAGATAAAAACCTGCTCAGCGCTGCCAACTTTCCATTCAGACTCTGTACTTCCTTTATGGAGGTTGGTGGGAGCATTTGTGAGAGTTTGTTCACTTTGGACGGGTTTGCTTGTATCCCCTTCTTCGTTATATAGTATCCGAGGAACTTTCCTTCTTCTGCTCCGAATGAGCACTTCTTCGGGTTCAGCTTCATGTTTATGCTTCTTAGCGTGTTAAAGGTTTCCTGTATGTCTAGTAGCAGTTCGTACTCTTGATGACCATATCGTCGACATAGGCTTCCAAGTTCCTTCCTAGTTGGTGTTAGAAAGCCTTATCGACCAATCGCTGATACGTAGCTCCTGCATTCTTCAAACCAAATGGCATTTTTGTGTAGCAATATATCCCTTTGCTGGTATAGAACGATGTCTTTTCTTCGTCGCCTTTAGCCATCTGTATCTGATGGTAGCCTTTATACGCGTCCAAGAAGCACTTCAGCCTGAAATCCGCTACAGATTCGACCTTCCAGTCGATCTCTGGTAAGGGGTAGCAGTCTTTCGGCGTAGCTTTGTTTATGTTCGTGAAGTCTACACACATTCTCCATCCCCCGTCGCTTTTCTTTACCATGACCGGGTTGGCTACCAATGTTGGATATACCGATTCTTTTACTATTCCTGCTTTTAAAAGTTCGTCTACTTCTTTAAGTGCAACCTCATCTCTTTCCACTGCTAAGGATCTCTTCTTCTGGTGGATCGGGGTCAAGTGTTTGTGTTCATTCAGCATGTGCTCCGTTGTGAATTCTTTGCCCTGTATTGATATTTTTCGTGGGACTCCTGTCATATCGGAGTATTCCCATTCGAAGACATCCATTTTCTCTTCTAGTAGCTTTCGGAGCTTCAGTTTGAATTCCTTTGGTAATTGTTTCCCTATTGTGACCAACTGCTCCGGGAATGCTGGGTTTATCGCAATTCCTTCTTCTTTGTCTTGCTCCGCTGTTGCTGGGATTGTAACTTTCGTTTCTTCCTTGGCTCTTTTTACGCCATGGACATGTCTCCCAGCGTTGCGTCTGGATTCTATCGTCCCTACCGCTTATGGGGTCAGGAACTTGACCATTGAATGGAGTGTTGATGCGACGATTCCCAGCTTCCTTATGCCGGGTCTGCCTAATAGCAAGTTATTGGGGGAGGGTGACCTTACTATAACGAAATCGAGCCCCTCTGTTCTGACAGTGGGCGGTTGTCCGATTTCGACAGCCATGTTTATCTCTCCTATCGGCCAGATCCACTCCTTGACGAATCCTATTAGTGGTGTCTTAGCAGAGGCCATCAGGCTCCTTATCTGATCGGGGAATTGCAGAAAGCAATGTTCATAAAGAACGTCGCATTCGCTACCCCCATCGATATACACCCTGTGAACCGAGATGTTGCAGACGGTGACTTGTATTACCAGCGGGTCCTCTGAGAACATGCTGGTTTCCTTAGAGTCAAAAATTATATCTTCTACGCCTTTTCTTTTAGTCCCTTTTTCGGAAAGACTCCGAGGTGGTCTATAGCCACCGCCCATTGTCTCTCTCGCTCCAGGGTTGAGGTCGGCCATTTTACTTTTTCGATCAAGGGGGTGGGCTCGGTAATTGTTTGGTCCCACGGATGGTGCCAATTTGTTTGATCCAAGAATCAATCAATGGCTCTGACCTGGGGGTTTGGGAGTGATAGAGGTGTTTTGTAGGCAATTCCCTACTGGTCAGAGGGCGTGGGCCGCTTTACGCCTTAGTGTATTGAGTTTTTCTTCAAGAGGTGAATGAATCCTCTTGGATGCAGAGCCGTCCCTATATACAGGGGTTAGGAAAGTTGGAGAGGAGGAAAAGGAGTTAGGGTAAATCTTTTCCTCTTCTCGGGATATCTCCTATCTTTTAAGAAGATTTGTGATGATCTTGTGTCCGAGGTATTTGGGTATTTGATATATCTTCCCTTTATAGGAGATTTAGATGGATATGGCAGGTTCCGGACATATCCGGAGCTTTGGGATGATTCTGGTTACGGAGGTCTTTTCCTGTGAAGGCTGTTGCTCCGTACCTGTTAAGCAAATATTATTATGAAATACAGAGGTCCTCTGATATCGGAGGTAAAGCTCAGTACACGGTATATCATCAGTGGCCATGTCCAGGGCATGATTCCAAAACGATGGTGGAAGAGAAGCATGTGTAAGCAACGTACGAATGATATTATTAATGGAACGTATTTTACGTTCAGCTTTCCCATTCTGAGAGGAGGTGTGAGGGCACGAAAAACGAAATTGCATTCCAAGTTGTTTACAAAAATTATGAAATTGGTGATTGTTGTACTCGGTTCCATTATCACATTGAATGGTTTTAATAGATTTTTCAAACTGAGTCTTAATGAGACTATGAAATTGAAGAAAAATCGAATAGACACTCGATTTATTTTGTAAGGGATAAGTCCATAAATAATTTGTAAAATCATCTAAAAACAGTATGTAATAACGGTGACCCCCTGTACTAACAACGGGAGAGGTCCAAAGATCACTATGAATAATATCAAAGGGTGTGTAAGTAACAGATGATGAATTGAAAAATGGAAGCTTAATATGTTTACCAAACACACATGATTGACAAAGTTTCTTAGTATTCGAACTAGATAATGAAATAGACGAATTATTATGCAAAAAACGAAGTAAAGTAGAATCCGGGTGTCCTAAACGACGATGCCAAATGTCTTGAGTAAAAGCTGCAAAAGCTGATGGAAAGCAGTTGGTTGGAAGAGATAGAGGATAGAGATCCCCGAAATTGTTGCCAAATGTCTTGATAATAAATCCCTTGGGGTTTTCCCTTCTCATTGATATTAATTTATAGAATTACAAATTACATTCGACTACCTTGAATTATTACACTTGAGTACCTCGAACTATGACATAATCTAAACTAATACAATATACTATAAACACGGTCTAATAGTAATATTTTTGCTATCATATATAAACATATATCGATCAATGTTTTACTCATTCACATATTAAATTTAGTCACGACCACTTCAACTAAATCCAATAAGAAAGAAATGCTAACAAATGGGAAATGATATTGGTACCATTTGTTTTGATTGATGTACCACACATGTGCAATACTGGCTTGTACAATTTGCTATAAAACTTATACATTGTGGTACATTAATCATAAACAATGCTACCAATATCACTTCCCTAACAAAAATGATAGCGAAAGCGGAAAATTTTAATTAGTGAAGGTGGGTGGGTTGGCAATCACATCACGTCAATCAAAGTTACGAGATATGATACGATCAATTTAGCGTATCACGAGTTAATGAATTTGAGTAGAAAGTTTTATATGTATATATCGAACATGAGTGGCGTATGACGGGGACCGTCCTCTGATAATGAAGTTTTTTGTCTTCACTTTATTCCTCATTAAATAACACAACTAGTAAGTTGACACAATTAAACGGCTTGGCTGATTTTGATGGTCATTCTCATGACACGTGTGTTCAGTTGCCTTGCACCGTTTGAACTGCATCCATACATAATAACTAGGTTAAAATGAAAATATCAAATAAATTAAGTACTTAAAAATAATAAACGGTCTGTTTCTCATTTACGTTATTAAGAAATTGATTTTTATGATTCAAATGTAAATAATCGAAAAAGGACAAGTTATACGAAGTATTTCGTGTTTGTATAACTATCGCTGTTCATCTTTAAAATTAGAGTAAATTACTTTTTTAGTTCTTCAAGTTGAAAGGTTTTTAATTTTGACCCCTTAAGTAAAAAAATATCAATTTTTACTTTAAACTTGACAAAAATTTGCAATTGAAATCCTTTTGTCAGACGATGTTAAGTTTCAGTCGTTAACGTCCGCACGTGGAAAACACGTGAGAGCATTAATGTCTTTTCCCCTTTACACTCGAGTGACTGAAAATGCAAATGTGACATGTTCAAGAAAGAAAATTATAATTTACTTTATTTATTATCATCTTTGTCATCTATAAAATCAACTTATGTTATGTGCGGCATGGATGAACTCTGATAGAAATAGATTGTTAGGTCCACAACCAATGGTTGTAAAAAAATGACCATATCTGTAAATATTGTAGAATTAATTAAATTTCCATCGTGATATTTTTAAACTTAGACATTAATTTCTGAATTACAAAATAAACATTTTTAAACTATGACATTAATTTCTGAATTACAAAATAAACATAGACATAGATTAAAAAAAAGGATTAATTAACATAAATATAGATATGTCTCCAACCAATCTTCATTCGATTCATTGAAGACAATAGCAAGTAAAATACTACTATGAACTATACAAACGTATTATAAACTACTCTATTTCCCGCCAATATGTTTGTAGATGGTGTTTGTGGCACTAATGTTAAAAAACGACCTTTCATGTTGTGTGTTAGTATTTTAAACACACATCATCCTCCATATGTACTATAAGGGCGGCTAACTTGTGTCACAATGTATAAAAAGTTAATGCTCTATTTTAGATTTAAAAAGTATTCGATCATGATTGCAATAATAATGTTAAACGCTTAAACTACATGAGCTTTTACCATGGGAGGCCCTAGAAGTATGGACTCCCTCCACTGAAGAACAAACCCGACTTCTACTTGAGTCTATTTTTTTTTGGCTGCACAAAGCCTTGACATTATATATATCTTTGAGTTTTTTTAAAGAATAAAAAAAAGCAGAAAATTACAAAATAAATTATGTTTTCGAGTTTATTTTAAGGATAGAAGAGAAATGAAATGATAAGAGATAAATTGATATTTTACTTAATTTTTTTTTTCTGTAAGAATGTCCACCTAGCTTGATATAAAAGCTAGGTCTTGTTTTTTTTTTTATAAAATAAAGTTAATAATTAAGAACTTAATGCATTTAGTCAAATTCATGTCTTTTTAACAAAAATAACCGTCAATCACCTATTTTTTACTTAATGTATACAAACATTATTTATATATTTAACCACTTATTACATTCAGCACTTAATAAGTAAAAAAAAGAACGGACGCTTAGTGATTAATGACCCAAAGTATAGTTATCAAATACTCCGTACAAATCAACATGTCAACCATTAAACATTGCACAATCAAAATCCCTTTGATTACCCCTGTTTTTCCCCCTCCCTCCTGAGATATAGTAATCATGATCCTTGAATTCATTATTGCAATATGATCAAG
Organism: Erigeron breviscapus; assembly: GCA_034093135.1. Lineage (NCBI taxonomy): Eukaryota > Viridiplantae > Streptophyta > Magnoliopsida > Asterales > Asteraceae > Erigeron > Erigeron breviscapus. The sequence goes on along the minus strand of CM067168.1, from coordinate 98,963,926 downwards.
ATTCCTTATCCTATTTATCAATCTTTATTATGCTATTAAATCATCAATCTTGTAAGTATATTCACATAATCTTCACCCACGTACATTTATATATGTTTTGATAAAAACTTCAAAGTTGTTTGCTTTTTTTCATGTACATTCATGCCCAAACATGGAAAGCAATTACACCCCTGTTCCTAAAGATTCTTTTGTTGAATTGCAATTACATGATGATGACCATATTTATGAATCTAATGTTATCCATAAAGGAAATTCTTTAAAACTTTTTAACAACGAGGATGAACAAGGGCTTGTATCGCATCGAATCTATAATTTAGAAACCGATGATGACTTTGATACAAACAAACCGAACCCGTATTCTGGGATTTATGGTGCTGTGTTTAATTTAACCACAACTGTAATTGGGGCTGGCATTATGGCCTTGCCTGCAACAATGAAAGTTTCGGGTTTGGTTTTTGGAGTTATGTTGATTTTCTTCATGGGTATTTTGTCAGAAATTAGTATCGAGTTACTTGTTCGGTTTAGTGTGCAATGTAAGGCTTTATCATATGGGGAAATTGTTGAAGAAGCATTAGGTAGACCAGCTAGGATATTATCCGAGATTTGTATTGTTGTTAACAAAGCGGGCGTTTTGGTTGTTTATTTGATCATTATAGGTGATGTAATGTCGGGTTCTGTTGATCATATTGGTGTGCTTGATCAATGGTTAGGAAACGGTTTTTGGGATCATAGAAAAGTAGTTATTTTAATTGTGGTGATTGTTTTTCTCGCACCAATTTGTGTATTGGACAGGATTGATTCGTTGAGTTTAACTTCAGCTGCTTCGGTAGCACTTGCAGTAGTGTTTGTCGTTGTTGCTTTTGTTGTGGCGTTTATTAAGCTCGTTGATAACGAATAGAGAGAAAATTGATTAGGTTTTTTATTGATTTGTGATAATTGATTACAACCTAATGTCCATATATTTATAGGACTAATTTGAGACTTATAAGGAAACAATAAAACGAGATTTCCTTGCTGCCTAAGTCTATGACTTTTTCTTGTTGCTAAAGTTGAACCCTCTATTTTAGGGAAGTGATGATTTCGTTCTGATCCCGTAACCATCTAATTCTAACACTCCCCCTCAAGTTGAATAGTGGGATCACCAAAATTCAACTTGCTTAAACACTTGTGAAACATCACTGTTCCTACTGCTTTGGTTAGTATGTCTGCAAGCTGATCTTCTGATTTGACAAACGGTATTTTGATGATTCCATCTTCAAGCTTTTCTTTGATGAAATGTCGATCAACTTCAACATGTTTAGTCCTATCATGTTGCACTGGATTCTCCGAAATTTGAATAGCAGCTTCATTATCACACATGATCTGAATACTTTCTTTAGGAGCAAATCCTATTTCAGACACAAGTTTTCTTAGCCATAGCGCTTCTGCTAAGCCTTTAGCAATCCCTCTAAATTCCGCTTCAGCACTTGATAAAGATACAACCTTTTGCTTCTTACTTTTCCATGTGACAAGATTACCTCCTACCACGGAAAAATATCCTGAAGTTGACCTTCTGTTCCCTTTATCTCCTGCCCAGTCAGCATCTGTATACACTTGGATTTTCATATGACCATTTGCTTTGAACAAAACCCCATGTCTGATAGTTCCCTTGAGATATCTTATGATTCTTAGAACTGCATCCATATGATCCTTTTGAGGCTGATGCATAAATTGACTTACTACTCCAACAGCATAAGCTATATCTGGACGAGTATGTGACAGATAGATAAGCTTACCCACCAATCGTTGATATCTACTCTTATCAGCAAGTTCAGCTTCTGCTTTCATAAACAACCTTTGATTGATCACCATAGGTGTATCAGCTGGCTTACAATCAATCATTCATGTCTCTGCTAGAAGATCAAGTACATATTTTTTCTGACAAATAAAAATCCCATGCTGTGACCTAAAAACCTCAATTCCAAGAAAGTACCTGAGATTCCCTAAGTCTTTCATTTCAAATTCTTCACACAATGCTTTTTCCAACCGCTTAATTTCACCTTTATCATTTCCCGTAATAATCATATCATCGACATAAATTATCAAACATGTCACGAGACCACCCTTATGACTAAGAAACAGAGTGTGATCAGAATTACTCTGTTTATAGCCATATTTCTTCATTGCCAATGTGAATCTACCAAACCATGCCCTGGGTGACTGCTTTAGTCCATACAAAGATTTCTTCAATTTACAGACTTCTCCATGTTTAAAATTATGGGAAAAACCAGGAGGAACCTCCATATATACTTCTTCTTCCAATTCTCCATTTAAGAAAGCATTTTTCACATCAAACTGATGGAGAGGCCAACCTTGATTAGCTGCGATTGAAAACAGAACCCTTATAGTGTCTAATTTTGCAACTGGAGAGAATGTCTCTGAGTAGTCAATTCCATATGTTTGAGTGTACCCTTTGGCAACTAATCTAGCCTTATATCTTTCAACAGCACCATCTGGTCTATATTTGATTGTATAGACCCACCGACACCCATCGGCTCCTTTCCTTGTGGTAAAATACACTTATCCCACGTTTCATTCTTTATTAGTGCATCCATTTCCACGTCCATAGCCTCTTTCCATTTCTATGACTTTAAAGCTTGTTCGACATTTGACGGAACATCTTCTAAACATAACTTTGCTGTGAATGCTTTTGCTTCCTCAGAAAAATATCCTTCTGCTACATTACTCACAGGATATTTAGAATTTCTGGAGAATTTTTCTGGAGAGTACCGGTTTGCAGGTATTCCTCGAGTTGATCTAGGCGGCAGAACATATTTTTCTGGAGCTGTAATTACTTCTTCTACACTTTCCTGTACATTATCACTTACCGAATCTTCCATATTATCTGGAGAAGACTCAACAACAGGAACATCATTTATCAAAGAAGAAGTACTTACCTCGGATACCAGGTTCGGGTCTATATTGTCGTTGGCACTTTGTGGAGAGAACTGAGAGGACTGTTCTTGAGACTGTTCTTCTTCTTCTACAGCAGTGGCAGCTGACATATAGCTTAACCAACTCAGTGTGTCACATTGATCCTCCCCCTGACCACTGTGTTGTGGGGAGTAAAAATATTTAACTTCAAGAAAATCACAATTCATGGTGGTGAACATACGATGAGTTTTTGGATTGTAACACCTATATCCCTTTTGAGTTACCCCATACCCCAAAAATACACACTTTTCAGCACACGGATCAAGTTTATTCCGAAAAGACTTAGGAATATGAACAAAAGCCGTACATCCAAAAACTTTGGGTTGAAGAGTAAGAGCTTGTGGAACTGAATGGTGTTCAGTGAGTGCTTTTAACGGAGTCTTCATGTTTAGGATTTTTGTAGGAAGTCGGTTAATCAGATAAGTAGCAGTGGCTAGAGCTTCTGGCCAAAAACTCTTAGGAACACATGATTCAATTATGAGAGCTCTAGTCATAATAACCGGAGCAGGACCCACACATCTGAATGAACTAAAGAAAACGGAACTTGAACTCTAGTATTACGAGGTTTATAAGTTTGTCTATGGCTCTTGGCTAAAATGCAAGTTTCACATGAAATTGGTTTATTTAAAGGAAACAGTTCAGGAAACAAACTATGTAAATAACTAACTGACGGATGTCCAAGTCTTCTATGCATCTACCCCATCTCACCAAGCTAATCCTTTCTGTTAGGACCAGTTTCAGTGAAACTGGCCACTCTCCAGTTGCACCTGGAGACCAAGAAGATTTGTCCAGAAATATATTGAAGTCCAGTTGCATCGTACAGTTAACGCAACTGAAGACTTCCTCCAGTTGAGAACTGAACAGTTGAAGAATCCTTCCAGTTGGAGTCGAAGACAACAAGTGGAAGATAGAGAATGACAATGGCAGCGAAGCCCAGTTGACATTCTAGTCAGTTACAAACTGAGACCGTCAGTGGAAAGCTCTTACAAAGCTTTACACTGATTACGAGGAATTGACTTTTATGCTTTATGTGCTTTTACCCGGATAATAAGATTCCTCTTATTATTTAAATACAAAAAGTTACATAAAGCTGGTTGAATAAAGTTGCTTTATACTGCAACTTTACACTGCATTTTAAGGAATTAAATGTTATTCCTTAAATGCTCCCAACCATATTTGTACGGCCAAAGTTAACATCCCAATGTTAACTTTGCCTATAAATACAAGTCATTGCACAACAAGAATAACAAGTGAGATAACACACTTCACACTTTGCATACCTGCAATATTCTTGGTGAACTTGTGCAATCTTCTCTCAATCGTAAAAAGGAACATTTCACAACTTTAAGTGTTTCGATTGTTTAGAGAAATTCCTAGTGTAGATCAATTGTAGTTCATAGGTTGTTAGGATATTTACATACTTGTATTATCTTGGTTCCGCAACAACCTTGTAATTTATTTAAAGTTAATAAATAAATTACACTTGAAAATTACATATTATCTCACCAATTTACTTTACAAGTATTTTGTATTATTGCATTGTTCTTTACTTATTGTCACTTAAATAAGTAATCTATCTAGAACTTGGTATATACTCCTGTAACTGGTCGTCTCCAGTTCAGTGCTTATATTGCAAAGTAACTCCACCATCGACATAGAGGTGTCTTCAGGTAGTACCATCTATTGAGTTGGGACTTACAAGTGGTATCAGAGCAGAAGGCTAATAAACTTGCCTAGATCTGCTTAGATGAACACTACTGAAGGTGGAGATGGTTCTGGTCAAGGTGAAAACCCTTTGAATACTAATACACCACCTTTTCAAAATGTTAATACAACCCTCCTCCTCCTACTGCCCCAAATCACGTCCATGTACATTATTCTAACACTCCTGTTCCAAAATTTGATGGAAATAGTGAGACCTTTGGTACATGGAAGGCTAGAATGCTTTTGCATTTTGGTGGGATAGAGAGGTATATGTTGAAATCCTTAAGGATGGACCATATATACCCATGTCTCTTGGGGTAAGTCCTCTTCTAGATCCAACTGGAAGAAGAGGTTCAAGAGAAAAGCTCAAAGACCACTGGTCTGATGAGGATCGTAGACTTGTAGATCTGGACACCAGACTCAAGAACATGATCCTTGGAGCTGTTCCTGAAGATCTAATTCCAACACTTGTGTTGTTCCCCAGTGCCAAGTCAATGTGGGATGAATTAGTTATTCAGTTTGAAGGAGGTGATGACACTATTGTCACCAGAAAGTTGCCTTGAACAAGAAGTATGAATCCTTCTTTGCTCTACCCAATGAATG
>CM067168.1:98814630-98957646 GCA_034093135.1 Erigeron breviscapus | reverse complement strand
ATTCTGTGAACCCTAGAAAGTGAATAAGTTGTGATTGGTATTAAGATGTGACAAAGGTTACAAAATGAAGCATGTGAGGGGGTATTTATACTAGTCTAGGAAACATATTACATCTAGACCCCCTCACAATGTCATAATTACATTTTCATCAAAAGTAACAAATCAAACACTATTAAATATCTAACAATCTCCCCCTTAGTGTTGATTTGTGGAATGAGCTGGTTCATTGTCTTGGCTTCTTCTGTTTATGGATATTTATTTTGTTTGGATAAAACAACCATCCTTCTCCAGGTGGTTTTGAGTTTGGTGGAGGTCTTTGATTGTATGCATAGTTTGGTGGAGGTGTATTGTGTTGACCAGGCACATTACTTGGTGCATATCTAATCCAGCAACCTCCCTTCACATACTTAACATTCTCATTTGGTGTGGCTCTTTTAGCTTCTCTGAGCTTTCTGATGTCCTCTCTCTTCGAAAGCCTGAGATTTATATTCTTGATAGCCCTGGTCAGATTTTCTTTGGTGGTTGGATTGCTTTCATCACCGACAATGCATTCGAGAACTCGCTTACAATACTCGAGTGTCCCATCTGAGTAACTTGATAATTCGGTGAATCTAATTAGTACTTTCTTCACAAGGCTATTAATGAAAACAACACCATTCTCTGGTGACAGGACAAGATGGCCAATACTTAGTTTCTCAATGTCACCAGAGTACAAGGACTGATCAGGAATGGGTACATTTATCTTTCTCTTTTGGAGCTCTAACCCTATCTGAAAATCATTAAGAGAAGCATATTGGATACAGCATGAAATGAATCTCTTAATTGCATCAAAGGCTTTCCGATCATCCTTGGATTTAATCATGGCTCGAAGGAAATGCTTGTAGAGATAGATGAGGTCATCTACATGTAACATGCTGAAATGATATTCTGCAAAGTGATATTTCTTTTGGTTAGTTCTTTCTACAATGAATGAAGGTACTTTGATGAAGTTTTTCTGTCTCATGTGAACTTTGATGATGCGTTTGATTCTGTTGTTGTATTGTTCTTTGTTGACTGGAGGAAATAATCTTTTGGCTTCATTGATCAACTCTTTATACTCTTGTATTTGAATGGGGTCCTTGAACTTGTACATAGACATAAATTCTGGTGGTGTGCTGCTTGTGACTTTTGTTGGGCCACAGAAGATTGGGTAAGCACGCTCTTCTAGAAATCTTGCTTTGTATGCAGCAGCTTTTGATGGTTTGAAGTTGATGTCGATCATTCTTGCCTTATTTTTAAAGAAATACCCCTCATCAATGTATTCCTTTTGTTTTTCTGTGAACATATCTACAGGAATGTCGGGAAGAACTGCATTTGGCCCAAACAAGTCTTTTACAATCTGAATCATTGGCTGTCCCCCAAAATCTTCTTTTTCACTAGACTTAGGATCATCTCTCATTGCCTTGAATCCTCTGAAATTATCAAAAGAATATTTCTTCTTTGGCCTAGAGGATTCAGCTTCATCCTTTTCAGCATCATCAAAGTGAATTGTGCCTTCAGAATCAATTCTCCAACTTACATCATCTGGGAATACCACATTTAGAACTTCTGGGAATGAAAATTCTTGCCCCGGCTGTTCAACTTCACATGTTTCTTGCTCAACATAAGTATCTAACTCCATCTCAACTATCTGCTCACCCATATCAACAACATCTTGCAATTCAGTATCAAGATTAAGCTCGTCTGTCCTGTCATTTTCATTTCCTTCATTCTGACCCTCTCCGGTGTTCTCCCCCTCGGGACGATCCTCAGAATCAGGATCATCACGTCTTTCAGATAACTCGGCCGGTCGACAGGACTGCTGCACTTCTCTTAAACGTTTATGCAGTGCTTCTTGTTGTTGTTGAGCAGCCAGTCTATCTTCTTCTGCTTGCATCTGAAGCTCTCTTAATTCATTTTCTTTTTCAATCAAATCTTGTCGAGCTTGCAGAGCTGCCAACACTACTTTATCTCTGTTTTTCAACGATGATTCTTTAGATAGGAGAGTGGCAAGCAGAATCTCACATTGTTCATCGAGAGACGGAATATCATCAGAAGTAGTTGGTGGTGATTGTGGTGGAGTTGTATGTGAGTTTTTAAGAGAAGATGGTGGAGTTACTGGAAAAGATATGATAGGAGTGACGGTTCTAGGTGGTGGTGTTGTAGTTTTAGGAATCGGAATGGTGATTGGAGAATATTCAAGAAATAATTGTTCTTCGGTTGGTGGTTTTTGTGGTGGTAGGTTAATGATCTTATCAACGATTGGTCTAACTTTCTTTTTCTTATAGGATGTGACATCAGGGGTTGGATCAATAGATTTCCCTTTGGCAGTTCTGATTTGTTCGGGTGATAGGCGGGAGGCGTCAAGCAAAACTGGGCCCGTCCTTGGGGTCGTTGACACAACTGCCAAATCAAGTGATCCAGCAGTGTGACCAGAAGGAATCACGACTTCCTCTGGTTTTCCCGTCGGTCATTGAGACTCAGTCTCTCTGACGGTTGATGATGGGGCTTTGCAACCGTCATCTTGCTCCAAGGTGATATCCCGAGGGACACCTCCCTGAAGACTTTCAGAGTCACTTGATAACATTCCGGGGTCACTTAGATTTCCCGTTGACCCAACAGACGAAGTCTGTGTGGGGCCTGCGTTCAAAGCTAGCGTGATGTTAGCAATGGCAGGTTTTCTAAGCAATCCTTGAGACAAGAGCAATTCTTGAATCTCTATGCTTATTCCGGCTGTCTCACTTAGATTAACAGCATTTAGTGACCTAAGGTGTGATCTAGACTCAGGAGAACGAGAAAAGAAGGTTGGAAGATGGGACATGAACTTCCTCAAAATTTCTACATTGACTTCCAATGAAATCAACGAGATAAGACGCGGCTGTGTCCCAATAGAAATATCAACTAATTCCTGTTGAGAGGAATTAGCGAGGCGATCGAAGGCTTGATCAAGCAAGAGTTGGGAGCTCTTGACTTCTAACCTAGAGGTGTGGTTCCGTTGTAAGGTTGTGGTTAAATCTGTCGGAGGGCCAACGTTTTCTTTATGCCCTGTTCCTAACCCGGACCGCTCAACCTCTCTGGTATTTTCAACCCCTCCCTCAATCCCTCCTTGTATCTCCAACTCATCATCATTAAAGAAGGCTGCAGTAGAGTGTGATTCATCTTCTGATACATGTTCTTCAACACTCTTTAGAAGTTTAGATCTGCGAGCCATAGATTTCTTTCTGCCTTTTGATGCAGAAGAAGATTGAAGTACATCTTGTGGTAGATCAGCTGATGCTTCTTGATCTCTTGCAGGAATGAAGTACTTGGACTTTGGAGCTTTCAATCTAATTTTCATTGGTCTAGGGGACCCCCTCCTGTTTCCCCTCTTTTTCTTTTTCGACTCGGACCCTCACCGGTGTTCCTATGCGTGCCAGCGGCAGGAACCTGTCGGTTTTCAGGCTCCATAGGCAACCCTAAACTCTCACAGTAGCTTCTGTAATGGGGGTCATCCCTAGACACATATTTCAATAAAGCATCAGACAGTGGTACAGCAATCATATTGCTTCCAGAAGATCCTTTTATGTAAGACATAGGTTCAATGTGCACCGATATCATATCTGGCAAGCGAGGAATGTTCTCGTTTGTCTCCATGGCATAAGAGATTAAGCCAGAGAAGAAGCGAAGGAATGGAATGTATTTCATGTTTTTCTTCTTCTTGGTCGTCATGGTATGCTTCAATTGATCCCAAGTAATCTTTGCATAATCAAAATGTTTATCAAAGGCAATGCCATAGAAGTATGACAATGAGTATGTGGTCATCCCATCAAGACCAGTAATGGTGGGTGCCAGACATCCTTGTATGATGGAGTATAAAGTACACCACAGCTTTGCTAAATTACTTTTCTTGAAATCTCCGATGTACTGGCATTCTCTTGCATAGCCTAAGGCAAGCACAGATCTAAGCATTACATCAAAGCTGGGTGGCACAACAAACTCAGTCATCCCTTCTCTTGAATCTGCTGCTGGAAAATCCAGAATTATACGGAAGTCATCAAGATCGACCGGTGAATGAATTTTTGGTTGTTTATGGTGATATAGTATACAAAGTGGTCTGGTTGATTGTTTTTGGCAGGAATGAATTTTTGAGTTGTTTATGGTGATATAGTATACAAAGTGGTCTGGTTGATTGTTTTTGGCAGGAATGAATTTTAGAGTTGCCCAAAGGTGATACACATATTGTTCAGGAATGTCGTAGACATTTGTGAAAATGGGTGTTAAGGGGCGATGAAGGAGAATTTTGGAAATAATCGGATAGGCGGAGGAGAATGGGTCATAAAGTGCTTTGTTGTTGGTCATGCTGGTTGTATCACCTGTTTTAAAAGGAGATGCCATTTGGGAAATAGAGATCTGGAGAAATATTCATGAATTTAGGTTAATGGATGCAAGAATTAACAGACATTAGGTTCACATCAAACAAACTCTTACAAATTTTTTCACAAGAGATGCAAAGGTAGTACATCAAGGCGTTCAATACCTTTCTTCTCAGGGAAAACAAATGCAGGAGAATGAAAGAAATGAAAAAGTGTTCATTTATGAAAACAATTTTAAGATTTCTGATAAACCTTTTCCAAGAGACTACAAAGGCAGTACATCAAGGCGTTCGATACCTTGCATCTCAGGGAAAATGAATTTCAGAAACCAAAAGCAATTAATAGCAGCCAGTATTCATTTAAATACCTCTGACAAACATTTTCCAAGAGACTATGAAGGTAGTAAATCAAGGCGTTCGATACCTTGCATCTCAGGGAAACTGGGTGTCAGAAACCAAGACAATTGAACCATGGAATCAATAGACATAAAAGAAAAAGTTTCTTGGTTTTGGAAAATGTTTGAAAATTTTCTTAAGTGTTGGATCCGAGAATGTACATTCTCGGATCAAGTTTGGAGAAATTCGGATCAAATACTTGGAAAAATCTTGAGGGTAACAAGTTTGGGAAAAATAAAAGGATCCGCAAATGACATATGCGGATCATAGAGACAGGCATGAATGGGATCCGCAAATGAAGAAATGCGGATCCATAACTTAGAAACTTTAAGGTCATAATTTATTGAAGAAAAGGTGAAGATCCGCAAATGTAAAGAAATGCGGATCAATGACTTAAAAACATTATGGCACATGAGCATGTGGGTATAAAGGGATCCGCAAAAGACAAATGCAGATCGTAGTCTTAGAAAATTTTTGGAAGATAATGGGATCCATAAATGTAAAAAATTGGATCCGCAAATGTACAATTGCGGATCAGAGATTGAAACATGTACATTAAAAGCATGTAAGATTTGACAAGCATGATCCGAGAATGTCAAATCTCGGATCGTATACTTAGTGTCATATCATATTTCTGTTTTAATCAATTTGAAGTGATCCGAGAATGAGATTCTCGGATCGAGGGCTTAGTTATTTTAATGATGGAAAAGTGATCCGAGAATGTACAAACTCGGATCAAGATTTGACAATCTCGGATCGATGTCTTGTAAAATTTTTGAAAAGGTTGATCCGAGAATGTGAAATACGGATTAAGAATCAAATTGATTACTTAATTAGATATTTAATTGTTAATTGGATCTGAGTTTGTACAAACTCGGATCGAGGACTTGGTCAAATTTTGAGACAAAACTGGGCAAGTATGCAGATCTGGGTAAGATTGCGGATCGCTTGAAGATTTGAAGAAAATCTGGAAATTTTTAAGAACATTCGCGGATCGAACCCAGAATCTTCATATCTTCAAGGGTAAAATTGGAAAATACCAAAGGTTTCATACCCAGAAAATTCAAAAACACAAAATCAAACAGATTTAGATCATGTAAAGAGCAAATAATCATTAAGCATTCAATTAAAAGTCCTAAACATGGCATCTAAACACTCAAAACAAGCAAGGAGATCATATCAGTTCGTTCAAGCATTTTATCAAACACATGGTGAGCGAAAAAGAAAACAGAAATTTTACCTTTATTAGGAATGAAAATCTGGGAAAGTGTGATGAAAAAGTGATCACAGAAGTCGAAACAAACCTAGATCTTGATTATTATTGAGATTTAGATTAAGATTATGAAATGATGATGATGAACTTGGTGAATAATGGCACGGAGAAGATAATATTATTATTTATCTTTGAAATTTGAAATTTGAAATTGTGAAAGGGAAAGTAAGAGAGAAAGAGAGAAATAAAAGAAATTTCCCGCCGGGTAGCACCTTAAATAGGGTCCGGATCACAACCGGGTCAAAAGACCCGCGTGCCAACCAGTTTGAGGCCCTGGGCTAGGCTTCGTGAGATTGGGCCGTGCACATATGGGCTTGAAAATCATGGGCATTTAGAGTTCAAGTTAGTGGGCCAGAATAAGATTAAAAAAGTATAAAGGAAAAATGAGCTTAGGCAGATTTTAAGATAAATAAAAATAAGAAAAAATAAAAATAAAAATAAAAATAAAATTAGACTTAAAATTAAAAATTAAAAAATAAAAATAAAAATAAAAATAAAAATAAGATATAAATAAAGTTAAAAACTAAAAGAAATTTAAAAACAACAAATACTTAAATCTTTTTGGATTTTTTAAGGTTTTTCAAATTTTGTATTTTTGTTTTTCAATAAGGCAAAGCAAGAAACAAACACACAAACACAAAGAGAAAAATAAGAAACAAACACACAAGCATGCATAAATTGTAAAACTCCCCCTCGAAAATAGCATATTTTTACACACTCCCCCTCGGAACATGCAATCTCTCATATTCTCCCCCTCAAACATTTCATGTATAAGACAAATTTCACATAATACATCAATGATTGCAGCATAGAAAAGAAAAGAGAGAAAGCAATTGAGTAAAATTGGTTAAGTCTGAAGGTCCAACATTCCTAATTTTGTTTTTAGGAAGTTGAAAAGATCAGCAAGTTGATAGTCTGTAGAAACAAAGTACAGCTCGATGTTACCTTTTTTGATATGATCTTTGAGAAAGTGGTACCTGACATCGATGTGCTTTGTTTTTGTGTGCTGGACAGGATTAACAGAAATTGCAATTGCACTTTTTGAATCACAGTAAATTGGGATTCTGTCATACTTGAAGCCATAGTCAGAAAGTTGTGTTTTCATCCACAAGACTTGAGAACAGCAGCTGGCAGCAGAAACATATTCTGCCTCTACTGTGGATGTAGAAACACAGTTTTGTTTCTGTAACATCCCAAACTTTTTTTAATTAACGGTTGACTTGAGTCGTTAAGTCAACACTACGTGTCCGTTAAGTCTATAGGAAAATTAATGCTTATATGTGATTAATGTGCTATATGTGTGAGGTTTCAATACCTTAATGATGTATATGTTAATGTGTTTAAGATGTCAAAGATGATTAAATGTGTTGAATATGTCGAGAAGTATTCCCGTTAGGTTGTTTAAGCCTTAGATGTAAAGATGTAAAGTGGAGGGGCTTGAATGTAAGCTTTGAAACTTGGGTCCAGGTTTTAGGGGTTAATTAGATTAACCTAATTGATCATTATTCAGTTTCTAATCCCCTAATATCCTCTCCAAAACCGTCCCCTCCTTCTCCATTCGATTTCCATTGCAAACCTTCTTCAAACGTGTTGATTCGGGTGTCATTGATCAAGCCTTTTGCATCCTTATTGTAATCTCCAGGTGTTAAAGGTATAATAACATTGATTTTATGTCTTTTCAATCATATAATTCGTTCCATAACTGATCTAGATATTTAGAGGATCAATTGATGTCAAAATCGTGAGTTTTAATCGATTCGATAACCTAGAACGTTTGTTATTGTGATGCAAATCAAGTAGGGGTGAATCAATGATTTCATTGCATCATTATGGTCTTAAAATGATGAATTTTGAGGTACAAAAGTCGTTCATAAGGTTTAGGGTCGTTTGGGGTGTGTTTGGTTAAGTTTTGGAGGTTAAACAATGAGGTTTGTGCAGAATCGAGGCTAGTTGCGGCGCAACAAAAATGCAGTGACTTAAGTTGCGACACAATTATCCCATTACGACGCAATAGCGACATAATTTTCAAAAGGCCATAACTTTTGAACCGTAACTCCGTTTTTGACAAATAAGCTATCCACGGAATCGTGAGAGAGTCTACTTTCTATTGGTAATGCTTTTAAAAGATGATTATGATGTCAAGTTTTCAGAAAGGTTAATTTAGTGAGTGAATGCCGAGTTCCGTTGAGTTATGTAAGCTCTAAAGTATTAATCGAATGTCCGATGCATCAAGCCTTGTCATGGGTCATGTTTATAGATATTTAGGCTTGATTCATGAACATAAGTAAGTAGGTACTTGTTTAGCTCATTATGGTCGTTCAATGCTTATAGGTAGTCGGGAATACTTGCAAAGCTTGGTAACTTACGTTATCATTTGTTGTACGCTTCTACGAGGTAAGATACACAACTTTGACACGCTGAGGGTTCAACAAAAACATAGTTTTCATATAATAACTTCCCAAATGGTATCTTGTTTGCTTATGGGTATTCGGGATTATACGAGAGGTGATATGGGCTATGTAGATGAATATTGAAGCCTGAAATGCTACCCCAATGATATGAGATGATATGTATTGTTATAAAATGATATGAGATAGATGATATGCAATGATACGCGATATGAGATGATAAATGATATGTATATGTGCATGTGTAGATGTGATGATTACATGGCTTGTTCATCTAGTTCACTAGACTTTGTAAGTTGCCATGACACGTGCACGTTTAAGGGCCCAAACGTTAAGATGTATATGTGATAATTGTTTAGGTAGTGTAAACACCTAAACTATATGAGATGTGAAATCGAGCTCGTAATTTAGATGTGAAAGTGTTAAGCTTAACCCGTACTTGCCCTTGCCCGGCTAAGTGCGTAGATGTGGTTGCTTGGGTGGCTCCTTGCAACATGGTTTGAGATGTGAAGAGTAATACGGGAGGTCTGACCAGCCCCATTTATCTTGAACATACGGATTACTCCGGGATTGACTTGCCATTCCTTAACGACATTGATGTACAGCCGTAAGGTTTGTCCATCTAGTCGGGTGTGACTTATGTCACCCTGTAGAAACACGTGAAGGACGTGTTCCCAGATCGTTTAACACGAGATCTACGATCATAGACAGGCGGAATCCGTCTATAATCGTCGTTAGGGTTTATATGATGAACATGAAGATAACAACAACAAAATAGCTACGAATTTACTGATGAATAGGAGATAAAAACAAAGAATTCATTTATCATTAGTCGAATGATTACAAGAATAAATCCGTTTAAAATACATCTCAATGATTCCGGATTACAATCAATCGAGACGACTCTTGATAATGAATTACATGGTGGCGGAATGGCGGGGCATAGATCTCTACTCCGATCCCTATGGACGACCTCTGTTGCAACTAAAATCCTCTCTGAAATCTGAAACCTAAGTCCTATATTTATAGGTACAAAAAGGGCTGGGCTGTCAAATTCGTACAAAATGGGCTGGGCTGTACGAACTTAAAGTTCGTAAGGCATATATGTACGAATTTCTCAGCCTTTTAGAATTATTGCATCGGACAACAATTTGTGCACTTTATGTGCACCAACAAACTCCCCCTTGGCCGGTGCAATCAATTCTTCAAAATCCAATATTAGTTATAGAAAGTCTAAACAAATAGCCTCCCCCGTAACTAAAGATATCGGGTCTTCTTATGTTGAAACTCGATCTTCTGAAACTGCACTCTGATCTTCAACCTGTAAACTCTCTGTATCTTCATGACAACCAACTAACCCAACACCTCTCATTGTAGTTCTCCCCCTCAACAGTAACCACCTCCGAATTAAACATAAGCAATCATCCACTCGGATCTATTTGCATGTCGTGCTTAACCGGCATATAATAGAGAAGTAGAATTTCCAATAATCAGCATCAAATCAATCAGCTCCCATAAAAATAAGAAAACTCTGCAAACTGAATCACAAAATGTAGTCGCATAAATCCTGTCTCAACTAGCAGTGTCTGACTCTGTCTTGTATCTTCACAAATCCACCAATCACTCAAAATCATTCTTATCAGATCTCCTCTTCAGTTGTATACGCCGCCATAATATAAAGATCTTTATCTATGCAACTCCTCCGCAAGAATCACCTGATAATTCATCTCTACATCTTGAATATGGATAAGATTCGATCTTCAAATACTGAACAACAAATAACCAGCTTCAATGATCCAATACTTCAACAAAGTTTCCATGACCGCTATATATGAAAATCATCCGTTGACATAAATCAATTTGAACATATAGTTCGATGATCTTCAAAACCTCGAGCATTAGAATACAATAATCACCAACAGAATAACCTTTGATCGTTATGTAACTCGAGTATGTAGAAAAGTTTTGCTAAAAATCAGAAATTTTTATCCCCCCTCATTTTTCTGCAAAACTTTGAAAATCAGCCCATCTGATTGTCTTCGGTTTCAAAAATCTCCCTTTCATGTGGTATATAGTGTTTCCTCTGATCAACTGCATGTATTCTTCAGACTGAAACATATCGAACCTCCATAGTAGCTTGAGAACATCTTCGTAGTCTGAACATCAACATATACGAACTTGTTCTTCTTCTTACGAACTTATTCTTATTACGAACTAGTTAAGTTCGTAACAACAATATCTTCGTAAAGGTTGATCACTAAGTTCGTAAGACAAAAGGCTTGTTATTATGAACTTAATCTTCAGAAGGTGAATAATCTTCTTACGAACTTAGTAAGTTCGTAAGACCATTATATCAGCAAAGCTACTAACTTCGTAAGGCTATTAAATTCGTAAGGTGAAAGTTCACAACGAAGATAGCTAAGTTCGTAAGCTAAATACGTTAGTTGAAATCTGAAAACGAAAAAGGCTATCTTCGTTTTCTATCTTCGTAAGGTGAGGTTCTGAACGAAGATAGCTTAAGTTCGTAAGCTATATTCGTTTGATGAAGATTCAAAACGAAAATTAGATAAATTCATTTTCTATCTTCGTTTTGCTAAAGGAAAACGAACTTAGCCTTCTGTTCGAATTTTCATCAATAAAACCTAATTACCAGATCTCGTTTGAGGAAAAATCATCCTCCAAGGCTCTGATACCATGTAGAAACACGTGAAGGACGTGTTCCCAGATCGTTTAACACGAGATCTACGATCATAGACAGGCGGAATCCGTCTATAATCGTCGTTAGGGTTTATATGATGAACACGAAGATAACAACAACAAAATAGCTACGAATTTACTGATGAATAGGAGATAAAAACAAAGAATTCATTTATCATTAGTCGAATGATTACAAGAATAAATCCGTTTAAAATACATCTCAATGATTCCGGATTACAATCAATCGAGACGACTCTTGATAATGAATTACATGGTGGTGAATGGCGGGGCATAGATCTCTACTCCGATCCCTATGGACGACCTCTGTTGCAACTAAAATCCTCTCTGAAATCTGAAACCTAAGTCCTATATTTATAGGTACAAAAAGGGCTGGGCTGTCAAATTCGTACAAAATGGGCTGGGCTGTACGAACTTAAAGTTCGTAAGGCATATATGTACGAATTTCTCAGCCTTTTAGAATTATTGCATCGGACAACAATTTGTGCACTTTATGTGCACCAACACACCCTTACGAGATGTATATGTTATATGAGATGAGTGACTTATGTCACAACTACAAAGATGTTTAGATGTTATATGTTATATGAGATGAGTGACTTATGTCACAACTACAAAGATGTTTAGATGTTATATGTGAGATGCAAAAGATGACTAGGCACATTTAGGATGATCCATCCTATAAGAAAGATGTTTAATGCAAGATGTGCTATGATAGATGTGATGACTTGTGATATGTGCCTTAATGACAAATGTGACTTTTCATAATGTTTAAATGGACAAATGATTTATTAACCATGTGTTATCTTAGTTAGCTAATTCGTTAGCTAACACTTGTTTCTTGAAATGTGTTGTTCCCTCAGGTTTAGCAAGCTTGAGCTAGATGATGAATAAAGTGCGAGGCATGGGTAGATTGCATTTGAGGATGGCTATAGTTTACCCATAGTGGCTGCTCATTTTAGACATTTGTTTTATGTTAAGATGTTTATGTCTTGAATTGATATTGTGATCGGTTGTTTAATGTTGGACAACCGATGGGTTTCCAATTGAACTTATTTTGGTAATTCATATTTTTAAATGATGGGTGTTACAGTTTCTTTGATGACCAACTGAATAGTTTATCTCCAAGAAATTGGACACTCCCAGAAGTGCTTTTGCGGTCAAGTTTGCAACCTGCATGGTCTGCATCTGAGAAGGCAGTTAGTTCGAAACCGGTATCTCTTGGATACCATAAACCAAGATTTATAGTACCGTTAAGATACCGAAAGATTCTTTTAACAGCCTGGTAGTGGCTTTCCATGGGGTTGGCCTGGTATCTAGCACACATACATGTGGCGAACATGATATCTGGTCTACTAGAGGTAAGATACATGAGAGATCCAATCATATTGCGATATAACTTTTGGTTAAAAGGTTTTCCATTTAAATCAACATGAATTTTAGTACGAGCTTCCATGGGTGTGCCAATTGGTTGGCAGTTTTGCATTTCAAATTTCTTTAACATATCAATGATATATTTATTTTGACAAATAAAAATACCAGTAGAGAGTTGTTTCACTTGTAGACCAAGAAAGAAATTTAATTCACCCATCATGCTCATCTCAAAGTTCTTAACCATTAAGTCAGAAAAGTTTTGACAGTATTTAGGATTAGTAGAGCCAAATATAATGTCGTCAACATATATTTGAATCAAAATAATGTGCTTCCCTTGTCTTTTGATAAAAAGGGTAGTATCAATGGTACCTTTGCTGAAACCATGTTTAAGTAAATAAGCAGTGAGAGCGTCATACCATGCACGAGGAGCTTGTTTTAAGCCATACAAAGCTTTGTCTAACTTGTAAACATGGTGAGGCCTTTTTGGATCCACAAACCCTTCTGGTTGCTCAACATATACTTCTTCCTTAAGAACTCCATTGAGGAAAGCAGTCTTGACATCCATTTGATAGACGGTAAAGTTCTTGAAAGTAGCATAAGCAAGAAAGATACGAATTGCTTCGATCCTGGCAACAGGAGCAAAGGTTTCATCGTAATCAACCCCCTCTTGCTGTGAGTAACCCTTTGCAACAAGACGTGCTTTGTTACGAACCACAATCCCATTTTCATCTTTCTTATTTTTGAAAATCCATTTGGTAGGGATTGGCTTCTTGTTGGAGTAAGGGTTTGGAACCAATTTCCAAACTCTGAGTAATTTCTTCTTGCATGGCCTTTACCCAATCCGAATCTTTTAGCGCAGCTGACACTGAAGTAGGTTCAACTTCACTAAGAAAATTAACGAAGAGACATTCATTAGCAGATGCGGCTCTGGTCTTCATTGAAGCTTCAGGATCCCCTATGATTTGTGATGAGGGATGAGGCAACATAGAACGAGACCACCTGCCAGAATGAGGTAAAGCAGCATCAGGTTCATGGTTTAAGGTGGGATCTTTAAAAGTAGATTGTGGAAGCTGTTGAACCCTTTCAAATGAAGGTTCACTTATTTCAGGTGGTGCTTCAGTGTAGACCTCAGGATTTTGATCAGGATTAGTGTTTTGAGTGATGTGAGATATTGGTGGAAATGAAGAAGCAGGAACAGGAGATGATTTCGAGTTTGAGCATGTAGAAGTTTCAAGAGAAGTGGTGTTCACTGGTGTAGAACCATCTGTTGGTGAAGAATCAACACTTGGTGGGCTTTTAGAAGAGCCAGGAGAAGGTGTGTTAATAGAAGGAGAATCAACATTTGTTGAAGTATCAGAGGGAGGTTCAGAGCTTGTAGTATTGGTTTGTGGAGAGATAGATACATCATTTTGAGCAACATCTGGAGATGGCAAAGTCGATTTTAGTCATTTGTTTTCATAGAAGGTGTCGAAGAGAAGATCAAGTTCATTGGGGGAAGGAGTAGGATATGGAGAATGATGTATGAACTTCTTGGTCTGTGCGGAAGATGGTGAGATGTTATTCGTTGTTGCGGAAGTTGGTGAGTTATTGGGTTTTGAGGTAACAGAGTTTTTCTCATACAACATTCCTGAGAGTTCATCGAACCAAACATTCATGCTTTCAGTGATCTTCTTTGTTCTCCGATTATATACAGGATAAGCAATAGACTCTTTGGAGTAGCCAACAAAGACACCTTCATCACCTTTAGGATCAAATTTTCAGAAGTTATCATGATCATTAAGCACATAGCATGTACACCAAAATATGTGAAAGTAATTTATATTGGGGATGCGTTTGTTGATGACCTCATATGGTGTTTTATCAAATCGCTTGTTAATGATGGAACGATTCTGAGTGAAACAAGCCGTGGAAATTGCTTCAGCCCATAAAGAGGGTGGAAGTTTTGAATATGCAAGCATTGTTCTAACAGCTTCAACCAACGTTCTGTTTCTTTGTTCTACTACACCATTTTGCTGAGGAGTTCGAGCGACTGAGAATTGATGAGTAATTCCATGGGATTTGAAGAAGGCATCAAACTTTGAGTTTTTGAACTCAGTACCATTGCCTGAATGAATAATCCAAATGGATTTCTGAAGATTCAATTGAGTTTGTTGGATGAATTCGATAACTGTTTGAGTTGTATCTTCTTTGGATCGAAGAAAGAAAACCCAGGTGTATCGAGAGTAGTCATCAACAATGACAAGAATGTACTTCTTCCCATTTGTGGTTTGAACTCTCATAGGACCACATAAGTCCATATGAATAAGATGAAGTGAATCTTCAGAGCTAGGAATGGTTTTAGACTTATGAGATGCCCTCTTTAGCTTTCCCACTGCACAAGATGGGCACATATGACCACTCTCATACTTATACATAGGTAATCCTTCCACGAGGCTTTTGTTAACAAGTTCATTAATTGTTGGGAAATTGAGGTGGGACAAACGACGATGCCATAACCAAGAGTTTTGAGCAGTTGCTTTAGCAAGAAGACAAATGGAGGAAGAGGGAGGTTGAATATCGAAAAGATTAATCTGGAATAGGTTGTTATCCCTAGTTCCTGTCAGAATATCCTTCCCCTCTTCAGTTTGAACTTGAACAGAATGGCAACGGAAAAGAACTTGAAGATCATTATCACAGAATTGACCAACACTGAAGAGATTGTGACCAAGACCTTCAACATTAGACCTTCTTAATGGTAATGCCATTTTGTACAATGTCTCCATAGCCTAAGATTGGAGCTAGTTGATTATTACCAAAGCGAACTGTTCCCATGAAGCATTGAACAAAATTTATTAGAAGAGATAAATCTCCGGTCATGTGTTTAGAACAACCAGAGTCCATAAACCAAATACAAACCATAACTTCCTACATCATACAGAATGAAATTACTTTAGGTACCCACTTGAGGATGGGTCCTTGGATGTTAGAGAGCGCAATAAAGCATGCACAAGAGTAAATAAAACTAAAGCAAGCAAATAAAGCACACACAAAGCAAAAAATAAAATCACACACAAAAGATAAAAACACACAAAGAAAGTATATTAACCTAAAACAGAACAAGGTTTTTAAGGTTTAGAAATAAAAGATTTTCCCGTAGGCTTACAGACCGGATCAGTACTAGTTTTAGAATCAATACACGTTTTCAAAACCCATTTTTGTCTGAAAACAGGAGACTTGATATCTTTCTTCTTGACACTAGGAGAATTAAAACTTTTTCTTGAACTCCAAAAATTTCCTCTTTTTAAGCGCTTGTCACCTGAAGCAGAAGAACCTTGTTTATTAGTTAAATCTTGTAAATCAATTTTCACTCTTGGTGTACTTCTAGGTGACGAGTAATTATTTGGTGGCCTAGTGGATTTTGGGAGTGTGTTTGTGTTGGGAGAAGTGGATGTGAAGGATTTTGGTGGACTGTGAGCAAACCATCCATATTTGTCTTTAAAACAATATGCTCCAGTTGTCTGATCTTTGTAAGCTTGGCAAATGTTGTTGTTGAGTGTGTGTGGTTTCTTATGTGATGAATAAAAAGTGGATGGGGTTTGTGGCTTTGGAGTTGGTGCTTTAGGTTGAGGAGTTTTTGGTGAAGTTGTTTTGGTTTGGGTAGTTTTAGGTGAAGGTGTTCTAGGTTGAGGTTTCTTTTGTTGGGGTGTTTTATTGGGTTGTGAAGCTGATTTGGTATATTTGGTGAATTGTTGAGATTTTGTGTAGAAGGAGTTTGGTGAAAATGATACTTTGGGTTTTGAGGGTTTAGGTTCAGAGGTGGTGGCCTTTTCTTCATCGTCAGAGGGAGGGTCACAGATATTACAATCACAACATTTGTGTGACACCCGCAAAATTTCGATTTGCTAAACTTAGAAAGTTTACTATTACATGATCTATTTTTAGAAAGTTCAATTTAAATATTTGGTGTTTGATTTTCCTATGTGTCAACACGATCAAACGTCGTTATGAAATAGCGATGCCGACACACATTCATCGAATTGATGAACCGGTCAAGGAAGACCTCAATAAAATGCATTGTTGTGATATATGATCTTTATGTGAGAATATATCTAGTTAGGATGCTTATACTTTAGAAAATCCTCATATGAAATATATCTTAATATATATTTACTAAGAATTTAAAGAAACACATTTATGCATTTAAGACATTTGACATAATCTATAAAAAATATAAATTACAAATCGTGACATATAATTTTTAGTTCCTAACCAAAAATATATATAAAATCATATGTAAAATAATTATAAAAATATATGGATTAACAAGATAATATAAGTGTAAAAGGGCTAAATAAATTAACTAGTCAATTAAGCCCACCTCTCCTTAACCCATCTAATTTTCGGACCCAAGAGCCCAACCCACAACCCATGAAACTAGGCCCAACCTCCTAGCAATATAAAAGCCTAGTGAATTTCCCTGCCTTTTCTTTTTGTACGTTACATACACACACACACACACACACGTAAGGCTTTACACAAACAAACAAAAAGGGACAAGCAACTATTCATCTTCTCCCACTTTCTCACCCCAACCGCCGGCCACCACCTTCCAGCCGCCCCACCGCCGTCTACCGCCCTCTTTCCACCGGAAAACAGTTCCGACAGCCACCCCTAGCAACACCTAGGGTTTTCCTTCAACCCTAGACACCAAAAACTCCATCACCACCACTGCTCCGTCGCTGCTGCTGCGCGCTGCTCCGCCGTCCAGCCGCCGCTGTCGTCCGACTTCCAGCCACCATCATCCGACTCCAATCTCGTCCAGTAAGGAACATAGGTAACGGCCACCTACACAACCCATTTCTCCCTCCTCTCTCTAAAAGCCCTAACCGGTTTCTTTTTCTTTCTTCTTTCTTCCCGTCGCAGCCACGCAAGCACCACACCACCACCATCCCGCGACGTCCAGAAGGAAGGAGAAACATTCAGTCTTCAAACTAGGTCATTACATGGCTTCCATGCTTCGGGTATCTTGCATACATCTCTAAAAGAAAACGTTTTTACTCACTTGTTTTTGTTCCTCGCAGCCGCGAACCACCATCAACAGCCACCACCGGCCGCCGTTTCAGATCTGTTAACCCTTAGAACAGGTTGTTTGTCTGTCCTTAAGTCTTTTGTGATGTTAATATTCGGCCATGCTAAGTTTTGGTGCTTTCTTTTCGGTTTCGGGTCGAAACCACCATAAACCACCACTTTTCACCACCTTACATCACCACCATGAAACACCACTGTTTTGTCACTATTTTCGGGACTAAAATGTCGACCCTTTTGGGCTGTCTAAAAACCGAAATCGTTTTCGTTTTGGCCATGAACTTCGGCCGAAACATAAACCATCAAAACTCAAATATGGCTTTTCAAATACTAACCTAAAGTACTAGACACATGGTTCGAGATTTGCTAGTATGACTTTGAAAACAGAAAGTTTCTATTGATTATATTAAACTGATTTTCTTTTGGAATTTACATAAATTAATTAAATTAATAAATTTAATTTAGTTAATCATGATTACATGCATTTAATGATTGTATAGTTCCTAGATGAATGTTCCCTCTTCCAAGTAATACCTTTATGACATAATCCCAACATGCATAATGATTAGCCTTTTTCTTGGAAATATAAAGCATGCTTAATATAATCATTAGTGTGATAATCTATGTTGGTGAAATTTGGAAAACGTGCTAGTTAAATACTCATTAAATAACTATGTATATATATATATATATATATATATATATATATTATAACTTGACCCACCATGCCCAACTCCTATTTAGGACGTCGGTGCAAAGTGTGCGGTGACTTAGCACGCTTCGGGTGCAAACATGACCTATATGATTATATTTATATTTATATATTGACCCACCATGCCCATCTTCTATTTAGAATGTTGGTGCAAAGTGTGCGGTGACGCATTTATATTTATACATTTATAATTCGTGGTTATTTCAACTCACAACCATACTTAATTGACAATTGCCCAACTCCTATTATGGAAAACGGTGCACTCGTATAGGTTGTGAGGGAGAATGATCGCGAATGCCATATTATGATTTATTTCAACACGCAACCATACTTCTTTGCCATTTCACGTGTATAGGTTGTGTGGGAGAATAGTCATAATATTGCTATTATTATTATTATTATTATTATTATTTTATTATTATATATTGTTATCATTATTAATTATTATATTATATTATTATTATTATTATTATTATTATATTATATTAATATTATATATAATATGTATAAACCCATGAAAAGACCAACTCCGACTAGCACGTCGACAACCCTAACCATTATCACATAAGAAAACATTTTTAATAAAATGTATTACAACAATATTATTTGGAAGAATGGGGGAAATTCTTTAGGAACATAATAGCAAAGATTGTTAAGACAAGTTTATATTTTATTTCTATAGGTTAACACATTCAAGAAGATCATCTATTTGCTAATTGTTGCTACTTTGAACTAAGGTGAGTTCATAGCCCATTCTTTCTTACTATTTTGGGTGAGATGCATGCTCTATGTTTTACATGCGGAACACAAGTACCAAACTATGTATATGATGATTGTCTAAGTTGCTTGATCCCACTAAAGGCCTCCCATCATGAATTGTTAGTTATGGATTTAAACGTGATATGATGAATAGTACTATTTGGGTTGACACCCCCATTCGGGTTGGTCGCACCAACTTGACCGATGATGGTCGAACGAATGCATGCATATTTGGATTCCCAAGTATTATGGATCAAATACTTGCCGAGGCACAATGTTACTTATTACCGTCGAGTTTCAATTCATGAGCTTAGTACAATATATACATTATGTTTCCTAGCATTGTTTTTGAGCAATGGCTACACGACATTGCGGGTTAGCAATGGTCGCACTTAAATCTTGTGGTTCCATGCAAAAGTTTATTTACTTACACCTATGAATTCACCAACATTATTGTTGACCCGTTTTAGCATGCATTCTCAGGTACTAGATGATCGCTTTATGTTTGGATTGCTTGCCGTTACATGCTACATGAAGAACCTTGACCCAACCATTATGCCTTAGGAATGCTTCGTCAATTTGCTAAACAATGCTTTCTAATTAAGTTATCTTCATGATAACTTAAATGTTTGACAAATGATTTCCATATCATATGTTGTATTTCAAATTTCTAAACAACGTTATCTTTCAATATATTTTAAAATGACACGTTAAGTGGTCGTTATTTTCTCAAGTACAATTTCCTTCCAAATATTTCATCTCAACTTATCAAATAATGTTATTTTATGAATATATTTCCAAACGAAACTATTTAATGGGCGTTCATTATGAACTTGTGTTGTGATCTCATGACGGTCGCGCCCCGTACCTTTCCGCATTTTTCGGGGTGTGACAGATTGGTATCAGAGCCAAGGTTATAGTGAACTAGGTTGCAAATTGATGAGCCTAGACTATAACCATACAATGAACCTACTTTTGTGCACCACCCTAGTTACCCAATCACCCATATACTTACACATGAGTTACATGTCCACCTTTGTATAATGAATGCATACTTATACTTGAGTACATGTTCATACTTTACATGATAAGATTCTATGCATGCTACATTTATGTGAAAATTTCATGCATGCTTCTATTAGATTACAATGTACTCCAATTAACCTTTTTCTGTGGGAAAGGATTAAGGTTTGTTATAAGCTCATATTGAACACCGGGTTTCCAATGGAAATTATAGTTCACTATCACACGTGCCATCTTAGAAAGATCAATTTAAATAATTAGTTATTTAAATACCTACGTGTAACGAAACCCACAAGTGAAGGAAACCTTGTTTGGGATAACGAGTCAACCAACGATCATCAAGAATTTTAGAATATTAGTTTGCGTATTATAGGGCTACATACATTTGGGATAGATCATATAAGGCTCAAAATAGTTATTTTGGAGCTTGAAAGTAGCATTTCCCCCTCTATACTCATTTATACTTGACACTTTATGCACTTTATGTAACACCCCAACATGGCGGAATCATGGGGTATCACTTAGAAAAGCACAGCACGACATGGAAATTATGTAGAGTCAAACTATATGAAAACATAGGATTGAAACAATCCTTAAACTTGTACAAACGTATACAATCATCAACATTCATTAAAATACGTGTTCAATCAATAATAAAAGGCACTTCAATCGATAGTAGTTGGTCCTAAAAGTAACCCATAAAAGGGAAGTAAGGATCATGGATCCAGAAAGTCCAAAGCTAGTCCAATCCGAGCAAATAAGCATGCAATCATCCATTTTGTCTCTGATTAACTTGATTACCTGAAAAGTGTACTAAAGAGCGTCAACATAAAGTTGGTGAGTTCGTAGGGACAAGTAACAAGGAATAACCGTGTCGGATAACAACCGTTAACAATAAGTGAGGATTAGGAGAACTAATCACATCCAAGGAAAACCTATAAGGTTTCACATTATCACAATTCAATACAAGTCAACGTTCAACAACAACGATTCCATATAACGTTCAACAACGTTCCATAACAATCAATAACATTCAACAACGGTGCGGCTTACATAGTTAATAATTAACAATGCTCTAACGGTGCGACTTACATCGTAAACAATGCGCTAACGGTGCGACTTACATCGTAAACAATGCGCTAACGGTGCGACTTATATAATAAATAATGCGCTAACGGTGCGACTTACATCGTAAATAATGCGCTAACATGTCCACATCAACAATTCAATCATACAATCAATCAAATCAACAATCAACAGTTAAACAAACATGCACACTTTTCAGCCCGAATCTCAATTGAGTAGGGAGGGTTTACGAAACTCACCTGAAATGAGCAATAAAATCCCAAGTCGAAAGAAAGTAGAACCGATGTCCACGATAGCCAAAACCTAATCATACACGTATTACATTAATCCTAAAGCATCTCAAGAGGTAAGGTCCTATGAATATTGACCTAATCTTACTATAAAAGCTTTATTATGTCCATTTTATAAGGCTTTGATCCAACCAAAGTGGAATCATTACATTTTGTTTCACAATGACTAGTCGAAACTTGACCACTGTTGCTTTATTAAAACTTTTGAAATACTAGAACTATGTTCTGGACTCAGAGGCCTATACCATTGGAAAATAGACTCAATTACGCTTCTGTGGCCGCTTGAATCATCGAAAACGAACTTACGGTTCAAAAGTTATTGACGTTTGAAAATGTTGTCAAAATCAGTCCCTAACGGGCGTTACATATAGTAACGGGAGTTACATATGTAACGGCCGTTACACTTCAGTTTTCAGTTCTGCATAATTCATCAACCCAAATACGAACCAAACACCCTCCAAAACTCATTTTTAGCCTAGAAATCGATTAAGGAAGCTAAAATACTCATGTTTGAACCTATACTAAGTATGAATTCACCACATAAACATAACCCATTAACTAGTTTTATCTTAAAACATCAAAATCATGCCCAAATCATTTGACCCATTTCTAAGACTTTAATTGCATTTTGACCCGATTCGTGACCCGAATATACTTGAAATCAACTAGAAACAAGTTAATGAACATAAAATGATGATTATGGAATGAGTTTAACTTACCAAAAGTCTTTTGATGCATAAATTCGAATTTGGAGTAAATAGAGAGGATGAACACTTTGAACCAATTAAAACCTTGATTCTTTGAAGATGATTATTGTTATAAGTTAATTTCTTTATTAGAGAGAAAGAGAGATTTTTAGAAGTGAATATATAATGGTGTGAGTTTTATGGTTAAACTAAGGTGGCTATTTATATAAAATAATTTTAGAATATGCTTTAGCATATGCTTTGGAATATGCCTTAGAATATGCTTTAGCATATGCTTTGGAATATGCCTTAGCATATGCTTTGGAATATGCTTTTTACCTTTACTATTTACAATTTACTTTTTACCTTTACTATTTACCGTTACTATTCGTGATTACTATTCTTAATCACTATTCATGAATACGGTACTATTCACATATACGGTACTATTCACAAATATGGTACTATTCACAAATACGTTACTATTCACAAATATGGTACCATTCACAAATACGTTACTATTCACGTATATGGTACTATTCACAAATACGGTTACTATTCATATATTTTCACGAAAATCATTTACATTAAATTTATGAGTCAAATCTAGTCAAATTTCACAAATGTTACATTATTCCCCAGTTAAAAGGATTTCGTCCTCGAAATCTAGATTGCATCAAATAAAAATATACTTTACTTGATTTATATTTTGTCTTAGTGACAATTAATCGATATTAGAAGAGATAACATCTAAGTATCTGTTCTACATTAAGCAATCACACATAATTAACAGAAAGATACAAGGAGCACCCCTAATTGATGTCTTCTACTCTCAACAGAGTAGGTTGAACTCATATGATTCAAAACAGAATCCTTCTACTCTCAACAGAGTAGGATGAACTTGCACACAATACTTGACAGGATTAACATTTAGACTAGTATGTATGACAATCTACAACTTGTACCCATGAAGAAATCAACAACTTATACACATATAGTATGGAATGCTTACACATCTATGGTATTGTATAGATGTTCTGTCTAGATACAAGTAAGTCTAACTTTAGCATCACACGGGACTCAAATTTATTTCTCTTTCCATATCTGACCGTTAGAAACGGCTCATTCTTAGACTATAATAATGCCACAACGCAGATTTCTCCATACTATATCAACTTAACATTTTCCTTCCTCAAATCTAACCGTAACGAAAACTTATACCAAAGATGTTGAGCCCTTTCCTAATTGTGATTTACATAGTTATCATAGCTTGGTTACTTACTGTGGCTCAACTTCCATTAGATGAAGCTTATCCATGGTTAGTCGCCTTTGTTCTTGGCGTGGTTCCCTTACTGTTTATAGCAACGTGGGTTTCTGTGTATGGTTTTTAAGTGTTATATTCTCAGTTGTTGTATTTCTATTTAAATAGTGTAATGAGTATCATTCAATTTGTACTAGTGATGAAATACCACTTTCTTTCTTTTTAACATGTTATGAAGTTTGAGCTGTAGACAACTATGTTATCTATTATAGACTATTACTTAACTGTTTGCCTTCTCATACTGTTTCTGAAAATCATGGTTTTTAATGTCCTGTAAATAGTATCCGTCACAACATTTGGGTACCATACCAGTGATAATTCAAAAAGGAAATTCCTTTATCTTTTTCATTTGAATTGTCAGGTAGGGAAATTCCCCAGTTAAAAGAATTTCCCTTAATCATTCAAATTGATTTTTAACGACCTAAGGTAAAGAGGAGAATTCAAAAATCCTATCATTATCGTGATGATTATAGATTACTGTAATTTTATGGACACCTGTCAGTTCTCCAAGGTCACACTTCGTCTTTCGTTCTCTATATAAGAAAAGCACTTGTAAAGATAATAGGCATTCTGAAATTTCCTTCTCTACTTTACATTTTTCTTTGTGTGAAACTATATTTCCACACATCCAAATCAACCATCGTTCTTTCTCAACTAAACCATGGCCGCTAACACATTTATTGCACTTGAACATTCAATCGAGCTTTTGTCAAAGCAAATTGAACAACTTAATAGTACTATAGTATCACTTGCTACTGAACAAACCACCTCGTTTAAGTCTGTTACTTCCCAAATTGACCAAATACACTATAGCACTCCTTTTCTCCTAGTAGCTGATAGAGCACTATTAAGAAAATCTATCGGTCAACAAACAAAACTTGAAGCAGAAATTAGAGAAATTAAAGGGTTGTTGTATCAACTTGCTGATTTCTCACAATCTGAAGAAGTTGAAGCAACAGTTGACCCAACTGTTTTCAAGGGAAAAGAGACCTATGTCATCACCTTTTCCTATTATATTTCATGAAAATTTTGAAACACTCCGAAGTAGTTCTCAAGACGTGATTCCTCAAAGAGATCATAGAACGTCAGAAAATACAAGCGATAGAGGAAGAGGCTTCTCTGAAGTTAGCTAAGGAACTACTGCTTTCAGAAGCAGGAGAAACAGGTTCTGAGGTGCAAACACCAGCAAGTCAACATGTCATTAGAACTTGCTAGTAAAAGAGAAGCTGAGTGGTATGCCAAAATGGCTAAAGGTGAAGTAAGTCTAAGGAAGTATCTACATGAAACTATGGGAGAAGAAGACACTACTCTTAGAGGCGACGGAAGTAGCACTCCTCTACTTTCTCAAAGACCTATGAAAAGACTAAGAACTGTTGGCGCCTCATCATCCGCTCCCGATATGCTTCACCAGCTGACGATGATGCCTTGTTAAATCTTCAGCTTCCAAAGGGTATAGTGTTTGTGGAAGGAAGGGTCTTAAGTAGGCCTGCTGGGATCTTCTACACTTCAGAGGATGGGGATGAGAAGTTCTTTCGTTTAAGCGAGATCGATAAGGCTTCTACTCATTTCTTAATTTTATTTTTATTTTTTTTTTTTTTTATTTTATTTTATTTTATTTTTAATTTTTATTTTTATTTTTATTTTTATTTTTATTTTTATTTTTATTTTTATTTTTATTTTTATTTTTATTTTTATTTTTATTTTTATTTTTATTTTTATTTTTATTTTTATTTTTATTTTTATTTTTATTTTTATTTTTATTTTTATTTTTATTTTTATTTTTATTTTTATTTTTATTTTTATTTTTATTTTTATTTTTATTTTTATTTTTATTTTTATTTTTATTTTTATTTTTATTTTTATTTTTATTTTTATTTTTATTTTTATTTTTATTTTTATTTTTATTTTTATTTTTGTATATAAATAAATTGGTTTAGATTGTTTATTTTTATTTTTATTTTTATTTTTTTATTTTTATTTTTATTTTTATTTTTATATTTTATTTTTATTTTTTTTTTATTCTTTATTTTTATTTTTATTTTTATTTTTATTTTTATTTTTATTTTTTTTTATCTTGACGATCGACTTCATGCTCACTAGTGGGGATGACTGCTTCAATATCCCCTATCTTAAAGAACACTCCTACAACTTTTTCCATTCAACTTCTCCAAGTTTAATTACTTAAACAGCTTGTAGTTAAATCTTCTCATTTGTTCTCCTTCCTTGAGAAATGTTGTTTAGGAAAGAAACTTGATATGAACTTACAATATATGCGTGACTTAGAGACAGAGTTATAGGCATCCAAACTCATACATATGATTTATCTAAAGACCAAGATATCATTACTATTAGAAACTAGTGATTGAGGATGCTATGTTTCTGTTAGTAAGGTTATGTAAGAAATGACATAGAGTCAGTAGTACGACACTTCCATTTGCAGCTACCAACTGAAGCAATATTCTTCTCGATTGACAAGGTAAGCTCATGCGTCTACTAGTCGCCCTCAATTTAAGCATAATAATAATAATAAGTCTATGAGATAGAACGAACGTCATTAATTTCTATCGATTTAGTTCATTAATATAGCTAAGTCTTACATAGCCTAAACACGGATGAAAGGAATTATTATTATGTATCGATTAGAATATGTTAAAATCATTGTGATACATGATCAGATTTCTATCTCTCATTCCAACTCCTCGCTTTATTCCTGTTTGTAGTCAGTACTCTATTATGGTCAAAGTCAAAACAATTTAATAAAGTTATTCAACTTTATCTCGTTCAATTAGGATATAGATATAATAACGCTAAATAATTGGCTTTATTATTGCAGAGTTATTCTTTGTCGGCCATTTCGAAAATTATTGTCATCTGACATCATTGCTTACGTTATATAAGCGAATAGTACCTCATAGTAAAGTCATGTATTCTTACCTTAAAGTACAAATCATTTAAGAGTGAAAACTACAAGACTTTATTCCTGCATATAATCATTTAAGTTCATAATCTTCTACGACCATCGTGTTTTCTCTTATTCTAATCATTTCTCGAACACATCCGTTAAATTACCAACTCAAACTTCATGTTCGTAAAAATGTCTCTTAACACACTAGGTCTCCTAATATTTCATAGTATCTCACTTTAATTGAACATTATAGTCTCCAAAAATCTTAGCTCATTCTATCAGTCAATCGTAACTATAAGTTTGAACTTAGTCTATAGTTCATAATAAATCATTGGTCTACAATTATAGATTATAAGTATCTAAGACCTTAATAAGCATGTATTCTAGATCTTATTCTCATTCTGTTATTCCAATAATGATTGATAATTGTAGACAGTTATAAGTAATATAGCTTAGATATGGGCCATCCGGTAATGCTTATAATATAAGGCATACCATTGGCCAGCCCATCGCATTACCAACCCGTTCAAAATACCCTATGCCTGTACTACCATTTCTATTAACATAAAATTCAAGTCCACACAATTCACACTTGAATATCAAAATTGACCTTCAAGTAATACACAATTTTCACATCAAGTCCTTATAAATCATTGCATGAATATAGTTATCTCTACAGGGATATTATCATGGCAATAATCTAAGGCTTCAGCAATCGTACAATTTACAATCAACAATACAATCACGAAGACATTCAACACTATATAAATAAAAGGGTCAAGTCATAACAAGGTGGGTAAAGCATAGTCCGAATTTTAACTTCAACATTCGACACATTAAAAGTGTTTGTATACAGGTGTACCATCGGCTAACCCTCCACACCGTTAATATATTGAATGGATGTCAAAACTCGGTACCGATATGTTCTCTAAGTATTGGTCGGGTATGTATACAGGGTGTACCAGCGGCTAACCCTCCACCTAACCAACACTCATTAAACACACCGGGTTAGCTACTATACTTTATCCACAAGGCGCAATCCATGAGATCATTAACTTTATATGACATAGGATAACCATAGATTTGTTGATCAGGCGCCTCTAGGGTTATCGAATGTTATACTCCATTAATGCCATCATTTCATTTTGCTGGGGGACAAATAATAAATGCATTCAAGATTCCACACACATCAACGTTTATCACAATAATTCCACAATTCACGGTGTATCCCGACACTATCATATACGTCCATCAAGTTGTCATATAACAATCAAGTCATCAAATCATAAGTAACCTACGAACTCCGTTTAAACCATTTTTATGCATCATACAGTTCACGTTGCACACAAAATTTTCTATCATGCATGCTAATATGAAATGTGGGTGCAATGGCTATAGACTAGGTCAATCCACCTAATTCTCTACAACCACGGCTCTGATACCATTCTGTAACACCCCAACATGGCGGAATCATGGGGTATCACTTAGAAAAGTACAGCACGACATGGAAATTATGTAGAGTCAAACTATATGAAAACATAGGATTGAAACAATCCTTAAACTTGTACAAACGTATACAATCATCAACATTCATTGAAATACATGTTCAATCAATAATAAAAGGCACTTCAATCGATAGTAGTTGATCCTAAAAGTAACCCATAAAAGGGAAGTAAGGATCATGGATCCAGAAAGTCCAAAGCTAGTCCAATCCTAGCAAATAAGCATGCAATCATCCATTTTGTCTCTGATTAACTTGATTACCTGAAAAGTGTACTAAAGAGCGTCAACATAAAGTTGGTGAGTTCGTAGGGACAAGTAACAAGGAATAACCGTGTCGGATAACAATCGTTAACAATAAGTGAGGATTAGGAGAACTAATCACATCCAAGGAAAACCTATAAGGTTTCACATTATCACAATTCAATACAAGTCAACGTTCAACAACAACGATTCCATATAACGTTCAACAACGTTCCATAACAATCAATAACATTCAACAACGGTGCGGCTTATATAGTTAATAATTAACAATGCGCTAACGGTGCGACTTATATAATAAATAATGCGCTAACGGTGTGACTTACATCGTAAACAATGCGCTAACATGTCCACATCAACAATTCAATCATACAATCAATCAAATCAACAATCAACAGTTAAACAAACATGCACACTTTTCAGCCCGAATCTCAATTGAGTAGGGAGGGTTTACGAAACTCACCTGAAATGAGCAATAAAATCCTAAGTCGAAAGAAAGTAGAACCGATGTCCACGATAGCCAAAATCTAATCATACACGTATTACATTAATCCTAAAGCATCTCAAGAGGTAAGGTCCTATGAATATTGACCTAATCTTACTATAAAAGCTTTATTATGTCCATTTTATAAGGCTTTGATCCAACCAAAGTGGAATCATTACATTTTGTTTCACAATGACTAGTCGAAACTTGACCACTGTTGCTTTATTAAAACTTTTGAAATATTAGAACTATGTTCTGGACTCAGAGGCTTATACCATTGGAAAATAGACTCAATTACGCTTCTGTGGCCGCTTGAATCATCGAAAACGAACTTACGGTTCAAAAGTTATTGACGTTTGAAAATGTTGTCAAAATCAGTCCCTAACGGGCGTTACATATAGTAACGGGAGTTACATATGTAACGGCCGTTACACTTCAGTTTTCAGTTCTGCATAATTCATCAACCCAAATACGAACCAAACACCCTCCAAAACTCATTTTTAGCCTAGAAATCGATTAAGGAAGCTAAAATACTCATGTTTGAACCTATACTAAGTATGAATTCACCACATAAACATAACCCATTAACTAGTTTTATCTTAAAACATCAAAATCATGCCCAAATCATTTGACCCATTTCTAAGACTTTAATTGCATTTTGACCCGATTCGTGACCCGAATATACTTGAAATCAACTAGAAACAAGTTAATGAACATAAAATGATGATTATGGAATGAGTTTAACTTACCAAAAGTCTTTTGATGCATAAATTCGAATTTGGAGTAAATAGAGAGGATGAACACTTTGAACCAATTAAAACCTTGATTCTTTGAAGATGATTATTGTTATAAGTTAATTTCTTTATTAGAGAGAAAGAGAGATTTTTAGAAGTGAATATATAATGGTGTGAGTTTTATGGTTAAACTAAGGTGGCTATTTATATAAAATATTTTTAGGATTCTATTTATTTCGATATGCTCGCATGTGGGAGTTTTTCTACAAGACCCGTTTAGTACCGATATATATATACATATATATATGTTCTTCTTAAAAAAAACCACTTTGGAGGAATATGTGTTTAAATTTCAAAAGTTTGGTAGCTCGTAAGCTTATGGTGTGTGATTTCATTGAACATATTTACAAGCGCATTGTTATGGTTGAAACTTTTGAAATATTAGAACTATGTTCTGGACTCAGAGGCTTATACCATTGGAAAATAGACTCAATTACGCTTCTGTGGCCGCTTGAATCATCGAAAACGAACTTACGGTTCAAAAGTTATTGACGTTTGAAAATGTTGTCAAAATCAGTCCCTAACGGGCGTTACATATAGTAACGGCCGTTACACTTCAGTTTCCAGTTCTGCATAATTCATCAACCCAAATACGAACCAAACACCCTCCAAAACTCATTTTTAGCCTAGAAATCGATTAAGGAAGCTAAAATACTCATGTTTGAACCTATACTAAGTATGAATTCACCACATAAACATAACCCATTAACTAGTTTTATCTTAAAACATCAAAATCATGCCCAAATCATTTGACCCATTTCTAAGACTTTAATTGCATTTTGACCCGATTCGTGACCCGAATATACTTGAAATCAACTAGAAACAAGTTAATGAACATAAAATGATGATTATGGAATGAGTTTAACTTACCAAAAGTCTTTTGATGCATAAATTCGAATTTGGAGTAAATAGAGAGGATGAACACTTTGAACCAATTAAAATTAGTCTCTTTGAAGAATGTTCAACTATCAGTGCCCCCGTCTTAGAAATAAGATTCACCGTAGACCTAGAAAGAGCCATGCGTGGCTATCCCAGAAGGTTAAGAAGAAACTTTAAGTCATGGTTTAATTAATGAGAATTTACTAAGATCCCCGAGGAATTGATGAATAATAAGAACTCAAAATCAAGTAATGAGTAGTTTTAAGGACGACCCTTCTACCCATAGCCGAAACAACGGATCCACAATCTTCACCGGTAGTTACTCAAATGAAGCGAGTCCCGAAGAGGTCTGCTCCGTGATGGCATGCCCCACTAACATAAGAACATTCGGTGGATACTTACGTAATATTTTGAGGATAGAAGACCGTTAAAAAGCTGAAGAGAACGTCACATGAAAAAAAAGGGATTGAAGAGTATGATGATGTACTACATAAAAGCGATAATTAGAATACACGAAGCACTTAGTTATCCTTAGGGTCGTTTTGACGCAACAAAAATTTTCACTTCTCATTACGCTAAAGCTTAACTATTTTTAGGATTCTATTTATTTCGATATGCTCGCATGTGGGAGTTTTTCTACAAGACCCGTTTAGTACCGATATATATATACATATATATATGTTCTTCTTAAAAAAAACCACTTTGGAGGAATATGTGTTTAAATTTCAAAAGTTTGGTAGCTCGTAAGCTTATGGTGTGTGATTTCATTGAACATATTTACAAGCGCATTGTTATGGTTGAAACTTTTTGGAAAATACAAATTTTAACCTTTGGTATGCATCTTTAAACCTATGTAAATGTATAAATATTAAACCTATGGTGTAAATTTCATCAAATGTATTTGCGACGGGATTGATTTTTCTTTGACTATAGATATATGGTCAAGTGACTATCAAGTCCGAAAAAGGGTGCCTTTACATCTACCAAACCAAAATTTTGCTATATCTTCTCATTTCTAGTTTACAAAACACATATTTTATTCATAAGCCTTCTTTCCATCCGAGCATATCCAACACATAAACCGTGCGTTAATTCCAAGCCCATGAGAGATATCCTATGCCCATTTTGATTAATCATTAGCGTGTTCGTTAGGCCTCACCCGCTTAGTCGTAAATCCATGCCTAGCTTTCTTCAAGTCTTAGCTAATCTTTTTTTTTGAACGGCAAAAAGACATTTTATTAATACAATCGACTAGCAAGATGCTAGTGATCCAATGTACAATCTAGAATTACAACAATAAACAAAAACTAGATTCATCTTAGAACTTTAACTGCAAATGGACGGATAAGTTATAACCATAGTTATCATTAAGGGATTATAAGACTTCCACACACTAAGGAAAGATCTGAAAGGTTGAATTAAATTGGGGATTCAAATTTTGTATTATGATGGATATGTAACATTTAGAA
Source organism: Erigeron breviscapus (assembly GCA_034093135.1). Taxonomy (NCBI): domain Eukaryota; kingdom Viridiplantae; phylum Streptophyta; class Magnoliopsida; order Asterales; family Asteraceae; genus Erigeron; species Erigeron breviscapus. The sequence goes on along the minus strand of CM067168.1, from coordinate 98,925,878 downwards.
AACACAAACGAATTTAGCACTTAAGTTGTACCTATAGGAAATACATGGTAGAATATGGTATTTTAAGACATTAATGGTGTAGTTGGATACAAGTAGTATCATTACGATAGGATTTATTAGGGACAAAGTGAGAAAGGTACTTGAGCCATGCACTAGATACTCGAATAGATATCAAAGATAAGAAATTAGAAACAAACCAAGAAGGTTGAGATGTCATACCTCGAAACATAGAGAACCAAGAACTAATATCAGACAAACCACGCGGAGATTAATAGACCGGTTGAAGTAGGGAATACCTCCCCATAGTGGAATACGTGCGTGACGTCGAAGCGCTACAAGAATATACCTGATCATGGCAAGAAAGAAGAAAAAAAAATAATAATAATTAATTCCAAGCCCATGAGAGATATCCTATGCCCATTTTGATTAATCACTAGCGTGTTCGTTAGGCCTCACCCGCTTAGTCGTAAATCCATGCCTAGCTTTCTTCAAGTCTTAGCTAATCTCTTTTTTTTTGAACGGCAAAAAGACATTTTATTAATACAATCGACTAGCAAGATGCTAGTGATCCAATGTACAATCTAGAATTACAACAATAAACAAAAACTAGATTCATCTTAGAACTTTAACTGCAAATGGACGGATAAGTTATAACCATAGTTATCATTAAGGGATTATAAGACTTCCACACACTAAGGAAAGATCTGAAAGGTTGAATTAAATTGGGGATTCAAATTTTGTATTATGATGGATATGTAACATTTAGAAAACACAAACGAATTTAGCACTTAAGTTGTACCTATAGGAAATACATGGTAGAATATGGTATTTTAAGACATTAATGGTGTAGTTGGATACAAGTAGTATCATTACGATAGGATTTATTAGGGACAAAGTGAGAAAGGTACTTGAGCCATGCACTAGATACTCGAATAGATATCAAAGATAAGAAATTAGAAACAAACCAAGAAGGTTGAGATGTCATACCTCGAAACATAGAGAACCAAGAACTAATATCAGACAAACCACGCGGAGATTAATAGACCGGTTGAAGTAGGGAATACCTCCCCAGAGTGGAATACGTGCGTGACGTCAAAGCGCTACAAGAATATACCTGATCATGGCAAGAAAGAAGAAGAAATAATAATAAATTCCAAGGTACTATGAAGATATACCATCTTAAATAGAAGGCAACCCGAAAAGATGAACGAACTAGGGTCTAAACACGTTACCCATTCAAAATTTCCCCAAAGAAAACTCCACCCGCTTACTTAGTCAAACTCTTGTGCTAGAGAGTCGCGTTACTCGCAATTATATTAAAGTCTTTATGCTTGCAAATGTTTAGTCGCCTTAGGAAGCGAACAAACTAACGGTTAAGAACTCTTACCCACTTCCTAGAATCCATGACTTGTTTGATGAACTACGATTCACGAACTAATGAGGAGGTCGTGGTACATTGGAAGTCGATTTTGGAGTCAAGTGAGAAGAAAGAATTGTGTGCAAAGTTCTAAAAACGTAAATTTTGGATACGTACCGTACAATTCTTAGGCCACATGATCCACTATTAAGGTAGTCGAGTAGACCCCTCAAGTATTTAGGCTATTAAAAATCTGGATGCACCAAGAACCCCAACGGAAGTACGTCAATTCTTAGGTCTTGCTAGCTACTATATGTTAGGTCCAGTTTGACTGGACCCACTCCAGACTTGAAGACTGGAGCGTCACTGAAGGTTTGTCCAGAAATAATGGAAGACCAGTAAGCATCTCACTTGTATAGGAAATCTGGAGTTCACCAGATTTCAGCTTACTGGACTTCACTCCAGTCAAGATCATCCCACTGAAGACATTCTTACTGAAGTCAAAGACTGAAGTTTGAAGAAAGAAGACTGACAAGCAGTGGAGCCCACTGACAGTCTTACCAGATCTCCTGACTGGAGCTTTGTCAGTGTTCTAGACCTTACAAGTCTGAACACTGATTACAAGGAATTGAATTTTGCCTTTACACACTTTAACACGGACAATCCATTTGTCTATTAATAAAAGTACAATACGTGTGTAAAGGTGGTTGGTTAAAAGGATGACAAGTCACATCAACATGACTTTATCCTTGTACTTTAACCAATGCATTTAAGGAATTAAAGTTGTTTCCTTAAATGCATGCAACCATATTTGTACGGCATAATAAATTCACTGTTGAATTTATTTGCCTATAAATACCAAGTCATTTACCTCGTTCCAATTACTTTTTGCATATTGGTGAATTTGTCTAAATACTCTCGATCGTAACAAGGAATACTTCACAACTTTAAGTGTTTCGATCAAAGGAGAATATTTAGCAAATATAGATCATTTGTAATTCATAGGTTGTTAGGATATTTACATACTTGTAATATCTTGGTTCCGCAACAACCTTGTATTTTATTTAACATCATAAATAAAATACACTTGAAAATTACATTATGTTCCACCTTTATATTATTTATTGCTTTAAGTCTTGTATTACTTTATTTATATACTTGCACTTATATTTAAGTAATACTAGTCCAATCTAGTGCATACTTGACTTGTTGTATTTTACACTAGTGGGTTAAACCATCAAGTGAGGGACTTACAAGTGGTATCAGAGCAGAAGGCTAACATATTTGCCTAGATCTGCTTCTTGATGGCCAACCCAGAAAATACACAAGGAGGTTTCAGTCTTGGTCCTGATCCTATTCAAAATGATCAAAATGAACCACCACCTATTATTAACAATAATCCCCCACCTCCTCCTACTCCTGCTTTTCCACATGTGCATGTGCACTACTCGAACACTCCTGTTCCTAAATTTAGTAGGAACAGTGATGAATTCGGGATGTGGAAGGCTAGGATGATACTCCATGTTACTGGCATTGAGAGGAATATGATTAAAATTTTAAATGAAGGTCCTTATATTCCCAAATCTCCTCTCAACCCACTTCTTGATCCAACTGGATCTAGATCTGGAAGGGAAAAGAGGGAGGAACACTGGTCTGAAGAGGAGAGGAGACTGGTAAATCTTGATACCATCCTTAAAAACATGATCCCCAGGGCTGTTCCAGAAACCCTAATTCCCACACTAGTTCTCTATCCCAGTGCTAAAACCATGTGGGATGAACTGGTGAACCAGTATGAAGGAGGTGATGACACTGTTGTTACTAGAAAGGTCTCCCTAAACAAGAAGTATGAGTCATTTTTTTGCTCTCCCCAATGAGTCTCTTACTGGTACTTACACCAGATTTATGAGCATTATAAACCAGTTGAGAGGACTGGGGGTTGAGAAGGACAAGGATATACTTCTGGAGAAATTTTGTGATATTTTGCCCACCAAATGGTCTCACATGATTTTGGTTCTAAGACAAGGAAAAACTTTTCATACTCATACGTTATCAACCTTGTATGGAGCTTTTAGATTTACTGAGGAAAACCAAGCCCAAAGGATTGAGGCTGAAAAAGATGCTTTAAATCATGCTTCCAGTAGTTCCACTGTGGTCAGCCATACTGAACCACCATGTGCGGCATTAATGTCTTCCGAGAATGTATTTTCTATGAAGAAGATGATGTTTGACTAATGGAATCTGGAGTCACAAATAATATCTCACCAGACTGTGATGAAGCTGACAGTGATGACCTTGTTGCAATGATTGCTAAAACGTTTAACCGTTTTAAAGCAAGAGCAAATAGGCCCACTGGACAACATGCACCCAGTTCCTCTACTGACAAGACTAATCTGACATGCTTTAAGTGTGGCAGAAAAGGTCATTTCATGAAGGAGTGCAAGTCCAGTCAGTTCATTTCTCAGTCTGGTCCATCTGTTTCCTATAACAAGCCTGATGATAGCTACAAGTACAAGTACAAAAAGCTTAAGGCTCAAATTGCTCTCATGTCTGCAGAAAAAGATAATAATAAATGCATGATTGCAACCACTGAAGAAAAATGGGTTCCCTCTGATGATTCATCTGATGATGAAGAAGAGGAAATAGATTGTTGTTTTATGGCTCTGGCTGATGAAGAGCATCTGGTGAAGGAGGATGTCACATATGGAAGATGGGTGGACATTGTGATTAAAAAGGTTAGTGGATATGATCTTGAGACTGACCAAGAATTAAAATTGGACATTGCTGAAGCTCTTAATGCTGATTTAATTTTTGTTGAGACTGTTAGATCTGACATGTCAAAAGGTTTTGAAACAGATTTCACTGAACTTTCAATTTTACAATCAAAATTAAAAGAGCTCCAGGATATTGAGCTAGCTTTTCAAGCACAAGTTTTGGTAACTGAACAACTGGTCCAGGAAAAACATGACCTGGAAATAATTTTTCAAAAAGAAAAACAGGTCATTAAATCATGGCTAGAAACTAGAAAGCCATATGATGCTGGCATAAACCAATTTCCATCCCAAAAACGTGCATATTTGGATGGAAATACTCATGTTGCAGCATTAATACCAGTTATTGACCGGTTACCAGAAGAGGTCAAACCAAGCACCATTTATGATGAACCCTCTACCCCAAAAGCTTGTATTATCCCAGCTCAACTCCCAGAGGTTAAGACTGGTGCATCACAGATGACTGCTCCAGTTAAAAAGGTCAATCAAAAAAAACCTTTGCCTCAGTCTGCTTCGAAGGAACCTTCAGTTCCAAAGAAAAAGAATGTCTCCCTACCTAAGCCTAAAGTCCAGTCAACTGGAAAGGCTAAGGTGTCATCTGAAGAAACCATTTTGTTAAGGCTGGAGAGCCAGTTTCAACTACTGGCTCGTCAAGTTCAAAGTTGTAATGCAAGACTGAACAATTTTGAGGGTACTTCATCTGGCCCTAAACAAAATTCAAAACCTTTTTCAAAGGAAGATAAAAATGTTCCTCCAGTTGAGAAGAAAAAGAAAAAGGTTTCAAAACTATCTACTCCAATTGTATTTTCAGAGAAATCTATTATACAAGAAAGTGAACTCAACCAGATACCCCTAGGGACCTATAAGGGAGGGTCCAGTGAACCCATCAGTCGATGGGTTCCCAAAACTAACTAATTAATCTGGTGGATGTGCAGGGCGATCGAAAGAAATATATTTGGTATCTTGACAGTGTTGCTGGCAGGACAATAACCGGATGTAAGACCCTGCTGAAGGAGTTCATAATTTCTGATGGACCCTCCATTACTTTTGGAAATGATGGTTGTGGAAAGACTAAGGGGTATGGTGTTCTGAATAATGGACAAGTCAAATTCAGACAAGTTGCTTATATGAATGGTTTGAAATATAACCTGATCAGTGTTAGTCAACTGTGTGATGATGGCTATCAAGTTTTGTTTAATATTGCTCAGGGCATTGTATTTAACAAGGACTGGAAGGTAGTATTGATTGCTCCCAGAAGAGGGAATGTGTATGTAATGGATATGGAAAACTCTCCTTCAGAGCAGTGTTTCTATACACAAGCTGATGAAGACACAAACTGGTTATGGCATAAAAGGTTATCCCATTTAAATTTCAAAATATTAATAAGTTGTCTAGAAAACAACTGGCAGATGGGATACCTTCTGTCTCCTTCAAAAAGGAAAGGCCATGTCCAGGATGTGAGATGGGAAAGCAGAAACGTGCCAGTTTCAAGACCAAGCAAAATTTTAGCATATCTGAACCACTTCATATGCTTCATATGGATCTTTTTGGTCCAGTGAATGTTCAGACTCGTGCTGGTAAAAGATACCCCTAGGGACCTATAAGGGAGGGTCCAGTTAACCCATCAGTCGATGGGTTCCCAAAACTAACTAATTAATCTGGTGGATGTGCAGGGCGATCGAAAGAAATATATTTGGTATCTTGACAGTGTTGCTGGCAGGACAATAACCGGATGTAAGACCCTGCTGAAGGAGTTCATAATTTCTGATGGACCCTCCATTACTTTTGGAAATGATGGTTGTGGAAAGACTAAGGGGTATGGTGTTCTGAATAATGGACAAGTCAAATTCAGACAAGTTGCTTATATGAATGGTTTGAAATATAACCTGATCAGTGTTAGTCAACTGTGTGATGATGGCTATCAAGTTTTGTTTAATATTGTTCAGGGCATTGTATTTAACAAGGACTGGAAGGTAGTATTGATTGCTCCCAGAAGAGGGAATGTGTATGTAATGGATATGGAAAGCTCTCCTTCAGAGCAGTGTTTCTATACTCAAGCTGATGAAGGATATTTCTTAGGTTATTCTGCAATTCGCAAGGCCTTCAGAGTCTATAACAAAAGACTGGAAAAGGTTCATGAGTCCATACATGTCATTTTTGATGAATCAAATGCAGCAGTCAATAAAAAGCCAACCCTTGATACTCCCCCAGTAACTCCAATTGTCTTCTATGAATCTGATCCTATCAACTACAATAAAGATTCAGAAGACACAGTTTCCAGTCATCCTGATCTGGAACCTGTTCAGATTAAGAAACCCTAGTAGTACTCCTTTCTATCCTTCAATAAGTTTCAAACTACCCTCTGAACTTATTATTGGATCAGATGTTCGTACTACTCCTCCAGTATCAGAATCAGTTGAATCTGAACCAGTTCTCCAAGAAATGCCTTCAAATGAGGAATTTCATGATGCACATCGTGATCTTAATGACTCTAATGAAGATGTGGAGATAGTTTATGAAGAACCATGGGTGCCAGTTGATAATAATTCAACTGATGCACCCCAACTGAATTCTTGCACTGATATTGTTATACATAACAATCCTGGTCAATACTCTAGGTGGTCAAAAGCACATCTTATTGATCAAATCATAGGAGACTCTAGTAGAGGGGTTCAGACCAGAAGAGCCTCCAGTGAATAATGTTTATACGTCAGCTTCTATCACTGATTGAACCGAAGAAGATTGACGAGGCTATGGAAGATCCAAGCTGGGTGATAGCTATGCAAGAAGAGCTACACCAGTTTGAAAGGAATAAGGTTTGGAACCTGGTTTCTTTCCCAGTTGGCAAGAAAGAACCAATTGGAACCAGATGGGTCTTCAGGAACAAGGCAGATGAAGATGGCCATGTAGTCAGAAACAAGGCCAGATTGGTTGCACATGGGTATTGCCAATCAGATGTTGATTTTGATGAATCATTCGCTCCAGTGGCTAGACTTGAAGCGATCAGAATATTCTTAGCATTTGCTGCTCATCATCAATTCAAGGTCTACCAGATGGACGTAAAGAGTGCATTTTTGAATGGAAAACTGGAAGAAGAAGTTTATGTCAGGCAACCACCAGGTTTTGTTGATGAAAAACATCCCCACTGGGTATATCGTTTGGACAAAGCACTTTATGGTCTCAGACAAGCTCCACGTGCCTGGTATGACACTCTGACTAAACACTTATTGAAAAATGGCTTTAAAAGAGGTGCAATTGACAATACCTTATTTATTCTTCGTGAAAAAGGTAATCTTCTGCTGGTACAAATTTATGTTGATGACATTATTTTTGGGTCTACTGATGAAAATATGTGCAAGAAATTTTCTAAAATCATGTCTTCAGAATATGAGATGAGTTTAATGGGTGAATTAACATTTTTTCTAGGTCTTTAGATTAAACAAACCAGTGATGGTATTTTTATTAATCAAGAAAAATATGTTAGAGATCTATTAAAGAAATATGATATGAACTCTTCACCATCTAAACCCACTCCAATTTCTGCACCACTCACTCTGGACTTGGATCCAGATGGAAAACAGTGAACACCACTGTCTATAGAGTCATGTTGGTTCACTGATGTATTTAACTGCCAGTAGACTAGATATAATGTTTTCAACATGTTTATGTGCCAGATATCAGTCTAATCCAAAAGAATCTCATATGCTTGCTGTAAAGCGCATACTGAAATACCTTAAGGGTGTCCCCAGTTTGGGCCTTTGGTATCCTAAAGGCTCAGGCATGGATCTAATGTGTTATTCAGATTCAGATCATGCAGGTTGTAAGATAGACAGGAAATCCACTACTGGTGGATGTCATTTCCTTGGTGGCAAACTAGTTAGCTGGACCAGTATGAAGCAAACTTCAGTTTCATTGTCAACTGCTAAAGCTGAGTATGTATCTGCAGCCAGTTGTTGTGCTCAGATACTCTGGATGAAGAGCCAGTTGCTTGATTATGGTATTAAGTATTCAAAGACCCCAATGTTTTGTGATAATACCAGTGCCATTGCTATCTCAAACAATCCAGTCATGCACTCAAAGACAAAGCACATTGACATCAGGTATCATTTCATTCGTGATCATATTATGAAAAATGACATTGAAATCCATTTTATTCCCACTGACAAACAACTCGCTGACATTTTTACTAAACCCCTGGATGTAAAAACCTTTGAACATCTTGTTGGTGAGTTAGGAATGTTGAACCCTTAAATCTGGAACCTTGTTATGAACGCCTTTGTGACACTGGCAGGGTTCTTTGATTTCCAGATTTATAAATCTATACCAGCTTAGCTATCGAACGCCTTTGTGATACTATCTTTGCATTAATAGATTTATGGATCACCATTTCAGGGGGAAGACTCAGACCATATATTTTTGTCCTTAAAATGTTTTTAATTTCAAGGGGAATTTATTTTCCCACTGGAAGAAATTTTCTGGAAAATATCACTGGTACATTTCTGGAAGTCCTCCAGAGTACCATTAGTGCATACTTCACTGGCATAATCCACCAGTGATCCTGGAGTGTCCAGTCAACCTCCAGATGCACTAAAATGAGTCATGGTATGTCAGTCATAATATTTTAATACTTGGTCATTGTGTATGCCACGTAAGCAAACCTTTTGAATGGATAGTTACTGTTTCTATCCACGTGGCATAACATTTTTCAAACTTAATGATGGATATTTTATCTTGGGAAGATAAAAAGTACAAGTTGGTAATTTTTTGGGGGCTGTCAAACTGTCATATATTTATGTGTGATGGGATGCATTAAATGCGGATTTCAAAACCGATCAAAATTACTTTTAATAATTTCAAATTCACCGTTTTTTAATTCCATTTTCTCTCTCCTCTATAAATACCCATATTTACTTTTTTTCACTTCATTTCGAAAGTATTTACTCCCAAAATTCTTTCATTTACTCTATTTTCCATTCAATTTCCAATCATCACTCTCTTTCATCAAAAATTCATAAAATCTAACCCTAAAAAGCTGTAAATCATCATCTTTTCTTTCTTTTCTGGGTTATTTGCTTGTACAAAATGGCCCCCCGACAATCAAACTCCATCAAAAATCTTCTTTCTGCTACTTATGCTCCTCCACCCGCCGTTAGAAGCGTCGGCCATCCAAATAAACATGAATAATTGGATGGCAAAACTTTCTATCACCCATGATCCTCAATCAATCATTGGGCGACTGAATGCCTTCTTCCTCAGTTGTCCACTTTATGGTGCCCTAACTCTCAACCCTGGAAATATGTACCACGAATATTTGTGTGAATTCTGGTACACAGCTGTGTATGTGGATACAGATGAATCAATCCACTATACACTAAAACAAGGCACCAGGGCCTTCACTCTCCCCGTTGATTCTCTCAGAGATGCCTTTCGATTGAATTATTTTGCAAAAAATGAAATGGGCATTACACTTCCCTCTGGCATCAATATGAGGGATGTGTGTAGGCAGATGGGGCACACTGACATTTTGGATGAACATGGTGTGCTACAGAGAAAGGGAACAATCTACATGAGTAAATTAACAGACTCATGGAGATTTTTCCTCACTCATTTGGTTGAATTCTTGGGAGGCAGCTCTGGAGGGTTAGATCAGATTAACCAGACACAACTCCAGATTGCATATTGCCTATGGTTTGGATACAGGGTCGATTTTGCACATTTTTTCTTTGATGACCTTGTTGAGCGTCTGAAGGTGAAAGGCAGAAAAGCACATGTACCATTTATTCGTTTCCTTTCACTAATTTTTAAAAGAGCTCTTGGTAATCAGTATGATTATGATTCAGACCATTTTTCTGTGTGTGAATATATGAGGGATTTAACCCAATTAAAATCTACAACTGGTGAAATTGATATCCCTCCCAATATGCTCAACCATTTTAGAAATGATGAAACCGATGCATCATCACCAGATGATTTAGAAGAGGCTCCAGGCGGGCTTCAAAATAATGAAGGACCCACTGGAGTCCTCAATGCTGAAATGGTACCACCAGTAACCCAGGTGGTTCCTGACCCTCAGCAGAATGTGAATATCTTGCCTGAAAACCCCCCAGACGACCAAGAAATGTTAAACCTCGTCGTCTTAGGAAAGTGGGAGATGTGGTCGCTCCCAGTAGTGCCATTTATAGCCATCCAGATTCCTCCCAACAGGAATCTGGAGATGTCTCAAAGGAAAACTTACAAGCAACCACTCCCAACATTCTTGTAGGGGTGAGTGGTGAAGAAAATAGAGGGTCAACCCAACCCTCAGTAGAGTCCGTGTCAGCACAATCTCTTGTACTTAGCCATATTTCTGACACAACTCTTGCACAGACTGGGTTACTGGAGCCTCACCTCTAGTAATTTCAGTTTCACATTCTTCGGCTGGTGATATAATAAATGCAGATGGCACTTTGATTGTGGAACAAGAAAATGTTGAGCAGGATGCTCAGATTGATTTGAATAGGGAAGTTGGTGATCAGACAGTTGGTGAACCTCCAGTATGGGAAGAAGATGAGTCACCTTTGTCTGATGATGATAATTTTGATGCAAACATGGACTTTCTGGGTGATATTGCTTCATCAGATATACCTCCTCCAGCAGAATCCACTGATATGCCACCACCTCCTAAATCATTAAATGCTCCAACACCACCACCAGAATCAACCTTTGTACCACCTCCACCACCACCATCTTCACTTCCTCCAAATACACCATACTTCAACCCCAGTTCTCTCCAAATTTCATCAGTTCAACCTCCACCACTTGAAACAAAACTGGACTTTCCTGAACACCGTGTGCTGGACTCCACTGTTATAACATCTGAAACATCCACTGAAGGAGTTCAGGCACAAGTTTCTCTGGTAACCAGGATTGCTTCTGAACTTGCTCCTCCAAGTGGTCTCTCCACTTCTTCTTCCACCGAGGTCCAAGGCCTTTTGAATAAGGTGGCGGACCTGGAGAGATCACTCCAGTCTTATTCCCAGGTTGTTTCTGAATTTAAATCCTTATTGTCAAATAATCTTGCATCAGAAAAGAACCTGTTTGCTGGAAATGAGAAGCTGGTGTTTGAGAAGTTGAATGAACTGGTACTGGCCACCAACAAAAATTCTAAAACTATTAAAAGTGACAGTCCAGGGATTGGAGAAGAAACTGGTAGCTTCCGTTCAGACTGCAGTCAAGAAAGAAATTGTACAACCACTTGCAAGTCTGAAAGAAGAGGTCCATAAGTTGACTGAGTCAGTGAGCTATTTGGAAAGCAGGTCAGTCCTTGACCAGAGTTCTGTCATAAGCAACATCAGTGATGAATGCACTAAGAAGTTCAGACATAATATGTTGAAGCAAATAACTGAAGAGATCTCTGGGCCAGTTTTGAGAAGTATTCAAGATGGGCTGTTGCCTCAAGTGGTGAAGATGATTGATAATGCATTACCAAAGCACTTGCCTTCAGAACTTCAAATTATCAAGAAGGAAGTGACTGATTTAAGGAAAACTGTGAATATCACCACTCCAGTAGCTGGTCGTACATTTGGGTCATCTGACCGTCATATGTTGGAGCAGTTATGGAATGATCTCAAGTCTAGGACTGGTGATCATTCCAAGGGGGGAAAATCTGTTGTTACTGAGAAAACTGCTGCTACTGAGAAGGTGGTTGACAAAACAAAGGAAGTTCCTGCTGGTGCTATTGAGAGAGCCCTTGCTATTGAAAAAGCCTTTGGTACTGAAGCCATTGTGAAAGAAGAAGAGGCTGCTGGTACTGATGCCAGTGAGCCCTAGTTTGAGGAATTCCCAGACATCACAACTACACTAAAGAATCTAAAAAGAAAGAAACATGTTGTATTTGGAGGAGAAATTGAAGAGGGTGTGGAAGATGAAACCACTGAAGGTTTCCCTGAAAGGGCGTCAGTAGATGTTGAAACATCTAAGAGACTGGAACAGCAAGGCATTTTAATTGACATCTTCAAAAGAACTCAAAGAGAAGGGTTGCTGGCCCATAAATTAGAGATTGCAAACATGGGAACTCTGCATTCATACAATGCTGGCAAGTTGGGCATTCACGTTGATGTGTACAAGTTGATGAAAGATGATCCCAGAGTTCACCAATGTCTTGATGCTATGAACGATGTATATGTTCGTTCTAGATACTCTGAAGATGAGCAAAAATTTGATGCTGATACATCTGGCCGCCCGGTTCAGGAGTTGATTGAGTTAAGGAAGCAGGAGTTAGTTGACCTCCAGAAAAAGGTCAGGTCAAATGCTGCAGCCCTGGAGAACGAGTATAGAAAGAAAATGAAAGGTGGACCCAGACTCCCAGCCAGAAAAACAAAGGCTGCCAGAGATGCAGATCTCAGTACCTTTATTCCGCTGGACACTTCCAAAAGAATTGATCAAGTTCAAGTTTAGAAAGTGTTGGCAGATTTGAAAGTGTCCAGGGAAACTGAAGCAATGATCCAGATGGCAAAACAAAAAGACAAATATAATGAACTGATGATGTTCAGGGCAAATGCCAGAAGGATTATAGGTGCTGAAATAAAATTGGCTGAAAATCACGAAGGTATGACTAAGTTTGAGGTTAAGCTGACCAGGGAGGGCAATTTTGTTGATGAAAGGAAGAATACCTCAGTCCAGGCTTTTGGGTGGTCTGAACTGAAGGAGATTGGCTTGACATTCAGGGGGAAGACTGATGTGTCTCCAGATGTCAAAGCATTTTTGAAGAGAATTGAGAAGGTATGGAAAAGGAAGCAACAGATGGAGATTGCATTGGGCATGAGATCTCCAGATGCTTCACCTTCTCCAAAGAGAAAGGCCACTGAAGATGCACCAGGACAAGCTTCAAAGAGAAGGGCCTGACTCTTTTATCATCTTACTTGTATTTGTATTTATTTTAAATCACAGTTGTAACTTTTTATATTGTTTGAGTATGAGATGTTGAGCTCAATCAAAATGGGGTTTTAACCGTGTTATCCTTTTAATCTCCTCAATTATAGAGTGCAAACCTACTAAGTTCTTCATCCCTTCCTTCTCTCTTGCTCCCTTCCTTCTCTCTTGCTCCCTTCCTTCTCTCTTGCTCCCTTCCTTCTCTCTTGCTCCCTTCCTTCTCTCTTGCTCCCTTCCTTCTCTCTTGCTCCCTTCCTTCTCTCTTGCTCCCTTCCTTCTCTCTTGCTCCCTTCCTTCTCTCTTGCTCCCTTCCTTCTCTCTTGCTCCCTTCCTTCTCTCTTGCTCCCTTCCTTCTCTCTTGCTCCCTTCCTTCTCTCTTGCTCCCTTCCTTCTCTCTTGCTCCCTTCCTTCTCTCTTGCTCCCTTCCTTCTCTCTTGCTCCCTTCCTTCTCTCTTGCTCCCTTCCTTCTCTCTTGCTCCCTTCCTTCTCTCTTGCTCCCTTCCTTCTCTCTTGCTCCCTTCCTTCTCTCTTGCTCCCTTCCTTCTCTCTTGCTCCCTTCCTTCTCTCTTGCTCCCTTCCTTCTCTCTTGCTCCCTTCCTTCTCTCTTGCTCCCTTCCTTCTCTCTTGCTCCCTTCCTTCTCTCTTGCTCCCTTCCTTCTCTCTTGCTCCCTTCCTTCTCTCTTGCTCCCTTCCTTCTCTCTTGCTCCCTTCCTTCTCTCTTGCTCCCTTCCTTCTCTCTTGCTCCCTTCCTTCTCTCTTGCTCCCTTCCTTCTCTCTTGCTCCCTTCCTTCTCTCTTGCTCCCTTCCTTCTCTCTTGCTCCCTTCCTTCTCTCTTGCTCCCTTCCTTCTCTCTTGCTCCCTTCCTTCTCTCTTGCTCCCTTCCTTCTCTCTTGCTCCCTTCCTTCTCTCTTGCTCCCTTCCTTCTCTCTTGCTCCCTTCCTTCTCTCTTGCTCCCTTCCTTCTCTCTTGCTCCCTTCCTTCTCTCTTGCTCCCTTCCTTCTCTCTTGCTCCCTTCCTTCTCTCTTGCTCCCTTCCTTCTCTCTTGCTCCCTTCCTTCTCTCTTGCTCCCTTCCTTCTCTCTTGCTCCCTTCCTTCTCTCTTGCTCCCTTCCTTCTCTCTTGCTCCCTTCCTTCTCTCTTGCTCCCTTCCTTCTCTCTTGCTCCCTTCCTTCTCTCTTGCTCCCTTCCTTCTCTCTTGCTCCCTTCCTTCTCTCTTGCTCCCTTCCTTCTCTCTTGCTCCCTTCCTTCTCTCTTGCTCCCTTCCTTCTCTCTTGCTCCCTTCCTTCTCTCTTGCTCCCTTCCTTCTCTCTTGCTCCCTTCCTTCTCTCTTGCTCCCTTCCTTCTCTCTTGCTCCCTTCCTTCTCTCTTGCTCCCTTCCTTCTCTCTTGCTCCCTTCCTTCTCTCTTGCTCCCTTCCTTCTCTCTTGCTCCCTTCCTTCTCTCTTGCTCCCTTCCTTCTCTCTTGCTCCCTTCCTTCTCTCTTGCTCCCTTCCTTCTCTCTTGCTCCCTTCCTTCTCTCTTGCTCCCTTCCTTCTCTCTTGCTCCCTTCCTTCTCTCTTGCTCCCTTCCTTCTCTCTTGCTCCCTTCCTTCTCTCTTGCTCCCTTCCTTCTCTCTTGCTCCCTTCCTTCTCTCTTGCTCCCTTCCTTCTCTCTTGCTCCCTTCCTTCTCTCTTGCTCCCTTCCTTCTCTCTTGCTCCCTTCCTTCTCTCTTGCTCCCTTCCTTCTCTCTTGCTCCCTTCCTTCTCTCTTGCTCCCTTCCTTCTCTCTTGCTCCCTTCCTTCTCTCTTGCTCCCTTCCTTCTCTCTTGCTCCCTTCCTTCTCTCTTGCTCCCTTCCTTCTCTCTTGCTCCCTTCCTTCTCTCTTGCTCCCTTCCTTCTCTCTTGCTCCCTTCCTTCTCTCTTGCTCCCTTCCTTCTCTCTTGCTCCCTTCCTTCTCTCTTGCTCCCTTCCTTCTCTCTTGCTCCCTTCCTTCTCTCTTGCTCCCTTCCTTCTCTCTTGCTCCCTTCCTTCTCTCTTGCTCCCTTCCTTCTCTCTTGCTCCCTTCCTTCTCTCTTGCTCCCTTCCTTCTCTCTTGCTCCCTTCCTTCTCTCTTGCTCCCTTCCTTCTCTCTTGCTCCCTTCCTTCTCTCTTGCTCCCTTCCTTCTCTCTTGCTCCCTTCCTTCTCTCTTGCTTCCTTCCTTCTCTCTCATTTCTCTCTCCTCCTTCCTTCTTACTCTCGGCTGGACCCCACGGATCTCTTTCTTCCAATGCCTCTCGCTATGTGCATATACATATAGCTCTCGACATACACATAAATACATGTTTCTCTCCCTTCTTGGCTTACTCCCTTCCAAGACTTATTCCCTTCTCACCTTTCTTCCTTTGTGCCTTCGGTTGGACCCATCCTTGAGGTGAGCTCTCGTCTGGGGCCCACCTTGGAGTCTCTCGGTTGCCTTTACCTCAAACCTCTCCTTTCTATCTCCTCTTGTCTATATATTATATGTATATATACATGTAGTTCTCGGTCTATTCTCATCCAAGGTTCCAAGGTATTCACCTTTGTTTCTCTCTCCTCGACCTCTTCCATCCATATTTACTCTCTTCCCTTCCATTATACGAATTATAGGTGGGGTTTATACCGCACCTCATTAAGTCCCCCGAGTTCGGGTGTAAGTATTTTCTTTAGATAAGACTTATACTCGAACTCTAAATTTTTTGTTGTTTTGTCTTTTTTCTTCTTTTTCGACCAAACTTCTTTATTATATTCGTGGGCGTCGACTCCTTGGGACCTTCATGTTCTCGATGTGTTATTATTTTCGTTTTTCTCCTTGGGAGTCATTGAAAGAGAAAATTGGGGAAGAGATTCAAGAAGACAGTAACAATAAGTTGCTTTCCTTGATATATTTATATACGAACGACTTCTGTTTTTCCGCCGGACCACAGTCTTGGAAACGAGAGGAGTCGTATTTGGAAACGCATCAAAGAAATATATATATACTCATGTCATTTGTCAAAATGTTTGAGATATAGAGAGACGGGTCCTCTCGTCGTATCCACATACATATACGTATGTTACTTGAAGAGTATATTTGATTTATTTTGAGTAGGCCATTTTGTGTAAAACTGTTACATATATATATGTTAGGACCAGTTTCAGTGAAACTGGCCAGTCTCCAGTTGCACCTGGAGACCAAGAAGATTTGTCCAGAAATATATTGAAGTCCAGTTGCATCGTACAGTCAACGCAACTGAAGACTTCCTCCAGTTGAGAACTGACCAGTTGAAGAATCCTTCCAGTTGGAGTCGAAGACAATAAGTGGAAGATAGAGAATGTCAATGGCAGCGAAGCCCAGTTGACATTCTAGTCAGTTACAAACTGGAGACCGTCAGTGGAAAGCTCTTACAAAGTTTTACACTGATTACGAGGAATTGACTTTTATGCTTTATGTGCTATTACCCGGATAATAAGATTTATCTTATTATTTAAGTACAAAAGGTACATAAAGCTGGTTGAGTAAAGTTGCTTTATACTGCAACTTTACACAGCATTTTAAGGAATTAAATGCTATTCCTTAAATGTTCTCAACCATATTTGTACGGCCAAAGTTAACATCCCAATGTTAACTTTGCCTATAAATACAAGTCATTGCACAACAAGAATAACAAGTGAGAACACTTCACACTTTGCATACCTGCAATATTCTTGGTGAACTTGTGCAATATTCTCTCAATCGTAAAAAGGAACATTTCACAACTTTAAGTGTTTCGATTGTTCAGAGAAATTCCAAGTGTAGATCAATTGTAGTTCATAGGTTGTTAGGATATTTACATACTTGTATTATCTTGGTTCCGCAACAACCTTGTAATTTATTTAAAGTTAATAAATAAATTACACTTGAAAATTACATATTGTCTCACCAATTTACTTTACAAGTATTTTATATTATTGCATTGTTCTTTACTTATTGTCACTTAAATAAGTAATCTATCTAGAACTTGGTATATACTCTCTGTAACTGGTCGTCTCCAGTTCAGCGTTTATATTGCAAAGTAACTCCACCATCGACATTGAGGTATCTTCAGGTAGTACCATCTATTGAGTTGGGACTTACAAGTGGTATCAGAGTAGAAGGCTAATAAACTTGCCTAGATCTGCTTAGATGACTACTACTGAAGGTGGAGATGGTTCTGGTCAAGGTGAAAACCCTTTGAATACTAATACACCACCTTTTCAAAATGTTAATACAAACCCTCCTCCTCCTACTGCCCCAAATCACGTCCATGTTCATTATTCTAACACTCCTGTTCCAAAATTTGATGGAAACAGTGAGACCTTTGGTACATGGAAGGCCAGAATGCTTTTGCATTTTGGTAGGATAGAGAGGTATATGCTGAAAATCCTTAAGGATGGACCGTATATACCCATGTCTCTTGGGGTAAGTCCTCTTCTCGATCCTACTGGAAGAAGAGGTTCCAGAGAAAAGCTTGAAGACCACTGGTCTGATGAGGATCGTAGACTTGTAGATTTGGACACCAGACTCAAGAACATGATCCTTGGAGCTGTTCCTGAAGATCTAATTCCAACACTTGTGTTGTTCCCCAGTGCCAAGTCAATGTGGGATGAATTAGTTATTCAGTTTGAAGGAGGTGATGACACTATTGTCACCAGAAAGGTTGCCTTGAACAAGAAGTATGAATCCTTCTTTGCTTTGCCCAATGAAAGTCTAACTGGTACTTACACCAGGTTTTCTAGCCTCATTAATCAGTTGAGAGGCTTGGGTGTAGAGAAGGATAAGGATATTCTTCTTGAGAAGTTTCGTGATATTCTTCCTTCCAAATGGGAAAATATGGTTCTTGTCTTAAGACAAGGTAAAACCCTGCACAGCCATACTCTTGCATCGCTCTATGGAGCCTTCAGATTCACTGAAGACAATAATGCTGCAAGACTGGTGGCTGAGCAGGATGCCATGAACCATGCCTAGAGTCCCAAGGTTGCTAGTGTAACTGAGCGACCTTGTACTGCTTTAATGTCTACAGAGAGTGTCCAGGCACACTCAATGAAGGAGATGTTAAACAGTTTCTTGAACTCTGGCCTGACCACTGAAATCAGTGACGGTTGTGATGAAACTGACGATGATGATCTGGTAGCCATGATCGCTAAAACCTTTAATAGGTTTAAGCATAAATCTAAAAGATTTAATGGGCCAAACAATGCTTCCAGCTCCAGCTCTCTGGATAAAACCAATCTTACCTGCTATAAATGCGGTAAGAAATGTCATTTTATGAAGGAATGCAGATCTAGTCAGATGAACAACCAAACTGGTCCCTCTGTCCCTAATTTCAATCGGCCTGATGATAGCTACAAAGCTAAATATAAGAAGCTTAAGGCCCAGATTGCCCTCTTGTCCATGGAAAAAGAAAAGGATCAGTGCTTGATGGCACAAACTGAGGGAAAATGAGAGTACTCTGATGACTCATAAGCTGATGAAGAAGAGGAAAGGGACATGTGTTTCATGGCCTTGGAAGATCAACAGCAGCATGTGGCAAAAGAAGATGTCATCACTGGAAGATGGGTGGACATCATTTTGAAGAAGGTATGTGATTATGACAATCAAGTGGATCCAGAACTGAAACTGGACCTTGCTGAATCATTAAGTGGTGATTTGGCTTTTGTGGAAACTGTTAGAGCAGATAGTGAAAGATATCTGGACACTATCTTAATTGAACTAAACAATGTTAAGCCACAACTTAATGATTTACAAAGTGTCCAGTTGGCTCTCAAGGAGTCAGTTTTAAAAATTGAGGTTTTGGAATTTGATAATCAAAAATTAATTTCTGATCTTGAAAAAGAACAAATGATTATCAAGTCATGGGTAAAAGCATCTAGAAAGAACTATGATGCATTTTCTAGAACAATTGATGCCCAGAAAAATGCATGGAAATCTGGAGATCTGGAAATGGCAGCTCTCATACCAGATCTTTATGCATTGCCTCCAGCTCTCAGGGTTGAAACTTCTTATGATCAACCTGAAGCTGTTGAAACTGAACCCTTTGAGACCACCCCCATTGAGGTTAAACCTGGAGCCAAACAGGCTAGTGCTCCAGTTAAAAAGGCCACTGGTAACAAGCCCTTACCTCAGAAGTCTAAGGAGCCCAAGACCCAAAAGACTAAAACTCCAGCTGAACCAAGGTCCAAGGTTCAGCAGCCTGATGAAAACAATATTTTGTTTAAACTGGAAAGTCAACTCCAACTTTTGTCTCGACAGGTTCAGAGTTGTACTGCCCGGATCAAAAATCTGGATGGAGGTTCATCACCTCCAGTTTTAAAACAAAATATTAAACCCCCTTCAAAACCAAAACAAAAGAATGTTCCATCTGGAACTAAATCTGATAAGAAAAAGGGGAGCATGTATCAAATACCAATCGTTTTTACTCCTGCACCTGGATCTGGTGAAAAAGATCCAGATGTAGTCTTCAATTTACCTCCACAACAATCAACTGTGACTTCTGTAGAGAAGTCCAGTGAACCCATCAAGAAAAGATGGGTTCACAAAAATAACTGATGATTTTTGTGGGTGTGCAGGGCGATCGAAAGAAGAATATCTGGTATCTGGACAGCGCTGCTGGCCTGACTATGACCGGATGTAAGCCCCTGCTTGAAGAGTTCACTGTCCAAGATGGACCGGCAGTGACGTTTGGTAATGATCAAAATGGAAAGACTGAAGGATATGGTGTGCTCAATAACGGACAGGTCGAATTCAAGAGAGTTGCATTTGTGAATGGTTTGAAATACAACCTGATCAGTGTCAGCCAACTTTGTGATGATGGCTACAGAGTTTTGTTCGATATTGCTCAAAACGCCATATTTAACAAGGATTGGAAAGTGGTGATGGTTGCACCAAGAAAAGGTAATGTGTACATCATGGATATGGAACCAGCTCCAAAAGAGCAGTGCTTCTATACCAAGGCTGATGAAGACACCAACTGGCTGTGGCATAAAAGATTATCCCATCTTAATTTCAAAAATATTAACAAGTTGTCTCGCAAACAACTGGTTGATGGGATACCACAGATTTCTTTTAATAAAGAAAAGCCATGTCCAGGGTGTGAGATGGGCAAGCAGAAAAGGGCCAGTTTCAAAACTAGGAAAAACTTTAGCATCACTGAACCTCTTCACATGCTACATATGGATCTCTTTGGTCCAGTGAATGTTCAAACTAGAGCTGGGAAGAAATACACTCTAGTTGTGGTCGATGAATTCACCAGATACTGTTGGGTGGTATTCCTTAGATCCAAAAGTGATGCACCTGCTGAAATCATCTCTCTCATCAAAAGAATTGAACTCAAGTATACTCGAAAAGTCTGTCAGTTGCGAAGTGATAATGGTACTGAATTTCAAAATAAGGTACTTGAAACATTTTGCAATGACACTGGCATCTCTCAAAACTTCTCATCAGCACACTCTCCAGAGCAGAATGGAGTTGTGGAAAGAAAGAATCGCACACTGATAGAAGCAGCCAGAAGTATGCTATTTGAATCAGGTCTTCCCACCAGTTTCTGGGCTGAAGCAGTTGCAACTGCTTGTCACACCCAAAACCGGTCAGTCTACATCAAGAGACATAAGAAGACTGCCTATGAAGTACTCAGGAATCGTAAACCAAATATTGGATATTTTCATGTATTTGGTTGTCCAGTTTATATTTTAAACGATTCCAGTCAGCTTGGAAAGTTTGATGCAAAAGCTGATGAAGGTGTATTTTTAGGCTATTCAGATATTCGAAAGGCCTTTAGAGTTTATAATTATAGACTCCAAAAGGTTCATGAGACAATTCATGTCACATTCGACGAATCAACTGAAGCAATCAACAAGAGACCAAGCCTTGATATTACTCCAGTTGTTCCAATAAATTTTGGCGAAACTGACCAAGTTCATCAGTCAGTTGTTTCACCAAAAGATGTTTCCAGTTGCAACAAATTGGAACCAGTTAAGAAGAAAAGCACCACCAGTGACACCTCATTCTATCCCTCCATCAATTTCAATTTACCACAGGAATTGGTGATTGGATCTGATGTACGTGCCACTCCAATATCAGCACCAGTTCAAACTCCAACTTCTCCAGTTCTTCAAGAAATGCCTTTTAATGAAGAATTTCATGATGCAAATCGTGACCTCATTGACTCTGATGAGGATGCTGAAGTAGTTTGGACTGATCCTCCATGAGAAGCTGCTGCAACTGAAGAATATCGTCAGGTGACTTGCACTGATATTGTAATTCACCAGCCTAGTCAATACACTAGATGGACTCGAGCACATCCAATTGAACAGATTGTGGGAGATCCAAATAGTGGGGTTCAGACTAGAAGAGCCACCAGTGAGCAATGCTTAAACGTCACCTTCTTATCACTAATTGAACCGAAGAAGATTGACGAGGCTATGGCAGACCCAAGCTGGGTGGAAGCTATGCAAGAAGAGCTCGTCCAGTTTGAAAGGAATAATGTGTGGGAGCTTGTTCCTTGTCCACCAGGGTTAAAGAAAGAACCCATTGGTACAAGATGGGTCTACCGAAACAAGATGGATGAAGATGGCCATGTTGTAAGAAACAAGGCCAGATTAGTTGCCCAGGGTTATTGTCAAGCAGAAGGCGTTGACTTTGATGAAACTTTTGCTCCAGTTGCAAGACTTGAAGCCATCAGAATTTTTCTGGCTTATGCAGCCCATCTGCAGTTTAAAGTCTTCCAGATGGATGTCAAAAGTGCGTTCCTTAATGGAACATTGGAAGAAGTTGTGTATGTTAAGCAGACTCCAGGCTTCATCAATGAGAAGCATCCTCACTGGGTCTATAGACTGAACAAAGCTTTGTATGGTCTTAGACAAGCCCCAAGAGCCTGGTATGATACTTTAACTAAACATCTTCTTAAAAATGGCTTTCAAAGAGGTGCAATAGATAATACCTTATTTATCTTGAAAGAAAAAGGTAATATCTTATTGGTACAAATTTATGTTGATGACATTATATTTGGTTCAACTAATGATGCAATGTGTAAAAAGTTTTCTAAAATCATGTCATCTGAGTATGAAATGAGTTTAATGGGAGAATTAACATTTTTCTTAGGTCTTCAGATTAAGCAAACTGAAAATGGAATTTTCATAAACCAAGGAAAATATGTCAGAGATTTGTTAAGAAAATACAAATATGATTCAATCCCATCAAAAAACACACCTATTGCAGCACCATTAAATTTGGACTCTGACCCAACTGGCAAACCAGTGAACATCACTGACTATCGTGGTATGGTTGGTTCACTGATGTATTTAACTGCCAGTCGACCAGATATAATGTTTGCAACATGTCTATGTGCCAGGTTTCAGGTTAACCCTAAAGAATCACATTTGCACGCTGTTAAGCGTATATTTAGATACCTGAAAGGGTGTCCTAATCTTGGTCTTTGGTACCCCAAAGGCTCAGGGTTAGATCTAATGGGTTATTCAGATTCAGATCATGCAGGTTGTAAGATAGATAGAAAATCAACAACTGGTGGTTGTCATTTCCTTGGAGGAAAACTGGTAAGTTGGACCAATAAGAAGTAGACGTCAGTCTCTATGTCCACTGCTGAGGCAGAGTACATTTCTGCGGCCAGTTGCTGTGCCCAGATTCTCTGGATCAAGAACCAGTTACTAGATTATGGTCAAAAGTATACAAGGACCCCAATCTTTTGTGACAACACCAGTGCAATTGCTATATCTCACAACCCAGTGATGCACTCCAAGACAAAGCATATTGACATCAGGTATCATTTTATTCGCGATCATGTTATGAAAGGAGACATTGAATTACATTTCATCCCCACTGACAAACAGCTCGCTGATGTTTTTACAAAACCTCTTGATGAGAAAACCTTTAAAAATCTCATCAGCGAACTGGGAATGTTAAATCCTTAAAACTGGAGATTTTTTTTATGAACGCGTCAGTGACACTGATGAAGTTCTCCAGTTGAGGAGGTCCAGATAATCTTTGCTCGCCAGGCTATCGAACGCCTTTGTGATACTATCCTGGCACTAATCGATTTCTGGATCATCATTTTAGGGGGAAAGACTCAAAATAATTTTCTGACTAAAATTCGTTTTGTTTGAAAATGGCAACTGGAGAACTCTCCAGTTGGAAACTGGCGCTGGACTAGTCCTCCAGTGACCAGGTTCAGTCTTGTCTTAATTTTTCATAACGTTAGAAAATACTTGGTCAATATTTGTGACACGTGATGGTACTCGAGTGTTTTAAACCACTTGATATCGTCATCTGACGTGTTTAAAGACATTTTGGTAAAGAACAACAGTTTTTATTGGGAAAATGAAAATTAGTGGGCGCGTGGGTAAGTTAAGCCGTCGTAGCATTTAATGCTGACACGGTAAATTATTTTTTTATTTCAAAATTCAAACTTATTTTGTAAAAATATCTACAAAATTGATTTTGTTAAATAAAATATAATTTTTGGTATTTCATTGGGATCTTGAATTCCTTATAAATACCCTTATTGGGAGAATCCAAAGATTTTTGAAGGATTCTCCAATTGGACCCTCATTCTCTTTAAACCCACGCAAGATGTTTCACGACTACTTGTGTGAGTTCTGGTACACTGCTTCTCTTTCTTCCGATTGTTCTTCCATCACTTTCACATTAAAAGGTGGAACAGTCCGGTGTACCTTATCAGCAGATGTGTTGAGGGATGCTTTACACCTCAACTACTGGAGAGAGGGTGAATCTCCAGTTGTCATCTCCCCAAACATTAATTTTCGCCAGGTCCTCCTTGATATGGGACATAAGGAGTGCCTGGAGAAAGGGGTTTTGAAAACTAAAGGTGCGATGACCATGAAGGGTCTTACACCTTCATGGAGGTACTTTTTCATCCACCTTGTGGAAAGTATGGGTGGGAGTTCTGGTGGACTTGACCAGATTAACTCCGCACAGGCAGAGATGGCATACTGCTTGTGGAATGGATTGAGAGTGGATTTTGCTGATATCCTTTTCAGAAGCCTGGTTCAAAAACTGAAGGGCACCAGGGGACTATGTATCCCCTTCTCCAGGTTTCTCTCTCTTTGTTTTCTACAAATTCTGGGCAGTGAAGCTTATTTAAGCACAGATTCACTTTACACTGTCCCAGATTTGTTGAGGAATCTTGACTCTCTAGTATCTGAAGCTGGAGAGGTCGAGATTCCAGATAGAATGCGGCTGGCATTCGCAAAAACCGATGCACCAGTCCAAGGTGAGTCGGAAAGACAACTGGGCGGGCCTCAAAATAATGAGGGACCCACCAGTTCGTTTGCTGGAATTGTGACCATTGCCGAGCCCGGGCAACAGTCTAACCCCTCCAGCTCCAGCGTGTCTGTCCCCACAACCATTTTCCCTGGAGACCTCCCAACAGGTCTTTCAGGAGTTCCAAAGGCAACAAGAACACGTCGCATTAGGACCTTGTCAGCACTTGCCACTGACAGTAGAAACCTGACCAGCCCTCCAGTTTCCTCCCAACAGGAACCTGGAGAAAGTCAAATGGGACAACCGCAAGCAGCCACCCTCGCAATTTCTGTAGGAGAGGGTGGTGAAGATGAAACTGGGCTACCCCAACCCAGAATAGAGTTTGAGTCAGCATAAAGTGTCCACGACCCTTCTGACACTTCTATTGCACGAACTGACGAAGTCTCTGGCCAGTCACTACTGGAGACTGAGGTTCCCAACTCTTCGGCCGATGATGTTATGGTTGTGGATAGAGCAACTATAACTGAGGCAACCCAGTGACCTCTATCCCTGGTGAAGATACCTCGGTATCTGATCCTCCAACAGATGCAACCTTCCAGGAAACTGGAGAAGGTCATCTGGAGACTGACCCATCTGGTCAGCCCTCAGTTACATTCATGGATCTGGACATGGCTGTTAATGACGAGGAAATCCTTATTGAGTCTTCGGATTCAGAAGGTACTTTATCAGACATTGAGATTTTTGAGTCTTTTGTACAAGATCAAAACCCTTCATCTCATGTCTCGCCTCCAGATGCTTCAATTTCACTTTCACAAACTCAAGAAAATGAGCCTACAAATATTCCTTTTCCCACTTATAACTATATGTCTGGAAACAGACGTATGGCACCATCACCATCTGGGCAATTCTCACTCCTTCGAGAAATACCACCACCACCGCCGCCGTTGGACACACCTGAGCATTCTCAGCATGTCCAACAATTTGAATTTCCAGTCCTTTCTTCTACCACCACTCCTACTATTTCTTCAACTGCTGGAATGTCAACTGGGAGGCTTCTCTCAATTTGCCTCGTCCAGTTGCTCCAGTAGTAGCTGCTGCTGGTCCAGTGACACGTTCTTCCCCGTCACTGGACACTCAATTTGCCTCCTTTCAAGCCGACATCCAAAATCTTATTCATAGGGTGGAGGATGTTCAAAAGGCAATTGACAAAAATACCAAGTCCCTCTCCAGATACAACAAAGATACAACAACAAATTCTAAGGTTGTTGATCTGGGGATAAACAAGTTTGCTAATAATGAGGACTTAGTATTCAAGAAGCTCAATGAGCTGGTCGAGGGTTGTAACAACCTGGCTATTTCTCTAAAGGAAGCCTTCGACCTTACTCAGTCAAGAGTCACTACTTCAATCTCTAACCTGCTGGGAAATACTGTAAGACAATCAGAGGTTGATTTGAAAGAGATTGAAAGGCAGGTAAAGGAATTGGTTGAAAAACCTGGCCTAAATGTGACTGAGCTTGGGCAGCAGTTGATGACTTCATTTGGTCAGAGAATTGATGATACACTGGGTGCAAGGGAAACACAATTGATTGAAAAGGTGATAGCTGAGATCACCAAGCTGGCCACTCCTCAGGTTGATCTGGCCCCACTCACAAATGAGATCAACCAGTTGAGGGGCAATATTGATAATTTAAACACCCAGGTATCCATTCACTCTCAGTCTATTGACAAACTGACAACTGAAGTGGATAATTTGAAGAAAAAGGATGAAGAGGTGAAGGACAAGGTGGTTTCTGGTCTGGATGAAGATTCGAAGACCTTGAATGAACTGAAAACTGGTCAGGAACAAGTTGCAGAAAATGTTCTGACTCAGTCAAAAAAAACCAACCACCTATGGAGATCTTTCAGGATGATGTGCACCATATTCAAAGAATGCAAGAACATGCAATCGTGGCAGCCTCTTGACCGGTTGCCAGCTCACCATTCTGAATGGGAAGTTATTAGGGCAGGTCTAGATGCTGCCAAGGGGGAAAGAAGTGCAGTTCTTGCACAAATTCAAACTGAAAGTAATCCATCTGGAACTCAAACAGGTAGTGAAATGATTGTGGCTGCCAGTACTGAAGCTGGTGAGCAAAGAATTGTTGAAACTGGTGATGTAAGTGATAGGGGGAATGTTGTTGACAAAGGATAAAGGTTTAGCATCTGATGTATCTGCCCAGCCGGCCACTGATGTACCAATGTTGGAAACTGGCAATGCTGATGTACTTCCTCCAGTTTCTGAAAGTGATAGCAAGCGTCTGGCAAGGCTTGGTAATGAAATAAAAGAAAGAAAGAAAATGAAACAAGCCAACCAAGTTGAAGCCAGAGAGCATCTTGCAAAATTAAGATTGCTTGATATTAGTGATGCTCATTTATTGGGAATCACTAAGGATGAGTATGCCAGAGTAAAGAATGATCCCAGGATAGTTGACATGTTGAAAGAAATGCTTGATGTTGAATTACCCGGATAATAAGATTTATCTTATTATTTAAGTACCAAAAGGTAGATAATAGATTAGATCTAACAAACTTAAAAAAAAAAAAAAACCCAAGGCATTTATTGATCTATAAAAATGCCTTGGAAAACTTAGATAGATTTAATCGAACAAGTCTCTCCAGTTCACACTTATACAGATACAAGAACTGAAAAAGACTTGGCAATATTTCAGGACAAATAGGGGGAATTTGTTAGGACCAGTTTCAGTGAAACTGGCCAGTCTCCAGTTGCACCTGGAGACCAAGAAGATTTGTCCAGAAATATATTGAAGTCCAGTTGCATCGTACAGTCAACGCAACTGAAGACTTCCTCCAGTTTCTGAAAGTGATAGCAAGCGTCTGGCAAGGCTTGGTAATGAAATAAAAGAAAGAAAGAAAATGAAACAAGCCAACCAAGTTGAAGCCAGAGAGCATCTTGCAAAATTAAGATTGCTTGATATTAGTGATGCTCATTTATTGGGAATCACTAAGGAGGAGTATGCCAGAGTAAAGAATGATCCCAGGATAGTTGACATGTTGAAAGAAATGCTTGATGTGCTTTACCCGGATAATAAGATTTATCTTATTATTTAAGTACAACAAGGTAGATAATAGATTAGATCTAACAAACTTAAAAAAAAAAAAAACCCAAGGCATTTATTGATCTATAAAAATGCCTTGGAAAACTTAGATAGATTTAATCGAACAAGTCTCTCCAGTTCACACTTATACAGATACAAGAACTGAAAAAGACTTGGCAATATTTCAGGACAAATAGGGGGAATTTGTTAGGACCAGTTTCAGTGAAACTGGCCAGTCTCCAGTTGCACCTGGAGACCAAGAAGATTTGTCCAGAAATATATTGAAGTCCAGTTGCATCGTACAGTCAACGCAACTGAAGACTTCCTCCAGTTGAGAACTGACCAGTTGAAGAAACCTTCCAGTTGGAGTCGAAGACAACAAGTGGAAGATAGAGAATGACAATGGCAGCGAAGCCCAGTTGACATTCTAGTCAGTTACAAACTGGAGACCGTCAGTGGAAAGCTCTTACAAAGTTTTACACTGATTACGAGGAATTGACTTTTATGCTTGATGTGCTATTACCCGGATAATAAGATTTATCTTATTATTTAAGTACAAAAAGGTAGATAATAGATTAGATCTAACAAACTTAAAAAAAAAAAAACCCAAGGCATTTATTGATCTATAAAAATGCCTTGGAAAACTTAGATAGATTTAATCGAACAAGTCTCTCCAGTTCACACTTATACAGATACAAGAACTGAAAAAGACTTGGCAATATTTCAGGACAAATAGGGGGAATTTGTTAGGACCAGTTTCAGTGAAACTGGCCAGTCTCCAGTTGCACCTGGAGACCAAGAAGATTTGTCCAGAAATATATTGAAGTCCAGTTGCATCGTACAGTCAACGCAACTGAAGACTTCCTCCAGTTTCTGAAAGTGATAGCAAGCGTCTGGCAAGGCTTGGTAATGAAATAAAAGAAAGAAAGAAAATGAAACAAGCCAACTAAGTTGAAGCCAGAGAGCATCTTGCAAAATTAAGATTGCTTGATATTAGTGATGCTCATTTATTGGGAATCACTAAGGATGAGTATGCCAGAGTAAAGAATGATCCCAGGATAGTTGACATGTTGAAAGAAATGCTTGATGTCTTTACCCGGATAATAAGATTTATCTTATTATTTAAGTACAAAAAGGTAGATAATAGATTAGATCTAACAAACTTAAAAAAAAAAAAACCCAAGGCATTTATTGATCTATAAAAATGCCTTGGAAAACTTAGATAGATTTAATCGAACAAGTCTCTCCAGTTCACACTTATACAGATACAAGAACTGAAAAAGACTTGGCAATATTTCAGGACAAATAGGGGGAATTTGTTAGGACCAGTTTCAGTGAAACTGGCCAGTCTCCAGTTGCACCTGGAGACCAAGAAGATTTGTCCAGAAATATATTGAAGTCCAGTTGCATCGTACAGTCAACGCAACTGAAGACTTCCTCCAGTTGAAGAATCATTCCAGTTGGAGTCGAAGACAACAAGTGGAAGATAGAGAATGACAATGGCAGCGAAGCCCAGTTGACATTCTAGTCAGTTACAAACTGGAGACCGTCAGTGGAAAGCTCTTACAAAGTTTTACACTGATTACGAGGAATTGACTTTTATGCTTGATGTGCTATTACCCGGATAATAAGATTTATCTTATTATTTAAGTACAAAAAGGTACATAAAGCTGGTTGAGTAAAGTTGCTTTATACTGCAACTTTACACAGCATTTTAAGGAATTAAATGCTATTCCTTAAATGTTCTCAACCATATTTGTACGGCCAAAGTTAACATCCCAATGTTAACTTTGCCTATAAATACAAGTCATTGCACAACAAGAATAACAAGTGAGAACACTTCACACTTTGCATACCTGCAATATTCTTGGTGAACTTGTGCAATATTCTCTCAATCGTAAAAAGGAACATTTCACAACTTTAAGTGTTTTGATTGTTCAGATAAATTCCAAGTGTAGATCAATTGTAGCTCATAGGTTGTTAGGATATTTACATACTTGAATTATCTTGGTTCCGCAACAACCTTGTAATTTATTTAAAGTTAATAAATAAATTACACTTGAAAATTACATATTGTCTCACCAATTTACTTTACAAGTATTTTATATTATTGCATTGTTCTTTACTTATTGTCACTTAAATAAGTAATCTATCTAGAACTTGGTATATACTCTCTGTAACTGGTCGTCTCCAGTTCAGCGTTTATATTGCAAAGTAACTCCACCATCGACATTGAGGTGTCTTCAGGTAGTACCATCTATTGAGTTGGAACTTATAATATAGTTATATATATTTCAAGTGTGTAACAATTAATATTGAGAGGTTGATATTCACTCTCTTTTCCATTTCCATTTGAGGATAGAAACACTAAGAAAGTGTTTACTACACTATCTGGAGAAACAAGCATATATCCTTCTCGACAATGAGAAGGGTTTGTTAGATGGAAAGAGTTTTAGGAAGGGACTTCCCCTCTTGTTGGCTATACAAGTTTAAAGGGATCTTTAACTAGCATTAGACCCGTCTAAAGTTATAGTTTTCATCAAGGCTTTGCCTGTGTCAAGTCCCCCAAATTCAATTGCAAAGGGTTTCTTAACAAGGACTTTGCATTTGAATTTATTTATTTATATACTATTTTCCATCCACGTCTGGATTTTAAAAACTTTATTACTCGCGAGAATTGTTACTTTCCGGTGAGAAGTACTTACCTTTTTATCCGGTGAATAAAAAGATTAATAGATTTTATGCGCGCCGTTTCCCAATGAGAAACGCTTATCTTATCATCCGATGAATGAGTAAGACGTAAATTTGATGTGGGTTGAGTAATCTCTTTGCTATCCCATCATCAATGTCACTTTCCGATGAGAAATGCTTACCTTTTTATCCAATGAACAAAAAGATGGAATAAAAATATCACTTCCCGATGAGAAGGTGCTTACCTTTTTATCCGATGAATAAATTTTTGTTAGTGTTCAGCCGGGCCCAGTTTTGGCTTGTTACACTTTGGGACTCACACTTGGTGAGATTTTGTTTTATTTGTGTCTTGCTTCCCAATGTGAATCACTCTACTCCCATCCAGTAGATGATAAAAAATGAAAATTTTCTAAGCGCCATCCAAGCTTAGCTCAGACGCTCATTTTATATTATGTTCTTATTTATCATTTTTCTTTTGAGGAGTTTCTTCCCATCTTAGCACTTGACTTCTGGGATTATCGTTCGGATTACCCTTTTAGCTTGCCTCATTGGCAAAATATTCTTTACAATTTATTGATCAATTATATTCGAAAAGAAAATGATATCTCATTAATGATAAGGTTGGGATACATGATCGGACCAACCAACATAACGATAGTTGAAGTAAAATGACATGAAAATATTTAAAAATAAAGTGATAATTCTTGACAAAGTAGCTTAATCAAGATGCTTGAGAAAGTGAGAAAGGAAAGGAATGGTATTCAAAGGAGGGAGGTTTGAAAGTAGTGCACACTATCTCAGTGTTCAAAATTTCTCTAGGGCATTTGATTAAGTTAACAATTGGTGTATCTTTGATGTATGGTCCAAACCTTTTCTTTCGACGCTCATCCAGACGTTCCTCCCTACGCACTTCCCGTCTTTGGTCGTGTCGACCCCACTCCTCAATAACCAATCCTCCCCCAGACTTATCTTTCTTTGTGACACCTCTTACTAGCGAGGCAGTCTCTTTGGAGAGAATGAAGTCGAACGCCGTATCAGTAGCTTCCTTAAATGTGAATGGGATTCTCTTGCTTAGATCATCCTGGAGTTGGCCACGGAGCAGTGCCAAGGTGAAGCCTGAGATTTGTTGACTTTCCGGAAGCCCATGTATCTTCTGGCATTCTTCAGTATACCTTTTGATGAAATCCCTTAGTGGCTCGCTTTCTCTTTGTCTAATTAGATGAGCTTCCAAGTGACTTCTTTGACGCTTCTTTTGTTGAGCAAACTGAGCTATGAACTTTTCTTTCAAATTTGCATAGTCTTTGATGTTTTTCTCTGGAAGCTTAGTAAACCATTCTAAGGCATAGCCTTGTAAGGTGCCTGGGAACAAATGGCAAGCCACGGGATCCAGCCACTTTTCTGTTATCACAGCCTGATCATAGATTGCTAGATGATCTTCCGGATCCCTAGTACCATCATAAGTACCAACAATGGTAGGGACCTTCTGACCATCCGAGAAAGCATAATTTGCCACCCAATCACAAAACCTCGACTTTGTAGCTGACTTTGGCACCTTGGCCACTCTCACTTGCTCATCAGCTTCCTCCCCCGCTGCTATCTTTAACATTTTTAATAACTCTTTCGCCGGGTTGATTGGTTCAGGAACAGGCTCGACTGGCTTTTGCCTCTTCAGCTCTTCCACCAACAACTTCATTATAGACTCCATGCCTGTAGGTTGTGGGGGAGGTTGGGGAACAGGCTGGGATTGAGCTGGCCTTAAAGCAGCAGAAAGTTGGGAGAACCAATCAGTTGGGGCTGGAGTAGGTGGTTTTTGCACCTGTTGAGTGCCTTTGGCAGCTAATTTTATCAACTCTAACAAATGACTTTCCTAGATGGTTACAGATTGTGAGGAACTAGCCTGACCTCCCACCAAGGATGAACTAGCCATGCTAGCTATGGTGGAAGTCATTATGCCCTTTTGAGAGTTTACCACACCAGAGGAAAGTGAAGAGAGTGCATTGATGGGAGAAGTGTTGGGTGGGGGTGTTGAAAACAAGGAGATGAGAGGAGATATAGAAGGTGAAGGTGAGGAGAGTGCATTGATGGGAGAAGTGTTGGGTGGGGGTGTTGAAAACAAGGAGATGAGAGGAGATATAGAAGGTGAAGGTGTGGAGAAAAGTGAACCAACACTGCCACTACCAGAACCAAGGCTAGATCCAAAGCTCACCTTGGGTGGCAATCTAGATCCCTCACCTAAAACAACATTTGTTGCACTTGTTAAGATTTCACCAGATCTAGAACCAAATTCTAGGAATTTTTCCTTTGAAATTCTTTGAATGCCATCATCAGAAGTTTCCAGATTTATCACTGGAGATTCTCCTCCATCAATATTTATCCCCAACCCAGAAGAAACCACCTGGGAAACTGGAGTAAATTCTTCAGCCATATGAAACTAAAGAACAAACAAGAAAAAATATGAAGATTTTTGCTTTGAAACAACAAAAAACCGTCCAGTAATCAGTAAAATCACGGATGGCGCCAATGTTTGAGCATGAGATGTTGAGCTCAATCAAAATGGAGTTTTAACCGTGTTATCCTTTTAATCTCCTCAATTATAGAGTGCAAACCTACTAAGTTCTTCACGAACCTAAGGTGATAAAAGGATAACCTAGAGTGAGAAAGCTCTTGGTTTCTCTCTCTAGAAGGATGTGTGTGTTTTTGATATGAATGATGAATTGAATGTGTGTGAATGATTGTGTGAGTGAATGTAGAATGTATCTGACATCCATTGATTGGATATTTATAGGCAACAAATTAGGGTACATCGTATTTTGGGCCTGTCAGATTTGGGCCTTGGCCTTGAAACCCAAAAGAATATAAGAAGAATAGAACTTTCGAGAGTAGTTCTTTTAATAACCTTCGTCATGGAATCGTCTTGGGAATTTTCGACCATATTTGATATACATATATGTATATATATTAAACAAATTAAAACATACACACATATTTATATATAAACACGTGTGTACATCGTCGTACGAGCTATCCAAAACTTACTCTCGTCTAAGGCCGGGATATATAAACCTTAAATCCATTCTCGACCACCTCCCACCATGTTTCTAGATGGGCCTTGGGCTTATTCTTGAATAGTTTTTCATTCACTCTCGTCGAGGAGAGAATGAGGTAGGGAGGAAACCCTCTCGCTTCAAGTGTTTGAGGATTTACTTTCTTCCCATCCATCTACTCTCGCTACATATATATACTCTCGGATATCTCTTGCTCTCTCCCTTCTCTCTTGCTCCCTTCCTTCTCTCTTGCTTCCTTCCTTCTCTCTTGCTTCCTTCCTTCTCTCTTGCTCCCTTCCTTCTCTCTTGCTCCCTTCCTTCTCTCTTGTTCCCTTCCTTCCTTCCTTCTCTCTTGCTCCCTTCCTTCTCTTGCTTCCTTCCTTCTCTCTTGCTCCCTTCCTTCTCTCTTGCTTCCTTCCTTCTCTCTCATTTCTCTCTCCTCCTTCCTTCTTACTCTCGGCTGGACCCCACGGATCTCTTTCTTCCAATGCCTCTCGCTATGTGCATATACATATAGCTCTCGACATACACATAAATACATGTTTCTCTCCCTTCTTGGCTTACTCCCTTCCAAGACTTATTCCCTTCTCACCTTTCTTCCTTTGTGCCTTCGGTTGGACCCATCCTTGAGGTGAGCTCTCGTCTGGGGCCCACCTTGGAGTCTCTCGGTTGCCTTTACCTCAAACCTCTCCTTTCTATCTCCTCTTGTCTATATATTATATGTATATATACATGTAGTTCTCGGTCTATTCTCATCCAAGGTTCCAAGGTATTCACCTTTGTTTCTCTCTCCTCGACCTCTTCCATCCATATTTACTCTCTTCTCTTCCATTATACGAATTATAGGTGGGGTTTATACCACACCTCATTATATATGTTGATGTCTGTAAATAAAGTTGCAAGCTTTTGATTCACAAGTAAGTGATCAGATTAAGTCTAAGTTAGAACTAAAAGATTAAAACTGGAACACTGATGATCTATAAAGTGTTCTCCAGTAATTTAAATTTTTATACTTAGTCAAAATCAAGTGTTTTTCAAGCATACAATTGTATAGATAGAAGCTTGAAAAACCTTGCATTATTTCTGAACAAATAGGGGGAATTTGTTAGGTCCAGTTTGACTCGACCCACTCCAGACTTGAAGACTGGAGAGTCACTGAAGATTTGTCCAGAAATAATGGAAGACCAGTAAGCATCTCACTTGTATAGGAAATCTGGAGTTCACCAGATTTCAGCTTACTGGACTTCACTCCAGTCAAGATCATCCCACTGATGACATTCTTACTGAAGTCAAAGACTGAAGTTTGAAGAAAAAAGACTGACAAGCAGTGGAGCCCACTGACAATCTTACCAGATCTCCTGACTGGAGCTTTGTCAGTGTTCTAGACCTTACAAATCTGAACACTGATTACGAGGAATTGACTTTTGCCTTTACAAACTTTTACACGGACAATCCATTTGTCTATTGATAAAAGTACAATACGTGTGTAAAGGTGGTTGGTTAAAAGGATGACAAGTCACATCAACATGACTTTATCCTTGTACTTTAACCAATGCATTTAAGGAAGTAAAGTTGTTTCCTTAAATGCATGCAACCATATTTGTACGGCATAATAAATTCACTGTTGAATTTATTTGCCTATAAGTACCAAGTCATTTACCTCGTTCCAATTACTTTTTGCATATTGGTGAATTTGTCTAAATACTCTCGATCGTAACAAGGAATACTTCACAACTTTAAGTGTTTCGATCAAAGGAGAATATTTAGCAAATATAGATCATTTGTAATCAATAGGTTGTTAGGATATTTACATACTTGTAATATCTTGGTTCCGCAACAACCTTGTATTTTATTTAACATCATAAATAAAATACACTTGAAAATTACATTGTG
This sequence comes from Erigeron breviscapus, assembly GCA_034093135.1. Taxonomy (NCBI): domain Eukaryota; kingdom Viridiplantae; phylum Streptophyta; class Magnoliopsida; order Asterales; family Asteraceae; genus Erigeron; species Erigeron breviscapus. The sequence continues at coordinate 98,890,898 of CM067168.1, read as the reverse complement.
TTCCACCTATTACATTATTTATTGCTTTAAGTCTTGTATTACTTTATTTATATACTTGCACTTATATTTAAGTAATACTAGTACAATCTAGTGCATACTTGACTTGTTGTATTTTACACTAGTGGGTTAAACCATCAAGTGAGGGACTTATACTATAGGAATTTCATTAAGAAACTTTCCAAGCTAACCCGACCCTTAACAACGTTCAAACCAAAAGAGAATAAGGTTGCTAGGTAAGACAAGTAAGTGAAGGCATTTCAAATGTAAAAGGGGAAGCTTGGTAGAGCACCAACGATAGCACAACTAGACGGAACCGACAACCTTGTATTAAATTGCAAAACATCTCATCAAGAGTTAGGTTGTGTACTAATGTAAGGAGATATAGAGATAGCCTATTCTTTCTGCCAGCTTAAGATGCATTAGAAAAAGTATGGTACATAAGAATTTGGAGTTTAAAGCGATATTGTACACTCTCAAAGATTGGAGACACAATGCACGAAGTGTATCATATTCACCAATAATAAAATCCCTCAAAACATTTTCGACCAAAAAAAAAATAATCAATTTAGGGCTAGACCTGATGGAACCGGAATATCGCCAACCTAGATTGATTGGCAAGCCATGTAAACCCAACAAAATTAGTAATGAAGAAGGCGCACAAGCAATGTACTTAATCCATCCCGGAGCCGATAGGGTGTATCATAGACTCTACGGATTATATTGGTGGCCTAAACATGAAGGTCGACATAGCCACCTATATTAGCCGATGTTTAGAATGTTTGACGGTAAAGGTCGAGTACCAAACCGTCTGAACTACTATTACAACCCGAGGTTTCTCAATGAAAGTGGGGACAAATAGCCTTAGACTTCATCACCAAGTTCCCTAAGTACACAAATTTGTCGTGACATGATTTGATTAATCGTGATTCATCTTACATAGTCTACACCATCTCTTCCAATCATGGATACTACTTAGATGCTTATGCTAACTAGAAATCTACTTAGAAGAAGTAGTAACACTACATAAGGTACTTATTCCGATAATCCCTGATAGCGACAATCGTTTAACCTCTAGATTTAGGAAATTTCCATGAAAACCCATTAGACTAGACATGAGTACCTCATACCACCTAAAGCAATGGTTAGAGTGAGAGAAGCGTTCAAACCCAAAAGCTAAGAGGACCATCTACCTTGTACGAGATCCATACAAGGCTGCACCGTTTAGGCACTTTATGCGAGAAAGTGTAGATCCCCTATCAGTTAGATTGAAGTAAGAGATAGTTAAACCATCAACCCCAGAACCAATTATGGAATCACCAAATAGATTATACAATTAGACCCGATTGATGACATACCGAGTCCGTTAAAGAAGTTATGTGAGAGTAAGAGGCATGCCAAGTAATAGCCAAAGTGATAGTAAAGGAATCACCAAATGGAAAAAGGTCATTCGTTTTGGGGAAACGGTGGAGGATAAAACCGAGGTGCATTCGATCATTCAAGAACTTAGTAGCATACATGTCATTATTCTACTCGACGAAATTCAAATTGTTACAAGTTACACCTCGTCAACTGATTCAATGGAAACCATAGGCCAAGTGACAAAAAGGTTTAGATAAACTTGTATTTCTAACATTAAGTCGATTGAATTCGACACGAGTCCCAATCTCTAAAGAATATGAAACCCATATGAAACAAACGTATCCTCCACTATTCATAAACTTCATGATTACCGACGACACGACTTAAGTTTTAGGACGAAACTTCCATTAACACGGGGAGAATGTGACACCCGCAAAATTTCGATTTGCTAAACTTAAAAAGTTTACTATTACATGATCTATTTTTAGAAAGTTCAATTTAAATATTTGGTGTTTGATTTTCCTATGTGTCAACACGATCAAACGTCGTTATGAAATAGCGATGCCGACACACATTCATCGAATTGATGAACCGGTCAAGGAAGACCTCAATAAAATGCATTGTTGTGATATATGATCTTTATGTGAGAATATATCTAGTTAGGATGCTTATACTTTAGAAAATCCTCATATGAAATATATCTTAATATATATTTACTAAGAATTTAAAGAAACACATTTATGCATTTAAGACATTTGACATAATCTATAAAAAATATAAATTACAAATCGTGACATATAATTTTTAGTTCCTAACCAAAAATATATATAAAATCATATGTAAAATAATTATAAAAATATATGGATTAACAAGATAATATAAGTGTAAAAGGGCTAAATAAATTAACTAGTCAATTAAGCCCACCTCTCCTTAACCCATCTAATTTTCGGACCCAAGAGCCCAACCCACAACCCATGAAACTAGGCCCAACCTCCTAGCAATATAAAAGCCTAGTGAATTTCCCTGCCTTTTCTTTTTGTACGTTACATACACACACACACACACACACACACGTAAGGCTTTACACAAACAAACAAAAGGGACAAGCAACTATTCATCTTCTCCCACTTTCTCACCCCAACCGCCGGCCACCACCTTCCAGCCGCCCCACCGCCGTCTACCGCCCTCTTTCCACCGGAAAACAGTTCCGACAGCCACCCCTAGCAACACCTAGGGTTTTCCTTCAACCCTAGACACCAAAAACTCCATCACCACCACTGCTCCGCCGCTGTTGTTGCGCGCTGCTACACCGTCCAGCCACCGCCGCCGCTGTCGTCCGACTTCCAGCCACCATCATCCGACTCCAATCTCGTCCAGTAAGGAACATAGGTAACGGCCACCTACACAACCCATTTTTCCCTCCTCTCTTTAAAAACCCTAACTGGTTTCTTTTTCTTTCTTCTTTCTGTGAAATTTATTATAAAAGTGTATATAAACAGAATTAAACTCAGAATCAAGAACAATATTATTATTATTATTATCGATATGAATTAAGAGAAGTTTTTTATTACAATCAGAATCAATATCTAGATGATATTGAAACAGAATTAAACATAAGAAGATATTATTAATCGAATGATTCTCTAATCAGATGATAGAGATATCACAAACAATATGAATGAAAGATATATATGAGAAATATGATTGTTTATTCTGAATGATAACTCTAATTTCGATCCAATCTTCAGTATTTATACACAACCATGGAAAGTTTAAATCACGGCTCCATGAATCATCTTTAAGCACAGCTAGTCCTTCCAGCTTTAACCGACTTAAACCTTTATCCTTCATCTCTCAAACATTTACACCATAAGTCCCTGAAAAAGACTAATCATACAATAAGACACAATACTTAATAATTTTGTTTAAAACTAAATTGAGATATATGTACACTAATCAATACACCCCCTCAATTTAAGTTTTAAACAAATCAATCATTTTCAAACTGTTAACCAGTTTGAGATGTTGGTCTATAGATAGACCTTTTGTTAATATATCTGCTACCTGCTTAGCAGATTCAATCTTTAAAGGTTTAATGGTACAATCAATGATTTTATCTCTAACAAAATGCAAGTCTATTTCAAAGTGTTTAGTCCTTTCATGAAAGACAGGATTAGAAGCAATTTGCAGAGCAGCTTTATTATCACAAAACAAAGAAACTGGTACCTTAACCTTAACCTCTAAATCTCGTAGCAGGTTTAGTAACCACATAACTTCACAAGTAAGAGAAGCTAGGGCTCTATACTCAGCTTCAGCTGAGGATCTGGAAACAACACTTTGTTTCTTACTTTTTCAAGAAACAAGAGAATCACCCATATAAACAGCAAAACCAGTCACACTTCTTCTGGTGGTCTTGTATTTTGCCCAGTCAGAATCTGAATATCCTCTTAAAGCCATATTAGAGGATTTAGAGATCAATATACCTTGTCCAGGACTGTTTTTCAAGTATCTAAGCACTCTGAAAGCAAGTTTCAGATGGCACTCATAAGGAGAATGTATATATTGACTTAGACAATGCACTGAATATGAGATATCAGGCCTTGTGTGAGTTAAATATATTAACTTCCCAAGAAGTTTTTGATATTGAGTGACATTCTCAATTTTCTTGTCATTTTTATCAACTGGTTTATCAGAAATCACAAGTTTTGATTCAAGAGGAGTTTTAAAAGGTTTACAAGCAAGCATTCCATATTCAGAAAGAAGTTCAAGAACATATTTCCTTTGAGATAAGCAAATATTATCCTCTGTTCTTAAAACCTCTATACCTAAAAAATATTTAAATTCCCCTTAATCTTTAATCAAGAAATTTGTTTTCAAATAAGCTTTAAACTTGTTAATTTCATCTATATTATTACCTGTGACAACAATGTCATCAACATACACAAGAAGTGCCACAAAAATTCCATTTTTAGACTTAACAAATAGAAAGTAGTCACACTTACTTTGTTTGAAGCCATTTTGAATCAAGGTTTTACATAACCTTTCATTCCATTGTCTTGGAGCTTGTTTAAGCCCATACAATGACCTTTTTAATCTGCATACTCTATTATCATCAACAGAAAAATATCCAGGAGGTAATGTCATATATACTTCTTCACTTAAACTACCATAAAGGAAAGCATTATTCACATCTAGTTGGAATAAAGGCCAAGAATTATTAACAGCCAAGCTAATAAGACACCCAGCTGTAATAATTTTAACAACAGGAAAAAAGGTTTCTTCATAATCAATCCCTAATCTTTGATTATAACCTTTGGCTACCAACCTGGCTTTAAACCTTTCAACCTCCCCAGTGGATTTATACTTGACTTTATAAACCCACTTATAGCCAATTGGTTTTCTGCCAGGTGGCAACTCAGTTATATCCCAAGTTTCATTTCTATGCAAAGCCTCCATTTCATCATTCATGGCAGCAACCCCCCCCCCCCCCCCCCCCCCCCCCCCCCCCCCCCCCCCCCCCCCCCCCCCCCATTTCTATGCAAAGCCTCCATTTCATCATTCATGGCAGCAACCCAATCCTTGTTGGTGCATGCTTGATGAAAGGTTTTAGGTTCAATGATTCTATTTAAACTTGTTGAAAAACAGAAATTCTCTTGACTCAAACATGAGTAATTGACATGTCTATCAATCCCATATTTAACTTTTGCATCAAGAACAAAATAACCAAGTTTTAAAGGAACTTTAGTAGACCTATTAGATCTTCTTATACCATCATTATCATCAAACAGATTTTGAACATTATAATTACCCTCAGAACTAGAAGAACTTTGATCAGATTGTTCATCACTTGAAGATGTACCATCATGTTCAATGTTTGCATTTGGGAAATCACCAAGTGACTCATTGTCACTGGCATTCTCCTCACTGCCTCCAATTGAACCATGTTGCACATCTGTTTTGGCACCAGTCTCTGTTTCATCATAGGGTAGAATGTTTGTTGGTATAGAATTAGGTAAATATGGAGAATCAAAGAAATTTTGTTGATTTAATTCAGAATCATTAGAACTAGAAAACTGATCAGTTTTATTCATCTTTAAGGGAAAAATATTTTCATAAAACTTAATGTCTCTTGAAAAAAACAAAGATTTGTTTGCCAAACTGTACACTTTATAACCTTTTTTATTATTTGAGTAACCAACAAACACACATTTTTCAGCTCTTTTTGAAAATTTATCATTATTATTAAGATTAGTAGCAAAACAGAGACAGCCAAAACATCTTAGATGGTTAAGATTTGGAGAATTTCCAAATATCAACTCATTTGGAGATTTGCCTTTTAAGACAGAAGAAGGAAGTCTGTTAATCAAGTATGTGGCAGTAAGAATACACTCAGTCCATAAGTACAAAGGAATTCCTCCCTGAAATAAGAGAGATCTAGCAACATTTAAAAGGTGTCTGTGCTTTCTCTCAGCAATCCCATTTTGTTGAGGAGTGTAAGCAATAGTGGTCTGATGCATAATGCCATGATCATTAAAAAAGGTTTCCATATTCTTATTCACAAACTCTGAACCATTGTCACTCCTAAAAATTTTCACTTGTTTTGAAAACTGAGTTTTAAGTAAGTTATAAAACAGAATTATGTTTTTATAAACCTCATCTTTTGACTTCAAAAGATAAACCCAAACAGCTCTTGAGAAATCATCAACAATAGTTAAGAAATATTTGAAACCATCTTTACTAGTAACCCTATAAGGACCCCACACATCCAAGTGTACAAGATCACCAACAGAGGTACTAGTATGATCACTAAAGGGAAAAGGTTCCCTAGTTTGTTTTGAAAAATGACAAATGTCACAGGGTGAAGTAGAACCATCACCTCTTATATCAATTTGATTTTTTAAAACTTTAAGAACTTGATCAGATGGATGACCAAGCCTATTATGCCACAACATATTTGAGAAACCCACATAAGTATGGCATTGAACAAAAGGAGGAGGTTTAGAAAAGTCCAAGAAATACAAACCTCCTTGCTGACTACCAGTCCCCAGAGTTTTCTGCTGATGTAAATCCTGAATATAGCACTTAGATTCATAAAAGCCAATGAACACTTTACTATCCCTAGCAAGTTTATGAACTGACAACAAGTTGACAGTATACTCTGGAACATAAAGAACATCATACAAAGTCAAAGTATCACTTAATTTCAAGTTTCCAACTTTTTTAATCAAAGCAGTTGTACCATTTGGATGATCTATAGATAAATTCAAGTCAGAAATATCTACCACATTCTCAAGATTATCTAAACTTGTAACCATATGTTGATTAGCTCCAGATTCTATTATCCAACCCTTATCAGTTTTATATATTTTAAAAAAGGTTTTAGAATTTGAACAAAAAAATGTACCTGCCATATTGGCCTGCACATTACTTGGAGGTTTTGAATTAAGAAGATTCAAAAGCTGTTGAACTTGATCTTGTGTAAATTGCATAGCAGAATTATAACAAGGAGAAGCAGAAGAATTATTAGTAGACTGAGAAGTAGAAGAAACAGAAGGAACACTGCCATTATTACTAGAAGTTTTATTAAGTGCATTACTAGCAGCCCATTTTTTCTTAATGTAATCAGGATAACCAACTATCTTGTAGCATTTATCAACAGTATGACCAGTAAGCCCACAATTAGGATTAGAGCATACAAGAGAGTTATTTTTAGGCACAAACTTTTTAAATGCAGGATTACAATTTTGATATTTAGCAACAAAAGCAGTGTTTTGAGGTTTTGTCACATGAGCAATATGACTAGAACTCTTATGAGACTCATCTCTAGAAATCACAGAAAAAGCAGTTTTAACATCAGGTATAGGATCTCTAGTTAACAAACCACTTCTAACAGATTGATATACATCATCAAGACCCATCAAGAACTGCATTAACTTCATTAAATCATTATGAGTTTTAAAAGCCTTTTGAGCATCACAAATACAAGCAGGCAATTTAGCAATAGCATCAAACTGTTTCCAATAAGCATTCAGTTTATGATAGTAATCAGACAAAGAAGAACCATTTTGTTTTAATGAATTTATCTGCTGATAGAGATTAAAAGTTTCAGATCCATTAATTTTGTCATAAGTTTCTTTCAACTCAGTCCAAACAGTAGCAGCATTAGTAGAAAACACTTGTCCTAAGTATAATTCTTCTGAAATAGAACCAAGTATCCAAGAAAGAACAACAGAATTGCACATATCCCATTGCCTAACCAAAGAATTATCACTAGTAGATCTTTTACAACTACCATCAATAAAACCAATTTTATTCTTAGCTTGTAAAGCAATAGTCATAGTACAAGACCACACATTATAATTTTCAGTTCCTTTCAATTTATGAGAAACAAAAGAAGTAATACTAGAATCAGTAGGATGTAAAAACAATTCATCACCAAACACAATAGAACTAGCAGCAGGAGTACTACCACTACCTAAATCACCACCTCCAGTCATATTTATATCACACAAAGAACACAATTAAGCAGCAATTTTATAAGATCAAAGTCTATCCAGGATTCCAAACCACTGAAGTGATAGGTCAAGGACCATTGATCAAATATCGGAATATGCTACCAATAACTAATTCAATGGCAATTAAAAACTGATGGTGGAGCAAATAATTTCAAATAAAAGAGAGTTTGATCCTGATTTTACCAAAATCAGGTAGGAAAGAATTAACCTAAATTGAGCAGCGGAGTTGTAGTAGACGAATTAGGGTTCAGAAACCCTAATCAAGGAACAAACAATCGAGAATCTGATCTTCTTACGAAAAATCCCTAAATTATTCGAAACCCTAATTTATTCAAATCCTAGATCGAAAGAACCAGATCGAAACCCTAATAACAACAATCGTAGATTGAATCGGATATCAAGGCAAACTTGGCTCTGATACCATGTGAAATTTATTATAAAAGTGTATATAAACAGAATTAAACTCAGAATCAAGAACAATATTATTATTATTATTATCGATATGAATTAAGAGAAGTTTTTTATTACAATCAGAATCAATATCTAGATGATATTGAAACAGAATTAAACATAAGAAGATATTATTAATCGAATGATTCTCTAATCAGATGATAGAGATATCACAAACAATATGAATGAAAGATATATATGAGAAATATGATTGATTATTCTGAATGATAACTCTAATCTCGATCCAATCTTCAGTATTTATACACAACCATGGAAAGTTTCAATCACGGCTCCATGAATCATCTTTAAGCACAACTAGTCCTTCCAGCTTTAACCGACTTAAACCTTTATCCTTCATCTCTCAAACATTTACACCATAAGTCCCTGAAAAAGACTAATCATACAATAAGACACAATACTTAATAATTTTGTTTAAAACTAAATTGAGATATATGTACACTAATCAATACTTTCTTCCCGTCGTAGCCACGCAACCACCACACCACCACCATCCCGCGACGTCCAGAAGGAAGGAGAAACATTCAGTCATCAAACCAGGTCATTACATGGCTGCCATGCTTCGGGTATCTTGCATACATCTCTAAAAAAAATGTTTTAACTCACTTGTTTTTGTTCCTCGCAGCCGCGAACCACCATCAACAGCCACCACCGGCCGCCGTTTCAGATCTGCTAACCCTTAGAACAGGTTGTTTGTCTGTCCTTAAGTCTTTTGTGATGTTAATATTCGGCCATGCTAAGTTTTGGTGCTTTCTTTTCGGTTTCGGGTCGAAAACACCATAAACCACCACCTTACATCACCACCATGAAACACCACTGTTTTGTCACTATTTTCGGGACTAAAATGTCGACCCTTTTGGGCTGTCTAAAAACCGAAATCGTTTTCATTTTGGCCATGAACTTCGGCCGAAACATAAACCATCAAAACTCAAATATGGCTTTTCAAATACTAACCTAAAGTACTAGACACATGGTTCGAGATTTGCTAGTATGACTTTGAAAACAGAAAGTTTCTATTGATTATATTAAACTGATTTTCTTTTGGAATTTACATAAATTAATTAAATTAATAAATTTTAATAATTTAGTTAATCATGATTACATGCATTTAATGATTGTATAGTTCCTAGATGAATGTTCCCTCTTCCAAGTAATACCTTTATGACATAAATCCTAACATGCATAATGATTAACCTTTTTCTTGGAAATACAAAGGCATGCTCTAAATATTATTATTATTATTATTATTATTATTATTATTATTATTATTATTATTATTGAAACTGAAGATTTATACAAATCAATATTGTTTTTATTATTATTATTATTATTATTATTATTATTATTATTATTATTATTATTTTATTATTTGATAATTATTATTATGAATTTATTATTATTATTATTATTATTATTATTATTATTATTATTATTATTATTATTATTATTATTATTATTATTATTATTATTATTATTATTATTATTATTATTATTATTATTATTATTATTATTATTATTATTATTATTATTATTATTATTATTATTATTATTATTATTATTATTATTATTATTATTATTATTATTATTATTATTATTATTATTATTATTATTATTATTATTATTATTATTATTATTATTATTATTATTATTATTATTATTATTATTATTATTATTATTATTATTATTATTATTATTATTATTATTATTATTATTATTATTATTATTATTATTATTATTATTATTATTATTATTATTATTATTATTATTATTATTATTATTATTATTATTATTATTATTATTATTATTATTATTATTATTATTATTATTATTATTATTATTATTATTATTATTATTATTATTATTATTATTATTATTATTATTATTATTATTATTATTATTATTATTATTATTATTATTATTATTATTATTATTATTATTATTATTATTATTATTATTATTATTATTATTATTATTATTATTATTATTATTATTATTATTATTATTATTATTATTATTATTATTATTATTATTATTATTATTATTATTATTATTATTATTATTATTATTATTATTATTATTATTATTATTATTATTATTATTATTATTATTATTATTATTATTATTATTATTATTATTATTATTATTATTATTATTATTATTATTATTATTATTATTATTATTATTATTATTATTATTATTATTATTATTATTATTATTATTATTATTATTATTATTATTATTATTATTATTATTATTATTATTATTATTATTATTATTATTATTATTATTATTATTATTATTATTATTATTATTATTATTATTATTATTATTATTATTATTATTATTATTATTATTATTATTATTATTATTATTATTATTATTATTATTATTATTATTATTATTATTATTATTATTATTATTATTATTATTATTATTATTATTATTATTATTATTATTATTATTATTATTATTATTATTATTATTATTATTATTATTATTATTATTATTATTATTATTATTATTATTATTATTATTATTATTATTATTATTATTATTATTATTATTATTATTATTATTATTATTATTATTATTATTATTATTATTATTATTATTATTATTATTATTATTATTATGTATGTATGTATGTATTATTATTATTATTATTATTATTATTATTATTATTATTATTATTATTATTATTATTGTTATTGTTATTCTATTATATTAATATTATATATCAATATATATAAACCCATGAAAAGACCAACTCCGACTAGCACGTCGACAACCCTAACCATTATCACATAAGAAAACATTTTTAATAAAATGTATTACAACAATATTATTTGGAAGAATGAGGGAAATTCCTTAGGAACATAATAGCATAGATTGTTAAGACAAGTTTATATTTTATTTCTATAGGTTAACACATTCAAGAAGATCATCTATTTGCTAATTGTTGCTACTTTGAACTAAGGTGAGTTCATAGCCCATTCCTTTTTACTATTTTGGGTGAGATGCATGCTCTATGTTTTACATGTGGAACACAAGTACCAAACTATGTATATGATGATTGTCTAAGTTGCTTGATCCCACTAAAGGCCTCCCATCATGAATTGTTAGTTATGGATTTAAACGTGATATGATGAATAGTACTATTTGGGTTGACACCCCAATTCGGGTTGGTCGCACCAACTTGACCGGTGAAGGTCGAACGAATGCATTCATATATGGATTCCCAAGTATTATGGATCAAATACTTGCTGAGGCACAATGTTACTTATTACCGTCGAGTTTCAATTCATGAGCTTAGTACAATATATACATTATGTTTCCTAGCATTGTTTTTGAGCAATGGCTACACGACATTGCGGGTTAGCAATGGTCGCACTTAAATCTTGTGGTTGCATGCAAAAGTTTATTTACTTACACCTATGAATTCACCAACATTATTGTTGACCCGTTTTAGCATGCATTCTCAGGTACTAGATGATCGCTTTATGTTTGGATTGCTTGCCGTTACATGCTACATGAAGAACCTTGACCCAACCATTATGCCTTAGGAATGCTTCGTCAATTTGCTAAACAATGCTTTCTAATTAAGTTATCTTCATGATAACTTAAATGTTTGACAAATGATTTCCATATCATATGTTGTATTTCAAATTTCTAAACAACGTTATCTTTCAGTATATTTTAAAATGACACGTTAAGTGGTCGTTATTTTCTCAAGTACAATTTCCTTCCAGATATTTCATCTCAACTTATCAAATAATGTTATTTTATGAATATATTTCCAAACGAAACTATTTAATGGGCGTTCATTATGAACTTGTGTTGTGATCTCATGACGGTCGCGCCCCGTACCTTTCCGCATTTTTCGGGGTGTGACAATTTGTTTTTAGCACATGCCATGGTTTTAAATTTCTTTACCTCTTCTCTCAAAAATTGATTTTCATTGTATAGAGTTCGAGCAATTTTGAACATTTTCAATTCTTTGGTTTTGAAAATCGTAGTTTTTGTTTGTAACTCATTTATGACTTTAGACATATTTTCATACAAAGCAATTGAGTGATCTTTACATATGTCATGCAAATCCTTCTCAACAGAGGGTAAGTTAGTCTGAGTCGAGGTGTTACAAACCTTTGTAGGAGCCGGAGTCCTTGGGATAAATGATTTCTGAACACTCTTGGGATTTTGACTATTACTTTTGAGGTGATCAATGACCTTATGTTTTTGTTCCAAGGTTCCTTTTAAAACAACAATTTGTTTTTCCAAAATGGAAGATAGAATGTAAGGCTTAAGCTGAAAAGGTTTTGGAGAACTTGTGTTTTCCATAAAAACAATTTCATTACTGACTTCTTGAATTTTAGGACTAGGAGCCTCAATGCATAAAACTGACTCATATTTTCTTCTTTTATTCAAAACGATAAGATGCATTTAAATCATCGGAGTCAATAAAGAAAGTTGGACAAGTTCTTGAAACACCCTCAAACCGAAAAGCATCATCATATAAGGGAGCAATGGCTTCTTGTGCTTTGAGCAGATAATGAGGATTTTCAAATCCCAAACCTAGTTTAAATTCATTACCAAACCACTGAGGAGTATTCAAAAATACAGTTTGTTTGGTGTGCCCTTTTTTATAAAGTTTGTCATGATAAAATTTGATGTTCTCTTTGAGATCATCAATTCTTTTCTCAAGTGTTGCATTTTGACAATCTTTTAAAAAACAAGCATGATTTAAATCAGCAATTTTGTCCTCATGTTCTTTAAAATTGGGTTTTGATTTGGAAAGTTTTTCCTTTAAAATGTAAACTTCCTCATGTAAGGATTCTGCTCTCAACTCTTCCCAGTCTTTTCTTCGGTCAATTGTTTGACAGTCCTTTTGAGATCTCTAATTTGGCCATAGAGATCATCATTCAAAGCTTGAAGCTTGCATTCATTTAATGTGGGTGTGTCAGATTCTTGGAAAAGATCGCAATCACTAGCGCAATTTGTTTTTAAGGATTCTATTTCTTTTGTTAAAGAATCACACTTTAAAGAAAGATCATCATTAATTTTAGAAAGTTCCAAAATTTTAGACTCTTTTTCAAGTAAAGTGTTTTGAAAATTCTTTATTTTTCGTGTCAAAGAACCTTTTTGTGCAGTTAGTGATGCAATCTGTGATTCCCACTAAAAAATGGTTGAGTTTAGGAGGGAAGTTACCTCTTCTTCACCTTCTTCTTCTGCTTCCTTTTCTGAGTCTGAACCTTCATGACTCTTGGTCTTCTTGATGGTTGTCATGAAGCACATGTTTGCACTTAGATCTTCAGATTCATCATCAGTCACATGAAGCCAGTGATCATCTTTTGTTAGTAGAGCCATACCCTTCTCTTGATGTAATGCTAGCAACATCTTGTTCTTGTAATAATCTGAGTTTCTGATCTTTGGCTTTCTGCAGTCTTTAGCAAAGTGACCTTTTCCCCCACAGTTGTAGCATTTTAGTTCTCCTTTCTCTTGATTGTTGTATTGATTGTTGAATTTGTTTTCAACTTTGTTGGGTTCAATTTGCTTGAATTCTTTGAAGGGTCGAGGATTCTGCTTCTGCTGATATGCTGAGGTGGATGAGGTTCTCTGGTTGTTGTTAGTGGGTTTGTTCTTGTAGAATCTCTTCTTGATGGTTGTCATGAAGCACATGTTTGCACTTAGATCTTCAGATTCATCATCAGTCACATGAAGCCAGTGATCATCTTTTGTTAGTAGAGCCATACCCTTCTCTTGATGTAATGCTAGCAACATCTTGTTCTTGTAATAATCTGAGTTTCTGATCTTTGGCTTTCTGCAGTCTTTAGCAAAGTGACCTTTTCCCCCACAGTTGTAGCATTCCAAGTCGCATATAAGCATCATCATATAAGGGAGCAATGGCTTCTTGTGCTTTGAGCAGATAATGAGGATTTTCAAATCCCAAACTAAGTTTAAATTCATTACCAAACCACTGAGGAGTATTCAAAAATACAGTTTGTCTGGTGTGCCCTTTTTTATAAAGTTTGTCATGATAAAATTTGATGTTCAATTCATTGTTGTTACGGTTGATGTTATTCTTTCGAAGCTCATTGATGATGTTGCAGAATCTTGTATAGACTTCGGAAAGTGATTCATCTCCTCTCTGTTTGAAATTCTCATACTGGTTCAAGACATTCTTTACTCTTTGTTTAGAAGCCATTTTTGAGCCTTCCATTTGCTTGGTGAGTTCATCCCAAATGGCTTTCCCGGTTTTGAAGGAATCTACATTGGAGAAAATGTCATCTGGAAGAGCTTGTAGGAGATATGACCTTGCCCATTTATCGGCAGATGCTCTTTCCTTCTGAGAAGCACTATATTGTGAAGGAGTTAAAACTGTGTCTGAATCCTTTTGTTTGAAAACACCGGGACCTTCTTTTAAAGATTTCTGAATTAGTTCACCCAAGTCTTGACGATCAATAAAATCCATGAACCGTTCTTTCCATTGGAAGAAAGATCCCCGATAGAGAATTGGTGGTCTAGTATTAGAACCCAAAGCAAAACCATCTTTGTCGCTCGACATGGTTGATTAATTAAAGTTGAAATAAGGTACAAGTGTTCGATCCGTAAATGAAGAAACTCGGATCGAGAAACTCGGATCGAGTACTTAAGTATACGAATGAAGGATCAGCAAAGGAGAAATGCGGATCGTGTACTTAATTAAATCAAAGTAACCTTTCTCTAAAATTCAAAGAGGAAAATGTGATCCGCAAAACAGAAACTCGTCCAGTACTTAACACCACAACTCAACAATACCAACACACAATCCGCAAATGTGTATTTCGGATCGTACACTTACAAATTCAAAGTTTTCTTTCCTTAAAATGGTACAAAGAAATAAGGATCCGTAAATGTGAAACACGGATCAACGATAGAGAAACTCGGATCGAGAATTGCAGATCACTACTTGAACAAACACTTAAAGATCAAAGGATCCGAGAATTGAGAAACTCGGATCAAGACTTAATAGGATCAAAATGACCTTTCCTTAAAAAGGTATAAAGGAAAGATGGATCCGCAAATGTGAATTTCGGATCAAGTACTTAACAACCACACAGCTTAACAAACACAACAGACGATCCGCAAATGTGAATTTCGGATCGGTAACTTAACACGTGCAGAATAACCTTTCAAAGAGTAAATACAAGAGAAAATAGGATCCGCGATAGAGAAACTCGGATCGAGAATTGCAGATCACTACTTGAACAAACACTTAAAGATCAAAGGATCCGAGAATTGAGAAACTCGGATCAAAGACTAGACAAAAATGAAAAGTAATTTAGGAAGTAAAGTGAATAAGGACAAGAGTGGAAAATGACAAAATAGAGGATAATGACAAATGAATAATTAGTGGTAGGCCCATGATCCAAGAAAAATCAGAGAATATTTTTCGTGGGTGTACGTTGTACTATGTGGTCCCCTTGTCCCTTAACAAACTTTTGTCTTTTAGCACGATCTGCAAATCTAGGATAGATCCGCAAATCTAATTTTCGATCCGCAAAACTCAAGAACAGAATGAAAAACGTGATTTAAGGAATATTTTTGATGATTTTTGTGTAAAAGTGGGAAGAAAAAACGTGATTTAAGGAATATTTTTGATGATTTTTGTGTAAAAGTGGGAAGAAAACTAAACTAGAAGATGAAAATGACGAATTAAACTAGGAAATTAAGAACAAAAACAAGGAAATAAGGAAATTAAGTGATTTTATAGAATGAACAGTAAAGAAATGCGGATCGATCCGCAATACTCTAAAACCGATCAAAAATCATGAATTTCACCAAGATCCCAGCCATGGATCGCTCAGGTAATCTGATTATACTCTGATACCAACTGTAAAACTAAGAAATTCATGATCGATATGTATGGATATAAGTATTAATATGTATATAGATGAACCTTTGTATATATGTGTGAGTTTTGGAGAGAGAATGAATAAGTTGAATGATTGGAATTAATGAGTGTCAAAGGTTACAAAATGAAGCATGTGAGGGGGTATTTATACTTAGGGGTGTTCATCAAACCGTTAAACCGTCAAAACCGGACAAACCGGGGTATATGGCTTGGTTTGGTCGGATTGAGTTGTTAAAGTCTGGTCCGACGGTTTATGTTTTCAAAAACCGGGTTCATTGGTTCGGTTACGGTTTAAAAAAAGAAAAAACCGTCATAAACCGGGTTCATTGGTTCGGTTACGGTTTAAAAAAAGAAAAAACCGTCATAAACCGGACCGGACCAAAAAGTATATGTGTATATAATTTTTGATAATATTTAGCCGTTTAAAGGAAAAGGAATAATATATGTTTATATTTTACGATAACGTGTTGGTACTACAATGGATATAATATATTTTATGTAAATATTTTGCTTCGACCTTGTATGTTTTTGGAGAAAATTAACTTTTTCTTGTTAATTAAATTATGTGGGATCTATATAGAAAATATTATACGATGAATGTCTTTTGATTGTTGGCTCAAACATATATATTGTGTTCTAATAATGTGATAAATGTTCAAATCTTAAGTGTTCATTATGACTTTTTGTCACAAATCTTCACATGTATACACAAGATTATATGGAAATAAAAGAAAGGGAAATAAGAATTTGAAACTGTTAAACCGGCCAAACCGGACCGGCTTACATGATCTGGTCTGGTTCGGTTTGACAACATACTTGGTTTGATTTGGTTTAATATATTTTAAAACCGGAAATGCCGGTTTGGTTTGAGATTTAGTCAAAACCGGACCAAACCGGTCCATGAACACCCCTATTTATACTAGTCTAGAAAACATATTACATCTAGACCCCCTCACAATGTCATAGTTACCTTTACATCAAAAGTAACAAATCAAACACTATAAAATATCTAACTACTATTCACACAAAAGGGTCGTCAAGTTATGACTCCGAAGATAAAGGATTACCAGAGCCACTATGACATCTACCACTATATAATCGTTCAAGCAACATGAGATCAAACCTCATCAAACTCTTGCCCATGACGAAAAATTAAGTCCTTGAAATGCATTTTTCCAAGTAAGCCTTGGAGTTAAAATTTTGGTAAGAGTTCAACGCAAATTGTTTACTGGTTTATCACAAATTTAGACAACAAAACTTTAACTCCGAAAAATACAGCAGCATACGAAACTCAGAAATAACACTTGTATTACATAGGAAAATGTGGTACGGCAACATAATAATCATATATCCCTGTTAGCTGGTTTAAGACCCATACTGGACCTATTCAAGTTTTTCAATGAACTAGTAAGGGCATATATGCTACTTTGTCCAGCAACCTATAGAGACCGGCCTTCCAGGCCTGGCAAGTTACATAGGACGGGGCTTCGAGATTTCTCAGTCTTTCAAATGAAGTAAAATTCACATTGTTTTCTCCACCTGTTTCAAAATTTGCAAGTTTTCGTGTAGGATTTTACATGAAATTTCCTCCATTAAACACCAAAACCTAGCCTGGTTACTTGAAACTTGACGGCAAAAACTGAGAATCGTCGGTTCATTTGAGCAATCCTACTGATTAACTCTCACAAAACCAATATCCAGTGATTAATTATTACAACACCAAGCAACCCCATAAACCGATATTACATCAGGATTTACTCTCACAAAACAACCGTACATCCTAACCAAACCATTATTCCTCATTCTTTGCTTATGAAACACCAAAAAGCTAAATAGAAGGTACCAAAACTTATATCTTGTTAGATTTTTATTTCATGCACACAAAAATGCAAAATATTCCTATTAAGTTAACAAAAATGATATCTCAAAAGATCCCAACAACAAGGAACTAGTCTATTAAGGTATATAAAATAAAGGCCAAATGCATACATAAGAGAATGCAAACATGCAGAGCCCAGTTTAAGAGAAATGTATACCGGCTTCGTTGAATAGAGACAGCAGGTGCATAAAATCTTCCTGCGAAAGCTTTGATGATCTCTTGTCTTCATATTTTGCTTTTTCCAACACGCCCAAAACTTTACTTTTGAAATCCGACCCCTTTGTCTCGCCATCATCCATTTCCATTTCCATATCATCATCTTCATCATCATCTCTTTCGTCATCAGTCTCCATTGCAAACTCACCAGAATCTCCAAGAACAGATGCATCAGTTGCCATTTGATTATCATTACCCTGAGAAAGTTGTAATGCTTGAAGGGTTCTGTAATTTTTCTCCAACATTGAAAGCACGCTTTTGTGCTTGAAGAGTGCACCGAGGGTTTTGTTCTTTCTAAGAAAACATATTCTGATCAACCCGTCCCATTCTTTAAAGTTGACAGCAGGGCCTGGTTTTCTAGGTTCGATTCTGACAACAGATGAGTCGACTTTTGGAGGGGGTCTGAAGTTGTTTTTCCCAACTTTTAGCAAATGGGAAACTCTGGCCATGAGCTGGGTATTTACTGAAAGACGACAATAGAGGGTGTCACCGGGTTGAGCTACTAATCTCATTGCGAATTCTCTTTGGAACATAATGACGGCACATCTAAATAAAGGTCTGTGATTCAATAGTTTGAAAGTAAGAGGAGATGATATCTGGTATGGAATGTTGGCTACACAAATGTCGAAGTACGGAAGATCACACTTGAGCACATCTCCTTGGATAATCTATGAAAGATGTCAAAAGTAAAGAAATTTAGTTAGTTCATAGTCTAATTGTAAACCAATCTACAAAAGTTAATTCACAGTCATACATAATGAACGCGGATCAACTAAAAAGCATTTCTCGCCAATTGCAATCACCAGAAATTTATGGTTTGTTTGAAACGAAATAACTTGTACAATAATTAAAGATATAACAAGTCTATATATATTTAATTATATATATATATTATATATATATATATAATATATATATATAATATATATATATAATAGATGAAGATCAACCCAAATGATTTTCAAAGCAACTAGAAAGGTGAATGATTTCAATTTTTATATGAAGTTTGGGATCAGACTGACGTGCAAATAAGATTTTACTCAGCAGAGCACAGAGAACTGCACCTATGATAACATATCGATATCTTTCATCATCATTTCCCAAACTAAGCATAATCATTTTCTTTTGATGTTTTAAAAATTAAAATACGTATAAAATATGCATTGGTGGTAATCTGTAACGAATCCTATGCCTTTGCTGCAAATGTGATACATGCTGCCTGGGAGTCATAAAAATTGACAGGTATTTCAGTGAATAAGGTTGCTGGGACATCCCAATAAAGGAACTGTAGCATTTATATTTCTATAAAAATTATATGTTAAGATGTAAAAAGTAAATATGAACGTAGTTAAAGATGAAGGTGCCCTTTGAGCCTTTGATGTCAAATAATGTGTATGACACACTTAACATAGAAAACAAAAGAAGAAAAAGAAGCAGTAAACGAGCTAAAATGTTTGAAGTCTAATCATAATCATTACTGATCATTGATCAGAAAACTTAATATCCTGAAGCATAAAAAATTATGGGTTTTTTTATGAGAACTAGTCTCTGTCAGCGCCACATCAAACCCAAGACTAATCCCTTAAAACAAGCCCAATACAGAACTAGTCTAGGACCCACCATTTATATCACTAATCCGTTAAACACCCACACAGACTTTAAAAAAACAAGACTAGTCCTTTGAAGAACGGGACACGAGGGACGAGTCGAACACTATAGTGTACCCTCTTTCTAGCATTAGAGCATGTACCATACCGTTTTGATTAGTAGGGTTTAACGTTTTACCAATTCCGACAGAAAACATAATAAGCTTCTCAGGCTCTCGACCCGTTTAAGTGCTTTACGCTTATGTTTTATGCCTTTGCTAACCTAATTATCTAAAATGTGAGCTTACAATAACTTGCAAAGAATTCAACTGCCACTAATTAACATCATATATAGCTTCAAATTGTATTTCATAAAGAAATTCATTAATAACAAAGCTGCCAATTATTAAAGTTTCCTACTTGAATAAACCAATCAAGAAACAAAAGTATATTACTTAGCCACCAATATTATATATATATATATAGGTATATATAAACTAATAGATATAGATACTGATATTACATATATTACATATATTAATAGATATAGTATATCGAAAAACTTGCCTTGAGTCGATTAGAGTGAGGGGTGCCTTGAAAACGACGCTGCAACTCAAGAACCATACGTTGGTCAAGCTCAACGGCAATAACAGACTTCCCAGCTTCCAACAGTTTCTTGGTAAGATTACCAGTTCCAGGACCAATTTCAAGGATGACGTCAGTACTATGAATCCCAGCTTTCTGAACAATCGAGTCAACCAGTAAAGGGTTCTTGAGAATATGCTGCCCCTTTGATTTATGAAACGATATACCACCTTGATAGTGATTCGCTGACCCACCACCACCGCCACCGCCACGCGATGTCTTCTCTTTTCTGATTTTCCCTCCAGCCATATTTGATTACTTTCCAACCGTGATTGAAAGTTGGGATCTTGGTGATGTGTCCGGTCAGATTCCGGTGGCCGAGAAAGAAAAAACGGCGAGTGAAAAACGATATTACTTTTATGTGATGAGAGGCGAAAACAAAATAGCTGCTCAAAAATGAGTGTGTATCAGGAAAAAGGGTTTTAGTAGGTTTTAAAGTTTTATAAATATTCAAGTTTGGCCCTTTATGTTTTAAAAACTTTGCATACAACCCCCCACCCTTTTATTTTATTTTGTCAACAATGACAAGTCTCAATCCTTAAGCGGGGTACAGGAGGTGAGTTGTAAACAGTCTTGCCTCTACCCAAAGATAGAGAGCCTACTTTCATAGGCCACAAAGCGATAACAGTCGGAAAGTGTAAAGGGCATAGTAACCATACTTGTCGGCCTAAAATAGCATAAGAAGATATAACTGTCTGCTGAGTATCACCCGACTACATTAAGCGTAGTAGCGACCTAACAATACATTTTATTTTATTTTGTCATACATGCAAATTACCAAAATATCCTTGAAGCTCTCTGCCCTGAGTAGAGGACTAGAGTTATGGTTGTAAATTTAGGCCCAAAAGATAGAGCTCGGGATCCAAAACAAACACTTTAGTCACCATATATATCCATCCATCATGTGTAAAGTTTGATTGAAAAATGACTTTATAAGGTCTAACATCATAAGTAAACTATGAGTTTACCCAAATATGCATACTCAATGATGTTCTGTGTGTAAATTTATTATACATACAAGTGATACAAATCTCAAATAGCTATGAATATCTATCGTATCCCATGGAACGTGTATGGCGATTCCTCTGCATCCTACAATGTGAAAGCTCTTGTTGTAATACATTAAAATATACACAAACGACGTATCAAAATTTTATGACTGTGTAGTTGTGTTTGAGGAATTTGATGACATTGAAGAGCAAGGTGTAACTAACGACGAAGTTTTAGGTGAATTTCTGCATATTGGACAAGTTGCATTTAACTTGAGCCACTCGTCTATACATTCTGCGTGAAAATAGTGATTACATTCCGGGATGGTCCTAACTTCCTCTTTAGGTTTGTAGTCTGAAAGGCATATTGGGCAAGTGCCATCATCTTTGGCTAATCTACAACTCTCTCCTAATACGGTTTTTGGATAGGACTCGATTGTGGGACCATCTAGGCCGGTTGTTGTAGGTGGTTGTGGGGTGATTCCTATTGAGAACAGGTCAATGCTTTGGCGCTGACGGTGATTATAGTTCCTTGCTCTGCCAGAAATGTAGCATATGATCCCAATGATGCATACAAGTGCAGGCACACCGATACCAATGCTTAGACCATACTTGGCACCCCTCGGAATACCTACATGCATAGATCAGCAAGCAAAATAAGCAACATTATGAGAACATCTCACATCTTATAGGGGCTATATGGCATTATAAAGTATGGAGCAACAAGTAACAACCGGAATACAGTATATTGTAAGTTGTACACTTGTTTTCACCCATTTGGTTAATCTTGCAGGTTAGCTGATTTTCATATACCAATCTACATCGCACTTGTGCCGTGCTATATAGAAAAGTCTACTTAGTCTTAGTTACTGACAAGGCCACCATTTTAGCTAACTAAGCTTGCAAGTTTTCAACAAGCTGAAAGTTTGATCTTTTTTCTACAAATGAAACGCAGTGAGTTACGAATATCAAACCAAAGCCAGTTACCTTTATTATCTTTTTATGTAATAACTGTTTGATATTTTTAATTAGCCAGAAAACTATTACAGTAATAAAAAAGATAAAAATATGAAGATAGTGCAAGAGGTCCTAATGGGGTTCAAAATAGTTAAAGTTAAGGACTTGAATTTGGAGTTTTGGACTAGGAGAAAAATGGTTCCATGAGAGCTGGAATAAATTCAACATTGACTAACAATTCAAGCCTGACAGTGTTAATTTCTAAATCCTGATATATCTATATTCAATTAGATGTACCATTTAATTTTGAGTGTTTGACTGCTTCTTAGACATTTTTGACAGTCAATAATCAAATACGAGTAAATATAACTATAAAGATGGCTTTATATGCATCATTTATGGGAGCAGACTACAATATTAAAAGCATTCAGTGTGGTCAGTAGTGTTGGGTCAATCGTGTTCATTCACGGGTCACATTGGTACGGGTCAGCAGGTCTGCAAGTGAACGGGTAATGGACTAATGGGTCAAAGTTATGGATCAGTTCACGGATTTAGCATATAGGAGTTCACTTATCTATTCCTATTGTTTCACAAGTTTGATAATGAGTCAAAAGTAGTGGGGTTTGTTTCGTATTTATTGTAAATTTTGCAGTCAATGACCTAAAGTTCAAGCAGTAAATACAAATCTTTATAATTGAAGTCAAGTCAGAAGTCCTAATTCCATAATAGAGTTCAATAGTCAATGTTCCATGGTGTGACTGTTGTTTGACAAGTAAAATTAGATCTTGAAAATAATCACTGACCAGATATATGTTGTTTGAACGTTGAATATGGAAATAATTATATTCAAATTAGAGTTAGTAATAACCCACAAAAAAAGGAAAAAACTTCTGACTATAAGCAAGTTTGAAGCATATGCATTGAAACTATTTCATTTCTTTATATGACAAGTTCTAAACTCATCTTCATTTCATTAACAATAACATTGAATGAACGAGATTTACACTAAAATGCAGACGAGAAAAGCAAACTGTCACGAAAACATACGCACCAAAGTCCTGTTATTTCTATGATTTTTATGTTATTATTAGTCATATTTAAACTTATACTTCCTCTGTCTTGAAATAGTAAATATGAGATCAGAGCATTACTATAATAAAGACAAGCAGTAGCATTGAATCTTTGTCAAGTGAACGTAACTTTACTGGCCAGAAGTCAGAACAACAACAATGAACATGTATCCTTCCATATAAGATCATACAAGTATATACCTAAACAAAAATATGTTAGCGCTATTTAGAGAACCACCACGCACTATCAAGTTGGCAGGTACGTTGTGCACACAAAACTTATATACTGCTAGAAGTACGCATCATTTTCCCTAAAAACATGTAACAAAAAAAAAGTAATTGGAAGAAAGAACTAACCATTAGAAGAAGAACCGAAACAAGCAGTCTCGCCATCATCATTCTTCAATCCACAAGTTGTACCATCAAGTTCACACGGTCTACAATACGGTCTAAACCACATCAACGTCAATTGCCTTCTAATATCATCAAACCTCCTAACTGGAACTGAAACCGTCTTTATATCCTTACAACTCTCGGGTATATCTCCAAAAGGAATCCAATCGGTTCGCACAGCAAACACTGAATGATTCACACTTCCTAAACAAGGAAACCAAAGTGGCATTGTCTGGAAACTGAACTCACTAACTTGAGACGAACAGTTGACAAAAGTGTATCTATCTTCTATACTAAAATCAAATGGGGTCCCAGTTAATGTTATGTCCCTGATCCTTTCTATCCTGCAGAAGTCCGGATCAATACTGATCACCTGTCACATAATAAATACATATATGTTTATATCTAACATCCTGTCTTACTGTTACATTGCACTGAGATTCATCCGTACGGCGCTAAACTAATATATAAACATTTGACTAGCAAATAAGGATACTGTCACAATATTATTTATGCTACATAGGATATAATTTGTACTTATAATCATTGTCACTTATGTGTGTATATATATATATGTATATGAACTTTTGACTAGCAAATAAGGATACTGTCACAATATTTATGTTACATAGGATATAATTTGTACTTATAATCATTGTAACTTATATGTATATATAGGATATATAGATATAGATAGATATATAAAAAAAAAGTGAACCTGGGAAGCATAGGAAATATGATTGACAACTAAAGAATGATTGGATGGAAGAGTGAAAAGTGTTTGATTTTTTTTGTTACAAGAAAGATCAAAGCCAGGAAATCCACAGTGAGAAGGTTGTCGGCCCCGGAGACGAAAAGGGAACCGGATTTGCGGTCCGGTGAGGCTACAGAAGGTCGGACTACACTCATCATGGCCAGAAACACCGGAGATGGATTCAACAAACAAAAAAACCAAGAAAAAAAGGAGTAAAGTTTGTTGGGTTTCCATTAGGAAATTAAAGTGAATTTTTGCATATGTGCTTGTGTTCATTTATTTGATGAGTGTGTGTGACTTTTGTGTATTATGGAATCTCATTCCACGCGCTCAAAAATGTACTTCGTATTCTATATTCTTTTGTTTGGTAAATTTATATACATTTGTTTTCTATGGAGTTTATACTTGATTTTATAAAAAGGAAGATAATAACAAAAATGATAATAATGGTTGATTTTATAAGGAAAAAAATATGTGTACAAATTTCTATGCACATGGTGGACGGCTGAAAGTGGAAACATGCTTGTAGCTAAAGTATTAATTTAAAGTCATTGTTCGAATAATATATATGTATGCGTTTATTTATGCTTCAAAAATACAAATAACTTATTATTACATAGTTACATTGCTAGAAAGTAGAAACTAGTTGGTTTTATGAAGTTTTATCAATATTTTAAAGGCATTTCATAGCCGTCGACATGTTATTTTTTTTTTCCCTTTCTTTAACGAACTAGGTATATCTTTATCTATATTCTTTATAATAATTATCAACCCCTTATTTTTAGAAAGTGTTAGAAAATGGTTAGATGCAAAAGTACTAAATTACCCTTAATAAATACCCACTATGGAAAAAGTTTTTATAAATTACCAAATTTGCCCTTAATGAATTAATTTACACTCTAAACCCTTATTTTAATAATTAATACTTTAAACCCTTATCTTCTAAAATATTCCACTATCATCTTTACATCAACCTACACCACTTGACACCGCCACCACCAATAATATGTGTGACATATATATATATATATATATATATATATATATATATATATATATATATATATATATATATATATATATATATATATATATATATATATATATATATATATATATATATATATATATATATATATATATATATATATATATATATATATATATATATATATATATATATATATATATATATATATATATATATATATATATATATATATATATATATATATATATATATATATATATATATATATATATATATATATATATATATATATATATATATATATATATATATATATATATATATATATATATATATATATATATATATATATATATATATATATATATATATATATATATATATATATATATATATATATATATATATATATATATATATATATATATATATATATATATATATATATATATATATATATATATATATATATATATATATATATATATATATATATATATATATATATATATATATATATATATATATATATATATATATATATATATATATATATATATATATATATATATATATATATATATATATATATATATATATATATATATATATATATATATATATATATATATATATATATATATATATATATATATATATATATATATATATATATATATATATATATATATATATATATATATATATATATATATATATATATATATATATATATATATATATATATATATATATATATATATATATATATATATATATATATATATATATATATATATATATATATATATATATATATATATATATATATATATATATATATATATATATATATATATATATATATATATATATATATATATATATATATATATATATATATATATATATATATATATATATATATATATATATATATATATATATATATATATATATATATATATATATATATATATATATATATATATATATATATATATATATATATATATATATATATATATATATATATATATATATATATATATATATATATATATATATATATATATATATATATATATATATATATATATATATATATATATATATATATATATATATATATATATATATATATATATATATAGCAAATAAGGATACTGTCACAATATTTATGTTACATAGGATATAATTTGTACTTATAATCATTGTAACTTATATGTATATATAGGATATATAGATATAGATAGATATATAAAAAAAAAGTGAACCTGGGAAGCATAGGAAATATGATTGACAACTAAAGAATGATTGGATGGAAGAGTGAAAAGTGTTTGATTTTTTTTGTTACAAGAAAATACAGTTTACTATAAAAATTAAATTAATTAATTATGTAAATTTGTTTTATGGGATTTACAAGAATTTGTAGTTGTTCTTTGAAGTTTTAAAAAGTTGGAGAGCAAACCTTAATTAAATTATCTAGGAAAGTCAAGTGCTTGACTGTGATATATGAAGAAAAAATAAAAAGCGGACATTTTCATGGCTTTTTCTTGAATTTACTTTAAATTATTTAGGACAGTTTCTATCACTAAACTATCTTTGATTCTTTTAAATAATTAAATTATAATCACATAATTGAAAAACGAAAACGCTATAAAATAATGCGAAGTACGACATGGACAGATGCATACCGACAACATTTGGTAAAATAAATATTATTTGTGGGAACCAAGTCACCAAACCACGTCACTGATTTTGAAGTGTTAACACTGTTCCGATTATATAAAACCAACAAAATCCATGGATCCAATAGAATTAATTAAATAAAACTAATTAAACAAAAAGTGACATTTCCAAAAATAAACAAACAAAATTGTCAATCATGTTTTATATTACCGTAAGTCCGTAACATTATTGTTTGCTTTGGGAAAGCAATTTTTTTTTTTTGCTTATAACATCCTAGAATCCAAAATAGAAACGATAAAAAAAGTTGTCCTATTAGATTGAACACACATATAGCCATATATAATATAAAATGTCATTTTTTTTTGGTAAAGTTAGTTTCGATTCAGACGTGCTGGAGACAATTTTAACCAGCGATTTGCTAGACCTCCAACCCCCTCCTCATGAAAAATACCTTGAGATGAGAAATCCAATACTCGAACCCGAGACCTTGGAAAAACTCACCTCCGGGGCCCACATAGTGGATTTAGAAGATACCTCTGGCCAACCCACCTAAGTGAAGTTGATTATATAAAATGTCATATACATATGACATTTGGTGTTTAAATTTTTGTGAGTCCAAATATAGATGGTTAATACCCGACTGGCAAGTAGTTCTAACTGGAAGCTGACCAGTTCAGAATACGATCCAGATATGGATGAACAATAAGGTAAAGATACTGAAAGTAAATGCAAGAAACAATAAGGGCTGAAACTATATAAATAATATGTATAGATCAAGTATGTAGCATTGAGACACGATGTACTTTTCAATGTATTTGATTTATTGATATAAACAAATACAAAGGTTGTTGCGGAACAAAGATAAACACCCAAGTGTAAATATCTAAACAACCTAGAAATACAAGTGATCTAATAACTTGGAAATACTCGTAAGGTTTACTTAGAGTATATCTCACAAGTTGCAATGCTAAGGTTTCAAGCCGTTTGCAAGTTGTGAGAGGACTTATATTTATAGACCAAGTCCATGATGACGTGGACCAGATCGTACAAATATGGTTGGGAGCATTTAAGGAATTAAAGCTAATTCCTTACATGCGTACTTTTAAGGTTTGAGTATATAAGTCAATTGATGTGACTTATCATACCTTATTCCCAACCTTTACTTTACCTTGTACTTTTATTAATAGTTAAATCTATTATCTGGGTAAAGAAATGTAAAGTAAAAAGTCTTCCTCGTAATCAGTGTAAAAGTGTGTAAGTACTTTTACACTGAGATGCTTCAGTTTTCGATAAGGTAGAATCAGCTTCTGAGCTCCACATCTGAGCTGATTCTCTTTCTTCAGACTTCAGTCTTTGACTTCATTCTGAACGGTATTCTGATACGTTGATCTGAACTGAAGTGAAGCTTCAGTGAATTAATTCTGAGAGACTTCAGAATTCTATACAAGTATTCTTCACTGAGCTTCAGCTATTTCTGAACAAATTATACTTGGTCGATTTTCAACCTAACAAATTCCCCCTATTTGTTCTGAAATAGTGCATGCATCTCAGATTTCTATCTATACATGTTTGTAAGTCTGAAATGCAAGTTTTTGTTTAAGTTGTAAAAAAATTTCTAAGTACATCTTATAGATCATTGATGTCTCAGAATTTTACTTGTGGTTTTTCTAACTTAAACCTATCATCTACTTATAAGCTACAAAATGTAACATATATATACAAACTGAAGTGTTTGTTACATTTGCAAAAATTTATACAAGTAAATGATAAACTGAAAAGAAACTACTTCTTGGCAGGCCTTGAACCAGAAGGTGCTTCAGTAGGTTTTCTCTTCAGTGGAGAATGATCCTTCTTTCCAAACAATCTGCCTTCAATCTCGACCTTGGCCTGCATCTTTTGTTGTATCCTAGATAACCATGCACCAATCAGAGCAGATTTTGGCTTCCCCCTCAGAATCTGGATCATCTCCCTGTGCTCAGAAATCCCAAACTCATGCACTGAAGTTTGATTATATTCTTCAGCTGCTCTACCTTCTCTTTTGACAATCAGATCAAAAAGCCTCAATCCATCAGCTTTTGTTACTTCCATATCAACTATTTTAGCTGGATGAGATCGATGCTTCAGATAATGCTCATATTGATCCTTCTCATGCTTTCTTTGGATCTCAGCACCATCATCAGACATTGGTTGGAAGGTGGAGAGATCAGCATCACGAATATTCTTTCTCGATGATCTTGGTCCAGTCAATTTGGGCTTTGTGGGTGGCCTTGATAATTCTTTTTCAACCTTCAGAACTCCAGCCAGAATTTCTTTCTTTTTGATTGCCATCTCCTTTTCTCTATTTTTCACCAAGTCCTCAATGGACAACTTGAATGTGAGATGGTCCAGCTTTTGTTCTAAGGGAGAATAATTCACCCCATACTCATACTCTAGCATATCAACAACAGCTTTCTGCACTCTTGGGTCATTTTTAATTTTCAGATATCTTTCCAGAGAGAGACCAAGAGCTGCAGCATCAACATGATCAAGGGTCCCCATCTTCAGATGTTGTTCCCTTTCTCTTTCCATATTTTCCCTCCACATAATGAATTGATTAGAAACTTGCTTCTGCAAAGCCTCTAATTTCTTGCTATCAGCATTAGGATCATGAAGTGGATAACCGTGCTCATCAACATTTTCACCAACCACCAAACCAGAACCCTTAGAATCTTTCTTTGTAGGTTCATCCACCACTGGGCCTTGCCCTTATCTTTCTTAGCTGGTTCAGAAGCTTGTACTTCAGATTTCTGAACGTGTTCCCCCTGAACTGAAGCACTACCAGATTGTACTTCAGTTTGCTTATTGGTTGCCTCTATTAATTCTTGAGTGCTGGAGAGCAAACCAATAGGCACACTTCCCCCTTTGGGGACCTCAGAAGGCATCTTGGCATATAAATCAATGGTAGTTTTCATTGCCTTCAGGGGTTCCCAACTTTGCTGCTCGAGGCTATCAGAAATTCCCTTAGCCATGGTAGAGAACTGAGCCCTTAATCTAAAAGATGAATTAAGGTTCAGTGCTTCTTGTTCTTTTAATTCCTTCAGCAATTTTCTATCCTCTTCAGTAAATGAAGAGGGGGAGAAGGAGCAACAACTTGTTCTTTCTTGAGAAGGGTCAGAATTTCATCTAACTGCTTGGACTGGCCTTTAACAACTTCATCAAGAGTAGATACAGATTTCTGAACTTCTTTAACAGCTTTATCTACCTTCTTGGAAGTGTCTTGAGTGAGTTCTAAGACCATCCTTCTGACCCCTTCTTCAACCTTTTCAGCCACAGAAGCTGAAATTTGAGCAACAAGATTCTGAGATAGCTCAAACTTCAGTTTCTCAATCACATCAACACTAACAGAAGGCCCAAGTTCTTTCTCATTGACACTTGGCCTTTTAACCAACTCATTCACCTCCTTCCCGACTGCCATAACTTCTTGTTTTATCAATTCAATACCAGATGTCAAGTTCGCAACAACTGAAGCTTGCACATCTCTTTTGGCCAGTCTGAAGGCTTCCCTGATAGCCATGCTTATTTTGTTACATCAATGTACCAGCTCATTTAGCTTCCCACTTACTAGTCCCTCATTTCCAGCAACCTTGGTGAACTCAGTGCCAAGAAACATCTGAGCACCCTTCATTTCAGCCAGGGACGTAGTATTGGCAGTTAGAGATTTAGTTAAGTCCTCTACCTTGAGAAGTAGGCTTTGGACTTCGGTGTTTTGTTTCTCTAACTGTGCTTCTACACTCAAAGGAGGAGGTGGTTGTGCAGAAACTGTTAGGTCCAGATTTAGTCCAGACTTACTGGACTGGCTCCAGACTGGACTACTGGAACCTTATTTAGGTTTGTTAAGAAAACTTGTTTTGCTGGTCTCGCTCCAGACCCGACTACTGGAGCTCACTGAAGATCTGACCAGAAAACATATTCTACTGGACCTAACACTAATGTCCTTGGGCTGTGAGGACTGCTTATATTTACAACGTTTTAATAAGCCATTTGGAGATCCTGAGGGATCTTTTGGGAGATCCTCAGGTTGGTCAATGGAGGAGGGAGGTGGTGGTTGGGTAGAAGAAGTTGTTGGGGTTTTAAACAACTTCAACATTTGACCACCAGGTGCACCAATGGGTCTCGCATTCTTTTACGACCCCCTCGGTGACCTTTCTGAGCCAGCCGGTCGTGCTGTTTCAGTTTTAGAAATTACCTGAAGCATTGCAGCAGAGAGTGCTGGTTCTGGATCTGAAGTAGATAGCTTTGATAGATCCCTGCAGAACTCCGTCGCTGAAGATTCAAGCCCCTCCATATGATACGCATCTCCAAGCATGTTCATGAAGCAAATGCTCAGAAATCTAGGGAATGAGATATGTGGACTTCTTTTCCCTTTTAATTTTGCTACAAGCTGAGAGAAAAGAATCTCAGCAAAGTCCACCTCAATCCCTTGCCATAAGTAGTACCCGATTTCTACTTGTGTCAAGGAAATCTGGTCCAATCCACCCCAGTTTCCACCAAGGCACTCCACAATTTGAGTCCAGAAATAACGCCAACAGTTTTTAAATCCAGACAGAAAAATGTGTCCAGATGTTCTCAGATTGTGCTCTGCATCGACCATGTCATCATGACCCATGGCGTGCAGTACCTCCCTGAAATTGACTCCTTTTAGCCTTTTTGCATAGGTTGAAGAAGAGGGAAGGTAGTTCAAATGAAGGGCCTCCTGAAACCCATCAAGTGAAAGGATATACTGCTTTGTGCCTTCTTGTAAAGAAAAAGCAATGGACTTTTCATCCTTGCTCAGAGTAGCAGTATACCAGAATTCAAGTAAGTATCGATGATACATCACTTGAGGATTTGCAGTCAAGGCGTAATAGAGAGGGGATTGTTCAAGAAATTTATTAATCCTCCCCATTAAAGTTTTGCCTTTGCCGTTCATTGCGGCCATGAAATTATTCATATTGAATCTAAGAGTCGATGGATCGAACCCTTTTGGCCATTGAGCACTGGCCTTGACTACCTTGGATGGTATGTATTCGAAAGATATTAGAGATTTGACTACTTTAGCCATTATTTCTACAAGGGAAAACTGAATATGAAAGATTAATTTAGGGTTTTGGAGTTATGAAGGAATGAGAGAAAGAGAGAGAATGATGATTGGGAGTAAATGTAAGGAGAAGTAAATGAAGGAATTGTTTGGGAAAGGGTATTTATATTTATGATGGAATACAAAGGGTTTTTCCAAAATAAATAAAATAAAATGATTTTGAAATTCAAACCCAAAAATGAAATATTATTTTAATGAAATCAGTTTTGATCGGGTTTGAAGTCCGAAAATAATTTTTGGGTATACGTCCGCATTTAATGCAACGACGGCTATGACCCCACATTTTCACAGAACTTTTCAACACTTTAAAGAAAAAGTGATCATTACTTTCCATTTACGGCGCAACTTGTGTGACACGTCAGCAAAAGGTATCATTATTCAAGCGTTATACAGTAACCTTCACGTGTTCACACAACGACCAAGTATCCAAAATACATTATAAAGGACCGAATCATCTCAGAAATAATACACAAAATCTGAGCATGATCAGATTTAAGGAATCTGAACCATCTCAGTTTACACAATTATTCTAAAATCATTTCAGAAATTCTGAAGCATTTCAGTCAAAATATTTTTCTGAAAGCAAAGTTCCCCCTTAGAGAAAAATTCTTTTAAACATAAAAATATTTGACACTTCCTCCTGAGGTAATGCTATACAGGATTTAGCATACCTAATTCATTGATGAGATGTTTAAACGTTTTGACATCCAAGGATTTTGTAAAAACATCAACGAGTTGTTTATCAGTGGGAATGAAATGAAGTTCAATGTCACCTTTAATAATGTGATCTCTAATAAAATGATACCTGAGGTCGATATGCTTGGTTTTGGAGTGCATGACAGGATTGTGAGAGATGGCAATGGTACTGGTGTTATCACAAAATATTGGAGTCTTTGTATACTTAACACCATAATTAGTTAGTTGGTTCTTCATCCACAAAATCTGAGCGCAGCAACTGGCTGCAGAAATGTATTCAGCTTCAGCTGTGTAGAGTGATACTGCAGTCTGCTTCTTACTTGTCCAACTAACCAATTTGCCACCTAGGAAATGACAACCACCTGTGGTACTTTTCCTATCTATTTTACAACCTGCATGATCAGAATCTGAATAACCCATTAGATCTAGACTTGAGCCTTTGGGATACCAAAGACCAAGTCTGGGGACACCTTTAAGGTATCTGAAAATCCTTTTCACAGCATTTGCGTGTGCTTCTCTGGGATCAGACTGAAATCTTGCACAAAGGCATATTGCAAACATTATGTCAGGTCTACTAGCAGTTAAGTACATGAGGGATCCCACCATACCACGATATTTTGTAGGATCTACCTTTTTTCCATTGGGATCTGAGTCGAAAGATAATGGTGCAGAAATAGGAGTATCTTTTGATGAGACAGAATCAAATTGATATTTCTTTAATAAATCTCTGACATATTTTGCTTGATTTATAAAAATACCATCACCGGTTTGTTTCACTTGAAGACCTAGAAAATATGTCAGTTCACCCATCATACTCATTTCATACTCAGATGACATTATTTCAGAAAACTGTTCACACATTTTGTTATTTGTAAACCCAAACACAATATCATCGACATAAATTTGTACAAGTAAGATATCACTTTTATCATGCAATATGAATAAAGTGTTATCTAATGCACCCCTTTTAAAACCATTTTTCAGAAGATGTTTAGTAAGAGTATCATACCAGGCTCTAGGTGCTTGTCTCAAACCATATAATGCTTTGTTCAGTCTGTACACCCAATGAGGTCTTTCTTCATTTATGAACCCTGGTGGCTGATGCACATACACAACTTCTTCCAATTCACCATTCAAAAATGCACTTTTAACATCCATCTGATAGACTTTGAACTCATGATGAGCTGCAAAAGCTAAGAAAATTCTGATAGCTTCTAGTCTAGCAACCGGTGCAAAAGTTTCATCAAAGTCTACTCCTTCTTCTTGTGAGTAACCCTTTGCAACAAGTCTTGCCTTGCTTCGAATCACGTGACCATCTTCGTCCATCTTGTTTCTGAAGACCCATCTTGTCCCAATTGGTTCTTTCTTTAAATTACTGGGACAAGGAACAAGTTCCCAAACATCGTTCCTCTTAAACTGATTAAGTTCATCTTGCATGGCTTCAATCCAGCTAGGGTCTTTCATAGCCTCGTCAATCTTCTTCGGTTCTGTCAGAGATAAGAAGCTGACATTTAAGCATTGATCGCTTGTTGCTCTTCTGGTCTGAACCCCACTAGTGGAATTTCCAATGATTTGCTCGATTGGATGTGCTCTTGTCCACTTAGTGTAATGACCAGGATGAACAATGATATCAGTGCAAGAACTCCTCTGAATTACTTCAGGAGGTGCTTCAGAAAAGACTACCTCAGTCTCATCATCTTCCTCCTGCAGATCATGATTTGCGTCATGAAACTGTTCAGATGAGGTAATTCAGTGGAACCTGATATCTGAGGTAAAGCAGCATGTACATCTGATCCAATAGTCAGTTCAGAAGGTAGTTTAAAACTGACTGGAGGATAAAATGGAATGTTGCTTGACTTGCTTGTTATTGGTTCTGAACTGAGATGTTCAGAAACAGGTTCAGGTGACTGATCAGATAGGACAATAGGATCAGAGTCACCAAAACTAATTGGACTTTCTGAGGGTGGTACAGGGGTTGAATTCTTAAAGATTGCAGAAATTAGATTCATCAAAGGTAACATGAATTGACTCATCAACCTTTTCAAGTCTCTTGTTATAGACTCTAAAGGCTTTGTGATTTGTTGAATATCCTAGGAAGTACCCTTCATCAACTTTTGCATCAAATTTTCCAAGCTAACTGGAATCATTCAGAATGTATACTGGACATCCAAATACATGGAAATATCCAATATTAGGCTTTCTATTTCTGAGTACTTCATAGGCTGTCTTCTTGTGTCTTTTGACATAGACAGATCTGTTCTGAGTGTAGCAAGCAGTTGCAACAGCTTCACCCCAGAAATTCTTAACAAGACCAGATTCATTTATCATACTTCTAGCAGCTTCAATCAACGTACGATTCTTTCTTTCTACTACACCATTCTGCTCTGGTGTGTGGGCTGAGGAGAAGTTCTGAGATATGCCAGTTTCAGTGCAGAAGGACTCCAGAGTGGCATTCCTGAATTCAGTGCCATTGTCACTTCTGAGCCGACAAACTTTTCGCTTATGCTTGAGTTCAATTTGTTTGATGGGAGCAATGATTTCAGCAGCAGCTTCACTCTTGGATCTGAGGAAAATTACCCAGCAATATCTTGAATAATCATCAACAACAACAAGGGTATATTTCTTTCCCGCTCTAGTCTGAACATTCACTGGTCCAAAGAGGTCCATGTGAAGCATGTGAAGAGGTTCAGTTATACTAAAACTTTGCTTTGTCTTGAATGAAGCTCTTTTCTGCTTGCCCATTTCACAACCTGGACATGTCTTGTCTTTATTGAAAGACATTGAGGGTATCTCATCCACAAGTTGTTTTCTTGACAACTTATTTATATTCTTGAAGTTCAGATGGGATAATCTCTTGTGCCACAACCAGTTTGTGTCTTCATCTGCCTTTGTGTAGAAACATTGTTCAGTGGGTGAACTATTCATATCAATGATATAAATGTTTCCTTTTCTTGGTGCAATCAATACTACCTTTCCATCCCTGTTGAATATGGTGCCTTGTGAAATATCAAATAATACCTTGAAGCCATCATCACATAGTTGACTGACACTGATCAGGTTATATTTCAAACTGTTCACATATGCAACACGTGTGAATTTGACTTGTCCATTATTCACAACACCATATCCCTCAGTTTTTCCATTTTCATTATTCCCAAATGTTATTGAGGGCCCCTCTTGCACCCTATATTCCTCCAGCAGGGTTTGATAACCAGTCATGGTTCTACCAGCAGCGCTGTCAAGATACCATATATTCTTCTTTAGGTCTCCCTGCACAAACACAAAGATTAGTTCTTTTTGGGAACCCATCTCGTGATGGGTTTGCTAGACTCTCCCTTAGCAATCTCAAATTTCTTTTGTTCATAAGGAACTGAAGGATCGAAGGGGATCTCAGTCATGATCTCAGATGACACAAAAACAGTTGGTTTGATGGGGGTTTTAACCTTTTTCTTCACAGATTTTTGCTTGATTTTTTTGGAAAAAGGTTTTGCATTTTGCTTAGGTTGAAGAGGAGCGGTTTCAACATTTTTTAAACGTGCATTACAACTCTGCACTTATCTGGCCAATAACTAAAATTGACTCTCTAACCTTAACAAAATAGATTCTTCATTAGACACCTGAGCCTTACCTGAATCTGAGGTAGAAGGCTCAGTAGGGGAGATATTTTTCTTCTTCTTTTGGCCTTTTGGAACCTTAGATGAAGTCTGAGGGGATGGCTTTTTGGTTTTAGCCTTCTTTTCTTAAACAGTTGTCTGAGCTGTTTCAGATTTACCCTCAGATTGTTCCTGGGCCTTATCAGTCACAGTTTTCTGTTTGCCAACTTTAGGAAAAATAATTTCAGGTTTCATTTCCTTTGGAAGGGCATCTAAATCAGTGATTATAGATGCCAAATGAAGATCACCAGATTCATATGCTGTCCTTTGAGTTGCAAAAGTATTTTTAATTGCAGCATCTGGTTTTGGTGCATTCATCCAAGATTTAATTATTCTTTGTTCTTTTTCAAGGATGGTTTTTAATTCTTCTTTTTTCCAACTCTAAAGTGGCAACCATAGACTGATAACTTTTTAAAGCCAACTGAACATCTTTCAGCTCTTTTAGTCTGGCCTGACTGGCGTTCAGTTCAGAAGTATTACTTTCAAACATTTTAAAGCTTTCTGAACGCACAGTTTCGACAAATGAAATTTCAGCCTCTAAAAGAACCAAAAGGTCCAGTTTTTGTTCCTCATTACTTTCAAAACCAAAGTCACTAACCTTTTTCATGACTATATCCACCCATCGACCAGATTCAACATCAGACTTGACCAAATGACCTTGATCTTCACGTGCCATGAAACACATATCCCTAACTTCTTCCTCATCATCAGATGATTCATCAGATTCTTTCCATTTTTCAGTCTTGGCAATCATACAACTATTATTGCTTGAGTTGTTTTGAGCCATGAGAGCTATTTGGGCTTTCAGCTTCTTGTACTTCGCCTTATAGCTGTCATCAGGTTTCTGAAAAATAGAATGATTAGGGGCAGATTGTGATGATGAAGGCTGACTATATCTGCATTCTTTCATGAAATGTCCTTTCTTGCCACACTTAAAGCATTCAAGATTGGACTTGTCAATAGAAGCGCTGGAAGCAAATGGTTTGCCAGATCGATTTGATTTGGCCTTAAAACGATTGAACGTTTTAGCCAGCATGGCAACCAGATCATCATTGTCATCCTCATCACAACTATGAGTTACATTACCAGAAATACCAGTTTTTAACATTTCAGAGACCATCTTCTTCATCGAGTCAGAATGATCACTCTCAGAAGATAGTAGAGCAGTACCATGTGGCTCGGAATACTGAACCATGTCAGAACTGGTAGAAGCATGATTTTTGGCATCTTGCTCAGCCACAGCTCTCTCAGCTTTGTTCTCTTCAGTGTACCTGAAGGCTCCATATAGGGAAGCTAGAGTGTGACTGTGCAAGGTTTTTCCTTGTCTTAAAACCAAGATCAAGTTTTCCCATTTAGAAGGTAAGATGTCACAAAACTTTTCCAACAAAATTTCTTTATCTTTAGTTACACCCAGGGCTTTCAATTGATTTACCAGATTAGTGAATCTGATGTAAGTTTGTGTTAAAGTTTCACCAGGGATAGAAAAAAAAGACTCATATCTTTTATTTAAAGCAACTTTTCTTGTGACAATTGTCTCAGAAGTGCCTTCAAACTGTGTCATGAGTTCCTCCCACATTAATTTTGAATTTTCAAGTAAAACAAGGGTGGGCATAAGAGTTTCAGGAATAGCATACAAGATCATATTTTGCAGCTTGGTATCAAGGTCTACCAGCCTATGATCTTCTTCAGACCAATGATCCTTCTCCTTGGGTGATACCCTAGGAGTCCCATTGACATTTCTGACAACAGTAGAAGCATTCGTGGGGACAAAGGGTCCTTCTTTAAGAATATCGGTCAAATGTCTTTCAACACCAGCAATATATTTGAGCATGCATGCTTTCCATGTTTGAAAATTTTCACTGTTCCCATCAAACTTGGGAACAGGATTATTTGGAAAGTGTACGTACACATTATGCGATGGTATATTGTTGTTGATGATAGGGGGTGGAGTAGGTGGAGTAGTATTAGCATTAGCATTAGCATTAGCATTAGCATTAGGGTCAGGGCCTGTATTGAACATTTGGTCAACCATCTTTGCAGATCAAAGGTTAATGAATTAATATAATTCAACCTGGCTCTGATACCAATTGTGAGTGCCAAATATAGATGGTTAATACCCGACTGGAAAGTAGTTCTAACTGGAAGCTGACCAGTTCAGAATACGATCCAGATATGGATGAACAATAAGGTAAAGATACTGAAAGTAAATGCAAGAAACAATAAGGGCTGAAACTATATAAATAATATGTATAGATCAAGTATGTAGCATTGAGACACGATGTACTTTTCAATGTATTTGATTTATTGATATAAACAAATACAAAGGTTGTTGCGGAACAAAGATAAACACCCAAGTGTAAATATCTAAACAACCTAGAAATACAAGTGATCTAATAACTTGGAAATACTCGTAAGGTTTACTTAGAGTATATCTCACAAGTTGCAATGCTAAGGTTTCAAGCCGTTTGCAAGTTGTGAGAGGACTTATATTTATAGACCAAGTCCATGATGACGTGGACCATATCGTACAAATATGGTTGGGAGCATTTAAGGAATTAAAGCTAATTCCTTACATGCGTACTTTTAAGGTTTGAGTATATAAGTCTATTGATGTGACTTATCATACCTTATTTCCAACCTTTACTTTACCTTGTACTTTTATTAATAGTTAAATCTATTAACTGGGTAAAGAAATGTAAAGTAAAAAGTCTTCCTCGTAATCAGTGTAAAAGTGTGTAAGTACTTTTACACTGAGATGCTTCAGTTTTTGATCAGGTAGAATCAGCTTCTGAGCTCCACATCTGAGTTGATTCTCTTTCTTCAGACTTCAGTCTTTGACTTCATTCTGAACGGTATTCTGATACGTTGATCTGAACTGAAGTGAAGCTTCAGTGAATTAATTCTGAGAGACTTCAGAATTCTATACAAGTATTCTTCACTGAGCTTCAGCTATTTCTGAACAAATTATACTTGGTCGATTTTCGACCTAACAAATTCCCCCTATTTGTTCTGAAATAGTGCATGCATCTCAGACTTCTATCTATACATGTTTGTAAGTCTGAAATGCAAGTTTTTGTTTAAGTTGTAAAAAAATTTCTAAGTACATCTTATAGATCATTGATGTCTCAGAATTTTACTTGTGGTTTTTCTAACTTAAACCTATCATCTACTTATAAGCTACAAAATGTAACATATCTATACAAACTGAAGTGTCTGTTACATTTGCAAATATTTATACAAGTAAATGATAAACTGAAAAGAAACTACTTCTTGGCAGGCCTTGAACCAGAAGGTGCTTCAGTAGGTTTTCTCTTCAGTGGAGAATGATCCTTCTTTCCAAACAATCTGCCTTCAATCTCTACCTTGGCCTGCATCTTTTGTTGTATCCTAGATAACCATGCACCAATCAGAGCAGATTTTGGCTTCCCCCTCTGAATCTGGATCATCTCCCTGTGCTCAGAAATCCCAAACTCATGTACTGAAGTTTGATTATATTCTTCAGCTGCTCTACCTTCTCTTTTGACAATCAGATCAAAAAGCCTCAATCCATCAACTTTTGTTACTTCCATATCAACTATTTTAGCTGGATGAGATCGATGCTTCAGATAATGCTCATATTGATCCTTCTCATGCTTTCTTTGGATCTCAGCACCATCATCAGACATTGGTTGGAAGGTGGAGAGATCAGCATCACGAATATTCTTTCTCGATGATCTTGGTCCAGTCAATTTGGGCTTTGTGGGTGGCCTTGATAATTCTTTTTCAACCTTCAGAACTCCAGCCAGAATTTCTTTCTTTTTGATTGCCATCTCCTTTTCTCTATTTTTCACCAAGTCCTCAATGGACAACTTGAATGTGAGATGGTCCAGCTTTTGTTCTAAGGGAGAATAATTCACCCCATACTCATACTCTAGCATATCAACAACAGCTTTCTGCACTCTTGGGTCATTTTTAATTTTCAGATATCTTTCCAGAGAGAGACCAAGAGCTGCAGCATCAACATGATCAAGGGTCCCCATCTTCAGATGTTGTTCCCTTTCCCTTTTCTTATTTTCCCTCCACATAATGAATTGATTAGAAACTTGCTTCTGCAAAGCCTCTAATTTCTTGCTATCAGCATTAGGATCATGAAGTGGATAACCGTGCTCATCAACATTTTCACCAACCACCAAACCAGAACCCTTAGAATCTTTCTTTGTAGGTTCATCCACCACTGGTGCCTTGCCCTTATCTTTCTTAGCTGGTTCAGAAGCTTGTACTTCAGATTTCTGAACCTGTTCCCCCTGAACTGAAGCACTACCAGATTGTACTTCAGTTTGCTTCTTGGTTGCCTCTATTAATTCTTGAGTGCTGGAGAGCAAACCAATAGGCACACTTCTCCTTTGGGGACCTCAGAAGGCATCTTGGCATATAAAGTCAATTGATATGACTTATCATACCTTATTCCCAACCTTTACTTTACCTTGTACTTTTATTAATAGTTAAATCTATTAACTGGGTAAAGAAAAAGAAAAAAAAGATAACCGTGACAAACACAGACATTTTAGAAATCGACGCCGCCCATCGGGCGGGTCGAACCACCTAGTTTATAATAATGGGTGCATGAGAATAGTTGTATATTATTATAACGGTTGAGAGATGTATGTTGTAAATAATTTTTTTAAGGATATTATAGTTATTGTAGGTGGAGATATTTAAATTAGTGAACAAAGGATAGACATTATAGGGTTTTCAAAAACTTAGTTGAATGTTGAAAAAGAAAAAAAAGATAACCGTGACAAACACAGACATTTTAGAAATCGACGCCGCCCATCGGGCGGGTCGAACCACCTAGTTTATAATAATGGGTGCTATGAGAATAGTTGTTATTATAACGGTTGAGAGATGTATGTTGTAAATAATTTTTTTAAGGATATTATAGTTATTGTAGGTGGAGATATTTAAATTAGTGAACAAAGGATAGACATTATAGGGTTTTCAAAAACTTAGTTGAATGTTTAAAAAGAAAAAAAAGATAACCGTGACAAACACAGACATTTTAGAAATCGACGCCGCCCATCGGGCGGGTCGAACCACCTAGTTTATAATAATGGGGATAGAATAGCTTGGTTATTATAACGGTTGAGAGATGTATGTTGTAAATAATTTTTTTAAGGATATTATAGTTATTGTAGGTGGAGATATTTAAATTAGTGAACAAAGGATAGACATTATAGGGTTTTCAAAAACTTAGTTGAATGTTTAAAAAGAAAAAAAAGATAACCGTGACAAACACAGACATTTTAGAAATCGACGCCGCCCATCGGGCGGGTCGAACCACCTAGTTTATAATAATGGGTGCGAGAATAGCATTGGTACTATTATTATAACGGTTGAGAGATGTATGTTGTAAATAATTTTTTTAAGGATATTATAGTTATTGTAGGTGGAGATATTTAAATTAGTGAACAAAGGATAGACATTATAGGGTTTTCAAAAACTTAGTTGAATGTTTAAAAAGAAAAAAAAGATAACCGTGACAAACACAGACATTTTAGAAATCGACGCCGCCCATCGGGCGGGTCGAACCACCTAGTTTATAATAATGGGTGCTATGAGAATAGCATTGGTCACTATGTATTTAACGGTTGATTATCTAATTTTAGCAAATAAAAAATTGCTTATCCAATTAGTTGACAAATGACAATGACATATCAAAATGTCCTCCTAACATGACGTAACTAATTGCCTTACAAATCCATATGACATAACTAGGTAAATGACTGCTCGATGCGGCGGTGAGATGGTGGTGGTACGTAACGGTGGCGGTGGCGGTAGGGTGTGATTATTGTTGTAAAAGTAATTAATGTAAAATGGGGGTAATGTTGTTATTATAACGGTTGAGAGATGTATGTTGTAAATAATTTTTTTAAGGATATTATAGTTATTGTAGGTGGAGATATTTAAATTAGTGAACAAAGGATAGACATTATAGGGTTTTCAAAAACTTAGTTGAATGTTGAAAAAGAAAAAAGGAGGGAACAAATGCTTTATAATGTAGTAGAGGTAAGTGGAAATGAAATATTGGTTGGCCGAAATCCGAATTGCAATTTTCACAAGTTGTAAATCATAAGCAATATCATGATACCAAAGATAACCTTATAGTAATTACGTTTGATGAGATGATAAATAAACAGGGGATTTATTTATAAATTTTTAACAATGACTTTAGTTTAAGTGGTTGATGTGAGATACTCACTTAATAACATAAATAATAAGAAGTTATGGATTCAAAGCTCGCATATGATAATCGGATGAATTTGTGCCTCATTAGTGATCCCAACTTGGTTCAATGAAGATAAAAAAAAATCTATTTCCTTGTCTCGTTCTTGTTTTTAGTTTGTTTTAATCTAAACGGCTCCTTTTC
This sequence comes from Erigeron breviscapus, assembly GCA_034093135.1. NCBI lineage: Eukaryota > Viridiplantae > Streptophyta > Magnoliopsida > Asterales > Asteraceae > Erigeron > Erigeron breviscapus. The sequence goes on along the minus strand of CM067168.1, from coordinate 98,847,622 downwards.
TGTTCTTCCAAATAGCCTGCAATTGTAGTACACCATGTTGCCTGTAGCCAGTAGGACTTTCTTTTCAATTGTTCAAAAGTTATTGGGCTTGTAAGGCCCATCCACCAAAATTTTGTTCAGTAACTATCATCATAGGTCTAGTAATAAAGAATCTTGATAAATTTCTTTCTTTTTTTTTTACAAAAGTTTAATTTTGAATTTTCATTTTGTATAAAAATAATTAGAAATAATCTAAGATAAAAATACTCGATTTCACCATTATATCTCAAAAAGTTCGTACCACACAATTTATTCTAAGACTAGAATAAAAAGATATCTTTAAATAACTTGGACACATAGATATGTGATAGAAATTACATTGTTTTTTCTTTCAATTGAGTTTTATAATAATACAAGATTTTCAATATTATATACTACATTTTTTAAAACTGAAAAATTATTATACTATTATCCTTAATAAATAGAAATTTAGATGACCGAATGAATAGATAGATAATATTTATATACTATTTATAAGTAATAAATAAATAGTTAAATCAATATTTAAAAAAAAAACACTTTATTTAAGTTAATGGGTAAAGTTTTAAGTTTGTCCTTAAACCCACAAATTTGTAAGTTGTAAACATGCCTATAGGACCAAAAATATGATAACTTTATGCGATCGACAGTTCTATTTATGGCGGGAAAATTGCCAATTTTACCCCCTTTTGCTATTGATTAAGCCCTAATTTTTTTCACCTCTACATATATATCCATCTATATCTATATCTACACGCTTACTGGTTATCTTAAAATCCACGAAATCTCTGTTATTCTTTCTTTAACTATATATATTATGACGGAATTCAAATCATCCACCATCATTTTATCTTAATCATCTTTTTAGGGTTTGGTTGCGGCAATCAAAAATAAAAAAAGTATATAAATACACAAAAAAGAAAAAAGAAAAAATAATGGCTGATGCTTTTGAAGAAGAACCTGAGGAAACTGTTTCACTCACCGAGTTTCTTAAGGAAGTTGATGATCAGGAACTTGTAAGTCTCTTTTTTAATTTATATTCAACTATTTATTTATTTATATTATTATGAATTTTGAATGATTAAATTGTTTGGTATGGGTGGAAATAGATTGATTAATTAGAAAATTTGGTGACTTGTGTGACATTTCTCAAATATTAAGCTTGTATTAACTATATATATAGGAGTATTTTAATATCTAAACTACTTAGTTTGGTGGTGATATAAGATTCAGAAGTTTGAGCCCCTTACGACTCGTTATGTTGTAGGATACTAATATATATATTTTTTTTTACATAGTTTTAAGTTTTGATTTGAAGGTATTCGGATAGACTATAACTTTAGTGTTGGGGTGTTACAAATGATATGAGTAGTAAGTTAATGCTTGTGGGGTGCGAGACTCATGGGGGTGTGGATTTAGGTGTGTAGACATTGTAAGGACAACACGAGTTTAAGTGAAGTTTGTAACAACCCGTATGGCATTCGTATAAGAATAGAAGTCTAAGGGCGCGTTTGGTTGCAGAAAACTTCCCTTGTTTTCCGTTTTTGTTTTCCAAGAAAACATGGAAAACAGAATTGCGTTCTAATCGTGGTTTTTACCAAAAAATTCCCCAAGAAAACAAAAGATAATGTTTTCCACTTTTCAATCGAAAACACGTCTCTAACATGTTTTCTAGTTTTCAAAAATGGGAAAAAAATATAGCATTTTCTAATTAGAATGTGTTTTTAAAATTTTTATTCTTCTACAACCAAACAGGGCCCTAAGCCTCTTATAATTTTACATTGTGGGCTACCAATACCTCCCATCATGTTTTTAACTTGTGATTTTGAAGGTATTGGGCAATGCTATTGCTTTGTAATTTGGGGTGCCACTGTATAAAAGCAAAATTACATCTAATTCAAGGATGAATCTAGGAACGTTATCTTAGATATAGTAAACTTCTTTGTCACACATAAACCAGAAAATGTTTTCGTATTATATTATCACTATCTATTTTTTTAACGGCTAAATTGCATTAAAAACTTAGAATTATATTATTTTACTACAAAGACCAATGATAACTTTTGACGGTCCTTCATTTCTTGATGGGGAACCTTGATTTTCTCTTTTACACCAGAGAGATTGAAAGACAATATTGAACTAAAATAAGAAATGTATAAACGTGTTGCCTCTGCCCTCTAATAGCCAGTAATACAGGTAATGTAGTCTTCTAAAGTGTGCAGTCAGTCTGTCCAACATCAGTCATATTGATCAACAATGTCTTCATTTTTACCATTTGAAATACGTCCTTTGCAGTTTTTTACCTTGCATTCTGAAGTATTAAAGTGAAAAGTTATGTTTTTGATACATTCTAGTCCAAGGCTGAGTATCATCAAAAGTATGCAATTTTTGTGATTACATGCTATACTTTTATTCACTTTATTTGAATTACAACCAAAAGGTAGGGCAATGGATTCATGTACAACTTTGATGCTTTTCTCACATTATCTTAAAAAATCAATGAAGGAAATGTTTTGGTGATGTTGGATTACAAGTGACATATGATTTTTGACAAACCTTTTGTATTGTGGCTCTTTATTAAAGGAGGCAGATTTGGTTTTGGGAGCCGATGAGGGAAAGGAGTGCACCGATGTCAAAGGTTATATGAAGAGGCAAGCAATTTTCTCATGCTTAACTTGCACTCCAGAAGGAAATGCTGGCGTTTGCACAGCGTGTTGTTTGACTTGCCATGATGGCCATGAGGTTCTTATTTCAAGTTAATAAGTATTAAATAACCTTGTCATTTGGTGTACGATGAGCTAATTTTTTTTAAACATCGTTTGTTTTATACATGATGCTTCTGATATATTTATTTTAAGCCCCGGCCTTCTTTTCGTGCTATGTAATAGATGATAGAACTTTGGACCAAGAGAAATTTCAAATGTGATTGTGGCAATTCAAAATTTGGAGTATCCTACTGTAAACTTTTACCAAGCAAAGATAATGAAAACGGAGAAAACTCTTACAACCAAAATTTCAAGGGAAAATACTGTACCTGTGGCCGCCCTTATCCAGATCCAGATGCCGAGAATCCAGTAGAGGAGATGATCCAGTGCTGCGTATGTGAAGATTGGTTTCATGAGGAGCTTCTTGGCCTTGACTCAACTAATGAGGTTAGTATTATTAAGTCATTTTAGGAATTAATAAAATGGTAAAGATATCAAGATTATCAAAATAGGTGCAGCTGTAATGATATAAGTTTTTATTACTTCAAGCTGATGATATTACTAGCCATAAGAATCGCTGTACATATTTAACAAGAGGTATCAAAATGTGCTGGCCAGGCAGGTTGGCCAACAGGTCATAATGGATAAGTTTGGGTTGGTTCAACCTGACACACTCTTAGGTCTTAGTTGATATTTGGTAGTCTTTTTATAAATATGATATCATTATCTTCGCAAAACAATAATAATCTTTTTCTTTTCCTGAATAAAATGACTTGGGAGGTTTTATCTCGTAAAAACACACTTTGGGCCACTTTTGACCAATTTGATCCGAAGTCCTTTCAAGATTCTTCATTCGCTCATTTGTCACTTGAAATAAAACGTAACGAACTTATAAGTAAAGGGTTTGACTTTTGAAATTGCCACCGTTAAATACATCTGTTCTCAATCACACTGCTTTTGTAAATATGTGTTTTTTCATTCAAATTTAGTTACAGATCCCCAGAGACGAGGAAGGCGAACCACTGTATGAAGATCTTATCTGCCACATGTGCTCGTCCACCTGTTCTTTTCTGCAGCTGTATCCTCAAACCATATGTGCACCACATAAGCGACAAACTGCTGCAACTACTTCTAAAGAAAAAGGTGTGGAGACTGCACCTTCCGCTTCTGGATCCTCTACAATGCCTGAAAATGGTAGCACTTCAGAGATTTATAATGTAGATCCTGGGGTGCCTGATCGCAACTCCAAAAGTGTGCATGATGATAAGGGTTTGATCCTTGGTGAGAAATCTGATACATGTGTTCTTGGTGTTGATCTGTTAACCACTGAATTGACATTGGGAAAAAGCCAGCCGATGTTTCTTGTAAAGAATTGGAGGGAGGCACTGTGCAGATGTGCCAAGTGTTCCGATTTCTATGCCAGAAAGAAAATTAGTTTCCTGCTGGATAAGGAGGACTCGATTGCTGAGTATGAGAAATTGGCAAAACAGAAGAGGGATGAAAAAATGCAGCAACAAGAAGGGGCGGATTTAGATTTCCTTGGTAATCTTGGGCATGTGACGAAGATGGAGATACTTTCGGGCATTGCTGATATGAAAGATGAGCTCCAGTCATTCCTGGTAAGTTAAATATATTATTTTGTGTGGATACTTGCATTTCATAATATGTCCGAGCTCACTATTTCTTGTAGACTATACTGGTTTCATTAAGACTTGTTACTCGTCAGCTTCCAACTAAAAGTCAAACATGATTTTTACAAAAGTCGACCTTTTTCGAAACTCCTCATTGCATTCGTGTAAAGAACTTGAGTTGATTTCTTTTCGTTCGTCAATTTTTTTGGGTGGTATCTATCCAATCTCATCTCTGTATGTGTTTAACAGCAATCCTTTGATGGATCGAAGCCAATCACACCTGATGATGTCCGCCAAGTGTTTGATAACCTTAAGAAATGTCGGCGCATGGACTGATCTGTTTAGAGGTCTGGCTTTTGCAACTAAATCTAGTTCTACTAATCCCTATGCACTAGTCAACCACCTCTTGTTTGGCTTGTTTTATTGGTATGTTATCTTGCAGCGTGAAACTTGTAACTTTTCCCATTTCTGTTTAAGTTAAGAACCGAAAACCTTGATCATGGTTTGGACTTGCTATGGTGTTCTTGATCTGCAAGTTAAAATGTTAACTTTGATCTCGTGTTTTTCTCCTGATAAAAGTAGCAACATTCCAAATCTTGTTAAAGTCGAATTTCAATCATGAGATGCTTTGTTCTTTATTCCTTGCTTTGAGTCATTTGATACTTGAGTATGACTCTGTTGGTTGCTTGATAAATGTAACGCACTTTGAAGATCTCTTTTTCTAAATAAGGTTTTCTAAACACAACTTTTGTGATTGTTGACCAATTTGTGCCGATGAATCTCTATTATTCGTGTTTGCGTTAGCGACAATAGTTTTTTTTTTTTTTTGCTTAATGATAATGTATAATCCTTATATCTATCTATATCTATACTTCTATATCTATACTACTATATAAAGCAAACTATCCCCCTTTTTTAAGTAATTAAGACTCTGAAATGACCATATTACTCATTTTTTTATTCACTAATTTAAACATCTTCACCTATATACCTATAATACCCTTAATGAAATAACTAACAACATAGATCCTCCAATCCTTAAATAACCGTATTTACCCCTCTTACATTAATTAATTTATATTCACTACCACGCCACCACAACCGCTGCACATCGCCGCCGCCAATACCGTCGTCGCTACCGCCGTCGCCGCCGCATCGCGCGGGCATCCGTCTATGCTTAATTATAAAGTCTATTTTATCAGGTTGAGTAGACTTCATATTTATGCAGGCGCGCATGTAATTTCGTCAGCCACTAACAATATTTTGAAACATCAAACATGTATATACCTTTGTTTAAATATCTAATCTAGTTATTATAAATAATAAAAAAAAACATTTAATTTCTAATATATTTATTGTATCGATATCGAAGTGTCGGCTTATCTGAAAAATCTTAAAAGTCAGTTTTAATAGAATATAAGTAGCATTTAATTAATATAAGTTTGCTGGCCGCTACAATGACAGAATTAAATTGGCAAATACTGTTGTTTTTACTTATAAATGTCAATGTATTGTCATGCTGATAGCATTTGTGGGAGATACTGAATGCTAGGTTATTTTCTCAGACCTGATATTAGTATTTGTTTTTTAGATTCATTCCAAGAGATGTATCACATATCAAATGGTTTAAAGACATAATAAAATGCTAAAATATTTTTTGGTTTGTATAAAGTTGCACTGTGTACTTATTTGTTGACTTATATGATCAATGAACATTCAAAATTTGTACTAGTGTGGTAATTTTGATCGAATTCAGCAAATTTTAGGCAAAATTTTGTTTTTCTAATCAAGTCTGTTTCATTTTTTTCAGCCAACTTTTTTTAAAAAAACCTCTTCCCCAATTTGTACAAGTATGGTATATTTGTTTTTCGATGAAAAAGTAACGTCGTTAGCCTGAGGAACTAAAATTACAGGATTTGTGTGAAGTTTTTTTTTGTAATATTTTTCACTCCGGACATGAAAAGTGTAGAAATAAGAACACGTTTAGTTGTAGAAAATGTTTTATAGATTTTCATATCTAATTTTCTAGAAAAAAGAGAGTTTTTCATATTTAAAAAACTAATGAAAATTAATAGCATGAAAAATAACATGAGCAATATGTATTAAACTAGAACCGATCACAAATAAGCCATTGGGGCTCTTTGAATAAAACTAGAAGGATGCCCGCGGGATGCGGCGGTGATGGTGGTAGCGACGAATGTGTGGTGACGGCGGCAGTGTGGCGGCGATGTGCGGCGGTGACGGTGGTGGTGGCGTGGTGGTGAATGTAAATTAATTGATGTAAGAGGGGTTAATATGATTTTTTAAGGGTTGGAGGATCTATGTTGTAATTTATTTCATTAAGGGTATTATAGGTAAATAGGTGAAAATGTAAATTAGTGAATAAATAAGAGGGGTAATATGATCAATCTTAATTACTTAAAGGGAAATGGTAGTTTGCTTTATAAAGTAGTATAAATGGGTAGCCCAAAAATCTCACCTTTAATTTTGAATGCTCAACCTAATAGCCCAAGTAAAAGGTTTGGACATTTCCCAAGTCCTTCTATGATATCTTGTCCTTGGACAAGATTGAGGGGGCAAGGTTTACCCCAATTTAAAGTGTCGTGCCTTCGGGCGGCTTAAGTTGGGGGTTTTTCCTCCCCTATTGGGTTCCCTGAACACTTGTAACGGCCCATGGTCAACATCTCGTCGACTGGGGTACGTGCAAGGCTTCACCATTTCACGGTGAGGTTTCCCCGATGTCGTGTTCCGACTGAATGTTCAAAAAAAAAAATTTATGGAAAAAATGATGTTGGGCTTTAAAAAAAAGGTAAATACTAGTTGCCTTAGGCCCCTAACTATATGATGATTTTTGTTCTCTCAACATGATTCATTGTCCTTCTCCATTAATGCTCTCACACACCTAAAAGTGGCAAAATGTATGGGTCGAATCAGGTTGGGTGATGGGTTGAAATGGGTCCGGGTCAATACTGGCAATTTAACAATATCGATTGGGTTCGGGTTAAAACAGGTCCGGGTGAAAAAACACCCAGATCAAATTATATAATAATTGAGACATTTATTTATTATTAGTAATGAAATACAACCAATTTTACATTGTTAATACGTAATAAATATCTTGTCAGATGTCAAAAAATATATCACTATATTGTATAAAATAATGTCATTTTTTTGAAAATGTATTTGTCTTTAACTCAAAATGTAACTAATAAATACTCTTTCAAATGTTATATAAATTGTATATAAATTAATGCTGCTTTCTAAAAATTGTATTTATTATTCAACTTAATTTGTGTAAAACTTAGAACTCTATATCATCCTTTTCTTTTCTTTTTTAGAATTTAATGTTTTCTTTACTTATTTTGTGAAAAAAACTTAAAGGCTAACATTTAAATAAAGACAAAACGTGTACATAACATTTCAGAATACATTTAATGTTCTTTTCTAAAATACTGGTACATATTAAAGACAAAATAGATGTTTAAACTCATGATCAGTTTTTACTAATCCAGCACATTTATTACACACTTACATATTCATGTATATATTAGGTAAAAGACAAAAATGATAAAATGGACCCGTCTATATTTTCAGAGAACGAGCGTGTGCTGGGTATTTGAGCCATAAATAATAGAGTAATATTTATTATTATACAGATAGATATTTGTAATTACCATTGTCATAAAAGCAACATGTTTGAATCAGTGGTAAATACTCTGACATCTGGAGACATAGGTTATGAGTTCGATCCTCATTCCATGTAAAGGTTTGAGGGTTTTTTCTACCATTTAGGTAGTATATGGAAGCAGCCTCTCTACTTAGGTAAAGATAAGGTCGGCCTACATCTTAACCTTTCTCACACCGTCGAGGTATTAGGTCTCAAAACCGTGACACCAAAAGGTTTCTTTCTTTTTCTTTCTTTCTATATTTGTAGTTACTATCTTACCCCTATATTACTGATGTAAATGTAAATATATTCGCCCATTGTAAGTATTTGTAAGAGTTAATTTCAAAAATCGTCCTTGTGGTTTTACCAAAAAATCACGTTTCATCCTTTAAACTTCAAAATGACACTGGTAGTCCTTTATACGCAGATAATGGTCACGTTTCATCCTTTAGTCGACCGTATAAAGGACGAAACGTGACCATCATCCGTTAGATTAAAGGACCAAACGTGACCATCATCCGTTAGATTAAAGGACCAAACGTGACCATCATCCGTTAGATTAAAGGACCAAACGTGACCATCATCCGTTAGATTAAAGGACCAAACGTGACCATCATCCGTTAGATTAAAGGACCAAACGTGACCATCATCCGTTAGATTAAAGGACCAAACGTGACCATCATCCGTTAGATTAAAGGACCAAACGTGACCATCATCCGTTAGATTAAAGGACCAAACGTGACCATCATCCGTTAGATTAAAGGACCAAACGTGACCATCATCCGTTAGATTAAAGGACCAAACGTGACCATCATCCGTTAGATTAAAGGACCAAACGTGACCATCATCCGTTAGATTAAAGGACCAAACGTGACCATCATCCGTTAGATTAAAGGACCAAACGTGACCATCATCCGTTAGATTAAAGGACCAAACGTGACCATCATCCGTTAGATTAAAGGACCAAACGTGACCATCATCCGTTAGATTAAAGGACCAAACGTGACCATCATCCGTTAGATTAAAGGACCAAACGTGACCATCATCCGTTAGATTAAAGGACCAAACGTGACCATCATCCGTTAGATTAAAGGACCAAACGTGACCATCATCCGTTAGATTAAAGGACCAAACGTGACCATCATCCGTTAGATTAAAGGACCAAACGTGACCATCATCCGTTAGATTAAAGGACCAAACGTGACCATCATCCGTTAGATTAAAGGACCAAACGTGACCATCATCCGTTAGATTAAAGGACCAAACGTGACCATCATCCGTTAGATTAAAGGACCAAACGTGACCATCATCCGTTAGATTAAAGGACCAAACGTGACCATCATCCGTTAGATTAAAGGACCAAACGTGACCATCATCCGTTAGATTAAAGGACCAAACGTGACCATCATCCGTTAGATTAAAGGACCAAACGTGACCATCATCCGTTAGATTAAAGGACCAAACGTGACCATCATCCGTTAGATTAAAGGACCAAACGTGACCATCATCCGTTAGATTAAAGGACCAAACGTGACCATCATCCGTTAGATTAAAGGACCAAACGTGACCATCATCCGTTAGATTAAAGGACCAAACGTGACCATCATCCGTTAGATTAAAGGACCAAACGTGACCATCATCCGTTAGATTAAAGGACCAAACGTGACCATCATCCGTTAGATTAAAGGACCAAACGTGACCATCATCCGTTAGATTAAAGGACCAAACGTGACCATCATCCGTTAGATTAAAGGACCAAACGTGACCATCATCCGTTAGATTAAAGGACCAAACGTGACCATCATCCGTTAGATTAAAGGACCAAACGTGACCATCATCCGTTAGATTAAAGGACCAAACGTGACCATCATCCGTTAGATTAAAGGACCAAACGTGACCATCATCCGTTAGATTAAAGGACCAAACGTGACCATCATCCGTTAGATTAAAGGACCAAACGTGACCATCATCCGTTAGATTAAAGGACCAAACGTGACCATCATCCGTTAGATTAAAGGACCAAACGTGACCATCATCCGTTAGATTAAAGGACCAAACGTGACCATCATCCGTTAGATTAAAGGACCAAACGTGACCATCATCCGTTAGATTAAAGGACCAAACGTGACCATCATCCGTTAGATTAAAGGACCAAACGTGACCATCATCCGTTAGATTAAAGGACCAAACGTGACCATCATCCGTTAGATTAAAGGACCAAACGTGACCATCATCCGTTAGATTAAAGGACCAAACGTGACCATCATCCGTTAGATTAAAGGACCAAACGTGACCATCATCCGTTAGATTAAAGGACCAAACGTGACCATCATCCGTTAGATTAAAGGACCAAACGTGACCATCATCCGTTAGATTAAAGGACCAAACGTGACCATCATCCGTTAGATTAAAGGACCAAACGTGACCATCATCCGTTAGATTAAAGGACCAAACGTGACCATCATCCGTTAGATTAAAGGACCAAACGTGACCATCATCCGTTAGATTAAAGGACCAAACGTGACCATCATCCGTTAGATTAAAGGACCAAACGTGACCATCATCCGTTAGATTAAAGGACCAAACGTGACCATCATCCGTTAGATTAAAGGACGAAACGTGACTATTATCCACGTATAAAGTCTTTTTCCTTAATTTCTTTATGGATTCACTACCATAAGTGGTAAGATTCTCATAGCCAGGTCCGTTCAGACGGAGGTTCAAGTGGCCGGATCCGTCATGGGGTCGTTTTCCGGCGGCGGTTGTTGTTGTTGTTGGTCGTCATGTGGTCGTTTTTCAATAGCCTGGCTTGTGAATCTAAGATCTGGTGGAATTATGGTTAATTTTAATGTTTTTTGGTCCAAATCCATCCGTGATTAGTAAGATACCTGCCCAGTATGACCCGTCTTCTAAGTTTATACGTTTACTTTTGATCCATTCTAACCCGCGTGTACAAATTTTAAAATCCATTATCAGCCAAATAACTTATTTGAAATTCCAGTATGACCCGATTATAAATATTTGGGTCATATTTTCCGGCTCTACACACCATATATATGATGATGATTAGCAATTTAGCATACCCACTGAATTGCTTAGGGTGCTTTCCACTTTGTGTATTTCATCAGGTTTGTATTATTACAAGTATTATTTTACTCATTCATGAAGTAATTATTTTCGTTTTAGATTTGCAGTAACATTTCTATGACTTGCAGTAGCATTTATATATTGATTGTAGATGGCAAGAACTGCTAGCAAATACTGTATATATTGCTTTTCAGAGGGATTCTTTCTTGTGACAATATATAGTATATACACACATTATCAACATATGAAACAACAAGTACTAGCTGTTATATATAACCCATTTAATTATTATGATGATAATGAAGCAGTAGATGTTAACTCATTAAACCATTATCCAAATTTGGTTATGACATGCATCGGGAGGGATTTTGTTCAAATTATAATCAAAATTAACCAACCTTAACTTGTAAATTGATACCTATTCTCATACACCTTCTAGTTGTGTTATTTTTGTATGCAGGTGTTTTATTTTGGACTATAAGTGTAAACGAGTTATTGTGCTGGGCCAAAATGGAAGATTAAAGGAAGGAAGGGCTAAACTGAAGATAAAAGAAGTTAAAGGGTTCAGAATGAAAAAGTGAAGACAAGGAGTATAAATACCCTCTTTAGGGTTTCGAGACACCAGTTTTTTACATATATACATATTTTATATCTATATTTTCTCTCTAGTTTTCGATTAGGGTTCTTGATATTCAAATGATCATTCTGATCGTTTGATTGTTCGATTCAGTCTCTGTATTTGATATCTAAACATATTGTTTAGATATTCAGCTTTCTTATCTTTTAATTTGTAATTGAACTATAAACATTAATAATAACAGCCAACGGTTTCATTATTTGATTTTCGATCATGGTATCAGAGCCAGGTTCGGTGATTCTTGGTTGTTGATTCGTTTTATTTTCAGATCTGATTAAGATCTAGGGCGTATTTCATTCTGAAACCCTAGATTCTTAATTTTTGGGGTTATTGTTCGATTAAGTTAGGGTTTCTTCTGGAAATCCTGTTTTAAAGTTCTTCCGCTGCAGTTATTGTTCGTTTTCCCTAAAATTAGGGTTTATATTGTTGATTCATCTCTTGACTAAGTGAATCAAGAGATATTTAGGGTTCCTCTACCTTCGGCTATAGCGCTGTATTGTATCTCTTTTCCTTTTTCTCTTATTATCTGTTTTTAATCTGCTTATATTTTCTTCTCAAATTAAAATTTTCATATATATATATATCAAATCTTTTTCTCTTATTTCTCATAAAAACAATTGTGCTAATACTTGACCTGCCTTCATACGAGAGGTTAGGAATCCTGTCACTGGCACTCTTGTGAGATTAAGAGTTATTTTCTGCAAATTTTTTATTTTGAGAAGTTAATATTTGTAGATTACTTATTGTTTATTTGTGTGTTGCTTGATAATTGTATATTTCTGTCTGCTTATCTTAGATTACGTGTGTTTGTGTGATAATCTGCTTCTTTGATTGATTGGTTCTTGCTTATTTGTTATCTATTTTGATTCTGTGATTAAAATGGTGAATACTCCTCCTGGTTCTGTTCATACTGGTAATACACCTCCTGGTTCTGTTCATGGTGGTAATACTCCTCCTAGATCTGTGCACAATGAAGATTCTGATTCTGATAATGTTTTTGAAACTCTTAATACTAAAATAAGTAAGCTTGATTTTGGTAATCCTTTGTACTTACATGCTAGTGATATCACTAATACACCTCTTATTAGTTTGAAATTAAAAGGAACTGAAAATTACAATGTGTGGAGTTGTGCAATGTTGTTAGCATTGGAAACTAAGAATAAAAAAGGATTTATTGATGGTACTTGTATGAGATCTGTGGAAAATGAAATTTTAGCTCAACAATGGGATAGATGTAATGCAGTTGTGCTTTCTTGGATTCTAAATTGTGTGTCTGAAGAATTGTATTTAGGACAGATTTTTTCTAAAAATGCTGCTATTGTTTGGAATGAACTTAAGGAAACTTATGATAAAGTTGATGGTGTTGTTACTTTTAATCTGCATAACAAAATTAACTCTCTGTATCAAAACAATTCATCATTTTCTGAGTATTATCATAAACTGAATTCTCTTTGGAAATAATTTGATGCTCTCATTAAACTGCCTACTTGTGTATGTCATGCTGCAAATGATTTTCATAGACATAATGAACTAATTAAGCTAATGCAGTTTTTGATGGGTTTAGATGAGTCTTACAGTTCTTTTAGAAGTCACATTCTTACATATGATCCTTTACCTTCTGTCAAAAGTGCTTATGCTTTATTGTCTAGAGAAGAGTCACATAGAAATACTTCTGTTTCTACTGGGTCAAATAAAGGTTCATCTAGTGCTTTTGTTTCAAAATTTAATGATAATAGGAAGAGGTTCAATTCTAATAACAATTTTGGAAACAAAAATCAAAGTTTTGGAACAAGAGGTCCTAACACTAATTTGAATTGTACTCATTGTAAAGGAGTTGGTCATACTATGGAAAGATGTTATGAGTTGGTTGGGTATCCACCTGGTTATAAAAGAAATAATAATTTTCAAGGTTCTAAATCTAATTCTAGACAAAGTTATAATAACAATGCAATGTCTGATAGAATTAATGTGAAATCTCATGATACTGCTTCTTCTTCTACTACTACTGGTTCTACTTTGTCTCTTACAAATGAACAGATGTCAAAGTTGTTAAATCTGCTGAATAACAAACCATCTATCTCTGCAAATCTGTCTCATATGTCTGGTACTTATTTTAATTCTAATAGTTTCTTTAATAACAACTTTGATAAGTTTTTTTGTTCTTCTAGTGAACAATGTTCTAAAAGTAAACATAATGGTTGGATAAGTGATTCTGGTGCTAATCAACACATGACCTATTCCTGTGATAATATTACATGTAACATCCGTGAATTTTGACCCGTTGACTTTTTGTGTAATTTGACTAACAATCTTGTTGAATGAAATAATTGGGTCGTTTGGTGAATTAAATGACAATGTGTGTTATTTGAGTCGATAATATGTTTTGATGGGTGTTTAAACGTGTAACGATTGTTTTATGGCTTGTGGGAGAAACGGGTCGGCCCGTGGGTAGTCCAAGACCCACCAGCCACCTATGACCCTTTTCCCCCCCATATCTCTTCTCCTCCTCTCATTTCTATCTAACTTTCTATCTATCTTCTTCCCCTTTCTCTCTCAAGTAAAAGAGCCATTTCAATCTCTCCACATTTTCTTGCATCAAACTAGTAGTGGGTCGATTATAACACAAGAATCATTACCGTCTATACCTCATTTTCGTCATATTGAAGAATCAAGATAGAAGTTCTTGCATTTTTGCCCATTTCGACCTAATTTGGGTTTTAACTCGGAAAGGAAGTTTTGGTAAGTCTAATTCATCCCATTTACTCCCACTTATGTTTATTCATGCATTTCTAGTCATCTTGAACCTTTGCAAGTCATAAATCGGCTTAAAACTAAATTAGGGTTAAATTAGGGTTTGAATGATTCTCGAGTGATTTTGATGTTTTGGTCGAAATTGTGGGTTGGGTTATGTGTATTTATGGTCATTGATGTTTAGTTATGCTTCAAAATGGGTTATAAATCGTTTTGGTGTGGTTTGGGTTGAATTTGGGGGTTTTGGGTTCGTTTTTCTGCACTTGATGCTGCTGGTGTAGTTGCTGCCCAGTATGGGGCGTAACCTACGCCCCTTGGGGCCGTAGGTTACGCTAGTTGTTTTTCCTTGGGCGTAGGCTACGCCCATTTGGGTCGTAGCTTACGCTTATCCCCATCTTTAAATTGGACCTTACGCCAAAATGCTTCTGTCTACGCCAACTTTTACGCCAAAAATGTATTTTCTAGAGGACCGTAGGTTACGCCCCTGTTGACCGTACCTTACGCCCATTCAGACTTTGCCTAGCGTAGCTTACGCCCCATGACACCGTACATTACGCCAGTTAATTTCTGACCGCCGTAACCTACGCCCCTGTTGGCCGTAAGTTACGGCAGTTGTTTCCTGAAATGTTCCTTGTTTGACCTAGTTTGACCTTCTAGACCGTTTTACGCGCCGAGTCTTAATCTAATTCACTTCCTATCATATATAACTTTGATTTAGAGTCGTAGAAGTCATTTAACGTCGGAAAGCATTTTGGAAACCTAATTAGGGTTTTGTCGAGAAATTGTTAAGTTACGTATATGTGTTCATGCGTGTTAATGTGTATGTATATGATCAATATTTAGGTGTTGGACGCGAGGTGAACTTCGTACGGAGATAACTTAACTTTATATCGATCTTATCTTTCATAACCAATCAAGGTGAGTTTCGTATCTCCCTACCCGCTTGGGATTCGGGCTGAAAAGTGTAAACCTGGCGTGTTACTTGTATTTATTGATGTATTGATTGTTTGACATGATTGATGGATTGATGTGACGTATCTTTTCGTTTGATTGACTTGGGTTGTGTTTTCGTTAAGTATTACTTTTATATTAGGATAGACGTACATACATGGAAGTCGGTTATGCCTTCATTGGGTTCTAGATGTGGTGGGAAGGCTGCGGGTGACCCTATATATAAGCATCTGGGACTTGAAGAAAGTGGAATCCTCTGAAGTATATGTACGTATAGTTGGTTTATATTGTGATTAGTGGCTCACGATTGTTGATTATTGATCGATGGCTTTTGATTGTCGTATATTGATTGTCGGGTTATGTTTGAGGAATATTGATTGTTGGCACAGGTTATCGGATATTGGTTGTTGGTTTATGAAGTATGCATTTACATTCGTTTGTAAGCATTGCATACATTATTGTTGGACCCTCGGCAGGGGATTGCCGGCATCCTGGTGCATAGATGTATGCACCCATTTTGGATGTAGACCTGACCCGAGTATATAGACATATATATCTCGATGTTTTTGAGATACAGCCCTGTCCATGGCGATGGCAGAGGGGTATCGTTGCATACGTGATTGAAGGTCACGCTTGGGATAGGCATATTTGCTTATTCATACTTTTGGCACTTGCATTGATACATACATCATTTGTGCATCCTCATTACACTCTCATTTCTTTTGTGTAATCTTGTTGTTGGACGATATTGTGTTACTTAGAGGCTCGCTGTAAGTCATGTCTAGCCTCTATTCTTATATTGTGATTATTGATGTTGGTTCATTACGAACCATTACTACGAACTCACCAACCTTGTGTTGACTATGCTTAGTACACTTTTCAGGTAATCAGGTACTCCCTGGACGTGGAGTTTAGTGCTTGCTTGCTGTCTAACCCGGACTTGGACCTCATGGATCAAGGATTCATTAGCCTGTCTTTTGCATTATACTTAGGAATTGTTCGTCATCTTTGGATGTTATTATGTAGACTTTGATGGCTATTTGCTCCTGTTGTATTTGTTACTTGTTTTGCTATGTTTTGGATTCACCGAATCTATAATTGCATTTAGATAGTTCTATTGTAATTCCACCGGGTGCTATGTGTTTTCCGTGACATTTCGAGCTCCGGCTTGGGGTGTTACAGAATGGTGGCCCATGCGTGGTCGTAGAGAATTAGGCGGTTTGACCTAGACTACGGCTTAAGTTAAAACTCTTCATATAGCATGCATGGTTAGGAAATTCGTGTGCAATATGAATTTTGTGAATCCCCGTGTGAGTTCGTAGTCAAGACCATTTGTGTGATAGCTTAAATTCAATGTGATGAATGTGGTTATTATGATTTGTTGTTATTTGTTGAAGCTAATGTGATGATTTAGGGCAAAATGAAGGGATGCCATTAACTTAGTATAATATTGTGGCAACCCTAAAAGAACCCGATCAACTCTTTTATGGTTACCCGATACTATAGCAAGTTCATGACATCGTGGATTGCGCACGTGTGGCTTAAAGTATAATAAGGAACCGATATGCTTAATGGAAATTGATTGGGTGGAAGGTTAGCCGTTGGTACACCTTGTATACATACCCGGTTGATAACTAGAGAGCATATCGAATTCGGATTATACTTTGAATCATTCGTGTTAGTTGTTTAGTTACATGACGAAATGAACATGAGTACTTAATTTAATGATAAAATATGGCAATAAATGCAACGTGATGATATGATATGTGAAAACCCCTTATGATCCTAACACTACTGCCTTAGCATAACATTATGTAATGTGTATATGGTACCGATATGAGGGCATTGACTACTTGTGTGACTAACATGCGAGCATTTGAGACTAACTCTCGGGTCAACGTGTCACTTGTTTTATAGAAATGGAAAGACCAAGGAGAGTACGAACAAACTATAGGGCTGAAGAAGAAGAGCCTCAACCGGAAGCTCAACCGGAAGTACAGGGAGGTAGAGGTCGTGGTAGAGGCCGTGGTAGAGGCCGTGGTAGAGGTCGTGGTAGGGGCCGTGGTAGGGGTCGTGGTAGAGCTCCTGAGCCAAACTTGGCTGAGGTAATCGCTCAAACGGTTGCCGGTATCATGCCAACCATCATTGCTCAAGTCACGGCAAGTCTTGGGCAAAATAATGTGGCTCAAAACAATGAAGCCCCAGAAAATGAAAATAACGAAGATGCTCAACATTATGCCGAAGATAATGAAGAAGAGGAACCCGTGGGAGTTGGTATCGGTATGCCCATGAATAATCAATATGGTGGGTACCGTCAAGGTTGTTTATTCATGAATAATCAATATGGTGGGTACCGTCACAAGGTTGTATATTCAAAGATTTTAAAAGTTGTGGGGCACCGGAGTTTGATGGGAAAGGTGGTCCCACGGAATGTATAAGATGGTTTGAGGCAATAGAAGCAGTGATTGAAAGGAGTCATTGCACCTACGATGACCGGATTCCCTATGCATCCGGCATGTTTAGGCATGACGCTTTGAGTTGGTGGAACCAGGAAATAACTCTAGGGCGGACTCAGAATTTGGAGTGGATTGACTTCAAAGACAAAGTGAAAGCCAAGTTTTGTCCTCCGTACGAGCTACAGAATTTAACCATAGAATTTGCAAACCTCAATATGGAAGGAGCCGATTACAAGGGCTATGTGAGACGATTTCAAGAGTTGTCTACTCTCATTCCTCACTTGGTGGGTACCGAGCCACAAGCCATCCAAAAATTTGTGTTGGGCTTGAACCCTCAAGTCCGGTCTTATGTTAACTCAAACATGCCTACTTCTTTGGCTAATGCGGTTAACCAAGCCGGGAGTGTGACGGAAGATTTGTTGAGGAGTGGTGTTTTGAGCAAGTCCTCATCAAACAAGAGGAAGGAAGTGGGTGAGTCTAGCGGAGTAAAGAAAGCGGGAAGGTTTGATCCCAAGAATGCTTATAGGGGTAGGGTGATGGCGGCGGTAGAACCGGCTAGGAGGCCTTATACCGGGCCTCATCCTTTCTGTGGGAGGTGCAACAGGCACCATCCCGCCACCACTCCATGTGGTGCATGCTACAATTGTCACCAAGTTGGGCACGCATCCAAGAACTGTAGGGCTCCAAGAACGGGCCCAATGAATGCGGCTCCTATTCGGGCCGTTCCTCCTCAAGGTAACCAAAGAAGGGGCGAGTGTTTTGAATGTGGTAGCCGTGACCACTACCGTAATGATTGTCCTCGATGGGTGGGACAACAAGTCCAAGTAGCCGTCCACCCCAATCAACTCCAAATGGTTGGGCCTAATCAAAACCGGGGGCAACAAGGCCACCAAGTGCAACCACGCGGCCGAGCCTTTGCGGCCAATGTAAATGAAGCCCGCAATGATCCCAACGTTGTAGCAGGTACTTTTCTCCTTAATGGTCTCTATGCAACCGTCTTATTTGATTCCGGGGCCGATTATAGCCTCGTGTCTACTAACTTTGTGCCTTTGATTGATGTGCATCCTTGTGCTCTAAACTATGTGCTTGACATTGAAATGGTGAACGGGTCACTAACTAGAATTAGCCAAATACTCCGTGATTGTGTTTTGACCTTGGAAGACGTTGACTTCTTCATTGACCTTATGCCTCTTGACATTGGTAGTTTTGATATTATAGTGGGTATGGATTGGTTAGCGGCGGTTAATGCGACGATTGATTGTGGTGAGAGAGTTGTTAAGATACCTTTGGCCAACGGTAAAATTCTTAGGGTTCAAGGTGAAACCTCCGATTCTTCAACTTCTAAAGTCTTTAGTGCTACCATCTCAAAGGTAGAATTGAAGACCGTCCCTATCGTTTGTGATTTTCCCGATGTTTTTCCGGACGACTTACCGGGGTTACCTCCGCCCCGTGAACTTGATTTTCGTATCAATCTTATTCCCGAAGCCGCGCCCATAGCAAAAGCTCCTTATAGACTAGCCTTAACTGAAATGCAAGAGCTACAAACTCAACTCAAGGAACTCCAAGAGAAGGGTTTCATTCGCCCTAGTCAATCTCCTTGGGGTGCTCCTGTTCTCTTCGTTAAAAAGAAAGATGGATCCTTCAGAATGTGTATTGATTACCGGGAATTAAACAAGCTCACTGTGAAGAACCGGTATCCTCTCCCTCGAATTGATGACTTATTTGACCAACTTCAAGGAGCTAAGCACTTCTCAAAAATCGATCTTCGCTCGGGTTATCATCAACTCCGAGTACATGAAGATGATATTCCCAAGACGGCTTTTCGCACAAGGTATGGCCATTTTGAATTCACCGTAATGCCTTTTGGGTTGACTAATGCACCGGCGGTGTTCATGGACTTGATGAACCGGGTGTGTCAACCATATTTAGACAAGTCCGTTATTGTGTTCATTGATGACATACTTGTATACTCGAAGACAAAGGAGGAGCATGTTAAGCACTTGCGCGAAGTGCTTGAATTACTAAGGAAGGAGAAGTTGTATGCGAAATTTTCCAAGTGTGAGTTTTGGTTGGAAGAGGTCCACTTCCTTGGTCACGTAGTGAGCAAGGATGGTATTCATGTGGACCCAAGCAAGATTGAAGCGGTTAAGAATTGGAGAAGACCCGAAACGCCATCCGAGATCCGCCAATTCCTTGGATTGGCGGGTTACTATAGAAGGTTTATTGAAAATTTCTCCCGTATCGCACAACCACTCACCCTTTTGACTCAAAAAGATAGAAACTTCGAATGGGGCGAAAGACAAGAGAACGCCTTCCAAACACTTAAGGATATGCTATGTGATGCTCCTATTTTGACATTACCGGATGGGATAGAAGATTTTGTGGTTTATTGTGATGCTTCGGGGCAAGGGTTGGGTTGCGTTCTTATGCAAAGGGGTAAAGTCATCGCTTATGCCTCTCGGCAATTGAAGGTACATGAGAAGAACTACCCGACACATGATTTGGAATTGGGGGCGGTTGTGTTTGCTTTGAAGTGTTGGAGGCATTACCTCTATGGCACCAAATGTGTGATTTATACCGATCACAAAAGTCTCCAACACATCTTCAACCAAAGTGAATTGAACATGAGGCAAAGGCGTTGGTTAGAGCTATTTAGTGATTATGATTGCGACATCCGTTATCACCCGGGCAAGGCAAATGTAGTAGCCGATGCCTTGAGCCGAAAGGAGAGAGTGAAACCAAGACGGGCTAGAGCTATGAGCCTCACGGTAGGGCCAAGTATTCGTGATCGGATTATTGAAGCCCAAATCCAAGCCACCCTACCGGAAAACTTTGGAAACGAAAACCTAGATGGCATGGAGCAACTATTTGACCGAAAGAATGATAATGGGCTTTACATGGTGGAAAGACTTTGGATTCCTATATTCGGCGATTTAAGAACGCTCATTATGAATGAAGCCCACCTATCACCTTATTCGGTCCATCCCGGGTCGGATAAGATGTACTTTGACTTGAAGGAATTGTATTGGTGGCCGGGCATGAAGCGTGATGTGGCTAAGTATGTGAGTGAGTGCCTTACTTGCTTACAAGTTAAGGCCGATCACAAGAAGCCACCCGGATTGTTGGTACAACCGGTGATGCCCGAATGGAAGTGGGAGCATATTTCAATGGACTTCATTACTAAACTACCGAAGACAAGGAGCGGCCGTGACACGATTTGGGTGATAGTAGATCGGTTAACGAAATCGGCTCACTTTTTAGCCATTCGTGAAACCGATAAATTTGACACTTTAGCTCGTTTGTACATCAAGGAAATAATATCTAAGCATGGAGTGCCGGTTTCTATCATTTCCGATAGAGATGCCCGTTTCAAATCAAAATTTTGGGAAGCCTTTCAAAAAGCCATGGGTACTCGACTTGACATGAGCACGGCGTTTCACCCTCAAACGGATGGGCAAACCGAGAGAACCATTCAAACACTCGAAGATATGTTGAGGGCGTGTGCAATTGATTTTGGTGGAAGTTGGGAGGACCATTTGCCTTCCCCCATTCCCACCCACCCCCCCCCCCCCCCCCCCCCCCCCCCCCCCCCCCCCCCCCCCCCCCCCCCACCCCCCCCCATTTACCGTTAGTTGAGTTTTCATACAACAATAGCTACCACGCTACTATTCAAATGGCACCCTTTAAGGCCTTGTATGGTAGGGTGTGCCGTTCTCCTTTAGCTTGGGCGGAAATTGGAGAGAGTCAACTTATCGGGCCGGAAATTGTGATTGAAACTACCAAGGTAATATCTCAAATTAAGGAGAAGTTGCAATTGGCCCGTGAACGTCAAAAGAAGTATGCCGATGTGAGACGAAGACCGTTGGAGTTTGAAGTTGGTGAATTTGTACTTTTGAAAGTGTCACCGTGGAAAGGAGTCGTACGATTTGTGAAGCGGGGAAAACTTGCACCAAGGTATGTTGGTCCTTTTAAGATTCTTGAACGGGTTGGGAAAGTTGCTTATCGGCTAGAATTGCCCCAAGAGCTTAGTGGTGTGCATGATGTGTTCCATATTTGTAACTTACGCAAGTGTTTGGCGGATCCTACACATCATGTGCCTATGGATGAAATTAGGGTTGATTCAAACTTGAACTTTGTTGAAGAACCGGTAGAGATCATGGACCGCCAAGAAAAGAAGCTCAAGAAGAAGCGCTACACAATTGTCAAGGTTAGATGGAGTGCTAGACGTGGAGCCGAGTTCACGTGGGAGAGAGAAGATCACATGAAGTTGAAGTATCC
Source organism: Erigeron breviscapus (assembly GCA_034093135.1). Taxonomy (NCBI): domain Eukaryota; kingdom Viridiplantae; phylum Streptophyta; class Magnoliopsida; order Asterales; family Asteraceae; genus Erigeron; species Erigeron breviscapus. The sequence continues at coordinate 98,825,441 of CM067168.1, read as the reverse complement.
GCATTTATTTAATAATTAGGGTTTTGGTTGAATTTCGGGACGAAATTCTTTTAACGGGGGAATAATGTAACATCCGTGAATTTTGACCCGTTGACTTTTTGTGTAATTTGACTAACAATCTTGTTGAATGAAATAATTGGGTCGTTTGGTGAATTAAATGACAATGTGTGTTATTTGAGTCGATAATATGTTTTGATGGGTGTTTAAACGTGTAACGATTGTTTTATGGCTTGTGGGAGAAACGGGTCGGCCCGTGGGTAGTCCAAGACCCACCAGCCACCTATGACCCTTTTCCCCCCCATATCTCTTCTCCTCCTCTCATTTCTATCTAACTTTCTATCTATCTTCTTCCCCTTTCTCTCTCAAGTAAAAGAACCATTTCAATCTCTCCACATTTTCTTGCATCAAACTAGTAGTGGGTCGATTATAACACAAGAATCATTACCGTCTATACCTCATTTTCGTCATATTGAAGAATCAAGATAGAAGTTCTTGCATTTTTGCCCATTTCGACCTAATTTGGGTTTTAACTCGGAAAGGAAGTTTTGGTAAGTCTAATTCATCCCATTTACTCCCACTTATGTTTATTCATGCATTTCTAGTCATCTTGAACCTTTGCAAGTCATAAATCGGCTTAAAACTAAATTAGGGTTAAATTAGGGTTAAATTAGGGTTTGAATGATTTGGAAGAGATTGTGATGTTTTGGTCGAATTTGTGGGTTGGGTTATATGTATTTATGGATAACATTGTTTAAGAGTCGTAGAAGTCATTTAACGTCGGAAAGCATTTTGGAAACCTAATTAGGGTTTTGTCGAGAAATTGTTAAGTTACGTATATGTGTTCATGCGTGTTAATGTGTATGTATATGATCAATATTTAGGTGTTGGACGCGAGGTGAACTTCGTACGGAGATAACTTAACTTTATATCGATCTTATCTTTCATAACCATCAAGGTGAGTTTCGTATCTCCCTACCCGCTTGGGATTCGGGCTGAAAAGTGTAAACCTGGCGTGTTTACTTGTATTTATTGATGTGTATTGATTGTTTGACATGATTGATGGATTGATGTGACGTATCTTTTCGTTTGATTGACTTGGGTTGTGTTTTCGTTAAGTATTACTTTTATATTAGGATAGACGTACATACATGGAAGTCGGTTATGCCTTCATTGGGTTCTAGATGTGGTGGGAAGGCTGCGGGTGACCCTATATATAAGCATCTGGGACTTGAAGAAAGTGGAATCCTCTGAAGTATATGTACGTATAGTTGGTTTATATTGTGATTAGTGGCTCACGATTGTTGATTATTGATCGATGGCTTTTGATTGTCGTATATTGATTGTCGGGTTATGTTTGAGGAATATTGATTGTTGGCACAGGTTATCGGATATTGGTTGTTGGTTTATGAAGTATGCATTTACATTCGTTTGTAAGCATTGCATACATTATTGTTGGACCCTCGGCAGGGGATTGCCGGCATCCTGGTGCATAGATGTATGCACCCATTTTGGATGTAGACCTGACCCCGAGTATATAGACATATATATCTCGATGTTTTTGAGATACAACCCTGTCCATGGCGATGGCAGAGGGGTATCGTTGCATACGTGATTGAAGGTCACGCTTGGGATAGGCATATTTGCTTATTCATACATTTGGCACTTGCATTGATACATACATCATTTGTGCATCCTCATTACACTCTCATTTCTTTTGTGTAATCTTGTTGTTGGACGATATTGTGTTACTTAGAGGCTCGCTGTAAGTCATGTCTAGCCTCTATTCTTATATTGTGATTATTGATGTTGGTTCATTACGAACCATTACTACGAACTCACCAACCTTGTGTTGACTATGCTTAGTACACTTTTCAGGTAATCAGGTACTCCCAGGACGTGGAGTTTAGTTGCTTGCTTGCTGTCTAACCCGGACTTGGACCTCATGGATCAAGGATTCATTAGCCTGTCTTTTGCATTATACTTAGGAATTGTTCGTCATCTTTGGATGTTATTATGTAGACTTTGATGGCTATTTGCTCCTGTTGTATTTGTTACTTGTTTTGCTATGTTTTGGATTCACCGAATCTATAATTGCATTTAGATAGTTCTATTGTAATTCCACCGGGTGCTATGTGTTTTCCGTGACATTTCGAGCTCCGGCTTGGGGTGTTACAATTACAAATGGTGTTGATGTTTCTGATTTAAATTTTACTGTGGGACATCCAAATGGAACTTTAGCTAAAGTAAAGATGATTGGAAATTTAAAACTGAATAATATGGTTACTTTGTATGATGTTCTTATAGTACCAGAATACTGTGTTAGTTTACTTTCAGTTCATAAGTTAGCTAGAGACAGTAAGAGGTTCATAGGATTTGATGAATTTAAATGCTATATTCAGGACTTAAAAACCAAGAAAACTCTTTGGACTGGTAGTGAAAGGAATGGTTTGTATGTTGTGGATGATGTTTCTGATTGCCAAGGTGTGTCTAGTAATTGTGTTTATGTTTGCTATGTTTCTTATTCTTTATGGCACAGCAGACTTGGTCACCCTGGTGATCAAGTTCTGACTGTTTTGCAGCATAGTCTTGATCTTGAAAATAAACCTAAGACCTCACCCTGTGACATATGTCATAAAGCCAAACAAACAAGGGAACCATTTCCTTTGAGCAGTCATGTTTCAAAGGAAGTTGGAGAACTTGTTCATTTGGATTTATGGGGACCTTATAAACTGTCAAGCAAGGAAGGTTTTAAATATTTTCTTACCATTGTAGATGATTTTTCAAGAGCAGTTTGGACTTATTTACTAAAGTCTAAAGAAGATGTTTATGTAAACATTGTTGAGTTTGTGTCTTTAATTGAAAATCAATTTAATAAACATGTGAAAGTTTTTAGGTCTGATAATGGAACTGAGTTTATAAATCACAGATTTAAACATTTTTGTTCTGGAAAAGGAATTTTACATCAAACTTCAAATGTTTACACTCCTCAACAAAATGGAATTGTAGAGAGAAAACACAGACACTTGCTTAACATTGCTAGATCTCTTATGTTTCAGGGGGAATTACCTCTTGTTATGTGGACTGAATGCATTCTTACTGCTACATATTTGATTAATAGGATTCCTTCTTCTGTGCTAAATGGTCATTCTCCTTATTTTAAATTGTTTGGTTCTGAACCTTCTCTCTCACACTTAAGGTCTTTTGGGTGTCTTTGTTTTGCTACTATTCTGAATAATGGTGATAAGTTTAGTAGTAGAGCAGAAAAATGTGTCTTTATTGGGTATTCAAATGAAAAAAAGGGATATAAACTTTATAGTTTAGATAATAAAACTATTCTTTATTCAAGAGATGTAAAATTTTATGAAACTGTGTTTCCTTTTAAGATGAAAAATACTTCAAAATCTTTTGATAACACTGAATCTGAAAACATTAATCATTTAAATTTTTTTGACACATTTTTTCCAGAACCCATACCCTATGATGATGTGAGAGATATTTCAAATTGTGAGGGTAATACTGATAAGTCTAAGACTACTGCTAATGCTGGAGATAGAACACCAAGTGTTCAGTCACCCATTATGCCTTGCAGTCCTAGATCTATTAGTACTGCAACACAAAGTGATGAGTCAGATAATTCTGAGGGTAATCATGATGTCCATGAACATCATGATATGCAGGTTCCTGAACATGTGAATGTTGATTTTGTAAATGAACCTGCAAATGTAAGAAGATCAGAAAGATCTTCTGTTTTTCCATACAAGTACAAAGACTTTGTTATAAATAGCAAGGTTAAATATGGTGTTGAAAAAGTTGTGAATTACTCTTGTCTAAATTCTGAATTTTTTTGTTTTATCACTAATCTTAATAAAAGTTCTGAACCTAAAACATTTGATGAGGCTTCTAAGGATTTAAATTGGGTGCAAGCCATGAACAATGAAATGGAGGCTTTGCATAGAAATAATACTTGGACTTTAGTTGATCTTCCTAAAGGAAGAGAACCTATAGGATGTAAGTGGATTTTTAAGATTAAGTATAAGTCTGATGGTTCTATAGAAAGGTATAAAGCTAGACTTGTTGCTAAAGGGTATAGTCAAAGAGAAGGAATAGACTTTGATGAAACCTTCTCTCCTGTTGCTAAAATGGTTACTGTCAGATGTGTGCTATCTTTGGCTGTTAATAATTGTTGGCCTTTGTTTCAATTAGATGTGAATAATGCATTTTTATATGGTGATCTTCATGAGGATGTTTATATGAAACTGCCAGAAGGTTATTATGATAGTCATAGTAATAAAGTGTGTAAACTTGTTAAATCATTGTATGGGCTTAAACAAGCTCCAAGACAATGGAATGAAAAATTGTCTAAAGCCTTGTTTGAATATGGCTTTGTGCAAAGTAAAAGTGATTATTCTTTATTCACTTTTAACAAAGATTCTGTGTTTATAGTCTTGATGGTATATGTAGATGATATTGTGTTAACTGGAAATAATATAATTGAGATTGATAAAGTAAAACAATTCATGCAATCTAAGTTTATGATCAAAGATTTGGGTAAATTGAAATACTTTCTTGGTATTGAAGTTCTTTATAACAATTCTGGTATTTGTTTGACTCAAAGGAAGTATTGTATGGAATTGTTGAATGAATTTGGTTTATTAGGGTGTAAACCTATGAAAACTCCCATGGAAGGTAATTATTCTATTTCTAGAAGCACTGCTGATGATAAAATCTTGGAAAATATTTCTGTTTATCAAAGATTGGTAGGTAAACTTATTTACCTCACTCTCACTAGACCTGATATAAGCTATTCTGTGCATGCATTGAGTCAATTCATGCATGCTCCTACTGCTGAACATTTGAAATTGGCTTTTAGAGTTTTAAGATATCTTAAAACCTCTCCAGGAAATGGTATTCAACTAAATAAAAATGAAAAACTTGATTTATATGGTTATGTTGATTCTGATTGGGGAAGATGTTTGAACACTAGAAGGTCTGTAACAGGTTTTAACATATATTTTGGTGGAAATTTGATTTTGGGGGTTGGGGGGGGGGGGGGGGGGGGGGGGGGGGGGGGGGGGGGGGGGGGGGGGGGGGGGGGGGGTTTTTTCTTTTTTTTTTTTTTTTTTTTTTTTTTTTTTCATATATTTTGGTGGAAATTTGATTTCCTGGAAAAGTAAAAAGCAACCAACAGTGTCTAGGTCCTCTGCAGAAGCAGAATATAGGGCTCTAGCATCTATCACTTGTGAACTCCTTTGGATTATTAACCTTCTTTCTGACCTTAAAGTTAATAATATCATTCCTGCACAAATCTTTTGTGATAATAAATCTGCAATACAAATTGCTGGGAATCCTGTTTTTCATGAAAGGACCAAACATTTAGAAATTGATCTTCATTTGGTTAGAGAAAAAATTTGTGCAGGACTAGTTAAGGTCATTAAGCTTAAATCCAAGGATAATGTTGCTGACATTATGACTAAAAGCCTATCTTCTGAACAGCATAAAAGTTTATGTTACAAATTGGGTTTAAAAGATTTTTTTTCCAAGTTAAGGTTGAGGGGGAATGTTCAAATTATAATCAAAATTAACCAACCTTAACTTGTAAATTGATACCTATTCTCATACAACTTCTAGTTGTGTTATTTTTGTATGCAGGTGTTTTATTTTGGACTGTAAGTGTAAACGAGTTATTGTGCTGGGCCAAAATGGAAGATTAAAGGAAGGAAGGGCTAAACTGAAGATAAAAGAAGTTAAAGGGTTCAGAATGAAAAAGTGAAGACAAGGAGTATAAATACCCTCTTTAGGGTTTCGAGACACCAGTTTTTTACATATATACATATTTTATATCTATATTTTCTCTCTAGTTTTCGATTAGGGTTCTTGATATTCAAATGATCATTCTGATCGTTTGATTGTTCGATTCAGTCTCTGTATTTGATATCTAAACATATTGTTTAGATATTCAGCTTTCTTATCTTTTAATTTGTAATTGAACTATAAACATTAATAATAACAGCCAACGGTTTCATTATTTGATTTTCGATCAGATTTTCAGGCTACCACATTTGTCGTCTCAGTCATGTATTCAGAACGGCCTCTTGATTCCAAAAATTGTAGATGAGAATTAATTCATGGCGTCATTAAAGTCATTTCCTCATGTCCATTCCCCTTTTAAAATTTGCAACTTTTTTTACTTTTGTATGTGTCTAAATTTAAATAAACAACCCTGACACCCAAAAATAGTCTTTCAAAACCATCATTCCAGGCTTCCAGCCAAACCGCTACCGGCCGTCATAACCAACCGGTCGTTGCCCTTAAAGTAAGTATCCTTAATTGTCATTTATTATATCAAGACCTCTGTGCCACTTATTGTCGTCAAAGAAACCAGCTGTGGTAATGTTTCTTTACCTCGCTATATATATATATATATATATATATATTATATATATATATATATTATAATATATATATATATATCCATCCTATTATAATATAATAATGTTCTTTATTTATTTTCATTTACTATATAACATTTCTTATATGTTTTGTTATCATACATTTATTTGTTTTAATGTCCATGATGCTTTTGTTTAGTTAAATTCAGCAAATGATGAAGCTACAAATTATATATGAACATGATGTTAAACTTTATCTTTGATAAAAAAAAACTTGTTGTATGAAGTACTTTGTGTTATTAGATACGTTAACGATTAAAATGTTGATAGCATTATTATTGCGAGTAAAAATCATTTTCATCTCTCACTTTTTCTTACCTTTCCAGGTTAATTTCTCGTGATGGTTCTCACAATTCCGTTTAACTTAGACAATCCTAGCGAGTTGACCTTCGATAATGTGGTTAATTAATCGAGAGGCATAGAACGACCTACAAGGCGTTATGAACCTGGATTATTAGAGGAAGTAGGAAAAGTCCATTTCAACTTTTTCTCTCGTGGTGAAAAGGAATCGTGTAAGCGATCATTGCAAAACATAGCTCGACTTCATTTATGTTATCATTTGGGATTGCGACTGTGCTCAAATATAATATACATTCTTTTCCTACTTCGAGCTATGTTTGAGCACAGTGGCAAGCCCAAATGATTACAAAATGTGAAGTCGAGCTATGTTTTGCAATGATCGCTTTCACGAGTTCGTAAGCGGGACACTTCACTTGGATATTGACTTGGTTAGGATCACCTGCAAATCATTTTGCTGATCCTACCCACGTCCTAAAGCTTGATGGAGAACTTGACTATAAGAAGTTAGTTCAAAGCTGGTACCCATTGTCCAAAATGACATTGAAAGCCGATGATCAATGCATTTTGAACCTTAACTTAGCTGATAGGCTGAGCATAACCAAACAAAATCTTGACGAGCTTTTGGAAGAAGATGAAGATGACCCCAACCCTATGCTATGTAGAAAATCAGGGGGTTTGTGTTGCTATGCTATGTCGGCCTAATATACAAAAGTTAGCAGAAAAAGTCAGAATGCGTGCTGAGTTGGCCGCAACATGAGGGTCAGGTAGCATTTATACTGATGAAGACGTGCGTGATAATGCAACAGGAGGATCAGGTAGCATTTATGGTGATGAAGAGGTGGTAGGGACAGTGCGTTGATATTTATAGTGATGAAGAAGTGCCTTGAATGATGCGAGATGATCTTCCAAGTTTTTATAACCAGTTCTCAGATAGCACTAGAGAGCTCTGCAAAATCACATTTAGGTAATTATTATCTTTTTATTTAAAATTTCTAAATTTAAGTTCTTTAGTAACATATCGAATTCAGAGTCAAAGTATGCAAATTGGGTAAGTGGTAAAAAGGGTATACTTTTGTACATGCCAGATTGGTTTACATGTCAGATTGGTTGGGATCATTTTGTTTCTACGCAGGCCTGGAGTGTTTGGAAGAGATGATGACTTACCATGGCGGGAAAAGAACCGTGAGAGAATACATGCCTGATATCATCTAAATTACTACACTACTCTCCTAAGAAAGTAGGAATATTCTGCTTCTCAACTCTCCCAAGATGTTTAATATTCAAGTAAGTGAAGATGGATGTTGTAGCTAATTGTTTTGAATGTTGGACATTTGAGGCTATGTGTAGTACATATACTCACTAGTCAAAATAATAGTCAGTTTGACTTTTTGTGTCGAATGAGAGACTTTTATGGCTAAAATGGATAACAAAATACTGTTTCGGGTAAACCAATATGATTTGACGACTACATTAAGAGATAGGAAAGACATTATGGATTAAGATCTAAGAACTTACCTAATTTGGAATTTTGAACTTGATTGAACTTTAATTCATTTGACCTTTAAAAGTCAAGTAGACTTTTTATGGCAAGAAGGTAACTATGAGCATAGTTGTTAACTCATGACTCGTGTGACGACTCGTTTTATGGTTTTTTGAATCGTGACTCGTATCGTGACGGGGCATAAAAATAAAAATTTTGTAACAAATATATAATAACATATAGTGGCGTGTTGAAATTAGGACCATACACTGGGCGACTTTTCTCCTCATGGCTAGCCTATTTCCAAGAGGGGGAAGAGAAGGTCTTTTGGCAATCAAGCATAAACGTAATCTCTTTTGGCCGTGGAGTCGAGCACAACCTATGAGCATCTGTATACCTACATAACCTACCTCCCAGACTAAGGGAAAGAGGTATCAGACCTATGTAGTACTAGACCCCTTTTGTGAAAGTGAAACCGGGTCCTGTATTCTTGTTGACTGAAGTAAAGTAGTCCGGTGGACGAGACCTGCCTCACCACTTCCCATCCCTCGCTCGGTAAGAGAGCGCCACTCCAAGTTGCATCAATCAAGTTAGGGAAAGATTTTGAACAAAATAAAGAGAATATTCCTAACCGGAATCATGAATTGGATTCGAACCAATATCTCTATGCGACTTTCCCTTTAGTCCAAACATGATGGGAAAGACCCCGCTGCCCAGGACTTAGGTTAGAAATTTCAACCCTGACCCATGAACTGTCAACCCGAACCCAACCCACCAACCTGAAAAAAATCGGGTTGGCGGGTTGACGGGTCGAGTTTCGGGTTGGCGGGTCAAATGGGTTGGCGGGTTGGCAGGTTGATTTCAAGTCAAACAGGTCATATGAGTTGTGGGTTGGTGGGTAGATTTCAGGTCATGGGTTGGCGGGTTGGCAGGTCAAATGGGTTGGTTGGTCGACCTATTAAAAAAATATATATAAATTTAAACTATTTTCAGGTTGACGGGTCGACGTGTTAACCCAAAGGGTCAACCTGAACCCAACCCGAAAAAAATCAGGTTAGTGGGTTAGCGGGTTGACGGGTCGAGATTTCACAACCCTAACCTGATTTTTTTCGGGTTGGGTTTCGGGTTGGGTCGAGATTGACAGCCCTACATGCCACAAGCAACGTATAGCTACGCCGAAGATCTCGCATCGTGATTCTCCTTTTTCACGGCGACTTTTTCGCTCAACGAAAAAAAAGTTCTCTAGGCTCTTCCGTTCTGATTTAGATCCTCTAAAAAGCTATAGAGCTTTTTCAAGGACGACTCCCCAGTACCGCTTCAACGGGAGTCAAGAGCGCGAGCCCCTCGACCAGCCAATCCCAGGTCGGATTAAACACTTCCATACGCTGAATTATCAGAACTTTGACCTTGAAGAGGTCTTCCGCTTCCATACAGGCGAATTCGATTTCTTCAAAACTAGGAAACCGCTTTGGCGCAAAAGAAGCTTTAAGACATAATCGCCCACGATCAGCAAGTGACCGGGGCTTGCCGGCCCCTCTGTCGAATTAGAAACAGTATTCCCTTGGGATACGGGCCCTGCATCAGCAGAAGCGGGTGAGGCGCTTTCCCCGATGTTTGTATGTATTCCCCCCAACTCTCGGAGGAACCGATTTCTAGGGAGTTTGTCTCTTGTGTCACACCGTGCTATGACAGGATTCAGAAGGATCTCCCCATCACACCAAATCTCACCAAGAGTGATAACGCTAAAGAGAGTGCCACCCAGCACTCCCCGAAACGATTCCTCCTCGCGACACGCGACGGAGGTACTGCAGTACAGGTGCTGATGTTACCACATCCCGCAACGTCGTGTTGGCTGGTACTACCACACGCGCTACCATAGCCTTTCCCGCATTGAATTGATCCAGTTAGGCATCTTAGAATAAATGTAATAAAGGATTCCCCCATATAGAAAGTTACTTTTTTCTTGTACGAGTAGTGAAGAATTATATTGTTTTGTTGGTCGACCAACAGAAAGAAATGGGATTGTGTCAACTTTGTTCCTTCATATTTATATTTTTTTTATTTTAAATTGTGTAACCTAAAGCGCATTCCTTTAAGAATGTAATGCAAGAATCTTGGTCGTGGGATAGCTGCTTTTGAATCAGTCTCATTTGGCGTGAAGTGACCTTCGTTCGAGGAGAAAGTCAGTAAGAATAGGACCGGAAACTGTGCATTTGGCTATTGGTGAGTCTGTCTTTCTTGAGAAAAAAATTGAGCGACCAGCCCCTCCTTTTGGGTCATTAGACTAGCCAACTTAACTTATAAGCTTGCTATCTTAGCATGTGTGTGACCAAATCACACCAAGGTACGGAGAAGATGAGATGGATTTGGGGGTGGATTTGTAGTCGATTAGCCCTATTCACGAACTTGTACAATTGATGCCACAGAGATAACCAACTTGTAACACCCCAAGCCGAGGCTCGAAATATTACGGAAATTATATAGCACAAGGTGGGATTACAGTAGAATATGAACTAAATGCATATAGAATGCTTGCGTGTAAACCGCGTATATACATATAGAATGCTTGCGTGTAAACCGCG
>CM067168.1:98792130-98809630 GCA_034093135.1 Erigeron breviscapus | reverse complement strand
AATACTCGCGTAACACCCGTCATTGCATAAGATTTCATGTGATCAAGTCTCAAGTCGGTTTGAGTACCCGTTGCTCATTGGATGGCTCCCTGAATTGGAGTTAAGCGACTTTCTTTATCTGAAATGATAGAAATCGAATCTCTGTGCACCTACCCATTTCTTCTACATACTAATGTGCCAAGTTGTCAAATTTTACCGGTTTTTCACTACAAGCTTATTCGCATCTCAGAAGTCTATAAGGGCTTTGACTACGTGTGCGACGTTAGGAAGTTAAGCATATACGAAATTTAAGTTATCGAGATGGGACAAGCCCGGTAAGTCACCCGGAAAAGCCTCGGGAGACTCAAGATTAACAGAGACGACGTTAGTTTTCAGATTTTTGAGACGGTAGCTCTAAGGACCTTTGAGTTTGAAGATTTACATGGGACCCTAAGAATCCTACCGTTAGATATTTTTACACTAGCAACCCTACTACACAATTAAGAACCGTATTAACCGTTGGCATTCAGATTGTACTACTTTATCGTCAAGAACCTTAATATCATAGAGTACAAAGTACGTGAAGAGTTTATCGTCTTCTAGAGTCAAGATACATACACGGGGTATTTGACCAAATCTCGTTAGGGAGTTGCTAAACATCCAAAAAATTTAAACATATAATTCCAAAACACACGAACGAACGTAATTCAAAGGAGTAACGTTTGGATAAACGAGATCATAGTCTGTTCCAATATCGAGTAGTGCCATAATATAACGACCGTTAAGAGGAATGTACCTTAACCGACGTTTGGATCATTTTGGCCTCCATTGCCACTTCCTGCAAAAGCTCGGCCACGAGGTTGAACTTGTTGACCTTGTTGGCCACGGTTTTGGTTCGGCCCGGTAATTTGGAGTTGATTCGGATGGACCGCCACTTCAACTTGTTGTCCAACCCATTGCGGACAATTGTTACGGTAGTGAGTACGACTACCACATCCAAAACACTCGCCTCTTTGTTGATTACCTTGAGGAGGGACGGCTCGAATAGAAGTCACATTCATTGGACCCGTTCTCGGAGCTCTACAATCTCTTGCCAAATGTCCAAGTCGATTACAATTGAGGCAAGCCCCACATTGGGTGTTAGTGGGATGATGCTTGTTACACTTGTTACAAAAAGGATGAGGTCCCACATAAGGCCTCCTCGCCGGCTCAACTGCCGCCATCACTCTTCCCGGTTAGCATTCTTGGGATCAAGCCTTCCCATTTTCTTCACCCCACTTGACTCTTCCACTTCCTTTCTCTTGTTTGTTAAGGAGTTACTCAAAACACCGCTCCTCAACAAGTCTTCAGTCACACTGCCGGCTCGGTTGACAGCATCGGCCAAAGAAGTAGGCATGTTGGAATTTACATAAGATCGGACTTGAGGATTCAAGCCCAACACAAACTTCTCGGTGGCAGTCTCGGAATCCACCAAATGAGGAATGAGGGTAGACAACTCCTGAAATCGTCTAACATAGCTCTTGTAATCGGATCCGTCCATTTTGAGATTAACAAACTCAATGGTCAAGTTTTGTAGTTCATAGGGAGGACAAAACTTCGCATTCACCTTGTTCTTGAAATCGATCCATTCCAAGTTATAAGTCCGCCCCAAAGTTATCTCTTGGTTCCACCAACTCAAGGCGTCATTTTTTAAACATGCCGGATGCATAAGAAATCCGGTCGTCATATGTGCAATGACTTCTTTCAATCACTGCCTCGATCTCCTCAAACCACCTTATACACTTTGTGGGACCGCCTCTTCCATCAAACTCCGGTGCCCCACAGCTTTTGAAGTCTTTAAATATACACCCTGTCGGTATCCTCCATGTTGATTATACATGGGCATACGGTTATCAACTCCCACTGGTTCCTCTTCTTCCTCCTCCACAGCATGAGGTTGAGCATTTTCATTATTCATATTAACCGGGGCTTCATTGTTTTGAGGCCCATTGTTTGGCCAGCATTGTTTCCCCCAGATTGTCGTGACTTGAGCAATAATGGTGGCATGATATTGGTGACCGTTTGAGCGATCACCTCAGCCAAGTTTGGCACGGAGCTTCACCACGACCCCTTCCTTGGCCTCTACCACGACCTCTACCACGGCCCCTACCACGGCCCCTACCTCTACCTCCTTGTACTCCGGTTGAGCTTCCGGTTGAGGTTCTTCCTCTTCAGCCCTATAGTTCGTTCCGACTCTCCTTGGTCTCACCATTTCTATAAAACAAGTGACACGTTGACCCGAGAGTTAGTCTCAAATGCTCACATGTTAGTCACACAAGTAGTCAATGCTCCCATACCGATATAACGTACTCATTTCATGTCATTAAGCTAAGGTAATAGTGCTAGAATCCTATGGGATTGTTACTTATCATATTATCATGTCAAGTTCACTACAATTGTTTATCGTTAATTCAAGTAATCATGTCAATACATCATACCATCAAACAATTAACACAAATGGTTCAAGTATAATCTGGATTCGATATGCTCTCTAGTCATTGACCAGGTATGTATACAGGGTGTACCAACGGCTAACCCTCCACCCAATCAACTTCCATTAAGCATATCGGTTCCTTATTATACACTAAGCCAAGCAACTAACACGAATGATTCAAAGTATAATCCGAATTCGATATGCTTTCTAGTTATTGACCGGGTATGTATACAGGGTGTACCAATGGCTAACCCTCCACCCAATCAACTTCCATTAAGCATATCGGTTCCTTATTATACTCTAAGCCATGCATGCGCAATCCATGATGTCATTAACTTGTTATAATGTTGGGTGACCATAAAAGAGTTGATCGGGTTCTTTTAGGGTTGCCACAATATTATACTAAGTTAATAACATAACTTCATTTTGCTCTAACATCCAACAAACATCAATCAGTAAAAACAATCCATATCAATGACAATCAATTTCAATCAATGCACACATTAACCACATTGTACCCATTCCACATTCATCACGTTGAATTCAAGCCATACATAAGTGGTCTTAACTACGAACTCACAATATACCCTTTCTAGGGTTCACAGAATTCACGTTGCACACAAATTTCCTAACCATGCATGCTATATGAAGAGTTTTAACTTAAGCCGTAGTCTAGGTCAAACCGCCTAATTCTCTACGACCACGCATGGGCCACCATTCTGTAACACCCCAAGCCGAGGCTCGAAATATTACGGAAATCATATAGCACAAGGTGGGATTACAGTAGAATATGAACTAAATGCAAATAAAGGATTCAGTGAATCCATACAATACGATAAACAAGTATCAAAATACACAAGGAGCAAGTCACCATCAAAGTTTACAAAAGAACATCAAAAGATGGCTAACGATCCTAAGTATAATGCAAAAGAAGGCAAATGAATCCTTGATCCATATAAGTCCAAAGCCCGGGTTCAACAGCAAGCAAACAATCAAACTCCACGCCCTGGAATAACCTGATAACCTGAAAAGTGTACTAAGCATAGTCAACACAAGGTTGGTGAGTTCGTAGTAATGGTCCATAAGGAACCACCGACAATAATCACAATATACGAGTAGAGGCGAAACATGACTTACAGTGAGCCTCTACGAAAACACAATAACATCCACAATAAGATTTCACAAGACAAGCAAGCGTGTAATGAATATGCGCAAAAGATGTCAATAACCAAATCGTGTATCGCATGTATGCATATCCATAATGTATGTCAAATTCGTATCAACCATGTCACAAATGCATCAAATAGGGTGTGCTTGCGTGTAGACGCGTAAACAGAGTATGCTTGCGTGTAAACCGCGTATATACATCAACCACAAATTCAACAATTATCAACCATCAATCATTATCCCAAATTAAACTATACGTACATACACTTAGGAGGATTCTACATTCTTCGAGTCCCAGATGCTTATATATAGGGTCACCCGCAGCCTTCCCACCACATCTAAAACCCATTGAAGGCATAACCGACTTCCATGTATATACGTCTATCCTAATATTAATGAAATACTTTACAAACATAAAACAAGTCAATCAAACGTAATAAACCGTCTCAACAATCCAACAACTAAACCAATCAATCAATCACCGACTCCCATGTACGTACTTCTATCCTAATAAACTACAATATCACAAATACATATGTAAACCATTACCCAACCAATCAACACTATCCATCAATCAACAATCAATCAGAAAATACGTAAACAGTCAATCAAACCAACCAAACAATGAAACAACACGTATGTGTACACTTTTCAGCCCGAATCTCTATTGAGTAGGGAGCTACGAAACTCACCTGATCGGCAAAGAAGTTAAGTTGGGTACAAAGTTGAGTTACAGTCGTTCGATGTTCGCTTCGCGTCCAAAACCTAAATATCGATCATATACATACACATTAACATACACATTACAAATCACGAGTCAAGCCCTATCTAGGTTTTAGAGAGTAAATCAACTTTGGATGGTAATTGGGACTCAATTCGGTCTCGTCACAACTCTCAAGCATCTAAATGGTTCAACCGATTTTAACAAGGACACTTTAACACGACATTTTCGGAAATGATGATGGATTTAAGCTATAAGGGTTATACCATGATAAATTAGACTCTCTCACGATTCCAACGATAGGTCATACGTCTAAAACGGACTTACGGTTCAAAAGTTATTAACGTTTGAAAACTGACGCGCGAAACAAGGCCTCATGACTGCGCCGCAGTCAGGATGCATTTCATCCACTGCGCCGCAGTCAGGAAGTGAGCTTCAAACCAGGGGTAAACCACTGCGCCGCAGTCAAGGCCTTGCCTTTCCACTGCACCGCAGTGAGGCCAAACACCAGCAGCAGCAGTTTTTGTTTTCTGCAGAAATCCGAACCAAAACCCTCTAAACTCGACCCAAATCACCCCAAAATGATTTACAAGAGCTTGAAACTAGTTTTGAAGTTCGTTTAAACATCATTACACCTAGCTACACTTAACCCATTCCTCAAATCAATCCAAAACATCATCAAACAACCAAATCGATCCAAACCCTAGTTAAACCCTAATTTGACCCAAAACTAGATTTAAGTCGATTTAGAACCTGTAAATGTACGAGATGACTAGAAACGAGTAAACTAACATAAATAGAAGTAAATGGGATGAATTAGACTTACCAAAACTTCCTTTCCGAGCTAGAACCCGATTTATGGCGAAATGGGTAAAAATGCTTTCACTACAACCTTTGAATCTTCGATATGACGATAATGAGGTATAGAAGACTATAATTCTTGTGTTAACCAGTTCCAAAACATCAAAATGATGCAAGAGGAGAGAAGAACTAGGGATGGAAGGTCTTGCTTTTACTTAGAGAGAAAAGAGAAAGAGATTGAAATATGTGGTGAAAGGGAAAGATAAGGGGAGGGAAATGGGTCATAAAGGGGCTGGTGGGTCGTGGATGACCCACGGGCCGACCCGTTTCTCTTCTCAAGCCAAATTACAATCGTTAGACATTTAAACACCGATCAAAACATATTATCGACCCAAATAAACCACATTGTCATTTAATTCACAAAACGACCCAAATAATTTCCACATTGTCATTTAATCACCAAAACGACCCGAATATTGCATTAACTTAAATTGTTAGTCAAATTACACATAAAGTCAACGGGTCAAAACTCACGGATGTTACAAAATTTCCGCTGCTGTGTTCAGCCCGAGCCTAAAGTTTTTTTAGTCTCATCAGTAAAGGCAAGCATAGCAATTTTATAAAAAGATTAATATAATTTATATATATTTTTTTTATTGAACAGAAAAGAAGAAATGCAGATTCCATTCATGAAACCCTTCCAAGCCAAGCAGTATTGGTCAGAGGGACAATAGCCACTTTACGCCCTGATGAGTGCTTTATCGATTTGTGAATGAATTGCACTTTGTTCCGTTCCTATGTAGGTATCTTAGATACAGTGAACTTATTTTTTACACACAAACCATAAAATGTCTTAGAACTATACTGTTGAACTACAAAGAGCAATGATAACTTTCGACCGCCTTTCACTTTTTGATGGGAACCTTGAATTTTTTATTTTACACGACAGAGATTGAGAGACAATATTGAACATTTGAACTACAATAAGAAATGTATAAACCAGTTGCCTCTAATATGAGCAAAACAGGTTGTACTTTTGTAGTCTCCTGAAGTGTGCTTTGCAGTTTCATACATTGCATCATAAAGTATTAAAGTCAACAGTTATAATTTTTATACATTCCAGTCCAAGACTAAGTATTCCAAATGCATGCACTTTTTTCATTACATGCTATACCTTTATTGGCTTTAATAGCATGATTTATTTACAGCTTTGATGGTTACCTTACATTAACTTAAGGAATCAAAGAAGGAAATGTTTTGGTGATGTTGGAATTTGGATTACAAGTTACGTATGATTTTTGACAAACCTTTTGTATTTTGGCTCTTCATTATAGGAGGCAGATTTGGTTTTGGGAGCCGATGAGGGAAAGGAGTGCACCGATGTCAAAGGTTATATGAAGAGGTAAGCAATTTTCTCATGCCTAACTTGCACTCCAGATGGAAATGCTGGTGTATGTACAGTGTGTAGTTTGAATTGTCATGATGGCCATGAGGTTCTTATTTCAAGTTAATTTGCATTTAATAGCCTTGGCATTTGGTGTAGCATGAACTAATCATCTGTAAACATAGTTTATTATAGCCAATGATGACTAGTCCAACTGGTTAGAGGCATCCCAGGTTTACCCAAGGTCTTGAGTTCGATCCTTAGGGATGGCAAGTCTTGGGGTTTTTTCCTCCGAATACTTGTAACGCCCATGGTCAACATCTCGTTGTCTAGGGTACGTGCAAGGCTTCACCATTATACGGTGAGGTTTCCCTGATGTCGCATACCGACTGAATGTTCGAAAAAAATAAAAAAATACATAGTTTATTTTATATATGATATTTTATATATGATGCTTCTGATGTATTCATTTTTTGCCCTGACCACTATATATTAGATGATAGAACTTTGGACCAAGAGAAATTTCAAATGTGATTGTGGCAATTCAAAATTTGGAGAATCCTACTGCAAACTTTTACCAAGCAAAGATATTGAAAACGGAGAAAACTCTTACAACCATGAATCTCAAGGGCAAATACTGTACCTGTGGCCGCCCTTATCCAGATCCAGATGCTGAGAAGCCAGTAGAGGAGATGATCCAGTGCTGCGTATGTGAAGATTGGTTTCATGAGGAGCTTCTTGGCCTTGACTCAACTAATGAGGTTAGTATTATTAATTAATCAATATGTCAGAATCAGCTATTTTCTGCTGAACTAAAAGTCATTTTAGGAATTGATAACATGGTAAGATATGAAGAATATTAAGATTGGTTTTAATACTTTAAGCCGATGATATTACTAGCCAAAAGAATCGTTACACCTATATACTAAGAGGTGTCAAAATGTGCTGGCCAGGCAGGTTGGACAACAGGTCAATGGATTTGGGTTGGTTCCACCTGACACACTCTTAGGGGGTGTTTGGTAGGATGGAATCATAGAGAATGGAAATGTAATAGAGAATGAAAATAATGGGAAAGAGAATGAGTATATGGAAAGAGAATATATTCAGTTGTTTGGTAGTAACAGAGAATGAACATAAGAGAAATACAAAAAAATAAACAAAATTAATTAAAAAAAATATCAAAAAAATATACATAACTTAATAATTTTATACTTTAAGAAATATATATAAATAAGACATAAACTCTATCAACAAAAAAAAAAAAAAAAAAAAAAAAACATTTCCATTCCTCCATTCTCTACAATTTATAAAGAATGGAGGGAATGGAATCGATTCCCACTTCTCGATTCTCTTTCCCATTCTTCATTGCAACCAAACATGAGAAGTCTTTCTCATTCCCTTTCCACCCTTTCCATTCCATTGTACCAAACACCCCCTTAGGTCTTTGTTGAACTTTGGTTGTCTTCTTATAGATAGATAGTCTGTTAAATATGATATTATTATTATCTTCATTACAATAATAATCTTTTCTGAATAAATGATTTGGGAGACCAACATAATATTGGTGCAATGGCTTCGTCCTTTACATTGAAACCATAGGTCAAGGTATCAAATTCCAAAACGATTTGGGAGGTTTTATATATCATAAAACACACACTTTGGTCCACTTTTGACCAGTTCGATCCAAGTCCTTTAAAGATTCTTCATTTCACCCATTTGACACTTAAGAGATAAAACATAACGTGATTACGTGAATGAACCAACTCATAAGTAAATGGTTTGAAATTGCCACCGTAAAATACATCTATTCTCTCGATCACATTGCTTTTATAAACATGTGTTTTTTCTTTGAAATTTAGATACAGATCCCCAGAGATGAGGAAGACGAACCGCTGTATGAAGATCTTATCTGCCATATTTTCTCCTCCACCTGTTCTTTTCTGCAGCTTTATCCTAAAACCATATGTGCTCCACATAAGCAACAAACTACTGCAATTGCTCCTAAAGAAAAAGGTGTGGAGACTGAACCTTCGGCTTCTGGATCCTCTACAATGCCTGAAAATGGTAGTACTTCAGAGATTTATAATGATAAGGGTTTGATCCTTGGTGAGAAATCTGATACATGTGTTCTTGGTGTTGATCTGTTAACCACTGAATTGACATTGGAAACAGGTGAACCGATGTTACTTGTAAAGAAATGGAGGAAGGCACTCTGCAGATGTGCTAAGTGCACCGATATCTATGCCAAAAAGGGAATTAGTTTCCTGCTGGATTAGGAGGACTCAATTGCTGAGTATGAGAAATTGGTGAAACAGAGGAGGGATGAAAAAATGCAGCAACAAGAAGGGGCGGATTTAGATTTCCTTGGTAATCTCGGGCATGTGACGAAGATGGAGATACTTTCGGGCATTGCTGATATGAAAGATGAGCTCCAGTCATTCCTGGTAAGTTAAATATATTATTTTGTGTGGATACTTGCATTTCATAGTATGTCCGAGCTCACTATTTCTTGTAGACTATACTGGTTTCATTAAGATTTGTTACTCGTCAGCTTGCAACTAAAAGTCAAACATGATTTTTACAAAAGTCGACCTGTTTCAAAACTCCTCATTGCATTCGTGTAAAGAACTTGAGTTGATTTCTTTTCGTTCGTCAATTTTTTTGGGTGGTATCTATCCAATCTCATCTCTGTATGTGTTTAACAGCAATCCTTTGATGGATCAAAGCCAATCACACCTGATGATGTCCGCCAAGTGTTTGATAACCTCAAGAAACGTCGGCGCATGGACTGATCTGTTTAGAGGCCTGGCTTTTGCAACTAAATCTAGTTCTACTCATTTGTATGCACTAGCCAACCACCTCTTGTTTGGCTTGTTTTATTGGTATGTTATCTTGCAGCGTGATCATGGTTTGGACTTGCTATGGTGTTCTTGATCTGCAAGTTAAAATGTTAACTTTGATCTCATATTTTTCTCCTGATAAAAGTAGCAACATTCCAAATCTTGTTAAAGTCGAATTTCAATCATGAGATGCTTTGTTCTTTATTCCTTGCTTTGAGTCATTTGATACTTGAGTATGACTCTTTGTTGGTTGCTTGATAAATGTAACGCTCTTTGAAAATCTCTTTTTCTTAACAAGGTTTTCAAAACACAGCTTTTGTGATTGTTAGACCAATTTGTGCCGATGAATCTCTATTATTCGTGTTTGCGCTAGCGACAATAGTTTTTTTTGTTTGCTTAATGATAATGTATAATCCTTATATCTATGCTTAATTATAAAGCCTATTTTATCAGGTTGACTATACTTCATATTTATGCAGGCGCGCATGTAATTTCTTCAGCCATTCTAACAATATTTTGAAACATCAAACATGTATATACCTTTGTTTATAATATCTATTCTATAATCTTAATCTTTATCTTCAACTACCTTATAAAGCATTTGGCCCTCGTATTTTCTCAAAAAAAAAACTTTCTACCCAAACTATTTATCTCCTTTATTCACTAATTTAAATATCTCTATTTAATATACCTTTAATGAAATTATTAATAACATTAATCCTTCAACCCTTAAACTAACTACAATACCTCCTTTTATATCAATTACTTTTATATTATTAACTACGCACTACCGCCGCCACCACCACCCGTCGTTGCCGCTATCACTACAGCACCGCCGCATCGCGCGGACATATGACTAGTATATATATATAAGTCAGCAATGTTTAGGGTCAATTTTTTTAAATAGATTTAAGTTTAAAAACATTGCAATTAGTCTTTAAATAATTAATGAAGTTCTTGGTTATCTAAGTTTAGTACTCCATGTACAAAACTTCATTAACTATACGTCTATAATATGGTCTATACATGCATGTTCAATCTCCACACAAATTTTGTAACAGGAAAACCAAGTTGTCCTATATATGTGTGTGTGGAAAGTAGCCCCACTGCACTTTTACCTATCAAGTTCAAATCGTAGCTACTAGCTCAAGTAGTGAACAAATAAAGTAACTTGACAACTCATCATCAAAACTTAAATATTTACATCGTACAAAAACATGAATATAACCCCACCAAACCACTGTCACACCATTACTCCATACAACAACCTTTCATTAACCCTCTTTGACTCTCCAGTCTACTTATACATAATGGTGCGAACCCGATGTTGCAAAAGATGAAGATACAAGAAAGTAGGTTGCTTCAGCTGCCTTCCGCTTGTAAGATTGTTAATGCAAGTACCACTGAATGCCCAAGTTAGTACATTAATCTCTAACCTTCTCTTAATTACTACTCTTGTTACTAATTAATTAATGGTTAACTAGTTATTTCTTGATTGATGAAGCTATACATGATAACTATATATGGTCAGAAGTAAATACTCGAGTTATTTAGAAATTTAAGCACTTTTTTTTAGTTATTTGTCTCGATTAAACATGCCTTTTTCATTATTATTATCTTATTAATGTACACCTACAAGTTTCTTAAAATTAGTAAACAACCTTGGTTTTAAAAAGCGATAGGCGCACAAAAGCGATAGGGTCCATTTCGGAAGCGCAAAAGCGGCGAGCTTTTCGTACGCAAGGCGCACACTTATGAAAATAATTTATAAATTATTTATATAGTATTTATAACACATAAAATACCAAAACAACATCAGTATGATACTCATTTAAGTCCGGCTTTGATCAAATTTGGTGTTTGAAAAGAAACTCTCAAAAGATTGTTGTTCTCGTTGAGGAAAAAGAAAGAAGAGATCAATCTTGTTGAGAAAGAAGAGGTAAGAAAAAAAAGATTACTTATTTCTATAAAAAATCCTCTTATGTACAAAAAGCTCACGCTTTTTAGCGCCTAGGCTCACAAAAAATCCCAAAAAGCGCGCGCTTTTTGTACACCCTGCGCCTTGGGTACCAAAAAGCTCAAAGGCTTGCGCCTAGGTGCGCCTAGCGCTTAAGGCGCGCTTTTTAAAACCAAGTAAACAACTCAAATTAAAGACAAACATTCTACATCAAAATAAATATTAAATTTTAACATACGAAAACTTCGGTATCCGAATCCAATTTCGAATGACAAAAATGACCATCCAAATAGTCAAACTTTTCAAGTAGTAGGAATAAGAGAAAACTATTGTTTACATGTTAGATGCTTTTTCTTTAACAAAATAATTAATGTATTAATGAGGTAAGGTAGTTTCTTTTTGTCACTTGAGCTCTTTTTCTGAGTATACAGTCATATCATATCACATATGGATACAGAAAATATATGTAATATATTGTCATATTAACCTTGAGCATTTAGAAAAGTTTGTGCTTTTTTAGATTTAGTTAGATACTGTACTACTTTGCATCATTTGAACCTTTCCAACTCGTTTTCTAAACAATTTGAACGTTTTCATCATAATTTTTGAAAGGAAAAAGAAAATTTGGTCCACTATGAGTTGTATAGTACTAGTAGTTATTGTTGTAGTAGTAGTTGTTGTAGTTGTACTTCTTAAATACAAAAAGATATTTTTTTGAACGGTACTGTATTTAATAATGGCTGTTGCAATACATCATATAATAAAAGTCTTCAGTACGATACAGTAACTTGTTCCTGTTTTAACATTACATATAAACTTGTGTTTTATGTTTGTTAACCTCAATGTTTGAGTTTAATACCTTGATGAAAATTAAATAAATCTCATGTAAGCATACTAGACAGTCAAAATAATGAAATTATACTTTTGTTACTTACAACTAAATAATTACTGATTGAATATCTACTATTGAGTTACTTATTACCAAAATATCTTTAACCCCTTATAAAGAGAACTGGATTAAGAAATTAAGCATATTTTCCCCCCAAAAAGCCCCTTTCAGCATATTTATGGTTCCCAAAATGCCCTTCCACACACTACAACACTAAAATACCATATCTACCCTTATAACAAATTGTCACTCCTAAAACAAAATGACAGCCAAATAAAATCACAACTTTGCTGTCGTGAAATCACACTCTGTAACCAATGTATTCATCCAAAAAGGTGGTTATAAAATTCCGCCGCAACGCGCGGGTATTATGCTCGTTCTGTTATATATAAACTGTGTACTAATTTGGTACTTAATTTTGCTCATCTAGAATTGCTGAAGTTACCACCAGGTTCACTGGATGCCACCATATTCATAAACAATGCTACGACCCTCCCTCCAACAATCAGAGACCTTCCACCTTCGACACCAACCAACACTCCTTCGTTCACGTCAAACGTGTTCAACTATGATGCCCCCGGGCTTGTAGCATCTATCTTGGTTCCTTTAGGAGCGATGTCTTCAACAAGTGTTTTTCAGGTCTAAATATTAGGACTATGGGTTGTGGGTCTAGTACCTTATAAAAGAGGAACCCATCCCCCAAAATCTCAAATAAGGAATTGAATAATCTAAGATACCCCTCTTTTTTATTCAATAATTTAAACATCTTCACCTAATATACCTATAATACCCTTAATGAAATAACTTACAACATAAATCCCTTTACACTATCTTCTTTAACATCAATTACTTTTACATTCACCATCATTGCCGCCCCCACCACCCGTCACCGCCACCGTCGTTATCCTCATTGCCGCCGTATTGCGCGAGCATATGACTCGTATTATAAAACAAATCTCCATTTGAGTTTCAACATTGAACTTAAACTTCAATATTGATTTTAAGTTTCAACAATTCATCAAAATTACATTATATCAATAACCTAAACTACTCGCCACCACCGCCACCACCACCACCGCCACCGCTACCTCCGAGCGCCACCACAACCCGTCACCGCTGTCATTATACCACCGCATCGCGCGGGCATAACTCTAGTTATAATTTAAAAGAAACAATTCATTTCTAATATAAATATTATATCGATATCGAAGTGTCGGCTTCTCTGAAAAATCTTAAAAGTCAAGAGTTTTAATAGAATAGGTAGCATTTGATTAATATAAGTTTGCTGGCCGCTACAATGACAGAATTAAATTGGCAAATACTGTAGTACATTTTTTACTTATAATCGTCAATGTATTGTCATGCTGATAGCATTTGTGGGAGATACTGAATGCTAGGTTATTTTCTCAGAACTAATATTATTAGTGTTTGTTTTTTAGATTCATTCCAAGAGATGTATAACATATCAAATGGTTTAAAGACATAATAAAATGCTAATATATTTTTTGGTTTGTATAAAATTGCACTGTGCACTTACTCGTTGACTTATATAATCAATGAACATTCAAAATTTGTACAAGTATGGTATCGAATTTAGCAAATTTTAGGCAAAATTTTGTTTTTCTAATCAAGACTATTTCATTTTTTTCAGCCAACTTTATTTTAAAAAACTCTTCCCCCAATTTGTACAAGTATGGTATATTTGTTTTTCGATGAAAAAGTAACGTCATTAGCCCGAGGAACTAAAATATTTTTACTCCGGACATGAAAAGTGAAGAAGTAAGGGCGCGTTTAGTTAGAAAATGTTTTATAGTTTTTCATTTTTAATTTACTAGAAAATGAAAGGACTTTTTTATATCTAAAAAACAAATGAAAATTAATAGCAAGAAGAATAACATGAGCTATATGTATTAAACTAGAATCGATCACAATTATGAAATGAGTAGCCCAAAAATCTCACCCTTAATTTTGAATGCTCAGCCTAATAGCCCAAGTAAAAGGTTTGGGAAAAAATGAGGTTGGACTTAAAGAAAAAAGGGTAGATATTGGTTGTCCTAGCTCTATGGTGATTTTTGTTCTCTCTACATAATCCATTGTTCTTCTCCATTAATGCTCCCACACCACCCTCTATCTCCATCATATCAAAATCACAGGTTTGTGTCACTCCCTTTGATTTCCCTTTTGTAAATCAAATAGAAATTCACACATTTGATTTTCTAGAAGCAGAAAACAAAACTTCCTAAAAGTTAGATTGTTTTACAATATGATTATGATTTTAACTTAATATAATATTTTGTGTTGTTGATTTGTCGTGAATTTATAACACATACCATATATATGATGATTAGCATACCTACCGAATTGCTTAGGGTGCGTTCCACTTTGTGTATTTCATTAGGTTTGTATTATTACAAGTATTATTTTACTCATTCATGAAGTAATTATTTTCGTTTTGGATTTGCATTAACATTTTTATGACTTACATTAACATTTATATATTGATTGTAGATGGAAAAAAATGCTAGCAAATACTGTATATATTGCTTTTCAGAGGGATTCTTTCTTGTGACAATATATAGTATATACACACATTATCAACATATGAAACAACAAGTACTACCTGCTATATATAACTTCTTTATTATTATGATGATAATGAAGCAGTAAATGTTAATTCATTAAATCATTATCCAAATTTGGTTCGGGAGGGATTTTCAGGCTACCACATTTGTTGTCTCAGTCATGTATTCAGAACGGCCCTTGATTCCAAAAATTGTAGATGATAATTAATTTATGGCTTCATTCAATTCATTTCTTCACGTCCCATTCAATTCATTTTCGAAAGTACGATAGTCATATTGGATCATCAATGTGCTCTATCCTCGGATTAATTGTACTCTTTTCTCTTTATTACCCCTTCCCAAAAAATTCCATTCCTGCCTTGGAATCCCACTTGGTAGAGATCATCATGCGCCGTGATGATCTCTACCAAGTAATGCCCTGATTTGGAAAATAACATCATCAGAATAGTTGTAGCAGCAGAATATTTCTATTTTTTCTTGGGAGAGCAGTGTATTAATTTAGAAGGTATTGCGCATGTAGGCTCTCACGGTTTTTTCCCCACCATCGTAAGCCATCATCTCTTCCAAACACTCTAGGCGTGCGTAGAAACAAAATGATCCCAACCAATTTAGCATGTACAAAAGTTTACCCGTTTTATCACTTACCCCAATTTGCATAGTTTGACTCTCACTGCCACTCTGTGTAATGAATTCAATGTGCTACTAAAGAACTTGAATTTATAAATTTTAAATAAAATGGTAATAATGACCTAAATGTGATTCTGCAGAGCTCTCTAGTGCCATTGAGCATGGTTATAAAAACTTGAAGATCATCTTGCATCATCCAAGGAACTTTTTCATCACTATAAATATCAACACGCTCTGTCCACCCCACCTCTTCATCACCATAAATGCTACCTGATCCTCGTGTTACATTATCACTCACGTCTTCTTCACCATAAATGCTATCTGATCCTCCTGTTGCGTCCAAATATGCATGCATCTTGGCTTTTTCTGCTAACTTTTGTATATTAGGTCGACATAGCATAGCAACACAAACCCTTGCTTTTCTACATAGCACAGGGTTGGGGTCATATTCATCTTCTTCCAAAAGCTCGTCAAGATTTTGTTTGGCTATGCTGAGCCTATCAGCTAAGTTAAGGTTCAAAATGCATTGATCATTGGCTTTCAATGCCGTTTGGGACAATGGGTACCAGCTTTGAATTAACTTCTTATAGTCAAGTTCTCCATCAAGTTTTAGGACGTGGGTACGATCAACAAAATGATTTACAAGTGGTCCTAACCAAAACAATATCCAAGTGAAGCGTCCTGCTTTTGAAGTTGTGAAAGCGATCATTTCAAAACATAGCTCGACTTCATTTTTGTTATCATTTGGGCTTGCCACTATGCTCATATAGTATGCATTCTTTGAGGAATCCAAAGTTCACTTTCACATTTTTAAAAGCAGGATAGTCATATTGGATCATCAATGCGCTTGATCCTCTGATTTTTATACCCTTTTCATTTTATAACCCCTCACTTCCCAGAAAACTTCATTTGCGCCTTGGAAATGAGGGGTAATAAAGGGAAAAGGGTACAATTAATTAGAGGATCGAGCGCATTGATGATCCAATATGACTATCCTACTTTTGAAAATGAAAATGTCATACTGAACTTTGGATTCCTCATTAGCCCAAATGATAACAAAAATAAAGTCGAGCTATGTTTTGCAAAGATTACTTTCACGATTTCGGAAGCGGGACACTTCACTTGGATATCGTCTTGGTTGGGACCGCTTGCAAATCATTTTGCTGATCGTACCCACGTCCTAAAGCTTTGATGGAGAACTATAAGAAGTTAGTTCAAAGCTTGTACCCATTGTCCTAAATGGCATTGAAAGCCGATGATCGATGCATTTTTAATCTTAACTTAGCTGATAGGCTGAGCATAGCCAAACAAAATCTTGACGAGCTTTTGGAAGAAGATGACCCTAACCTTGTGTTATGTAGAAAAGCAAGAGTTTGTGTTGCTATGCTATGTCGGCCTAATATACGAAAGTTAGCAGAAAAAGCCAGAATGCGTGTTGAGTTGGCCGAAACAAGAAGGTCAGGTAGCATTTATAGTGATGAAGACGTGAGTGATAATGCAATAGGAGGATCATTTAGCATTTATGGTAATGAAGAGGTGGTGTGGACAGAGTGCGTTGATATTTAGAGTGATGAAGAAGTGTCTTGGATGATGCGAGATAATCTTCAAGTTTTTATAACTATGCTCAATGGCACTAGAGAGCTCTGCCGAGTCACATTTAGGTAATTATTACCATTTTATTTAAAAATTTTAAATTCAAGTTCTTTAGTAACATATCGAGTTCATTACACAGGGTGGTAGTGAGAGTTAAAGTATGCAAATTGGCTAAGTGGTAAAAAAGGTAAACTTTTGTACATGCTAAATTGGTTGGGATCATCTTGTTTCTACGCAGGCCTAAGAGATGATGGCTTACTATGGTGGGAAAAGAACTATGAGAGACTACATACGCGATACCTTCTAAATTAGTAGACTACTCTCCCAAGAAAGAATAGGAATATTCTGCTGCTATAACTATTCCGAAGATCTTTCCCAAATCAGGGCATTACTTTTGTTTTAGTCCACTACTCTCCCAAGAAAGAATAAGAATATTTGCTGCTACAACTATTCTGATGATGTTATTTTTCCAAATCAGGACATTACT
>CM067168.1:98634366-98791130 GCA_034093135.1 Erigeron breviscapus | reverse complement strand
CAGTTCTTTGTTTGTTAACTGTCTAACACTTTTCCTAGCAGTTTTTTTGGTAAGCCTAGGAGAGGCAGATTCAGTTTGTTTGCTAGGAGAGGTACATGGAATGAGTTTGGCCACCCTAGGAGAGACAGCAAGCAACTTGTCCATATGATGTTCAACATTCACATTTATGTACTCACCAGAAATATATTGAATCATGCTTTCTAAGTCATCATCAGAGTAAATTGGAAGACCTCCCAAGGTAAAGGAACAATAAGGTTTAATGAACTCAAAAGACTTAATCGTACTTTGACTATAACCCATATTTCTCATTATAACATTCATTTCAGCCAAAGAAAAAATTTTCAAGTCCACATAATCGACATAAGTGGTCTTACCGGAGTATGTGCATATGAAATTTTCCTCCACAACCCTACCTCCATGATGAACGTTCAGTGTACACATGGTAGGTTGTCCATCTGCAAAAATTTAAATAAATACATCTATTAAATATAGAATATATAAAAAAAAAAATTAACAACAAAGGAAATTAGGGTTATATAATAAAAAGATCGGAAATTTACCATAAATTTCCCCAAGATCGTATTCTGGGTCTTTCCTTGAGCGAATCTTCCAACCGGGCATTTTTTTTATTTAGGGTTTAGATTGGGTATGAATTAGGAAATGAAGATGTAATCGGGTATATATTGGGAACAAGCATGGATGTGGGGGCTGCTTTTGGTGTAAAATACAAGTTTACCCTTCCACGTGAGAGCCACATGACTTGACTTAACGATCCGTCCACGTCCGTTAGAGGGAGGTATGTCAATTGTGCAAAATTGCAAACCGTGGGTATGACTCGGGTAATTTTTTGCAATTAGGTATGAATTGTGAAATTTGGTGTATTCGCCAGGTACCAAATTTGTAATTTACCCTTTTTATAATGAGTTTTTGCCCACAAAGTGTTTGATGAAATGTCTAAACCAAAGTTTATGTACTAAATCAAATATGATTATATACGTATTTACTGTGTACAGCCAATCATTTCCATCGGCGATTAGGTTTTTTATCATGGCTGACAAGTCGAAATCATCAAATAGAAAACGAAAAAGTGTTGATGATGATTCCGGCAACTGTAATTTTGTTTCCGGCAACTGTAAAAATTTATTCAAAATCATATATGATTTTACGTATAAAATTGAGACAAGGCAAATGAGTTCTATACAAATAAACCTATTTAAAATCAATTTTGATTTTACGCATACAGTGTGAAAAACTTATAGAAAATCATATATGATTTTACGCATACATTGTCAAGAAAATGTACAAAATCATTTAGTGTGCACATTGAGTCAGGGAGGGCGGGCCTGCGGTCTCCGTGGTGGCCGGATGGCCGTTCTGTCCCGCTGCCGCGCCTACGGGCCCCGGGGGTTGGGTGGTGCGGGTGGGGTGCCTAGGGGGGAGTGCGTGTGGTCCCTCGGGCTCGGGCTTTGGGGGCCGGTGGGGTATAGGGTGTTGGGTGTTTGGAAAATGTACGTATACAATCAGATTTGATTGTTTTTTTGATTTTGTGTAGCACATTGAGTCAAACCAAATGGCTTCCATGAAAAATTTTTATTTAAAATCATTTTTGATTTTACTCATAAAGTATGAAAACCTATTCAAAATCAACTATTCAAAATCAAAAATGATTTTACGCATACATTGGGGAAAAGCTATACAAAATCATATATGATTTTTTATAGCACATTGAGACAAACCAAATGAGTTCCATACAAAGAAAACCATTTAAAATCAAAAATGATTTTAAGAATAGAGTGTGAAAAAGCTATACAAAATCATATATGATTTTATTCCATCTAGACAAAAAAAAGTGAGTTCGGTATCATTAAACCCATTCAAAATCATATATGATTTTGTATAGGCTTCCATACAAATAAACTTATTCAAAATCAAAATTGATTTTAAGAATACACTGTGTAAAAATTTACAAAATCATATATGATTTTACGTATAAAATTGAGACAAGGCAAATGAGTTCAATACAAATAAACCTATTTAAAATCAATTTTGATTTTACGCATACAGTGTGAAAAACTTATAGAAAATCATATATGATTTTACGCATACATTGTCTAGAAAATGTACAAAATCATTTATGATTTTGTGTAGCACATTGAGTCAAACCAAATGGCTTCCATAAAAAGAAATTTATTCAAAATCATTTTTGATTTTACTCATAAAGTATGAAAACCTATTCAAAATCAAAAATGATTTTACGCATACATTGGGGAAAAGCTATACAAAATCATTGTATAGCACATTGAGACAAAACAAAATGAGTTACATACCAAGAAACCCATTTAAAATCAAAAATGATTTTAAGCATACATTGTAAAATACCCATACGAAATCATATTTGATTTTAAGCATACATTGTGAAATACCCATACGAAATCATATTTGATTTTGCCCATACATCTAGACAAAAGAAATGAGTTCGGTATCATTAAACCTATAGCACATTGAGACAAAGCAAAATGAGTTCCATACAAAGAAACATATTCAAAATCAAAAATGATTTTACGCATATAGTGTGAAAAACTCATTCAAAATCATATTTAATTTTGTATTACTGAAGGCCCCCGTGATAAAGCTTTAGTTTAGGGTTTGAAGTCGTAGGGTTATCCTAGTTTAGGGTTTGAAGTTGTAGGGTTAGCCGGCTAACCCTACGACTTCAAACCCTAAACTAAAGCGCGGGCCGCAGGCCCCCGTAATCACACTTCCCCCTCGGATTAGCTTTTAGCCCCCAAGGGTTTAGATTTTAGGGTTTTAGAATGCAACTTTTCTAAAATGTATGCATAAAATCAAAAATGATTTTGCATTGATTTTTAACATTATACATGCGAAATCAATTTTGATTAGCAATTAAGCTTTAGTTTAGGGTTTGAAGTCGTAGGGTTAGCCGGCTAACCCTACGACTTCAAACCCTAAACTAAAGCGCGAGCCGCAGGCCCCCGTAATCACACTTCCCCCTCGGATTAGCTTTTAGCCCCCAAGGGTTTAGATTTTAGGGTTTTAGAATGCAACTTTTCTAAAATGTATGCATAAAATCAAAAATGATTTTGCATTGATTTTTAACATTATACATGCGAAATCAATTTTGATTTTCAATAGTTGATTTTGTATAGTTTTTCACACTGTATGCGTAAAATCAATTTTGATTTTGAATAGTTGATTTTGTATAGTTTTTACACTGTATACATGTGAAATAAATTTTGATTAGCAATTAAGCTTTAGTTTAGGGTTTGAAGTCGTAGGGTTAGCCGGCTAACCCTACGACTTCAAACCCTAAACTAAAGCGCGGGCCGCAGGCCCCCGTAATCACACTTCCCCCTCGATTAGCTTTTAGCCCCCAAGGGTTTAGATTTTAGGGTTTTAGAATGCAACTTTTCTAAAATGTATGCATAAAATCAAAAATGATTTTGCATTGATTTTTAACATTATACATGCGAAATCAATTTTGATTATACACATATAGTCTTAAAAAGACACTTATACCTTAAAACGTACAAACCTGAACAAAATCATATATGATTTTGTATAGCTTTTTCACACTCTATTCTTAAAATCAATTTTGATTTTGAATGGTTTTCTTTGTATGGAACTCATTTGGTTTTGTCTCAATGTGCTATAAAAAATCATATATGATTTTGTATAGTTTTTCCCCAATGTATGCGTAAAATCATTTTTGATTTTGAATAGTTGATTTTGTATATGTTTTTCACAATGTATGCGTAAAATCATTTTTGATTCTAGGCATAAGAACACAGGTAACTAAAACCTCAATACAAAATCAAATTTGTTTGTAGATACAAAGTTATAACATACAAATCTATAGAATCTATATACAAAATCAAATATGATTTTACATATACAGTTACAAAAACAGAAATCAATAAAATGTCAATACATAATCAAATATGATTTTGAACATAAAGTAAACAATAACAAAGTTGATTAATTCATATTATCAAACTTTGGTTTAGACATTTCATTAAAAACCTTGTATGCAATACTCAATCAAATGTGATTTGATTCTAAATCATATATAAGAAACTTTGGTTTAGACATTTTATCAAACACCTTGTAGGCAATATTGTACCAAACAACAAAATTAATCAAATAATTGATAAAATTTAACAAATTCAAGATGTTAGAATAGATCTAATCACATGTTATCTAATTACATTGGATTATCACCTGACAAATTTCGAATTTACATAAAAAAGTCATATATTCGTATTCAAAAGATCTTCCATTGTTTATTAATATCTTCAAGATCAATTGATGATGACTGATGGAGATGATGACGACGACAAAGACAACGATGGCTGTGCCATTTCGATTGAAACGTGTGGTGGTGCTAATGGTGTTGTTGTTGCTACTGATCAGTTTCAAGAGGGGGGAGAGAAAGAGATCTGTGTGTGTTTGGAGCTAAGAAAAGTAGGGATTGGAATAACATGCCAAATGACGAAACTACCCCTCTGTGTTTTTTTTCTTTTTTTAAGCTAACCGTTGATCTCTTTTGATCCAAGGGCTGAGATGCAGCCCTTGGATTTCACCAAAATATCAAGATGCGCCTGATCACAACTCTATATATATATATATATTTAAAAAGATATCTTTTTAAGAATATGATAATAATAATATATAATTAAATATTAATAAAATGAAAATAAATAATAATAATAATAATAATAATAATAATAATAATAATAATAATAGAAAAATCTGTCTATCCAATTATATATGAACACAAATAATAATAATAATAATAATAATAATAATAATAATAATAATAATAATAATAATAATAATAATAATAATAATAATAATAATAATAATAATAATAATAATAATAATAATAATAATAATAATATCAAATAATTAATATATAAAGTGACTATATATATAAATTTAACATCCAAAAATGTATAAACGAATTAATAATAATAATAATAATAATAATAATAATAATAATAATAATAATAATAATAATAATAATAATAATAATAATAATAATAATGATAATAATAGTAATAATGTTCTTATATTTAGCTTTCTGTTGTATAATGCATATGAAAAATAAAATTAGGATGTGTGAAAAAAAAAGGTAAATGGATGGGAACCTTCTGGTCCTATGTACCGTTTTGGTACCCAGAGCGCACACCGCATAAAACTCATGTCTGGTGACTCACTATTCTCACATGGATCACAAGAAATATTTTCCACTTATCTTAGACAAAATTTGAACATGTAACTTTGCAGTCTTCATTAGTGATCATTGGTCAAGTATGTGTTAGTGTTCTTGTGCCATCTTTAACGTTTTGCCTAACTTTTGTTCAGAAAGTAGGTTTGTTTGGCATTGGTTTACATCTCTATTTGTCTTTACAAAACACTTTGTTCCTAATTAATCTGTAATATATCATTTATTCATTTTTCACCCTTTATAAAGTTAAAGTCTCGATATAACCTTAGTTCATGGGTGCATTTGATGTGATTGTAAGAAGTCATTGAAAAATCAGACTCGGATAAAACGAAAAACATGAGTGTTATGAGTTATGACACAACTTTAATCCATATGTGTCACGAACCAGGACCACTCACTTGTAAGCAAATATCGTTGTTGTGATGCAAATCGATATGGGGCTGCCCCAACGTTTAAAACGACCATGTTATCAAATCATATCGGGTTAGGTTAGGTATTAATTGAGAGAAACTTGATCTTACAGCCCATTAAATCTTATCAAAATCATAAAGACGTCAAGAAAGCAACAGGAAGTTGCAATGAAATAAAATAAGGAAATAGTAGTTGGGAATCTCGGGCCATAAACAAAAAATGATAAAGTCAGACATTGAAATTTTCATAGAGGTTGACACTTATAACAAAAGAAGAAGTCTTATAAATCCAGATGAAAGCTACACCGCAGTTGTGATAAAGCTTAAACAAGAGATTATTAATGAATAAAGTTAGAAAATTTATTTTTTTAGCTAGTTTTGCCATCTTACGGTGTTTCAGAATTCTCAACCAGCCTACTTTTTTCAATGAAACAAGATTAGGCTAACTCTAATGCTAAAAATGTTTTTAGTCATTCTTCACCTGTCACATTATATCCTTACAGATCTTTAAAATCCTTATAAATCCTTCAAATTCTTTAAGTTCACTTCCAATCATACAAACATCCTTACATATCTTTATTTCATAAACAAACAAAAATTATAGTTTGGCTATCCTAAAGAATTTTTAAAAACATGTCCTTAACTA
Organism: Erigeron breviscapus; assembly: GCA_034093135.1. Lineage (NCBI taxonomy): Eukaryota > Viridiplantae > Streptophyta > Magnoliopsida > Asterales > Asteraceae > Erigeron > Erigeron breviscapus. The sequence continues at coordinate 98,784,826 of CM067168.1, read as the reverse complement.
TGGACAAATATCTTATAGACAAACAAGGACGTATATACTTCAATGTTATGGACAGAACAAGACAAATAAAGATATGAAAATATATGTAAAAACACCATTAAAGAGCCTTAGTGATATTTTTAACCACAATGAATCTGCGGGGTTTTTTTTTTTCATCCCTAATTGAAGGTGGACCTTCTAAACAAGCCATCTATGGACCAACCATTTTAATGCATGAGAATCAAACCATTTGTGTCGAACAATCATGTACCACACAATTGGGTTGCGTACACATGGCCCATAGTGAGATCCTAACCCTAACAAAACGTAACCTTATCCATAAACCATCTTTTTAAAAGTTTTATAACCAATGAAATATGCGTGAATGACTTTTCAACATGTCACCACTCAATATCTTTATTTCATAAACAAACAAAAATTATAGTTTGGCTATCCTAAAGAATTTTTAAAAACATGTCCTTAACTATGGACAAATATCTTATAGACAAACAAGGACGTATATACTTCAATGTTATGGACAGAACAAGACAAATAAAGATATGAAAATATATGTAAAAACACCATTAAAGAGCCTTAGTGATATTTTTAACCACAATGAATCTGCGGGGTTTTTTTTTTTCATCCCTAATTGAAGGTGGACCTTCTAAACAAGCCATCTATGGACCAACCATTTTAATGCATGAGAATCAAACCATTTGTGTCGAACAATCATGTACCACACAATTGGGTTGCGTACACATGGCCCATAGTGAGATCCTAACCCTAACAAAACGTAACCTTATCCATAAACCATCTTTTTAAAAGTTTTATAACCAATGAAATATGCGTGAATGACTTTTCAACATGTCACCACTCAAACTAATTAAATTAAAAAAACAAAACAATATATATAAGTATTCCATGAGTTCACTTTCCAGCTTTTCAAGTACAATCTCTCTAAATTATAAGCTTTTTCTAACCCAAGCCAAAAACAATTACTATTGGTTTTCTGTTTCGATTTAGACATTTAGTTTTAAAAGGGATTTTCGGTTCAACTTTTGTCCTTTTTACTATTTTTATTCCAAATTTGTAGTCCATGTTAATTATTTTAGTTGTATCGATGATCAACCTAACAACATACATATAACTTGAAGAAAAATAAAGATAATTACCAAAAATAAAGAAATTACGAAATTAACGTGTGATTTTTTAGACACAAGCCACAAGGTTTAAAAAAACATATGTTGATGCAGATGCCTATTGCCTAATGCATTACATTGCTATTTCAACTCATCCAACGAAACACGTATTTGGTTTTCATTTTTCAATATATGTTGTAACTACTGTCCTACGAACTAGAATCAATCAAACATTTATTTAAACAAGGATAAAGTTTACTTAATATTTAAATCTAAATACGAACTTTTGAACTTTTAGCATTATAATATCACATTCTAAAGTAACACGTCTAATTATATATATCTTATATACACAATAACATGTCTAATTAATTTAATAATACATAGTATCTAATCCATCATCACTTTGGTGAGGTGGCAGAGGTCTTGATTCTTGGTGTAAAAGACCAAGATTCAATCCTTACAATAGGCGTTGTAATGTTTGTTGTTCAAAACAAAATAAAATACATAGTATCTAAAGTTTAGGACAAAGAACATGAGTCACTTATATACAATGTCGCATGTCATGTTTTAGTATATTGATGATGATGATGATGATAATGATAGTGTCGAAATCCTATAGTACATGTGCTCAACAAATAACATCATCGTGTCATAAAAAAAATTCTTTATCTATTTGTCTGTTTCGTATGTGTAAATATATGATCTTCCATGCTTAATTTGGCCGTACACATATCTAGAAAATATAACGTACTCATGATCAGGAAGTCGTTGTGAATTCGGAGAACATTCAGTCTCAAAATATTGACCGATTCCGTTTGTTGTTTCTTGAACAAAATGGTACGACTATACAGTTTTTTCTTTAACGAAAGTGAATGAATATTATAATTTACAAAAGTAATAATGACCATTATTATTTTAATTATTGCTTTACTATAATAATAATGAAAAGGAGAGTTCAAATTATCACGAAGACCAGTAATAATATAGCAACCTGTATTTTTATAGTTGGATAAAAAAATTGTGCCCCACGAAATCATTTTATCGCTTATTCTACATCTACATATATACATTTATACAAAACATTTGTGGTTGGGTTATTCACTTATTCTTCAAGTAACCCCATCACTCACAAAGCAGGTGAGAAAAAAAAAATTAAAAAGGGCCCAGCTTCTAATATTTGTTTCTGGTTTTCTTTCTCTCGTACTTCAAATGATTTATATTTTTGTTATTTTGAGTTTAGGTAACAACAATTTTGTTATTCTAATACTCTAATCTATTGATCAATGATCACTGTAGAAAAGTTCATTGTATTATATCAAAAACTATTTTGCTTTGTCTTATTAGACTTTAAATGATGATTTTATTGAATTTTTGGGATAACTGTAATATTTTCTTTTATTTTTTCTCCTTTAGCATTGTCAAACATAATGCTATAATGGAATGCTCCTTTTTAACTTAGACTTTAATAATTTCATTTTTTTTTTACATTTTAACCATAGAATCTGAATTAATGTGAACGGTCTGTGTTTATTTGTGGTTTCATATTACTATAAGTTTTTTTTTATCAAAGTATATAAGTTAATTAAAGTATCGTACATATCAAATTTTATAAACTACTACAGTAGAAAACTAATGTAGTAAATTGTTAAGGAAAAACCGATGTATTAACTAATATAGTGAAAAGTAACTATAAAATCAAAATAATCTAAAAGGTAGCTTCTGAAGATCGATCCTTGTCCCATGCAAAGGTTGGAGGGCCTTTTCTACCATTTATGTAGAAAATGGAAGCAGCCTCTTTACTTAGGTAGAGGTAAGGTTTGCCTACATCTTAACCTGCCCCATACACCGTCGAGGTATTGGAGCTCAAAAACCCGCGACAGCACTTAGCAGTTTGTTTAATCTAAAAGGTAGCTTCTCAAATGAGACGGACATGAAATTGCATCACTTGTATATTGATCTTTTGGTATTTTAGCACCATCTATCCATTACCCTTTGAACTTTGAACATGTCTTAAGCATAGGTTAAACTAGATGCTATAATTTGACTCGTAATTTCCTTTTATCTTTGAACGGTATTTGACTCATAAAATCTTCGAGAGAAATACCCTTCTTTGGTCATATGATCTGAATATGGTATAATAGTTTTGACTTTTGGGGGGGGAAAAAAAATCAAAAATCGTCTTGTTCAATTTCAGGAGCATTGTTTGATTCTAGCTCATTAAGACGTGCTATAATGAATTATGGTACTTTATATTAGATTAGATTAGATGCTAGAGTATATAGCTTAATCAGTTACACCTCCCTAAAACTTTATTAGAAGTAAAAGTTAGTTATTATTTGTAAAAAGATAAAGATATTAATAATTGACAACCTAAAACTAGCCTTATTTATAATGCATTAGAAGGGTACCCGTGTGCTACAGGAACATCTTTTAAAAGCGACAGTCTGTCGTCGTTTGAGTGAAGAGGGCGGCTACGTGGGTTAGTGTGTGATGGTAAAGACTGTATAGGATGTTATGTATTTTGTTGTGTGTGAGATAACCCTAGGTTGGGAATAAGGGTATTTTGAGACATTAAATAGATTAATGGATAGTGATAGTTATTAATAGAGTAATAACATATTTAGTATTTCAAATACTCAAAAGTTTAGAGAAAAAAAATAGCATTATGAAGAAATATAGATAACAAAAAACTTAAAGTAATCAACGGTCGTAGTTGAAATGTCATAAAACTTTGTGTGGTGGTAAAAATCTATAATTATCAGTTAAGCTATATGTCATTAACAATTAGCTTGATTATTGTACCTCATAGTTAACTTTATATTCTTTTCAAAACAAAAAAAAAAACTAATTTTTAAAATTATGAATAATATGTTCATCTTCATTTATCTTTACATCGAAGTCATTTAATTCTATTAGGGCTTTTCTAAAAATATATTATTTCCTTTTCGTTATGACACATACATTATCTCTAGATCCATCCTTTTTATAACTTAAAAACTCATATTATTAATAAAATAATATTTTCAAAGAGTAAAAGTAAACATATAGATACAACGGGGGTTATACGTATACAAAATTCCGTATATATAAATTCTTATTCAAGTCAAAGTTTTTTGGCCAGCGTTTAGAAACACACACACACAATAAATCGGAATCTGTCTCTCCGCCACCAATCACCACCTACTCCGTCACCAATCACATTTATGACATTCACACTCATATTTATTCATAACTTATTACATATATATACATACATATAAATATTTACTCCATATATACCTATATTAACTCATTTACATATATAACATAAATAGAGATATATAGAGTGTAAGAGAGTGAGATCGGAAAAATGACGTCAGCAAAGAGGTTCATAGTTGAAGTTGAACCAGCGGTTGAAGCTAAAGACGGAAAACCATCACTTGGACCGGTTTACAGAAGTATCTTTGCTAAAGACGGTTTTCCTCCTCCTATTCCAGGCCAAGAATCTTGCTGGGATGTTTTCCGGTCAGTTTATATATATATATATATATATTATATTTAGAAAATTTTATTATTTTTTGAATCTGTATTTTAATGTTTTTTTTTCCATCAAAGTTTTTAACTTTTACACATTGTAATGAAATTGGAATAAACTTTGATACTTGTTTGACTTTTATTCTTCTTGTTTTTCTTGATTTTGGGTCATAGTTGACTTTTTCTTTCATGATTTTAAATCATGTTTGACTTTCGTTTTTGGATGATTTCAAGGTGTGAGATTAAGAATATGGATTTTGCTAATCATAGGTTAACACACAGTAAAATTTTATTACATAAAAAAAACCGCCCCTTAAACAATAATCGTTTTTAACAGCCATGAACAATACTTTAGTGCTAGTTAAGGGCTATAAAGATTAGTTCTTTAAGTTAAATCTGGAGTTTTGTAAAAGTTTAAGAGATAAAGTTAACAACTTTTATTGTATTTGGAGTGCCTTATAAAGTTGGAAAGCTTTTTAAGACGATTATTATGTGTTGATTGAGATAGTATTGTAATTTAAGTTTGTTATATGAAGTTTGGGATTAGTACATGGTAAGTAAACACAAACTGTTTAAGACAATGGTTGTTTGATGTTAAAGATGTGCTATTTGATTACGTACGAATTGCGATAGCCTTTAGTACAATGCCTAACTTAAAACTGAATTAGGTTTTGTATTTGATATAGACATCTTTGAGGAAAAGATCATTTAGATGATATCCTAAGTTAATTTGAACCTGTAAATGACAGCATACTTGGATTTTTTTTACGAACTTATACTTCGTATTCTAGAAGCAATAAGAGACCTAATGCTGCATTGAGAACTTTAAGCTTAAGCCCATGTGAAATGTTAGTTGAAACTCTTTTAAGTGAAGTCTTGAATTTTGGTAACAGTCGGGTGAAACTGGTGGTTTATGGGGGTGATGTGGTGTTTCAATATAGAAGTGCGGTGGTGGAAGGTTCAAATCCTTAGAGTTATGATCCGGTGACCGTTTGAACATTGGAGGATAGTAGACTATGGCTAGATGAATCTCTGTATGCTCAAATTCCGTTTTGTTTTTATATTTTAAGAGGATGTATCTAACCTCCTTTTCATCTGAAAAAAAGTTTCTAGGAATCTAGGAAATTGAAATTTGGGAGCTAAAGGTATATTGCTGTCCTGAAAATCGTCTCATCCATGGAAAACAGTTTTCGGGTTCTCTTGAAGAGAATTCTTGTATTTTCATCTTTGTAAGCCCCACAAGTATCATAGTATGCAATAACAATGCTATTGCTAACTTCTTACCTCTCTTATACTGATTTATAGCCATATTATGGTCAGTGCTAATGAAGACCTAAATAGCAGTTATCTTAACCATTTTAAATTTACGTAAAAGGGGAGGATATTAAAGAAAATATCATGAAGTAAAAAATTATTGCATGGATTGTTTTCATCCTATTATGCCATCAGTTGCATCTGAATGCGTTTTAGTATTGAAATTCTTGATTTTCTGTTCGTGTTTCTTCATCTCTGCTCTACTGCTATGCTCTTTAAAAGTAAAGATTAAATTAAAAGTTGTATATTTGTATGGTTGTGTTGCAGCATGTCCGTGGAGAAATACCCCGATAATCGAATGCTTGGCACCCGTCATTTGGTGGATGGAAAGGTATGTTGGTGTATGTTATGTTGATAATGAACAGTGACTGTTTAAATTTCCCTTTCTCCTCTTTTATATCGTTTGATAATCTTTATAATCTTATATGTATATATACGTTGTTAACTCTGCAGCATGGACCATACGTTTGGTTGACTTACAAACAAGTATATGAGAAGGTGATTCGAGTTGGAAATGCTATCCGTGCTTGTGGTGTTGAGCCAGTGAGTGACCTGATGACAATTAGATTATTTTTTGTTTATTTATTACCCTTTTTTTTTGTTGATATATCTATACGATTTGAACTCTTCACTTGTCCTTTCTGTTGGTGTTTAAAACTTCAATTAGCGCACTTCATTATATCAGGTATTTATGCTTACAAAAATTGATTGATGATATAGGGGAGCCCGTGTGGGATTTATGGTGCCAATTGTGCAGAATGGGTTATCGCAATGGAGGTACTTTATAGGTCTTTGGCTTTTAAAACACTCCACCATGAATTAAAAATGTCATTAAATTCCTTATCCTGGGAACCTGATAGAGTTGTGTTCTAATACTTGTATTTTAATGCAGGCATGTAATGCGCATGGATTGTACTGTGTACCTTTATATGATACCTTAGGTAAGTCAAAGTTTCAGATCAACATATTCTTTTCCATTCCTTTTCTTCTGTGTTATCTAGTACATATGTTTTATTTTGACCATCTATCTACATATAGGTGCTGGTGCAATAGAATTTATTATCTCTCATGCCGAGGTTAAAATTGCTTTTGTGGAAGAGAAGAAGCTCCCTGAGGTAATTGGTCTTTGCTCAGTTCGTATGCATAGAAAAAAATGCTTAAAATGTTTGCAGTTGAACTAATATATTTCTGTTGGTGGTCTAGCTGTTAAAAACATTTCCCGCAGCTGGAGAGTACCTGAAAAGTAAGTTAATCATCATGTCTAGTTTCATTAGGATCGAAATGCATTTTAAAGATACTAATATGTATGCTTTCTTCCAGCAATTGTGAGCTTTGGGAAAGTTACTCCTGAACAAAGAAAACAAGTTGAAAACTTTGGTTTGGTAATACATTCATGGGATGAGTTTTTGTCACTGGTATGCTTATGACTCTTATTATCTGAGCTAAGGAGTATATATTTATTAATTAATTAATTATGAGTAATTAATATTAGTGTATACGGATCTTATATAGTGATTATCTTTTCTTTTTTTTTTTCCAGATGAATTATATGGACTTAAAATTTTTGCTGCTTTTATATACTTGCAGGGTGATGATAAAAACTTTGACCTGCCATTGAAGAAGAAAACCGACATCTGTACAATAATGTACACTAGTGGGACAACTGGTGATCCTAAAGGTGTCCTGATATCAAATAACTGCATTGTAACAATGATGGCTGGTGTCAAGCGTCTGCTAGATAGTGCAAACGAATCAGTAAGTTCCCGCCCTTCTAATTCAATGGATAAAAGCTGTTGTTAGCTTTTTTATTAAATGTATACTTAAGAATAGATTGTTTTTTGTTTTTTTTTGTCTTTTCTCATACTTGTCAATGATCATTTTCCAGTTGAATCCAAATGATGTCTATCTCTCCTTTCTACCTCTGGCTCACATATTTGATCGGTTGATTGAAGAATGTTTCATCAATCAAGGGGCATCTATAGGTTTTTGGCGTGGGGTAAGCAGATTAATATTTTGTTTGTAATTTTGGGGATTGATTGATGATCTAGTCTGACCAAGACCAAAGATGGATCATTTCCAAGACTGACACATGAATTGATTAATTATTATAATATATATATATATATATATATAGGATGTTAAATTGCTGGTTGAAGACATAGCGGAGTTGAAACCTACTATTTTCTGTGCCGTTCCTCGAGTCCTTGATAGGATTTATGGAGGTACCTTTCCGTGACTCTCAACTCACAAGATTCCTTATATAATTTATTTTGCTGTTGGTAATTGCTTCCTGTTCTGTTTTTTTACCAGGTATGCAGCAGAAAACTGCTGCTAATAATTTTATCGTACGTAGCATATTTAATCTAGCCTATTCATAGTAAGTACTATTTCTGTATATTATGGAGTATCTGAACTAGTCCTAAATATCATTTTCTCTTGGAAGTTCCGTTAAATTTTGTTGATATGGATTTATTTGTTAAACTTGTGCAGCAAGGCACATAATATGAAGGCAGGTAAAAAGCATTCAGAGGCATCTCCATTAAGTGACAAAATTGTCTTCAGTAAGGTGTGGTATCAACTTGAACGAGTTTTTTTGTTAAACATGATAATGTTGGCATGACTCTTGTTTTATCTATTATTGTTCAGGTTAAAAAAGCTCTAGGAGGGAATGTACGCATCATTCTATCTGGAGCTGCTCCTCTAGCTTCACATGTAGAAGCTTATTTGAAAGTAGTCACATGTTGTCACGTTCTTCAAGGATATGGTACTATTTTGATGTAGACATTATTCTGAAGTTGTAAACTGGCTTTTGCTGTTCTATCTTGAGGTGGCAATATGGGTAGGATGGGCGAATTTGGTAACAGGTCAACCCTGTTTTCCTTCAAATTGGGTGATTTTTAGTATGGCCTGAAATGGGTTTGGTTAAGGAAACTCATGAGATTTTGTCCACATGATTTTTTAGTATTTTAATGACTTGGTGTCAGGTATGACTATCAAATTTCTCAAATGGTAGTATAATCTTTTTGATATGATTTCAGAAGTTTTTTTTATTAAAAATCCAATTTTGGATACTTTTGACCCAGTCAACCTATTTCTTCCATATCCTTTGTAACTAATTTTATGGATTTACCTGTTCAACCTGTGCGAGATAGAACCTAAATAAGATTATTTGATAATTTAGTGGGTTAAAGTTTTCACCTCTAAAACAACTCTTGATATTTCAAACATCTTAAACTGTTATGATCTTACCTGTTTGACACATCAGAAAACTATAGTCCAAATCGACTAAATCATTAGTAAAGTGACCGAAGTTGCAACCTCGACAACATGTGATGTTTTATGTATTATGGATTCCAGAAATATTGTGGTTACAGATGAAACTCGCAAAATCAAGAACCAAAAATTTCACTACAAACTTAATAATTTTATTACTTTTACTGTAATGTAGGTCTGACGGAAACTTGTGCTGGATCATTTGTCTCGTTGCCTAATGAAATGGATATGCTGGGTACAGTGGGACCACCCGTACCAAATTTGGATGCTCGATTGGTATCTGTTCCTGAAATGAATTATGATGCTCTTTCAAGCACACCACAGGGAGAAGTATGCATAAGAGGGGATGTTCTATTTTCTGGGTATCACAAGCGTGAGGACCTTACAAAAGAAGTCCTAGTTGATGGCTGGTTCCATACAGGTGTGCCTTCAGAGTGGTTTTCCATTTAATATATTATTACTCAGTACATTAACAAATGTTTCTAATTCATTTTATGTTGTAGGGGATATTGGTGAGTGGCAGCCAAATGGAAGCCTGAAAATTATTGACCGCAAGAAAAACATTTTCAAGCTTTCGCAAGGAGAATACGTGGCAGTTGAAAATCTGGAGAATGTTTTTGGACAAGTTTCCGACATCGACTCGGTATGCATTCTAACAATAAACATGTACTGTATTGGTGGAAAGGGTTATGCGTTGAAATTGTCTTTTGTGGAATGGGTCAATATGGGCTAAGGGTCAAATGTATTGGTTCGTTTTAAGTTAACATGCTTACAACTGACATGAAGAATCTTCGACCGACTATTTCAGGTATGGATATATGGAAACAGCTTTGAGTCTTGTCTTGTAGCTATTGTTAACCCAAATAAGCAAGCGGTTGAACATTTTGCGGAGGCACATAACATCTCTGGGGATTTTGAATCACTATGTGAAAACCCCAAGGTCAAAGAATACTTTATGGCAGAGCTCACTAGAATTGGCAAAGAGAAAAAGGTTATTTATTTTTTACATGATTGTTAATCTTTGTCTTGTTACGCTTGTCGAAGGAAACTTTAACGGTGATGATTTTCCTGCAGTTAAAAGGCTTTGAATTCCCGAAAGCCGTCCACCTTGACCCTGTTCCTTTTGACATGGAACGTGACCTTCTGACCCCAACGTTCAAGAAGAAAAGGCCCCAGATGCTCAAATATTATCAGGTATTTAACTATTTATACTTTATCTGCATTCTATCCTCACAAGTTGAATACGAAAAACTTTAATCAATATGTTTCTGCTTATATAACGTTTGATACTTTGATTGGTTGATTTTCAAATATTGTATTTCTAAATTCGATGCAAAATGTCATTCTTGTGAAAAATGAAAATAACACTAATTTTGCTATAATGAGTGGCTGGGAGTTTGGACAGACAAAAACAATCCATTCTTACAATGAGTATTATATGTTCCCACAAGTTAGCCTCAAAAAAATAAATCCATTTTAGCAAACCTACGGTGGCTTTTTTTTTTTTTATTTAAGACCCATTTTTTTCGATTTACTTTCTCGTCAAATATAGGTTGATGTCTATGATTATAGTATCTATTCACATCTTACACCTCTTGCTTGTTTATACCATCTATCTGATGTAACAACTTCTCGCTTTCTTGCAGAATGTAATTGATAACATGTACAAGACTATTAACAAAAAGTGAAGTGCTGCATAAACATGGTGTATTTTCCTCCCCTTAGATGCGTAAAGGTTTTCTGTCACCTTTAGCGACTATGGGTTTATTTGTTTTGAACTCTTTTTCTTTAATATGCTATTGTACAGATGTGTCATATTTTGGGATAATTTGTGTACCTATTTCGCTATGCGTTATATATATATTTATAAAGAACTTCATGGAATTTCTGTATAATGAAAAAGAGCTTGACTTTTATTGTCTATATGATTTTATTTATTTTCATAACTAATATTCCAAGACGTGTTTCGTATGTAAGTTTTTGTCAGAATCATGTTCTATTACATTCTTTGGTTGGTTATACAAATGATGGTACTGACACAGAGATTTTCCTCATTCTATTTTTTTAAACTTACTTTAATCTGATATGTGTCAACATTAGATTTGTAGGCATACTTTAAGACCTATCAAATTAGTTACATTTATCGTTTGTCTAATTATAAAGTACTGATAAAACTAGTCAAAATGCTAAAACTTATATTACCTTTTTGTCAATTAAAATTATTTTCTATATACCATGATAGCACACACAACTATACAAGTAAGAACTTTATTTCTTGTATCTGAGAAAGAAAAAAAAAAAGACCAAATGGAACTCTTTTAATACACAGTCAAAACTTACTTTTACATTCAATTCAACTAGTTTCCATTCACAAGGTTGTACTGCTCTTTGCCTTAAACGCTTGGCAGGTTTATAGCAAGAAAGTGGAATGCAGAAAACATGCGAGAAAATGTGTCTAACTTGAAATAAACTACAACTGTTGAACAGCTGAAGTTAGACGGTCCGTGACCGTGTTTAACAAGAAGCAATTACCAGAGTCGATTCAACCCAAAATCTATATTCTAGGCTATGATTTAAATTCTGCCCAGGTTTTTAAAAGTTTGCGATTCTAAAAAAAAAATTATGCTTAAACGACATGTTATATCAGCAACTTGAATTTGGGTTTTGTGGACATAATTTTGAAGTTTGATTACATGTAAAAACCTTGCAAAACTTGTCAATAACATGGGTTTTGTGGTTTTTATAATGCATCAAGTGTACCAATAACAGGTCAAACAGAAACACAAATGCATCTCAGAAACTATATTCATATTGGAAGTTGATACTTAAAATGTTGCGAAATTTGCAACATGTAACACACCAAAAACAAGTGAAAGACAACTTCAATAAGCTAACTTGAAGTAGAAACAAACAAGTCTAATCTATCTTTACCACTCAACTATATCATTCATAATATATGCTAATTAATTAAAGAGGATGAGAAAGAGGATGAGCACTTCTATTAAACCCTCTCTTCACTCCTTTCTTCCTCAATACTTACACACGCTTAGAAACACCAAAGGACTTATAAAATCACAACTTCTAGCTTGATTGCGCGTCTAGAGATTGCGTTCTTGATCAAGCCAATGTGTAGCTTGAGACTGAGACATCTGCCGGTGAAGCTGAATGGATGTACACAAATTCCATGCTTTTTCCAGCTGGTAATGAGCTAACCCATGTTGGGAACCCATAGGAACCGCTACTGCTCTTACTTAGACCCCATACAGGACCATAGAGCTTGGAGACAGATAAGTTAAGGTTCTTGATCGTCTTCCCTGATTTGTTAGTCACAATGGCTGAGTATCTGTAGTATGTTTTCCCATTTGCTTCCCATGAAGATGTAGTCTTCTGTTCAATTGCAACTGGAGCTATACAAAGTAAAGACAGAACCTTGAATCAGATTCTCAAGAAGATAACTTTTGATCATATACTCAAGATTCTAAGTAACATAATGCTAATTTGGGTGGCAGTGAATAAATTTTTACCTGCAAATGGACTTTCTTTAGCGACGGGCTTTAGCTGAGCAGCAATGGGCTTAGCAATAGGAATTTCAACTGAAATCAAAAACAGAACACATATAATTGAATAAATCTACAACAATAACATAGAAATAGCTCAAAAAGAAAAAGATCAAACTTAACGTACCTGGAAGTAGTTGGTTGTAGCCTGCATGACCACCATGTAATCTAGCCAAAATACCAAGAAGAGGAGCATTGTTATATGTAGCAGGCTCGGTCTGTTCATAATTGTCTCTATGGTCAGCAAAATTGTCATAAGCATCAGGTCCACCAACAATAGCCCCAGTTAAAAGATTTGGATCACTTGCTTTTCTACTGAACCATGTTGCATAACCACCTCTACAGCTAACAAATGACGGGTTAACCTTAACCGAAACAATGGATGAGCCTCTATGGTGCACTTGTTGTGGGTAGTTGTTTCCGTATCCAACCATGTAACTTGTTGCCCTAGGATTATCTCCAAGAATGTAATCCACCTAAAAAAATCAAAAATGTTAGACAACTTCCAATAGCTTGAAAATTATCGGCTTTAAGAAGTGAAAACGGGCACTTTTTTTTTTTACCTGTGATTTGGCAAATGCAAGTAGCTCAGAGGGTGCAACACTGCCCGAAGAACAATGTAGGTTTCTTTGTGCAGATGTTAAGTAATCGGAGTAGACAGTCATTAGGAAAGACGCACTTGTGACAAATTGCAAGTTGTTCCATCTTTGCTTATAAATTAAACCACCAGGAGTCTTTTGAACATTTTGATTACTCTTGCCAAGGCATGAACACATGAACGATTCCGCCTTCTCTTGGTACTTGCCAAAAACCGGTGCATGACTTCCTGCTTTCCCTCCCATTAAAAACTGCATTACAACATTCCGAATTATAAGTCATTAGTCCCCCCTATAGCATTTTTTCAGATATATAAAAATAATGTTCCTATAATCCTATAATGTACAAACATTTAAATGATGAATACCTTAGCAACAAGGGTCTGGACCCCGGCATACTTAACGTCCCAACCGAACTCGGTCATGGCCCACCCGGTCCCACCGAGGGCGTCACCATTTTTACCAAGGTAATCCAAGTAGTATTGATTGTTAGTGGCTTTGTACATCCAAGCAGCAGCCCATAACAATTCATCCTGCCCAAGCCCAAACCAAAAAAAAAAAAAATGTTACAAAAAGGGCAAAAAAGTAATTTAAAGAAGGATAGTGGTTGAGGTAGTTAAGATTAGTAGTTGAGTGTGATCACATACAGCATAGCCACTGACGGATCTGTAGTACTTTTGGGCCACGGTTATGCTACTGTCATATTTGCCCCTGTATTTGTCGGCAAAATCGAATAACTGTTGCAAAAAAAAGTAGTATATCAGTGACACGTTACAAGGGTAACATAGGAAATGTAATGTTTTGTTGTGGGGTGCGTGTGTGAAACAGTACTTCCACCGACAATATTAAATATTCTACGTAGTAATTTAAATTAATTAATTATACACATAAGTATAAAGTTTTTGTATAGGTGTAATTGTGTAAATATATATATATACAGGGTAATGTGTACGGTGTGACCAAAATGTCCGTGATGAAGAGCAATTGTACCTAAACTTTATGACCCAAAAACATGTGCCAAGAATAAATTATAATGCAACTTCAACAAATACCCTTTTGCTTTTTCTTTTGGATGTTCACTTTTGCTTTCTTTGTTTTTGCTCTCTATTAAATGTAAAAAATATGAAATAAATCTTTTGCGAATTTGATAATTATATTTGTTGTAAATGTAATATAAAGATAATAATCAACAAAAAATAAAATATGTAACAAAAACTTATGAAGATGACATTTGAACATGAGACACATGTTTAGACCAATATAAGATATCTATATACTTTTCATTTTAATAGAATTATACTTGTGCATGACAAAAAAAGAAAAAAATTCTCTTTACAGGCAAAATGTCTAAAATCAGACAGTGTTGCAACCTATTGAGCATGGAAAGGTGTAAAGATAGGCTAAAAATTGGAAAATGAACAAATAAAGTAAAAAGAGGGGAGTAATGACTATTGTATGATAGGCGCATTATATATATATATATAATATATATATATATATATAGGTGGCCACCTAAGCTAGCAACCTATCTCTGCTAATTTAAACCGCCAAGAACATGCCAGACAGTAAAGTTAATAACCGCAGCTGCTTTTTACCCCCAACTGCTTTACTAACTTACGCTTGTCTTTTACTAACATACGCATTAGACCATTGAATGCTTTAAAATGTGGCACAAATTATCACAACAACATTTGCTTGAGTTTGATGTTCAAAATACCTCTAAAGTAAAAGTAAATATTATTTATAAAACAATATGCATATAATATAAAATGGTAAACTTTAAGTAACTTTAAATTACTAAGTTTAAGTAGTGAAAGAGACTAGGCAAACCTCATATGCGTGTTTAAGGAGCTCTCGAGAGTAAGCTGGGTTAGAGCGACGGAAGACGATGGAGGCGGCAGCCATTGCGGCAGCTGTTTCTCCCGCAAGGTCGGAACCAGGGTTATTTTGGTCAATTCGATAAGCATAACGAGAAGTCGTCATGTCTTCTGGCCTTTGCCAACAATAGTGGTCGGTGTTACCATCTCCTACCTATATAATAAACGTTAATCAAAATAATTTAAAGATAAATGAAACTACCATA
This sequence comes from Erigeron breviscapus, assembly GCA_034093135.1. Classification (NCBI taxonomy): domain Eukaryota; kingdom Viridiplantae; phylum Streptophyta; class Magnoliopsida; order Asterales; family Asteraceae; genus Erigeron; species Erigeron breviscapus. The sequence goes on along the minus strand of CM067168.1, from coordinate 98,769,369 downwards.
TACGTCATAATCAACCATTAAATCACATAAATTCATGCGGAATAATCATTAATCACAATTTGTTTTAAACGGTTATAATTTTGTGGGTCCTATTACGTAGAACCCACAGTGTATACTTCAAAATCAACATCGAAAATATCATAATTAATATCTATAGATATGAGACCCCCCATATTATTTTAATTTTTTTTACAATTTGCTTTTTGTTTTGTATAATAATTAGTAAAAAGATCACATATTTGGTCAAATCACTTATTCCAAAATCCTAATAAATTAAGAAAGTGAATATTGTGTAAAATAATGATATATTTACAATTAATTGCCATTATAATCACTTATTTTTTACTTAAAACAACATTTGCTACTAAATTTTCCCATTTTAGTAAAAAAACATATTCCCTAAGTTAAAAAAGTTAATTTTCAATACAAAAAATAAACATAAATAAGTTTATCCATTTAATTTAACTTTATGCAACTTGTCCATTAGCAAAATCCAAACTGTTACAAATAATCTTTATTTTATGAAAAACCAATAGTCTTATTATTATGTGGAATATAACAATATAATATTTTCACCATATCTTTTAAAAATAATTAACAATAACATAAAGAAAAAAACAAAAAAGTTACCTCTCCATAAAGAACATGAGGTTGGGGATGAGCCTTAATGAGATAATCAGTACCCCATTTAACAGCATCCATGGCATGACCAAGCTCACCACTTGCACCCATTTGATTTCCATATTCCATTATACTCCATGACATCATTGTCACTGTAAATGCCATTGGAAGCCCAAATTTCACATTGTCCCCTGCATCATAGTATCCTCCCACTAAATCCACCTACAAATATTATTAAAAACCCAAATTAAACAAAACTAATTACATACATACGACAATGTTATGTTTTATACAGTTGCAGAATAATGGTTGTACATGTGTTGTGTAGGTGACATGTCCTATTAGAAAAAAAAAGGTTCAAAATAACTTGAAATCATAAAAGTGAAAGTACTAAATTACCCCATTGGTTTTGCCATCATAAAGTCCTGAATTTCCTCTCCATTTGACTCTTTGATCACCAGGAAGATAACCAGATCTTTGTGCTTCAAAAAACAAAATGCTTTTGGTTAATGCTGCACCATAATCATGTCCACCTGCTAATGCCAAAGGTAGAATTCCCATAACCATAAACAGAGTAGTTGCCATTGAAGAAAGACCCATTAGTTTCACCATTTTTTTATTATCTTTTTTTTTTTTGGTATTTTGACACAAAGTTTGACAAATGGCAATGGTTTTATGATATGTTAGAGAGAAAGAGATAAGGAGAGTTTGAGAAGAAGGTGGAGGGAAAGAGTTAGTATATATGGAGAAGATGAAAAGGAAGAGGCCAAAAGTAGAGATTTATTAAATGCATTTTAATTATGAATTACTTGTATATAATAGTTATTGGAAAAGATTGAAGAATGAAGGGTTTTTGTGAGTATGAACAGGTGAACAAAAATGAGCCAAGGCATGTGACTTTGTTGGCATTCATTTATTTAGAAAAATCGGTGGGTTTTCTTCTATTTTATATTTTTTATCTCATTATATTTTAATTTAAATATTCTAATACATCAATATCAAATCAAAATCAAAATCGTTTACAAAGGAATGTTTAATTGTGATGATAATGATTTGATTGTAAGATTGTCCTTCGAAAAGGGTAAATATCCACAACATAATAGTAACAAATCGTTATACGTAATATTCTTGACAAAATGAGTTAATATGCAATTATGTCGTGGATTTAAGCCAAACCAAAAGGAGATGTACGTGATTGTTAATTAGTGCCATTGTAACAACTAGAGTTATTTGTGTATATTCGCTACAGCAATAATAACTATTTTACTCATATAATAAAATTTCCTTTTAACATCTAAATTTTGGGTCTGGAGCAAGTGAAAATACTTCACACACTTGTTATTTTAAGGAGTTTAATCCAATACCTATAACTTGAAGCTACAGGAGTTTCCTCAAATTTTTATACAAATTTACATTGTGTAGTATGATATGTACATTTAGTATATATTCGTGTAAAAAGATTTTGTTGATTTATCACTGCTTTTTTTTACTTGGGCTTTAAAAATAAGGAAAAGTGAGTATAGTATTGTTAGGCATCCAACTTGGCTGAAAAATCCATCACATGCTAATTATTTAATATTTTGAATAAATGATTGGGCTTCTATGTTTTTTATATATTTAAAACTAGTGCTCAGGCCCGTCCAATGGACGGGTAGTCTCAAAATATATTAATCAAAGCTAAAAAATTGGAATTCAAGTATATTTAAATATTTAATAGATACCGAATAAAATTAAAATACCTAAAAATAAAACATAAAACGATTCAAATAAGGCAAAAAGTTGAAGAAGTAATGCGTAATAAACTAATCTTTCGGGGAAGACCTATCATACATATCGGAATCATACTCATTATCAAAACATAAACATATATTAATAATTAAAAAATAAAGAAGTTGCATTGCGTACGAAGATCAAGTACTAATTCTGATGGGTAAGTTTCTGCTTCATAAATCTCTATACATATTCTTAGTAAACTGATTCTTGATGACAACTTTTGATTATAGACGAATTAAAAATTTACACAGTAACGGTATGATTCGAGCAACCATCAATATGACCAATATCACAAGTTAATCAATACGAAAGCTAAAGAATAAACATATGAAAATTAACTCCATATAAATATTGATTCCAGTTTACCCTTTTTTCCAACTTTAGTTAAATAAAAAGAGAAACAAAAAGTGTACAGTATATAATTTGAAAAATACATACCAATTTATCAACAAAGACCATCTCGAACGTTTTGATTTTCTTCGGGTTGTTCCACTCCGAAACAGTCCATACATGCACAACACGGAGTCGTAGATGATATTTAATATGTGTTCGCTTAAGATCTTCGGGATGAACTAATATGGTCTTATTTTTTGTTGTTGAAGAAGAAGCCATAATGAACCTATAATGAACAACAAACTAAATTAAAAGAGATAATAATAACAATAACATAAGAATTCAATGTTAAATAATAATAATAATGATTAAATATGAACAAAGTATATAAAAAAAAAACTTTTTGGTAGTCGATTGTAGGTTTTTTTTTTGCCGTAGGTTTTTTTTTGGTTGAGAATGTGTGATGGTTTTTTCTAGGTGGTATATATATAGATAATAATAATAATAAAGTTTTTTTTTATTAAAGGTCGGCCATTTATTAAATAAATATTAAAAAAATAGAGGATTAATAAGAAGGGAGTATTAGGCTAAAGGAGGGGGATTAGGGGTGCCAAGTGTACCCCCAACCTCCTCTTTTAGTTATATTATAGATTAGTATGTGAGGAGTTTTTCACCCAAATTAAGTGTCTAACAGCCCCATATTCACCTCTCCCTTAAAAATATGACATTTTGAATACTATTTTAGGTTATAGTCGATTTTTGGATAACCCTGTATGTACATAGTTTTGGGATTGATTATTGAAACTTTAAGTGAACAAACGACTTATTAGTAAAGTATAAGTTAAGACAACCTATGTTAAACCTCCTGTTTGTCGAATCGCGACATGAAGTTTCTAGCGAAATTCACTTTTCAAAAATAATAATAAAAAAAAATAAAAAAATGACTTCATATACAAAAGGGAAAAGTGAATTTGAGGATGTCCGACATATAAACTTAGGTGTGGAACCTTCCACGTACTACTTTTTTACTTTGTTTTTTTTTAATGAATAAATGTTTGACCCCTATCAATTTTATGGATAAATAATTATTATGTGAGTGTTCCACACCTAAGGTTAAATACAAGGAGTGAATGGGGCTTTGTTCCGGTGAATAAGTATCTGCCTGGTACTTGGAATAATATCGTCAAATGTATGGATACTATGAAGGTGAACGGGATGAACCTTAATAACCTCCTGAAAGAGGAGGTGGGCGACGACAGAGAGCTTAGATTCTGGTTAGATAATTGGGTCGATAATGTTTCTTTCAAAGTGAAGTTCCCTCTACTTTTTAGTCTTGAGAGAGATAAAAAAAAATCAAAGTCCACGAAAGATTTAATCCTGATGAAGGTAGGTTCGACGGGTTGTGGAATTGGGCCAGGCGATTATACAAGAAAGAGGAATTGAGGAATTGGAGAGTATTCATCAAAAGCTTGAAGGCATGGCAATTGGTAATGGGCCTGATAAATGGGTGTGGCTGGGGGGAAACGATAATATTTTGACAGTAAGCAACGTGAAGAATTGGTTACTTGGCAGCAAGGATTTTAGCAACAGGCACGTGTTTGATTGGTGTAAATGGATTCCAAAAAAGTGTAGTATCTTCATGTGGAGGGCGTCTATGGATCGTATCCCTACAAAGATGGCATTAAAGGCTCGGAATTGTTTTAGTAATAATATGGATTGTGTTCTCTGCGGGGATGGTGAGGAAACCGTTGAGCATCTTTTTTGTGACTGCGTGATGGTTGCAAGAGTTTGGCATGCGATTAGTAGGTGGTGTAATACTACACCGTTTTTAGTTTTCAACGTCAAAGACCTATTGGAGTTTCATGAACAACCTGGGAAAAGCAAGATCGAGAAGAAAGTTTTGAAAGGCATCGTCATTATTAGCTGCTGGTCGATCTGGAAGGCACATAATGATATTATTTTTAACAATGTTTCGGTAAACGCATCAGAAGTTATTCAAAACATCAAGTCGTTAGGTTTTTTATGGTACAAAAATAGAACAAAACATAGAAGTATTACTTGGGGAAATTGGTGTAAATTTAATTTCATGTAAATTTCTTGTATTATTATATCACTGGTGTTTTGTCGGGGTGAGTGTGAATATAAAAGTTACTTTTCAAAAAAAAATAAAAATACCCGAGAGCCTTATATTACCATCCTCTATACAAAATTACTAAAATACTGTATATTTGTATAATCAAATGAAACACTAAACAATGTCTATCACTTTGAGACAATTTGAAGTTATAAAAGAGTAGAAGATGATAAATATGCTTTAGAAACTTTTAAAAGATACTATTAATTAACTTTGGACTATTGATTGAATTCACAACCAATAACTTTTTATAGATGTGAGGATCATATTTGTTGAACGATATCAAGATTTTAATAAAGAAGAACTTCGACGACAAATCATATATTTTAATAAAGAAGAACTTATGTTGATTGGAAATAATAATATAATAATACTAAGTGAACTTTTCTTTTATTACAATCTAATCTCAAATTAAATCCACACATATCTAGCTCTTATATATAAATAAAACAAAATTGTTATAACATCATTAATTTCTAAACAATGCTTACTTGTCATTATTAGACTTTTTTATATTAATTATTTCTTTTTTATTGTCTTGATTTATGACATCATCCTATTTAAAGTTTAAATCATTTTTAATTGATTTATGATTTATTTCTTTTCTAGCTTAAGTCTCATGTAAATTAAAATGTAATTATCTAATTTATTTTTTTCTTGAAACGACTATTTGCCAATTTTGGGTTAATAAGGTATTTATATTTATTCGAAATATAAGGTATAATATTCCGAGGTTATGGAACTATCCCATAATTCTTAAACATCAACCTAACTTAATATTATAAAACTTTTATTACTAAACCCGGGTTGAACCCGGGTTGATTAGCTAGTACACCCAAGATTTTTGGATTTGAAAAATCCAAATACCTAAAACGCCTTTTTTTTAATGGGACTTATGGTTTAAACGACATACAAGCGATCTAGTGGAAATTTTTTTACCTTTGAAGACAAAAGTCAAAGGTTAAAGACTCTATTAGATCTCATAACTCGAAAAAGATGATACTAAGGCTGGTGCTTATAATAGTCCTTGAGGTGCGTCCTCAAGGTTGGAAGACGCTGGACATTATAGACATTGGGTGTCTTTGATGAGAGTCTTCAAGCAAGAGTCTTCCTGGAGAATATGGAAGACACTGGAAAGGTGGGGTCGCAATGTTTTCTTGTTTTGTTTTATATATGTGTGGGGTATATATATGTGTATTTGTGTGTGTGAGATAAATTATAAAATAATTGATGATGTGGAAAGAAGTTCCAAGAAGCTTTTCTTTATAGACAGTGAGTGTCCTGAGTAGAGTCCTAGGTGATGTGATGTTGAGTTGGCAGACAAGAAGCTCCAAGAAGCTCCCCCTTATAAGCATCGGCCTAAGTGTTACTTTACTTTAATATTTACGGTTAAAACAACCTACATTTTAATGTAAAGAACTAAATAATCTAGAGGGTATTAGACTCAACAAAAAATTTGAGTTTGGGATGTAATTAATTCGTGTAATTATTTTTTGTTACAACCCAAAGGTGAAAGGCCTTGCAGCCTTTGTCCAAATCGAATACAATCATTCAATAATTCAAAACACCATACAAAAAGGCTACAAGACGAGAGGATGCAAACACTACTATTGACCTATTTAATAGTCCATCGAATTTTAAAATGTTAATTAGTCGTAAAGTTTTGACAAGTTGATTAAAAAATGTAATATTATTACAACTAATCTGCTCTCGTCGTAAGTTGTATCCCAATATCATCCAACCAAGTTAGGTTAATTTTGGGCTTCTTTCGTAAAGAATAGTAATAATATATTATTCCACAACATTTAAAGTCACAAAAGACCTACATACATAATAAGAAATTATACTATTTGAATATTACTATTAGAAAATGTTTATAAAATTTGGAAAAGTTATGATTAAGTGAAACACTTATTAAAATAGGTCACATTATATTGTTAGATTCTTTTTTATTATTTATGTTAATGTTAATGTTCATTATATTAACATCATTTGCAGCAAGATAGGAAAAATCACAAGTTTCGCCATGTAATTTTATTGGCTAATTCGTGAGCCATGAAACGAGTAGCTAAAATATAGTTTCAGTATCTACTGGATTTTGACTACCGACCCGTGTGTTTTCTACTTTTTAATTTAACTTCTTGTTTCACACACAAGTCATTAGATATCCGTTACGGTACAAAATTTTCATCTAGATTTGTCAACCAAGTCAGAAAGTACTCTATGAGGTCCACTTCGAGGTGGTGGTGTGATGGAAGAGAAACTAGCAACCTATTTATTATATGTGAAATGTGAATTATGTGAAAGTATAAATCTTTTTTAACATAAAATTGTATGTTAAGATAACAAAAATACTTCCAAAAGAAAGATAAATTTGCTTTCAAACCTTTACTATAGAATTTTTACTTTTAAATTTAGTGTTATTTAAGAATTTACTATATTTACAGTTTTGACCCATATACAAAACTGTAAGAATTTGTAGATCCATATATATTATTATTAAGTTGTAAGATTATTATTATTAATAGAGATTTACAAGACAGATTGTATCTAGATGATACAATCAATAATACGAAGACAATCGAATCAAAGATTACAGACGAATTAAGACGAAGACAAGGGTGAGAAACCCTAAAATTATACAGACCAAATATATAGATATAGAAGACTGAATATATGAAATATGATCTCAAAAAACCTAACAATAAGAATACGATTACATATAGGAGATGACAATAGCTGCTTGACCCCTTTAGCCCTCCAACTCCTCACAATGTCAATAGCAGCCCTCCAGACTTCAACTTCTTCTTTTGCACACATTTAGTCCTTCCAGAACTTAATCTTCCAAAACCTGCACAATCTTAACCAGATTATAAGAACCTTTTAATAAACTTTATGTTTATCAAGATTGTACTTTTAACATTCCCCCTCAATCTTGATACCCAGAATTTTCCCCCTCAACCTTTACCTTTGAACAAATCAATAAGACCAAGTTTTTCACAAAATAAATTGTGTTGAGAAGAATTTAACCCTTTTGTAAACACATCTGCATTGTTCTCTACAGAATCAACTTTGTGAGTTTTAATAACTCCAGAAACAATCTTTTCTCTTACAAAATGTAAATCAATCTCTAGATGTTTAGTTCTTTCATGATATACATGATTAGCAGCTATTTGAATAGCTGGTTTACTATCACAAAAAATACTAACATGCAGTTTATACTTGACTTTTAAGTCATCTAACAACTTTAAAATTCACAATACTTCACTAGTAACAGATGTCATAGCCCTATATTCAGATTCTGCAGAAAGCCTGGAAACAGTACCTTGTTTCTTACTTTTCCAAGAAACTAAACTGTTTCCTAAATACACACAATATCCAGTTATAGACCTCCTGGAAGACAAACATTTTCCCCAGTCTGCATCAACATAAGCAAACAGATCTAGGGTATTACATTTTTCAATAAACACACCTTTTCCTGGAGACAACTTTAAGTATCTCAGGACATGCATAGCAAGCTTAAGGTGTGATTGAAGAGGGGCATGCATGTACTGGCTTAAACAATTGACTGCAAAAGCAATATCAGGCCTTGTTATAGTAAGATAAATTAGCTTACCTACAAGTTTTTGATATTCAGTAATACCAGTCAACAACTTATCATCTTTACTTTCTGCACACTTAACAGTTACATTCTGCTCAAAGGGAGTTTTTAAAGGTTTACAACCAAGTAAACCAAAATCTCTTAATAACTCAAGACAATATTTCCTCTGAGTCATACATAATCCAGAATTTGATTCAAGAATTTCAATACCCAGAAAATACTTAAGCTTTCCAAGATCTTTAATCAAGAATTTAGAACTCAAATAGTTCTTAAATTTGTTAATCTCATTAATATTGTTACCAGTAATAACAATATCATCCACATACACAAGCAAGACAAGAAAAACATCTTTATCAGATTTGATAAACAATGAGTAATCATTTTTACTCTGTTCAAAACCATGATCAATTAAAGTTTTACATAACTTCTCATTCCATTGTCTAGGTGCTTGTTTCAAGCCATATAAAGATTTATTCAATTTGCACACTTTGGTTTCACCTTCAGAAAAATATCCTAAAGGTAAATCCATATAAACATCTTCAACAAGATCACCATATAAGAAAGCATTGTTAACATCTAATTGAAATAATGGCCAACCTTTATTAACAGCAACAGTCAGAATGCATCTAATAGTGGCCATTTTAACAACATGAGAGAAAGTTTCCTCACAATCAAGACCAGCTCTTTGACTATATCCTTTTGCTACAAGTCTAGCCTTATACCTTTCTATCTCACCATTTGATTTATATTTAATTTTATAAATTCATTTACATCCAATAGGTTTTCTATTTGCAGAAGATCAGTTAGAACCCATGTATTGTTTCTGTTTAAAGCTTCCATCTCCTCATTCATAGCATTTACCCAATTTTTATCTTGGCAAACTTGCCAATATGTATCAGGTTCTACACTCTTATTTAATTCAGAAATAAAACAAATCTTTGAGCATTGAACACAAAAGGTTGAATTTTAGATGAATTATCATGCACAGACATAGTTCTATGTGACTCTTCTCTTGAAATTATAGCATAAGCAGATTTTACATCAGGAATAGGTTCTCTTGTTAAAATATTAGTTCTCATTGGCATATAGACATCATCAAGTCCCATTAAAAACTTCATTAGCCTAAGCAACTTATTATGAGTTTGAAAATCTTTAGCAGCTTTACAAGTACAAGCAGGTAATTTAACAAGAGCATCATATTGTTTCCACAAAGAATTTAGCTTATGATAATAATCAGACAAAGAAGATCCATTCTGTTTAAGTGAATTGATTTTAAGATGTAGATTAAACATTATGTTAGGTCGAAAATCGACCAAGTATAATTTGTTCAGAAATAGCTTGAAGTTTAGTGAAGACGTTTTATCAGAATTCTGAGATGTCTCAGAATTCCTTCACTGAAGCTTCACTTCAGTTCAGATCAAGACAAATCTGAAGCATTCATTCTGAAGTCAAAGACTGAAGTATGAAGAAGAGAATCACCTCAGAAGCGAGCATCAGAGTGATTCTACCAGATCGAAGACTGAAGCATCTCAGTGTAAAGTACTTACAACACTTTACACTGATTACGAGGAAGACTTTTACTTTACACCTTTATCCGGTTAATAGATTTATCTATTAACAAAAGGTACAAAGTATAGGCTTGGAACCTAGTACTATAAGTCACATCAAGTGACTTATATACTCTTCCAAGTGCAGCATGTAAGGAATTATGGTTTAATTCCTTAAATGCTCACAACCACATTTGTACGATCTTGTCCATGTCATCATGGACTTGGTCTATAAATACAAAGTCTTCTCACAACTTGCAAAATGCTTGAAACCTTGCATTGCAACTTGTGAGATATACTCTAAGTAAACTTACGAGTATTTCCAAGTCAATTAGATCACTTGTATTTCGGGATTGTTTAGATACTTACACTTTGGTGTTTATCTTTGTTCCGCAACAATCCTTGTATTTGTTTATACATCAATAAATCAAATACATTAGAAAACAACGTGTCTCAATGCTACATACTTGATTATATTTATATATATATCTTTATATAGTTTCTGCCATTTGTTCTTGCATTATTCATATTGTCAATTGTTTCTGTTATCCATATCTGGATCGTAAACTAAACTTGTCCATCAAGATTAGTTGTACTTGCCAGTCGGGTTTGTTATTCATCTATATATTTGGGACTCACAATTGGTATCAGAGCAGCAAGGTTGAATTTCATATCAATTCATTAACCTTTGATCTGCATAGATGGCTGACTTTGAACAAGAACGACCTGACCCTAATAATGCCACCCCACCGCCTATCATCAACAACAATATACCCTCACACAATGTTCACGTACACTTTCCAAATAATCCTGTTCCCAAGTTTGATGGGAACAGTGAAAACTTTCAAACGTGGAAAGCGTGCATGCTTAAGTATATTGCTGGTGTTGAGAGGCATTTACCAGATATCCTAAGAGAAGGACCCTTTGTCCCTATGAATGCTTCTACTGTTGTCAGAAATGCCGATGGGACTCCTAGGCTGTCACCTAAGGAGAAGGATCATTGGTCTGAGGAAGATCATAGACTTGTTGACTTGGATACCAAGTTACAAAATATGATTTTATACGCAGTTCCAGAAACCCTAATGCCCACTCTTGTTTTACTTGATAACTCCAAATTAATGTGGGAGGAACTTATGACACAGTTTGAAGGCACTAATGAGACAATTGTCACAAGAAAAGTTGCTTTAAACAAAAGATATGAGTCTTTCTTTGCTATCCCTGGGGAGTCTTTAACGCAAACTTACATCAGATTTACAAATCTGGTCAACCAACTGAAAGCCCTAGGTGTAACCAAAGACAAAGAAATTTTGTTAGAAAATTTTTGTGACATTTTACCTTCAAAATGGGAAAACCTTATCTTGGTCTTGAGACAAGGCAAAACATTGCACAGTCATACTCTTGCTTCCCTTTATGGAGCATTTAGGTATACTGAAGAGAACAAAGCTGAAAGAGCTTTGGCTGAGCAGGATGCCAAGAACCATGTGTCTACCAGTTCTGGTACGGTTCAGTATTCTGAACCACATAGCACTGCTCTACTATCTTCTGAGAGTGATATTTATGACTCAATGAAGAAGATGGTTTCTCAAATGTTAAAAACTGGTGTCTCTGCTAATGTCACTCATGATTGTGATGAGAATGACAATGATGATCTGGTTGCCATGCTGGCTAAAACGTTCAATCGTTTTAAGGCCAAATCAAATCGATCTGGCAAACCTTTTGCTTCCAGTGCTTCTATTGACAAGTCCAATCTTGAATGCTTTAAATGCGGCAAGAAAGGACATTTCATGAAGGAATGCAGATCTAGTCAACCTTCATCATCACAATCTGCTCCTAACCATTCTATCTTTCAGAAGTCCGATGACAGCTATAAGGCCAAATACAAGAAGTTGAAGGCACATATGGCTCTTTTGGCACAAGACAACTCAAGCAACAGTTGTATGATTGCCAAAACTGAAAAGTGGGAAGATTCTGATGAATCATCTGATGATGAGGAAGAAGTTAGGGACATGTGTTTCATGGCACAAGAAGACCAAGGTCATTTGGTCAAAACCGATGTCGAATCTGGTCGCTGGGTGGATATAGTGATGAAAAAGGTCAGTAATATTGTCTATGAAGAAGATGAGGAACACAAACTGGACCTTTTGGTTCTTTTAGAGGCTGACATCTCATTTGTTGAGACAGTGCGTTCAGAAAGCATAAAAATGTTTGAAAACAATACTTCTGAACTGAACGCCAGTCAGACCAGACTAAAGGAACTGAAAGATGTTCATCTGGCCCTAAAAAGTTATCAATCTATGGTTGCCACTTTAGAGTTGGAAAAAGAAGAGCTAAAAACCATCCTTGAAAAGGAACAAAAAATAATCAAATCTTGGATGAATGCACCAAAACCAGATGCTGCAATCAAAAACACTTTTGCTAATCAAAAAATAGCATATGAATCTGGTGATCTTCACATGGCATCTATAATCACTGATTTAGATGCACTTCCAAAAGAAATGAAACCGGAAATTATTTTTCCTAAAGTTGGCAAACAAAAATTGTGACTAATAAGGTCAAGGAACATTCTGAGGGAAAATCTGAAACAGCTCAGACAACTGTTTCAGAAAAGAAGGCTAAATCCAAAAAGCCATCCCCCCAGACTTCTTCTAAGGTTCCTAAAGGCCAAAAGAAGAAGAAAACCATCTCCCCCACTGAGCCTTCTACCTCAGATTCTGGTAAGGCTCAGGTGTCGAATGAAGAATCTATTTTGTTAAGGTTAGAAAGTCAATTTCAACTATTGGCTAGACAAGTGCAGAGTTGTAATGCACGTTTAAAAAATGTTGAAACCACTCCTCTTCAACCAAAACAAAATGCAAAGCCTTTTTCTAAGCAAATCAAGCAGAAAACTGAGCAGAAAAAGGTTGAGCACCCCATCAAACCAACAATTTTTTTGTCATCTGAAATTATGACTGAAATCCCCTTTGACCCATCAATTCCCCATAAACCAAAGAAATCTGAGACTGCTAAGGGAGAGTCAAGTGAACCCATCCATAGATGGGTTCCCAAAAAGAACTAACTTTTGTTTATGTGCAGGGAGACCGAAAGAAGAACATATGGTTTCTGGACAGTGCTGCTGGCCGAACCATGACTGGTTATCAGACCCTGCTAGAGGAATATAGGGTGCAAGAGGGGCCCTCAATTGTTTTTGGAAATGATGGTAATGGAAAAACTGAGGGATATGGTGTTGTGAATAATGGTCAAGTCAAATTCACACGAGTTGCATATGTGAACGGTTTGAAATATAACCTGATCAGTGTCAGTCAACTATGTGATGATGGCTTCAAGGTTTTATTTGATATTTCACAAGGCACCATATTCAATAGAGATGGAAAGGTGGTACTGGTTGCACCAAGGAAGGGAAACATTTATGTCATTGATATGAATCCATCTATCTCTGAACAATGTTTCTACACAAAGGCTGATGAAGACACAAATTGGTTGTGGCATAAGAGATTATCCCATCTGAACTTCAAGAACATTAATAAGTTGTCAAGAAAACAACTCGTTGATGGGATACCCTCTATGTCTTTCAATAAAGACAAGCCATGTCCAGGTTGTGAAATGGGTAAGCAGAAAAGAGCTTCATTCAAAACTAAGCAAAGCTTTAGTATAACTGAACCTCTTCACATGCTTCACATGGACCTTTTTGGACCAGTGAATGTTCAGACCAGAGCAGGAAAGAAATACACCCTTGTCATCGTAGATGAATATTCAAGATATTGCTGGGTGATTTTCCTCAAGTCTAAAAGTGAAGCTGCTGCTGAAATCATTGCTCTCATCAAACAAATTGAACTCAAGTACAAGCGAAAAGTTTGTCAGCTCAGAAGTGACAACGGCACTGAATTCAGAAATGCCACTCTGGAGTCCTTCTGCACTGAAACTGGCATATCTCAGAACTTCTCCTCAGCACACACACCAGAGCAGAATGGTGTTGTAGAACGAAAGAATCGAACGCTGATTGAAGCTGCTAGAAGTATGTTGAATGAATCTGGTCTTCCCAAGAATTTCTGGGCTGAAGCTGTTGCAACTGCTTGCTACACTCAGAACAGATCTATTTATGTCAAAAGACATAAGAAGACCTCCTATGAAGTACTCAGAAATAGAAAGCCTAATATTGGATACTTCCATGTATTTGGGTGCCCAGTATACATTCTGAATAACTCTAATCAGCTTGGAAAATTCGATGCAAAAGCTGATGAAGGGTACTTCTTAGGATATTCATCAAATCGCAAGGCCTTTAGAGTCTTTAATAAGAGACTTGAAAAGGTTGATGAGTCAATTCATGTTACCTTTGATGAATCAAATTCTGCAATCTTTAAAAATTCCATCCCTATACCACCCTCAGAAAGTCCAATTAGTTTTGGTGATTCTGATCCCATTGCTGAAACTGATCAGTCACCTGAACATGCTTCTGAACATCTCCGTTCAGAACCAGAAATAAACAAGCCAAGCAACATTCCATTTTATCCTCCAGTTAGTTTCAAACTACCTTCTGAACTAACTATTGGATCAGATGTATATGCTGCTTCTCCAATGATATCAGACTCCACTGAGCAACCTCAATCTGAAGAATTTCATGATGCAAGTCATGATCTGCAGGAAGAAGAAGAAGCTGAAAATGTATTTTCTGAAGCTCCTCCTGAAGTTACTCAGAGAAGTTCTTGCACTGATATCATTTCTCATCCTGGTCAATACTCTAAATGGACAAAGGCACATCCAATCGAGCAAATTATTGGAGAGTCCAGTAGAGGGGTTCAGACCAGAAGAGCCACAAGCGATCAATGCTTATACGTCAGCTTCTTATCTCTAATTGAACCCAAGAAGATTGACGAGGCTATGCAAGACCCAAGCTGGGTTGAAGCCATGCAAGATGAGCTCAACCAGTTCAAAAGAAACGATGTATGGGAACTCGTTCCTTGTCCCAGTAACCTGAAGAAGGAACCAATTGGGACAAGATGGGTCTTCAGAAACAAGATGGATGAAGATGGTCACATCATAAGAAACAAAGCAAGACTTGTTGCAAAGGGATATGCACAAGAAGAAGGAATAGATTTTGATGAAACTTTTGCACCAGTTGCTAGACTTGAAGCTATCAGAATATTCTTAGCTTTTGCAGCTCATCATCAATTTAAAGTCTATCAAATGGATGTCAAAAGTGCCTTTTTGAATGGCGAACTAGAAGAAGTAGTGTATGTGCATCAACCACCAGGGTTCATCAATGAAGAAAAACCTCATTGGGTGTACAGACTGAACAAAGCCTTATATGGTCTGAGACAAGCACCCAGAGCCTGGTATGATACTCTCACTAAACATCTTCTTAAAAATGGTTTTAAACGTGGTGCAATAGATAAACTTTATTCATATTGCATGATAAAAGTGATATCCTTTTAGTACAAGTTTATGTTGATGACATTGTGTTTGGTTCTACTAATGAGAAGATGTGTGAAAAATTTTCAAAAATCATGTCTTCTGAGTATGAAATGAGTATGATGGGAGAACTGACATATTTTCTGGGACTTCAAGTAAAACAAAATGAAGATGGTATTTTCATTAACCAAGAAAAATATGTTAGAGATTTATTAAAGAAATATCAATTTGATTCAGTCTCATCAAAAGATACTCCTATTTCTGCTCCATTAACTTTGGATTCTGATCCCATTGCTGAAACTGATCAGTCACCTGAACATGCTTCTGAACATCTCCGTTCAGACCAGAAGAGCCACAAGCGATCAATGCTTATACGTCAGCTTCTTATCTCTAATTGAACCCAAGAAGATTGACGAGGCTATGCAAGACCCAAGCTGGGTTGAAGCCATGCAAGATGAGCTCAACCAGTTCAAAAGAAACGATGTATGGGAACTCGTTCCTTGTCCCAGTAACCTGAAGAAGGAACCAATTGGGACAAGATGGGTCTTCAGAAACAAGATGGATGAAGATGGTCACATCATAAGAAACAAAGCAAGACTTGTTGCAAAGGGATATGCACAAGAAGAAGGAATAGATTTTGATGAAACTTTTGCACCAGTTGCTAGACTTGAAGCTATCAGAATATTCTTAGCTTTTGCAGCTCATCATCATTTTAAAGTCTATCAAATGGATGTCAAAAGTGCCTTTTTGAATGGCGAACTAGAAGAAGTAGTGTATGTGCATCAACCACCAGGGTTCATCAATGAAGAAAAACCTCATTGGGTGTACAGACTGAACAAAGCCTTATATGGTCTGAGACAAGCACCCAGAGCCTGGTATGATACTCTCACTAAACATCTTCTTAAAAATGGTTTTAAACGTGGTGCAATAGATAAACTTTATTCATATTGCATGATAAAAGTGATATCCTTTTAGTACAAGTTTATGTTGATGACATTGTGTTTGGTTCTACTAATGAGAAGATGTGTGAAAAATTTTCAAAAATCATGTCTTCTGAGTATGAAATGAGTATGATGGGAGAACTGACATATTTTCTGGGACTTCAAGTAAAACAAAATGAAGATGGTATTTTCATTAACCAAGAAAAATATGTTAGAGATTTATTAAAGAAATATCAATTTGATTCAGTCTCATCAAAAGATACTCCTATTTCTGCTCCATTAACTTTGGATTCTGATCCACATGGAAAACCAGTGGACCATACAAAATATCGTGGTATGGTTGGTTCACTGATGTATTTAACTGCAAGTAGACCAGACATAATGTTTGCAACATGCCTTTGTGCTAGATTTCAATCTGATCCCAGAGAAGCACATGCAAATGCTGTTAAAAGGATCTTCAGATACCTTAAGGGTGTCCCCAGATTGGGTCTTTGGTATCCCAAAGGCTCCAGTCTAGATCTAATGGGTTATTCAGATTCTGATCATGCAGGTTGCAAGATAGACAGGAAAAGTACCACTGGTGGGTGTCATTTCCTTGGTGGCAAATTAGTAAGCTGGACTAGTAAGAAACAGACTGCAGTATCACTATCCACTGCAGAAGCTGAGTACATTTCTGCAGCAAGTTGTTGTGCTCAGATTCTATGGATGAAGAACCAGCTGACTGATTATGGTGTTACTTACACAAAGACTCCAATCTTTTGTGATAACACAAGTGCCATTGCCATATCTCACAATCCTGTGATGCACTCGAAAACCAAGCACATCGATCTCAGGTATCATTTCATTCGTGATCATATTCTGAAAGGAGATATTGAATTGCACTTTATTCCCACTGATAAGCAACTCGCTGATGTTTTTACAAAACCTTTAGATGTCAAAACCTTTAAACATCTGGTCAGTGAGTTGGGTATGTTAAATCCTTAGACTGGTAATCTTGTTATGAACGCCTCAGTGACACTGATCTGGTTCACCAGTCTGAGCGATCCATGCAATTTTGCTCGCCTAGCTATCGAACGCCTTAGTGATACTATCTTGGCACTTATTAATTCATGGATCATCACTTCAGGGGGAATGTTAAACATTTTTCAAATTATAAAATAAACCTTCATTTTTTTGAGGGGAACCTTTTGCTCAGAAAAATGTATTTAACTGAAGCACTTCAGAATATCAAAATATTTCAGTTGAATTTTAATGACTGAGATGGTTCAGATCTCCTTGGAACTGACCATGCTCAGAATCTGTTGAGTCATCTCTGAAATACAAAAATCTTTTCAAAATATCTTTGATACTTGGTCAATTGTGTGTACACGTGGCATACTGCATACTAGGTTTTGAACTTGGGATTGGTCATGCTTATGTGTCACACAAGTGGCGCCGTAAAAAGAGAAGAAAATGAGTACTTTTACTGAAAAAGTGTACAGGGTGGGGTCCCTCAAACGTCTCTGCATTAAATGCGGACGTGACCCCAGAAATTGTTTTTAATTGGAAAAATCCTTTTTGTTCCATCTTAAATACAAATTCCTTATTCATTCTTTCATTTACTTCGTTTTTCATTTACTCTCTAATCATCAATCTCTCTCATCTTTACTTTCAAATTCATTAACTCCTCATATTCCTTTTCATTTTCACTCTCAATTCAAAATCTAAAAATGTCTCATAAGTCGCTTATAAACTTTGAATACACTCCTTCCAATGATGTGAAAACATCTGCTCAATGGCCAAAGAACTTCACTCCATCACAAATCCGATTCAATATGAGCAACTTTTTGGCTCAATTGAATGTAAAATCTGAAACCTTAATGGGAAGGTTAAACAATTTTTGGGAGCAATCCCCTTTCCATTATGCGCTGACCGCTAATCCGCAGGCAATGTATCATCGATACTTGCTTGAATTCTGGTACACAGCAGTGGTGAATGTGGATGAACAATCCATCTCCTTTACTCTCAATAAAGGCACCAAGAAATGTGTCATCACTCTTGAGGGGTTCAGAACTTCCCTTCATCTGAACTACCTCGAACCTCCCCAGGTGTTTGTGAAAAGACTCAAAGGAGTCAATTTTAGGGAGGTTCTAGTCGCCACTGGTCATGGTGATATGGAGGATGCTGATGGAAACTTGAAGACCTCTGGACACATCTTCATGTCTGGTTTTGGTATATGTTGGAGGTTCTTCTGGACTCAAATAGTGGAAAGTCTTGGTGGCACCCATGGAGGGTTGGACCAACTTTCAATACCCCAAGTGGAGATGGGGTATTATATCTGGAATGGGATGCAAGTGGACTTTGCTGAGATTCTCTTCTCTCAGTTGATTACAAAGTTGAAAGGGAAGAGAAGTCTACATGTTGCCTTCCCAAGATTTCTGAGCTTGTGTTTTAAAGATATACTTGGAGAAGCTTATGATGAAGCTGGACCTGAAGCTTCGGTACCAGAATATAGTAGAGACTTCTCAAAGGCAACAATTACTGAAAATGAGCCTGAACTCTCCTCTGCTATGATTCAGGTATTTGCTAAAACTGTCTCAGCCACACTAGCTGGTTCAGAAAGGTTACTAAGTGGGCCACAAAAGAATGTGGGACCCGTTAGTGTACCTACGGTTGAAATAATTGAATCTGGTGACGATGCAACTGCTTCTGCAGCTGTTGAACCAGAATCTGGTGAGGGTACTAGTGACCCAAACCAGGGCATATCTGACCAGATCGCAAAAGTGAATGCTTTCTGGGATGACGATGAGCTACTTCAGGAGAATCTCGATTCTCTTGCTGATTTTGAGTTTGACGAGGGCTTATTGGAGGCGAATCAATCTGATTCTGAGCCAGCCCCCATCCTCGCAAACGCCCCTCCTCCCCCAGAAATCCAAGATAATGAGCCTTATGTTCCACCACCACCATCTCACCAAAATCCTATCTTTCCACCAGGCACCACTCCCGCATATGTAACCGATCCTTCTTTCACACCTTCACTTCAATTTCTACACCCACAAATTCACAACATACCACCACCGATTAACTATGACGCCCCTTCAGAAAAAGACTTAGATTCTGAGACAGAATCTGAGAGTCCAACAGATGTTCAAATGAATAAAGTATTAAAAGGGCTTGGTAGTTTACCTTTTGTGGCTCCTGCTTCTGCACAACCCCCACCTCCTTTCAACGTGGAAGCACAGTTAGAGAGAACCCAAACCGAAGTCCAAGGCCTTATTCTTAGGGTGGAGGACTTAACCAGATCTCTAACTGCCAACACTAGTTCCTTGGCTGATATGAAAGGTGCTCAGATGTTCCTTGGAACTGAGTTGACCAAAGTTGCTGGGAATGAAGGACTAGTGGTTGGAAAATTGAATGAGTTGGTTATGACGTGCAATAAGGTGAGCTCTGCAATCAGAGAAGCCTTCAGATTGACAAAGAGAGATGTGCAAGCTTCAGTAGTTGCGAACTTGACATCTGGTGTTGAGCTGTTGAAGCAAGAGGTTATGGTAGTTGGAAATGAAGTTCGTGAGCTGGTTCAGAAGCCAAGTGTCAATGAAAAAGAACTTGGAACTTCTATTAGTGCTGGAATTGTGGAAGATCTGAAGTCTGAGCTATCTCAGAATTTGGCTGCTCAGATTTCAGAGTCTGTCTCTCAGAAAGTTGGAGAAGAGGTTAGAAAGATGATTGCTGAACTGACCAAGGATACAAATGACAAGGTGGAAAAGGTTGTACATGAAGTTAAAAATTCAGTTTCCAAGCTTGAAGGTGCAGTTCAGAATCAGTCAAAGCAATTAGATGAAATTCTAATGATTCTGAAGAAGGATAATGTTGTTGCTCCTCCTCCCCCTGCTTCTTTCACTGAAGAAGATAGAAAGATGCTAAAAGACTTAAAGGATCAAACAGCACTGAACCTTAGTTCATCATTCAGACTAAAGGCTCAGTTTGCTACAATGGCAAAAGGCATTTGTGAGTGCCTCGAACAACAAAGTTGGGAACCACTGAAGGCACTTAAATCTACGATTGATCTCTATGCTAGACTGCCTTCAGAGATTCCCAAAGGGGGAAGTAGTGGTGTGCCTATTGGTTTGCTCGCAAGTACTCAAGAATTAATTCAAGCAACCAAGAAGCAAGCTGAGGTACCTTCTGGTAGTGCCTCAGTTCAGGGGGAACAACTTCAGAAAGACAAAGGGAAAGGCAAGGCCAAAGTGGGAGAAGAACCAAAGAAAATTGTTAAGGGTTCTGGTATGGTTATTGGAGAAGATGTTGATGAACAAGGCTATCCACTCCATGATCAAAATGCTGATAGCAAGAAGTTAGAGACTCTGCAGAAGCAAGTCTCTAACCAATTTATCATGTGGAATGAGAATAAAGAAAGGGAAAGGGTTCAACACCAGAGTATGGGAACCCTTGACCACATTGATGCTGCATCTCTTGGTCTCTCACTGGAAAGATTTCAGAAGATCAAACATGATCCAAGAGTGCAGAAGGCAGTTAAAGAAATGCTAGATTATGAATATGGGGTGAACTACTCGCCCTTGGAACAAAAGCTGGACCATCTCACCTTCAAGATGTCCATTGATGACTTAGTGAAGAATAGAGAAATGGAAATGGCCAAAAAGAAGAAAGAGGTTCTGGCTGGAGTTCTGCAGGTAGAGAAAGAGTTGTTCAGACCACCAACGAAGCCCAGAACTGGAACAAGGACTGCTAAGAAAGATTCTCGTGATGTTGTCCATACTTCAATCAAACCAATTTCTGATGATGCTGCTGAACTCCAAAGAAACCATGAAAAGGTTCAGTATGATCACTATATGAACCATCGATCGCATCCAGCCAAAATCATTGATATGGTAGTTGCAAAGGCTGATGGATTGAAGTTGTTTGATTTGGTTGTGAAAAGAGAAGGAAGGGCTACTGAAGAATATAGTCAGGTTTCAGTGCATGAATTTGGGATTTCAGAGCATAGGGAGATGATCCAGATTCTGAAAGGAAAGCCAAAGTCTGCCTTGACTGGTGCATGGTTAGCAAGAATTCAACAAAAGATGCAAGCCAAGGTAGAAATTGAAAGCAGGTTGTTTGGGAAAAAGGATCACTCTCCACTGAAGAGAAAACCTACTGAGGCACCTTCTGGTTCAAGGCCTGCCAAGAAGTAGTTTTCTTCTTCAGATTTATCATTTACTTGTAATATATTTACATTTGTAACATTCATTTCAGTTTGTATATATATGTTGCAACTTGTAACAAATAAGTAGATGATAAGTTTAAGTTAGAAAACCACAAGTAAAATTCTGAGACATCAATGATCTATAAGATGTACTTAGAAATTTTTTTTTACAACTTAAACAAAAACTTGCATTTCAGACTTACAAACATGTATAGATAGAAGTCTGAGATGCATGCACTATTTCAGAACAAATAGGGGGAATTTGTTAGGTCGAAAATCGACCAAGTATAATTTGTTCAGAAATAGCTTGAAGTTTAGTGAAGACGTTTTATCAGAATTCTGAGATGTCTCAGAATTCCTTCACTGAAGCTTCACTTCAGTTCAGATCAAGACAAATCTGAAGCATTCATTCTGAAGTCAAAGACTGAAGTATGAAGAAGAGAATCACCTCAGAAGCGAGCATCAGAGTGATTCTACCAGATCGAAGACTGAAGCATCTCAGTGTAAAGTACTTACAACACTTTACACTGATTACGAGGAAGACTTTTACTTTACACCTTTATCCGGTTAATAGATTTATCTATTAACAAAAGGTACAAAGTATAGGCTTGGAACCTAGTACTATAAGTCACATCAAGTGACTTATATACTCTTCCAAGTGCAGCATGTAAGGAATTATGGTTTAATTCCTTAAATGCTCACAACCACATTTGTACGATCTTGTCCATGTCATCATGGACTTGGTCTATAAATACAAAGTCTTCTCACAACTTGCAAAATGCTTGAAACCTTGCATTGCAACTTGTGAGATATACTCTAAGTAAACTTACGAGTATTTCCAAGTCAATTAGATCACTTGTATTTCGGGATTGTTTAGATACTTACACTTTGGTGTTTATCTTTGTTCCGCAACAATCCTTGTATTTGTTTATACATCAATAAATCAAATACATTAGAAAACAACGTGTCTCAATGCTACATACTTGATTATATTTATATATATATCTTTATATAGTTTCTGCCATTTGTTCTTGCATTATTCATATTGTCAATTGTTTCTTGTTATCCATATCTGGATCGTAAACTAAACTTGTCCATCAAGATTAGTTGTACTTGCCAGTCGGGTTGTTATTCATCTATATATTTGGGACTCACAACACCCATCTACTTTATCATATGTTTATTTTAACTCTTTCCAGACCTCACTAGCATTCCTAGAAAAATTTTGACCCATATAAAGCTCTTCAGATATAGAACCAAGAATCCAAGACAAGACCACAACATTACATCTATCCCATTGACTAGCTAAAATCTCATCATCAGTATCTTTTTCACAATCACCATTAATAAAACCTAGCTTATTTTTAGTTTCTAATGCCAAGGTCATTGCACAACTCCAAACATTATAATTTTCAGTACCTTTCAATTTGAAATTAATTAAGGAAACTCCTGTAGTGTCACTAGCATGCAAATATAAAGGATCTCCAAAATCTAATTTGCTTATTTGAGTATAAGTATCATCAGAACCAGAACCACCAGTTTTATTTTTATTCTTATCACCAGTTTTATCTTCAGGAGCCATTATATCAAAAATTTATCAACCAGAATCAATATATCAAATAAACAAACACACAAATACACAAAGAACCAATAATCAAATAAGCAAGAACACAAATCAGATAAGCAGATAAACACAAAACAACACACTTAAACAATTAGAATCAATAACAACCAGAAACACAATAATGAAATATTAATATATATATATATATGAAAAATACGAATCTAATCTCGTATAAGTGCCAGTGACAGGATTCCGTACCTCTCAAGGAAGCAGGTCAAGTGTTAACACAAATACTTTTGTGAGAATTAGATTAAAAAATTTAAAATTTTTTGAAAAAATAAGACAGAAAAGTAAAAGAGGTGTTACAGTGCTATCGGATGAAAGGTAGAGGAACCCTAATTATTCTTTGATTCACTTAGTCAAAGAAATAATCAGGATCTGAAATAAAAACCTTAATCTCTCTTTGATTCACTTAGTCAAAGAGAAAATCAAGATCAAGATCTGCAGCGGAAACGAATCGTCACAAATTAGGGTTTTTCAAAATTAGGGTTTCGAGATGAAATACGCCCCAAAATTAAAAACCCTAAACAATCAACAATCACAATCAAATCAGATGAAACCTGTCTCTGATACCATGTAAGAATTTGTAGATCAATATATATTATTATTAAGTTGTAAGATTATTATTATTAATAGAGATTTACAAGACAGATTGTATCTAGATGATACAATCAATAATACGAAGACAATCGAATCAAAGATTACAGACGAATTAAGACGAAGACAAGGGTGAGAAACCCTAAAATTATACAGACCAAATATATAGATATAGAAGACTGAATAAATGAAATATGATCTCAAAAAACCTAACAATAAGAATACGATTACATATAGGAGATGACAATAGCTGCTTGACCCCTTTAGCCCTCCAACTCCTCACAATGTCAATAGCAGCCCTCCAGACTTCAACTTCTTCTTTTGCACACATTTAGTCCTTCCAGAACTTAATCTTCCAAAACCTGCACAATCTTAACCAGATTATAAGAACCTTTTAATAAACTTTATGTTTATCAAGATTGTACTTTTAACAAAAACACATCACCAATTTAAGGTTTGAACTCACACCAGTTAAACATTTCCTTTTCTAATACAACAATGGACATCAAACACATTCACATTAGTAGATGGTATTTTTAATTTAATATTCATATATATCCACTGACATCGATAAATACATGTACAATTTATTTCCCGAACGATGGTACGTATAGAGATAACATGAAAAACATGTAACCCCTATCAAGGAGTAAACCAAAAAGACCCCGAAGCCAAACCAATGTTTGATTGGGGTGGTGTAGGCGTCCGAAGTTGGATGAGACATAGACAAACACCGAACATTAAGCCAATACGATATGCTCTTATATGTCAAATGTCAAATTTGATATTAGGTTCACAAATGGCAACGTTCTTTACAAAACCTATTTTCTATTAGTTATTTTCTAAAAATTCGAAGTTAGGTATAGTATATTATTGAGCAAGATTATTTGTCAACTTCTTAGAAATGTGGTTTGATAAAAAAAACAAATTAAATAAATAGCATTTCCATACTTTTTAGTGTACGGAGCTTAGAAAATCGACTTTGGGAAAAGGAAAGAAAATGGTCAAAAAAGTGGACCACGTTCAAATATTTTTATAACCGCAATCAACGGTTTCCCCAAGAAAATAATATTACTAAAATGCGCATTACCTTATGCTTTTTACACTTAGTTAAAATAATTACTATATAAAAAAAAATTACTAACTTATATAATACTTTTCGTCTGAACACCATATAAGTTTGAAAAGTCAGAAACCACCGTAATTACCGGCTTAGCACCGGTTCTGCTACGGAGACCTTCTGTCGGGTGATCTTCAATTCCACGTGGTTTCCACCAACCAAATGCTGATTTCTCATTTCACTTCATGATCGAATAACTTGCTACCTCTTTTCAATTCGACTTCAAGGGTACGTGTACTTAGAAGGGGATAGTCTCATAGTCCTAACCAAAATCAACCAAGACCTGTTTGCCTTGCTCCCCCGAGGCTTGTTTTGCTTGTTTTGTTTGTACTTTGGTCCTCTAGTTCCTTGCTAGATGGCCGTTTGTTTTTAATATAACATATTGTCTTGCTGTTAAAAAAAAAAAAACAACAATAATTATAAAGGTAAAAAATGAAAAACAAAAAAAATAAAAAAAACAAATTAAATAAATAGCATTTCCATACTTTTTAGTGTACGGAGCTTAGAAAATCGACTTTGGGAAAAGGAAAGAAAATGGTCAAAAAAGTGGACCACGTTCAAATATTTTTATAACCGCAATCAACGGTTTCCCCAAGAAAATAATATTACTAAAACCAAAACTAACTACTCACATAATAAATATGAGCAACCACTTCTATTTCTTATTCCATGCAACAACTAAATAAACCAAGTAGTAAACTTACGTCAAGATTAAATCTCAACACACCCCCTTAATCTTGACCCACTTCATAGAAGTGCAGGCTCATCATCATCCTCAATCAAATTTGCCTCATTATCTTTGTCCTTTCCTTTCCACTTGGTGCACTCATAGCTAAAATGCCCAAACACTCCACAATCATAACAACGGATGCCACTCTTGTCACCGCGACCACGTCCTCGGCCTCGCCCACCTCTTTCGTTGTTTCTTCCACGGCCTCTTCCGCGTCCACTGCTTTCACCATACTTTTGTTCATTTGCCAACAAGAGTTGTCCATGATATTCTTCAAGATCTTGGAGCCTTTCTTCATAAGTTTTGACCCTTCCGACAGCTTCTTCAAATTTCATTTTCGTAAGGTCCGAATATTGTTCTATAGGAGCAACAATTGGCAAATACTTCTTAGGAACCGAATTGAGAAACTTTCTTACAACCACCTCATCTTCAAGAGTTGAACCAAGACTTTTGAATCTAGCAACAATGTTACTTATCTTACCCGCAAAGTCGTTGATGAATTCTTTTTCTTTCATCTTTAGCCTCTCCAATTCGTTCCTTAAGGTTTGCAACCTTGCCTTTTGCACCCGTTCTTCCCCCACATACCGAACCTTGATCGATTCCCAAACTTCTTTCACATTCTCATGTTTAGAAACATGTAAAAGAACATCTTCTGGAAGGGTTTGGTAGATTATACCTTTGGTGGTAAAGTTCTTCTTCTCATCAACCTCATCTTTAGTTATGGCATCCCAATGGCCATAAGCTTTCAGCACGGTCTCGATCATGATAGACCACGTAGTGTAGTTGGTCTCGGTCAACTTCGGGCATTGAAATGGTACAACAGCAGCTTGATCACGGACAACGAGTTCTTTACCATTGCCTGACATCTTTCTTTATTTTCTCGGTCTTGTTTTTCTCCGGTCTTTTCTGAGATAAACGGACTTTGTTGTTGCTGATTTGCAGCTCTCGGTCTCGGTCTTAGCTAGAATATAGTTTCCAGCCACGGTCTTTCTCTCGGTCACGGTCTTCTTTCTGTCACGGTCTTTCTTCAATCTTTGCTGCTATGGCAGCCGGTCTTCACTATCTTTCTTGCTGTGTTTTACATGAAAACACCCCCTTCTGATCGAACCTAAATAGGCTCTGATGCCAAAGGTTGGAAATCAGGCCCCTTGAAACACTCTCTCACTCTTGTATTGTATGTATATATACAATGATAGATATATGTATTTGAGAAAGTAAAAGTTGCAGAGAGATAAAGTGGAAAAGTGACATTTCATTCAACAATGCAGGTGGCTTTATATAGCCATACAGCAAACAAACGTGGGATTCCCACTAACCAATTAAAACAAAACTACTCCTAAAGAAAAGGTCTAAAGAGTGACCCACTCTTCCTACTTTGACGCCACAACGTTCACATGCCCAAGTTTCGGTCAAACATATGACTTGGTGACAAACATGTGCTAATATTACTAAATACCAAAACTAACTACTGACTAAAACATAGAAGTCCATGCACATAATAAATATGAGCAACCAACATACATAAGCCACTTATATAGGCTCTATACAATTAATACACACATAATGATAGAAATACAAAGGGTCATAGGTTATGGATAGCCACATAATTGGTATGTTTATAACACTCCCCCTTGGCTATCCATCAATCAAAGAATATGCCTCGTTAAAACCTTACTAGAAAAAACCCATTGGGACAAAAATCTAGTGAAGGAAAAAGAGTACATA
This sequence comes from Erigeron breviscapus, assembly GCA_034093135.1. Lineage (NCBI taxonomy): Eukaryota > Viridiplantae > Streptophyta > Magnoliopsida > Asterales > Asteraceae > Erigeron > Erigeron breviscapus. Next base: position 98,742,035 of record CM067168.1, on the reverse strand, counting down.
GTTCTTTCGATACGCTTGGGGATGTTGCCTCATTAAAAACCTTGCCAGGAAAAACCCAATGGGACAAAACCATGGTCAAGGGAAAAAGTGTGCAACGTGTATCTTCTCCCCCTGATGATCACATCACTTCAGCTCCTTAAGTCATTAATATCATGTACAAGCTTCCTTTGGTATACGATTCCAGTAGTTGAAAAATCCATGACGCATTATCTTCATGTTCATCTGCTGATTTTGTTCTCTTATGATATATCATAAATTTGATGTAAGCACATATAAGTACAGATTCGTTTGTAATCATCATGCATTATCAAAACAAACTAAAACTGCTTTGATAAGTTAGTATAATGTAAGTTGATACCTTTATAGTCTTCAACGTAGAATATACGTTCTAATAAATTCTCATGGGATAAGATCTCTATCTTTAATAAAAGAACGAAAAACAATATATTGACATAAACGTTAATAGTGACCCGATGCTATTCAAATATAGTATTTTGAATCAGGAATTTATCTCCACACGGAATGAAAATGATCTTTATCAATACCATTTTTCACAATACCAAGTGATCTTTATCAATACCATTGATCATATATACAAATTATTTAGTATACTCAATAAATAGATATATCCACAAAATATTTTCCTTATCATATAAATTCCTTGTGAGTAGTTATTCATCACTAGAATTTTCTGATTTTGTTTATTCAAGATTCTCTACCTCACACTTTCAAACATAAAATTGCCATAGAGATCTTTTGCACTACTAACGTATTCAAGTTTTATATTTCTTTAATATCCTTGAGCAAATAAATTTCATAACTTCAAGCTAGATATTCAAAAATGACATTACCAAATGTCTCTTATAGATTATATTTGCTACATGTTGTTCTCAATAACCTTTCAAACATGTTTGTCGTAGCTTTGGGTCATTAGAAATACTCCATGCATTTTATATACTTAAAGTAATATTTCCATTTAAAGAATAATGCATGCTCTATGCATTGTATATATACATCATCCGAGGATTAACCATATCTTTTGAGCTCAAAATCATCCATAAGACGCTAATATTATTTTATATTGCCAGACTTATAAGATATCAATAGTTGCATCCACCACATGAGAATATGTCTCATCGTAATCAAATCTAAATCTGTGCGAAAATCCTTATATCATAATAATGACCCAAATGTATTAAATATGGACAACTATTATATCTTTATTCGTAATACTTCATCTTGATGTCCATTACTTAAAAGATTATGCCTTATACATGTAATTTGTCATTTATTTTTCGCACTCATCAATTATATCATAAAACGTCATACTTTCATGTGTACGAACTTGAGGTCCAACTTTTGCGTCTTTTCCTTTTGGCCAATCATATATATAACTTAGAACTTTATTTCGATGCATGATTTCAAGATCCTCATATTTATTCATAGTACTTAGCGCTATATCTAATTCAAAATCATTATCGACGACGATTTCACTTATTCGATCGATTCCTTAACTCTCTAGACATGATATTGTTTGTTGAGATCTCAATATTTAATATTCACTTTTTCAGGTACCTGTGGTTTTCTAAAACCTTCATGTCTAGGTGCATCAATAATCTTTAATGGGGTCTTTCATACCTCGAATTTGACCATCTTATTTTTCTTGCTCCTTTTCTTTCGAGGATTTCATTTGGAATCGACTCATATACTACGCTTCAAGCATATATATACTATTTACAAATCGGAGCATTGGCAGCTGGTATATGTGATTTGACCAGTCTCTTTTTGGTCTGTTAACAAATCTGGCAATTACTAAATGTAATATATGAATTATCTCATGAACATCATATTAATAATATCTGGTGTGAGGATCTTTGATAATTCATTTTTACTTATTTCAATTTCAAGTTGCTTTACATACACCCTAACGCTGGGAACATCTCCCCCTAATGTTGGGAAAACTAAATCATGTCAATGAGAAACTTAAGCCATAAACAAATCTTCCAGTGATGGCTTTATTGAATATGCACACCTCTTTCATATTTTAACTCGTACCCAAAACAGTCATACTAATATCTAGTTTAATCAGACAGTTTCGAACTGAATCAAAGCATGAGCCTACACACTTCCAAGGCACGCCTATTTTCCCAACATTATTTCCAACATTATGTGAGGTCTCATCTTTGTGCGTTGTGGTGGAGCAACTTTAACATATATCGCACAACCAAAAACTCTTATATGAGACGTACATGGTTTCTGACTATAAACCAATTTCAATAGGGGAGGAAATATGATAAGCTATTGGCATGATGCGAATTCATATTATTGCATGTTGTATAACATGGCCCCAAACAATTAATAATTTATTTTGCTCCCATAAGATCATTATATTTCATTTCATTTCATTTCATTTCATTTCATTTCATTTCATTTCATTTCATTTCATTTCATTTCATTTCATTTCATTTCATTTCATTTCATTTCATTTCATTTCATTTCATTTCATTTCATTTCATTTCATTCATTTCATTTCATTCATTTCATTTCATTTCATTTCATTTCATTTCATTTCATTTCATTTCATTTCATTTCATTTCATTTCATTTCATTTCATTTCATTTCATTTCATTTCATTTCATTCATTTCATTTCATTTCATTTCATTTCATTTCATTTCATTTCATTTCATTTCATTTCATTTCATTTCATTTCATTTCATTTCATTTCATTTCATTTCATTTCATTTCATTTCATTTCATTTCATTTCATTTCATTTCATTTCATTTCATTTCATTTCATTTCATTTCATTTCATTTCATTTCATTTCATTTCATTTCATTTCATTTCATTTCATTTCATTTCATTTCATTTCATTTCATTTCATTTCATTTCATTTCATTTCATTTCATTTCATTTCATTTCATTTCATTTCATTTCATTTCATTTCATTTCATTTCATTTCATTTCATTTCATTTCATTTCATTTCATTTCATTTCATTTCATTTCATTTCATTTCATTTCATTTCATTTCATTTCATTTCATTTCATTTCATTTCATTTCATTTCATTTCATTTCATTTCATTTCATTTCATTTCATTTCATTTCATTTCATTTCATTTCATTTCATTTCATTTCATTTCATTTCATTTCATTTCATTTCATTTCATTTCATTTCATTTCATTTCATTTCATTTCATTTCATTTCATTTCATTTCATTTCATTTCATTTCATTTCATTTCATTTCATTTCATTTCATTTCATTTCATTTCATTTCATTTCATTTCATTTCATTTCATTTCATTTCATTTCATTTCATTTCATTTCATTTCATTTCATTTCATTTCATTTCATTTCATTTCATTTCATTTCATTTCATTTCATTTCATTTCATTTCATTTCATTTCATTTCATTTCATTTCATTTCATTTCATTTCATTTCATTTCATTTCATTTCATTTCATTTCATTTCATTTCATTTCATTTCATTTCATTTCATTTCATTTCATTTCATTTCATTTCATTTCATTTCATTTCATTTCATTTCATTTCATTTCATTTCATTTCATTTCATTTCATTTCATTTCATTTCATTTCATTTCATTTCATTTCATTTCATTTCATTTCATTTCATTTCATTTCATTTCATTTCATTTCATTTCATTTCATTTCATTTCATTTCATTTCATTTCATTTCATTTCATTTCATTTCATTTCATTTCATTTCATTTCATTTCATTTCATTTCATTTCATTTCATTTCATTTCATTTCATTTCATTTCATTTCATTTCATTTCATTTCATTTCATTTCATTTCATTTCATTTCATTTCATTTCATTTCATTTCATTTCATTTCATTTCATTTCATTTCATTTCATTTCATTTCATTTCATTTCATTTCATTTCATTTCATTTCATTTCATTTCATTTCATTTCATTTCATTTCATTTCATTTCATTTCATTTCATTTCATTTCATTTCATTTCATTTCATTTCATTTCATTTCATTTCATTTCATTTCATTTCATTTCATTTCATTTCATTTCATTTCATTTCATTTCATTTCATTTCATTTCATTTCATTTCATTTCATTTCATTTCATTTCATTTCATTTCATTTCATTTCATTTCATTTCATTTCATTTCATTTCATTTCATTTCATTTCATTTCATTTCATTTCATTTCATTTCATTTCATTTCATTTCATTTCATTTCATTTCATTTCATTTCATTTCATTTCATTTCATTTCATTTCATTTCATTTCATTTCATTTCATTTCATTTCATTTCATTTCATTTCATTTCATTTCATTTCATTTCATTTCATTTCATTTCATTTCATTTCATTTCATTTCATTTCATTTCATTTCATTTCATTTCATTTCATTTCATTTCATTTCATTTCATTTCATTTCATTTCATTTCATTTCATTTCATTTCATTTCATTTCATTTCATTTCATTTCATTTCATTTCATTTCATTTCATTTCATTTCATTTCATTTCATTTCATTTCATTTCATTTCATTTCATTTCATTTCATTTCATTTCATTTCATTTCATTTCATTTCATTTCATTTCATTTCATTTCATTTCATTTCATTTCATTTCATTTCATTTCATTTCATTTCATTTCATTTCATTTCATTTCATTTCATTTCATTTCATTTCATTTCATTTCATTTCATTTCATTTCATTTCATTTCATTTCATTTCATTTCATTTCATTTCATTTCATTTCATTTCATTTCATTTCATTTCATTTCATTTCATTTCATTTCATTTCATTTCATTTCATTTCATTTCATTTCATTTCATTTCATTTCATTTCATTTCATTTCATTTCATTTCATTTCATTTCATTTATTGTCAATACACACTTCCAAGGCATTACAATCAACTGAAAATACTCAATAAGCATTCCAACAAAAGAAAAGATCCAATGATCATTAGAAACTTGGGAGTAGTTTTATCATTTTCGCCATTACAATATGGAACATGCTCGCCATCTTAAAATATGAGCAATCAATCACGCAAACTTCGGGTTGCATATTTAATGACCATTTAGATGATGCATCGATTTATTATTCTAAATGGTTCATAAGATGGCGTATAGGCCTATATATTTCCACGTTTTATCTGTTTCATGATTTATTCCTTATCACAGGTGGCAAAAACTAGTAAATTCCCTTTTTGAGCAATCAATAACATTATTATATAGAAGAAACGTCAGGTTCTTCAACTAATTTTTCGCATCATCACTAACCCGGGATGGTCTAGCCAGACATGCCAATTAATCAAATAATCGTAATTCATAAATTAACCTCTAGTTGATAACTAAATATGCTTTGCACTTCACATTTATTAAAATATATTGGGAAATGAAGTACATATGCATTATGAAAAAAAATTCTCCTTCAAAATTGGTTAAACACATATAGATAAATATAAATTTCATATCGATGACTACAATTTATTTTAATGAACTTTCATCTTTTGCATTTGTCATCTTATTATCTTTTCATAAAAAAAGACGTCTCATCTTATCACCTAATTAACCATATCATTAAGAAAATAATCAATGTCCATAGAATAATATATGGACATATATATATGTGCTTTGATATAAGCCATAATACCAAACATTAGTGTCTCCAACTCTTTTAAATATTTATTTTTCATGACAAATTTATATTAGCTTCTGTAAAGCCTCCAAATAATTTAATCTACTCGAGTAAAATATTGAACTACCTTGTAGCCATATAAAATGAGCACACAATTCAAGTTGCACGCAATTATGTTCATCAATTATCAACATACCTATGCATAAACAAATAAACCACAACTAGTCCATGTTGATTACATCAATTACTATACTATCATTTCATTTCATTTCATTGTAGCTCACTTCTTTGCTTGACCGTAAGTATATATGATTTACAATAAATCAGTTTATATTTTATGGTATTATTATGAATCATAATCTCAATTAAGACTAAGTAGCATATTCGAGACATGCGCATCTACCAATTTACTTGATATGATGTAAAGCGATACATATATAAGTACTTACGAAGTAACAACTTTATGAATAGCTTTGAAACATTTTCTTAATCAAAAGTTTAACCATCCTAGCCGTGAAAACATATATTATAAAATTTGATCATAAAATATCTTTATTTCTATATATTCCGTATCATAACCGCGAAAGGGAAAAACCGTCAAGTTACACGTAAATCAAACGGATTTTATCATATATGACTTGGATGAAATGTATAAAATTATGTATTAATGATACGATTAATGAAAAACAGTATCAATCCTCAAAAACTTTTCAGTTCCCCTAAGTTGTTGGTTAAAATACTTTTTAGTTTAAAAATGTAAATTGAGCAAATAACACATACGTTTTAAATAACGCCATTAATTTTAATTTCAAAAAAGGATACTCCAAATAAAGTACATGAGTAACAAATACCACAATAATACATAAAGATTCAAGGTATATATGTACAGTAAATAAATGAGATCCCTAGAAACAACTATATCATATCTCACGATGGTTTTTTTTTTCTTTCCCAACCTTGTAAAACCTTAATTGATAGGATTATTGATGATAAAACCTTAATCGATTTTTTCTGATAAACTGTTGAAAGAATTGGTGACGGAGTATACGCTAGCAAGATTCAAATGCGTAATACAATTATTTAACATGCAAAGACACCAAAAATATATAACCCATAAAGCTACACAAATTAAACTCATCTAGAGTGTAAATTACGAATAAGAAAGTTTTAGATTCAAACATAAACAAACGTCCAAATACCACGGATTATCATCCATCTAACACACATAGTCCAAAATTTAATATAAAGACAAGTAGCTTAGAACTGTATCATGCATATACGATCATATCAAAAATATATTATAAAATTTGATCATAAAATATCTTTATTTCTATATATTCCGTATCATAACCGCGAAAGGGAAAAACCGTCAAGTTACACGTAAATCAAACGGATTTTATCATATATGACTTGGATGAAATGTATAAAATTATGTATTAATGATACGATTAATGAAAAACAGTATCAATCCTCAAAAACTTTTCAGTTCCCCTAAGTTGTTGGTTAAAATACTTTTTAGTTTAAAAATGTAAATTGAGCAAATAACACATACGTTTTAAATAACGCCATTAATTTTAATTTCAAAAAAGGATACTCCAAATAAAGTACATGAGTAACAAATACCACAATAATACATAAAGATTCAAGGTATATATGTACAGTAAATAAATGAGATCCCTAGAAACAACTATATCATATCTCACGATGGTTTTTTTTTTCTTTCCCAACCTTGTAAAACCTTAATTGATAGGATTATTGATGATAAAACCTTAATCGATTTTTTTCTGATAAACTGTTGAAAGAATTGGTGACGGAGTATACGCTAGCAAGATTCAAATACGTAATACAATTATTTAACATGCAAAGACACCAAAAATATATAACCCATAAAGCTACACAAATTAAACTCATCTAGAGTGTAAATTACGAATAAGAAAGTTTTAGATTCAAACATAAACAAACGTCCAAATACCACGGATTATCATCCATCTAACACACATAGTCCAAAATTTAATATAAAGACAAGTAGCTTAGAACTGTATCATGCATATACGATCATATCAAAAATATATGAGCCAAGTAATTCAGAATTTCAGATACCTTAATGGTAAATAATTCTAGTAGTGTATTAAATTGACGTAAACTTACATGGACCATATAAATAATTTAATCTACTCGAGTAAAATATTGAACTACCTTGTAGCCATATAAAATGAGCACACAATTCAAGTTGCACGCAATTATGTTCATCAATTATCAACATACCTATGCATAAACAAATAAACCACAACTAGTCCATGTTGATTACATCAATTACTATACTATCATTCATTTATGGTGCAAACGTCTCGTATGACACTACGATAAGCGCCCACCGTCAAACTTATCAAAATATGCCTAGGACCGATCCATACGCCTCCTATCAAAATACAATATCAAAGTGCACATAACCACTCGGTGGTCATCAAAAGGAGACGCCGTAGATCAAATCAAATACACCGCTACGGCCGGTGCCACATCATCGGTGTCACAATAACGCGCCCATGGACCTCCATGGATAGGTTACTCTTATATGCATATCTTAAGAAACCGTTTTGACCGACTTATATACTTAAATATATATCGAATATGTTTCCAAATGACAAAATTAGTTTTTGGACAAATAAATAATAAGTATATATATATTTTGAGACATTTTAAATATTGACTTAAAACCACATCTCTGTCCACCCAATTCATACAAAATTCTAATGGAGTCATAACTCATAATATGCGACTGTATTAAATTTTCGGGTCAAGGAATATTCGAGGGACATATCATGAATCACAAAATGCGACTGTATTGAACTATTAATCTTTCGGGGCCAATTAATATGATTCATAATATGCGACTGTATTATCTTTCGGCCAACGAATATTCGAGGGACATACCATGTGTAACAACCCTCAATTTCCGACTAGGACAATTTACTTAGAATTATCTAGGTATCTATCCCTAGAGGTTTATTAAGAGAATTGACCTTCTAGATATTAAGGCATAGTGATAATTGCCCTCTAGTACAATGAAATGCCCATAGATGACTAGTTATCTTAGAAATGTCAAACACAATAATGATAACTATTCAAGACGATCTCATGTGAACCAAATAATGAAGATCCTATAAGAAGGTAACGTAAACAATCAAGAATCCTTATAATTATCCAACAATTCAATCACCAAGCAAATTAAAGTACATTTGAACATAAAAATATAATTACCATCTCAAAAATTTGTTTGTAAACCTTATGTACATAGTGGTGAGCTTGAATAATAATAAGCTTATATACATATGTAAGTAAATAAATACAAGTTTATGAATAATGATTTAAGTAACAAATATAAACCATAAAAATGCACATATATATGTACATACATACATACACGACCATACACATATACATACACATAACTTGCTTTGAAAGCACTTATATCAAGTAATAAGTCAAGGATTACATGCATGTACCTACACTAAATAAACCTACATTACATACAAATATACATACAATTACCTATTTGTATGTCTCAACACTAGTTAGGGAGCTAACCCAACACCTCACCACATGAGTTAACCAACCCAAGACTTCCCACCACCCCTCCTAACCAATAACCTCACCCCACACCCTCTATTTGCTGCCCTAGCCACGTTTTTAGGGCTCAAGACCTGCCCATTCTTTCACTTCTACACTCAACCAAAACACACACACTCACCAAAACACTCTCTTCCTTTCTTGTTCATGGCAGAATTTCTGGGCAAAACTCAGCCCCTAAATCACGAATTTAATCATCAAACTATCATAATAACACAATAATCTTGTATGGGGATCAATCTATAATGATTTGGGAGCATGGGAGAGCTGCGAACAGCCCTTGGACAGCCTTCTATCTAACCGATTTTCATCATCTAAGGTAGTTTTCTCAAAACCGATTTCAATACTCTTTTATCTAGTTGTTTTTCAATGATCCATTGATGGATCTAAGCTTTATTATCTTTAAACATGTGTTTTGAATATAAACTTTCCATTTCAAATCAAGAAATCAAAAGATCTTTACATGCATGTTGTTTTTAGGATGACCAAGAGATGTTTTTACAAGAATCAAGTTAATCAATTATGTTTTGTGTGTGTTCAGTTTTTAAATGATGATGGATGATTGTGAATATGTTTTTAATCAGTAATTATTGTGTTAAGAAATACAAAAATGGGTATTAATCTTGTGAGTGGTGTTATGGAGTGTAAAATAACCAAACAAGACCATTGGTGGGTTGTCTAAAGCAAAACAAAGCTGACAGAATCTATAACAGAATTTGGGACGGGTAAACCGGGCATTTGAGGACCGATTCAGGGAAAGTGTCCAAACTAAAAGTTGTAGATATATGAGTCTAGTTTCACCACCAACTGGAATCAAGTAAAAAGGATGAACAGAACTCGAGATATGAATCTTTTAGTACACAGTGGTCGAGCTGAGTTTTCAACAAAAAAGCTTAATTTCACAAACTATGAAATCAACCTTTGAATCCAATAACTTTGTACAAAATACTAGCTATAAAATCTGTAGAAACACTATTAACATGGTAGAATATTGTTCAAATTAGAGTAAATACATTGAAAATGTCAAAGTGGGTGTTGGGTGAAGCCATAAAGTAAAGGCATGCATTTGGGTTACCGAGGAGAAACTGGTCAGGAACATGTATCAACTTTGAAAGGGTATATCTCGGGATTGGAAAGGTATTTTTGAACGATTTTTGAGTCTAAAATCAATTTCAAAGAGTTTATTTTTGAATGTAGTTAGAATCAAGTCAATTCACTGAGTAAAACGAAAGTTATGATTTTTCTACCAAAAGTGGTCAAAACTGGATTTCTGTCTTAATATTGAGTCAACTTTGATGATTTTTAATTCCTTAACAAATAGGTTTCAGGAGCTTAAACTTGGTGGTAATTGAGTTCAAAGTGTCCCTAACTTAAAATAAAATTGGGAGATTTTTCTTAGAGGTTCATCATAGAAATCTTTTATAAAACATTTTGAGTCGCACAGCAGCAACCATTCTGACCAACTTTGGTTTTGTAATTTTTAGAGGTAGTAAACAATGTCTAAAAATTTAGTAAAAATTCACATAAATATAGGACACATATATAACACTGTAGAAAAATCACCAATGTCCAAATAACTCAATTTAACCTTGAATGACTAGTCAATATTTCATGAAAATGAGTGTTAAAAGAGAAAATTTCCAAGTAAAAGCTCTTTGCAACAAAATAAGCTAAAAATCACTAGATTGCAACTTAATCAACTCCAACAATCTTGTAACAAAATATATGTTGAACCTACTGTGAATATGTCAAATAAAAGTTATAAAACTTAACTTGGTCGTTAAATAGCAAAGACAAGTCTAAAAATCACTATTTCGGTTCATTTGAGCACAAACCGAAAACCACAAATTTCACTAATCACACCACCACCAATATCACGAATTAAAACACCAAAATATAGTGTACATTCTGTAAGTATTTCTTTAAGGATGAAAATCCATTTGGAAGTACACGATTTGCCTAAGGAATGAGGCTAAAATCTCTATTTCGGTTTACGATTTTACCACTATAAACCTCTAAATGATCAAAACACAAGAGAGGTTGAATTGATATGAATTATGGGTATTGGAAGTTACCCAAGAAGGCATGTACTTCAAAATCAAGAAAACTAAATGGTAATTTTGAAGATTATTTTAACTAATTATCGAGTGAATGGTAGATAAAATAATATATCAAATAAATAAATTTAAGTTATTATATACTTATAAACGCCAAATATATGGAGTTGATAAACACCATAGTGATCAAGTGGAACAAAAGACACAATCCTAACCACAACAAATGTAAACCAAGAATTAAACGTATAAACAAAGGTGGCATTTCTAATTGATGGCTTAAGATAGGTACTTATGTATATTAGTCCTCTCGTAGGGTTAGTCTTGGCTTGAAATGTGATTGAGGAACATGACGGATATATGATCAAGGAAGCGATTGATGGGAAGTACCCATTCTGGATAAGTGAATATAATGTGCGGCATAACAAGGTGAGTCATAGCCCCCTTTCAAACTCTTTTACGTGTTTTACTTACGGGGTGAAAAGCATGAATAACTAAAATGACTTTCTTTTATGAAAATGATATCTTGAATGAATGATGATTATATGGGAATGTTATTGTATGTTCAATGTGTTATATGTTATATGATGAGCTTGAGTACTGTCAAACGGTAGTCCCCTGTACACTTCTATTAACTCTTTGAGGCCTGTAGTTAGAGGGTTGCGCAACTAGGATTCGTCCCCTCACTCACATCAGTGGCGACAGGTTGATTGGCCGCCTACGTGGCCGCCTTCAACGGTGTCGGTCATGGGGTGCTCTAATCTACTATATATATTATTGGTCGTCTCCATGGCACGACCCCTTTATTATCATTATTGCACGTGATTGACAGCATGTGCTTCTATCTTTACTTCTTCGGGACATGTTATTATTATTATTATTTGGACGTGAAAGGGTCTTAGTAGTGGCTCAAGACAAACTCATCAAATTATACCTTTGGCCAAGTGTTATTGATATTATTTATGGTTGGTTATTATGGATTGAACATACGGTTTGGGTATTGGACCTTATATGGAATTTTGAAAGTTGTTGAATTGACGATATCGAAATTATTGATGACCGAATGGTTTTGGGTGTGATATATGATTATTCGATAGATATATTTTTCTCTCACAATGATTTTGACAAATGAGAGCTTTATAATTAACCATGGATTTTCAATGCTTTGAAGTGACATTATGGTATACGGAAAACTTGATAGTTTGATATGGGAATTTTGTCGGTCATGGGGTGCTCTAATCTACTTTATATATTATTGGTCGTCTCCATGGCACGACCCCTTTATTATCATTATTGCACGTGATTGACAGCATGTGCTTCTATCTTTACTTCTTCGGGACATGTTATTATTATTATTATTTGGACGTGAAAGGGTCTTAGTAGTGGCTCAAGACAAACTCATCAAATTATACCTTTGTCCAAGTGTTATTGATATTATTTATGTTTGGTTATTATGGATTGAACATACGGTTTGGTTATTGGACCTTATATGGAATTTTGAAAGTTGTTGAATTGACGATATCGAAATTATTGATGACCGAATGGTTTTGGGTGTGATATATGATTATTCGATAGATATATTTTTCTCTCACAATGATTTTGACAAATGAGAGCTTTATAATTAACCATGGATTTTCAATGCTTTGAAGTGACATTATGGTATACGGAAAACTTGATAGTTTGATATGGGAATTTTGTCGGTCATGTGGTTTGGGTGAATTGATATGAATTATGGGTATTGGAAGTTACCCAAGAAGGCATGTACTTCAAAATCAAGAAAACTAAATGGTAATTTTGAAGATTATTTTAACTAATTATCGAGTGAATGGTAGATAAAATAATATATCAAATAAATAAATTTAAGTTATTATATACTTATAAACGCCAAATATATGGAGTTGATAAACACCATAGTGATCAAGTGGAACAAAAGACACAATCCTAACCACAACAAATGTAAACCAAGAATTAAACGTATAAACAAAGGTGGCATTTCTAATTGATGGCTTAAGATAGGAACTTATGTATATTAGTCCTCTCGTAGGGTTAGTCTTGGCTTGAAATGTGATTGAGGAACATGACGGATATATGATCAAGGAAGCGATTGATGGGAAGTACCCATTCTGGATAAGTGAATATAATGTGCGGCATAACAAGGTGAGTCATAGCCCCCTTTCAAACTCTTTTACGTGTTTTACTTACGGGGTGAAAAGCATGAATAACTAAAATGACTTTCTTTTATGAAAATGATATCTTGAATGAATGATGATTATATGGGAATGTTATTGTATGTTCAATGTGTTATATGTTATATGATGAGCTTGAGTACTGTCAAACGGTAGTCCCCTGTACACTACTATTAACTCTTTGAGGCCTGTAGTTAGAGGGTTGCGCAACTAGGATTCGTCCCCTCACTCACATCAGTGGCGACAGGTTGATTGGCCGCCTACGTGGCCGCCTTCAACGGTGTCGGTCATGGGGTGCTCTAATCTACTTTATATATTATTGGTCGTCTCCATGGCACGACCCCTTTATTATCATTATTGCACGTGATTGACAGCATGTGCTTCTATCTTTACTTCTTCGGGACATGTTATTATTATTATTATTTGGACGTGAAAGGGTCTTAGTAGTGGCTCAAGACAAACTCATCAAATTATACCTTTGTCCAAGTGTTATTGATATTATTTATGTTTGGTTATTATGGATTGAACATACGGTTTGGTTATTGGACCTTATATGGAATTTTGAAAGTTGTTGAATTGACGATATCGAAATTATTGATGACCGAATGGTTTTGGGTGTGATATATGATTATTCGATAGATATATTTTTCTCTCACAATGATTTTGACAAACGAGAGCTTTATAATTAACCATGGATTTTCAATGCTTTGAAGTGACATTATGGTATACGGAAAACTTGATAGTTTGATATGGGAATTTTGTCGGTCATGTGGTTTGGGTGAATTGATATGAAATAATATGTTTTCTAAGTTTGTTTTGAATACTCGACTTTCTGTACATCCCATTGTTCCGCCTTAGTTGGGGTGTTACACCATGAATCTCAAAATGTGACTGTATTAATCTTTCGCGCCAACGAATATTCAAGGGACATATATGAATGTACGAAATTGGAAACACTTGTACAAATCATCGCATCAAATGTAATACCCATAACCACCTTTTTCGGGACTGTTTTCGAATCGGGTTTCAAGAGATGGTTTTGACACAACAATAGATAACAAAATATTATGATTCCCAATCCACAATCATTAAGGCAACCTCGTTAGTACATCAAAGTCAGGGATATCACAATATTTATATAAGGATAACAAACAAATAACTTTCCAAATAACATGCAACTTTTATAAAAAGAAATACACATTTAATCAAATAAAGTTTTGAAAGGAAAGATGTTACCGGAAGGATCCTAAATACCACCTAGAATATCCGTACTATTATATATATAACAAACAAAGTTTTGAGAGAAAAGATTGTACCGAAAAGCTCCTAATAACCTCTAGAATATCCGTACCTTATTGCCGCTCACAAGAATTGCAACAATGAAAGAATCACCAAAGGAATGCGATCCCCTATCCAAAATCTAACAAATATAACAAATATAAAGTATGAGCAATAACTTGATCTAAGTAAGGATTATGTAACATTCTTTTTGTTGAGTTTAATATATGATTTTATTGTGATTATATATGTCATTACAACAACTTTATTTATATATCTATAAATTGTAATCTATCAATATTTTTATAATTGTTATTGTAAGTCCCAACTCAATAAATGGCACTACCTGAAGACACCTCTATGTCAATGGTGGAGTTACTTTGCAATATATGCACTAAACTGGAGACGACCAGTTGCAGTGTGTATATACCAAGTTCTAGATAGATTACTTATATAAATGACAATAAGTAAAGAACAATGCAATAATACAAATAACTTGTAAAGTAACTTGATGAGACAATATGTAATTTTCAATGTGTAATTTATTTATTGATGTTAAACAAATTACAAGGTTGTTGCGGAACCAAGATAATACAAAGAATGTAAATATCCTAACAACCTATGAAATACAATTGATCTACACTCGGAATTTCTCAAGACAATCGAAACACTTAAAGTTGTGAAATGTTCCTTTTAGCGATTGAGAGAATATTGCACAAGTTCACCAAGAATATTGCAGGTTTGCAAAGTGTGAAGTGTTGTATGTTTTTCACTTGTTATTCTTGTTGTGCAATGACTTGTATTTATAGGCAAAGTTAACATTTGGGATGTTAACTTTAGCCGTACAAATGTGGTTGAGAGCATTTAAGGAATAGCATTTAATTCCTTAAAAGGCAGTGTAAAGTCGCATGTTAAAGTGACTTTACTCAACCACCTTTATGTACCTTTTATTACTTAAATAATAAGATAAGGCTTATTATCCGGGTAAAGGTACATAAAGCATATAAGTCAATTCCTCGTAATCAGTGTAAAGCTTTGTAAGGGCTTTCCACTGATGGTCTCCAGTTTGTAACTGACTAGAATGTCAACTGGGCTTCGCTGCCATTGCCATTCTCTATCTTCCATTTGTTGTCTTCGACTTCAACTGGAATGATTCTTCAACTTGGTCAGTTCTCAACTGGAGGAAGTATTCAGTTGCGCTGACTGTACGGTGCAACTGGACTTCAATATATTTCTTTGACAAATCATCTAGGTCTCCAGTTCACTCTGGTCAGTTTCACTGGGTCTCCAGATGCAACTGGAGACTGACCAGTTTACCAGGTGAACTGGTCCTAACAAATTCCCCCTATTTGTCTAGAAATATAGTCTAAGTCTTTTTCTAGTTCTTGTATTTATACAAGTGTGAACTATAGAGACTTGTTCGATTTAAATCTATCTAAGTTTCCAAGGCATTTTTATAGATCAATAAATGCCTTAGGTTTTTCTTTTAGGTTTGTTAGATTTTAATCTATTATCTACCTTGTGGTTACAAACTGGTAACTTCATTTATACAAGGAAATGAAATTTATACAAGTTACAGAATGTAAAACAAAATACAAGTAGATAACTGAAGAAAGAACTTAATGAGATGGCCCTTCGCCAGTTCTTCTTCTCTTGGTCACCAAAGAAATAGGTTGTGAGTCTTCAGGGTCAATATTCAGCTTTTGCTCTAGATTTTCTTTATGTTGAATTTTGCCCCTTAAGAAGTTCACCCAAGCTTTCTCAAACCTATTCTTTTGTGCCTTCACATCCAAAACATTCACCATCTCCACCCATTCGCTGAACCCATATTGCATAGCACCAGGATTGTCAGTTTTAACCAGTGGCCCCCTGGTATAATTAACTTCGACTTGAAAGACTTTGGTGCCTGGCTTGATTGTTACATTGACACTATTGATAGTACCACTATGTCTTCTGGTTGACATGATCTGGGAGTAGTAGCTTCTAGCTTCAGATTCATTTGTAATTTTTATACTCCCAGCACCAGCAGCCAGTACAGCGGACTTAATGTCTTCATTGGATACCTCGCCAGTTGGTTCAACAAATGTGCTAAGGTCAGCATCTCTTGACAGTGGTCTTCTTGGTTGTGGAATCCTTCTTCTTGGTGGATTCAATACATTCTTCACAACCTTTTTAACATTTGCAATTCTCTTTAGAATCCCACTGGCCCTATTCTCCTTAGCCTTCTCCACTGAAATGTTTAAGCTTCTGGCATCGAATTCAGCTTCATCCTCAGGATAGTGTCTGTCCAGTTCTACATCCAGCATTTCTTTCAACTGGTCAACTATCCTGGGATCATTCTTGATCCTGGCATACTCCTCAGCAGTGATACCCAAAAGATTGGCATCACTCATATCAAGTAACTTGATTTGTGCAAGATGTGCCCTGGCTTCAGCTTGGTTTCTTTGTTTCATCTTTTTCCTTTCTTTAATATCATTTCCAAGTCTGGCCAGTCTTCTGCTATCACTATCTGAAACTGGAGGAAGTATGTCAGCATTACCAGTTTCTAACATTATATCAGTGGCCGGCTGGGCAGATGCTTCAACAGCCAAACCTTTACCCTTATCCAAAACAACATTCCCCCTATTTGTCTAGAAATATAGTCTAAGTCTTTTTCTAGTTCTTGTATCTATACAAGTGTGAACTATAGAGACTTGTTCGATTTAAATCTATCTAAGTTTCCAAGGCATTTTTATAGATCAATAAATGCCTTAGGTTTTTCTTTTAGGTTTGTTAGATTTTAATCTATTATCTACCTTGTGGTTACAAACTGGTAACTTCATTTATACAAGGAAATGAAATTTATACAAGTTACAGAATGTAAAACAAAATACAAGTAGATAACTGAAGAAAGAACTTAATGAGATGGCCCTTCGCCAGTTCTTCTTCTCTTGGTCACCAAAGAAATAGGTTGTGAGTCTTCAGGGTCAATATTCAGCTTTTGCTCTAGATTTTCTTTATGTTGAATTTTGCCCCTTAAGAAGTTCACCCAAGCTTTCTCAAACCTATTCTTTTGTGCCTTCACATCCAAAACATTCACCATCTCCACCCATTCGCTGAACCCATATTGCATAGCACCAGGATTGTCAGTTTTAACCAGTGGCCCCCTGGTATAATTAACTTCGACTTGAAAGACTTTGGTGCCTGGCTTGATTGTTACATTGACACTATTGATAGTACCACTATGTCTTCTGGTTGACATGATCTGGGAGTAGTAGCTTCTAGCTTCAGATTCATTTGTAATTTTTATACTCCCAGCACCAGCAGCCAGTACAGCGGACTTAATGTCTTCATTGGATACCTCGCCAGTTGGTTCAACAAATGTGCTAAGGTCAGCATCTCTTGACAGTGGTCTTCTTGGTTGTGGAATCCTTCTTCTTGGTGGATTCAATACATTCTTCACAACCTTTTTAACATTTGCAATTCTCTTTAGAATCCCACTGGCCCTATTCTCCTTAGCCTTCTCCACTGAAATGTTTAAGCTTCTGGCATCGAATTCAGCTTCATCCTCAGGATAGTGTCTGTCCAGTTCTACATCCAGCATTTCTTTCAACTGGTCAACTATCCTGGGATCATTCTTGATCCTGGCATACTCCTCAGCAGTGATACCCAAAAGATTGGCATCACTCATATCAAGTAACTTGATTTGTGCAAGATGTGCCCTGGCTTCAGCTTGGTTTCTTTGTTTCATCTTTTTCCTTTCTTTAATATCATTTCCAAGTCTGGCCAGTCTTCTGCTATCACTATCTGAAACTGGAGGAAGTACTGCACTTCTTTCCCCCTTGGCAGCATCTAGACCTGCCCGAATACCTTCCCATTCAGAGGGGTGAGATGGCAACCGGTCAAGAGGCTGCCATGACTGCATGTCCTTACACTCCTTAAAGATCCCACACATCATTCTGAATGACCTCCATAAATGGTTAGTCTCCTTTGACTGAGTCAAAACATTGGCAGTTACTTGTTCTTGACCAGTTTTCAATTCATTAAGGATCTTGGAGTCTTCATCCAAACCAGAGACAACCTTCTCTTTCACTTCATCATCTTTCTTCTTCAGATTTTCTACTTCAGTTGTCAGATAATTTAAAGATTGAGTATGTAGAGATACCTGGGTGCTCAAATTCTCAACGCTGCCTCTCAACTGGTTGATCTCACTGGTTAGTGGGGCCAGATCAACCTGAGGAGTGGCCAGCCTGGTGATCTCAGATATCACCCTTTCAACCAATTGTGCTTCCCTAGCACCCAGCGTATCCTCTATTTTCTGACCAACTGAAGTCATCAACTGCTCTCCAAGTCCAGTTACATCTAGGCCAGGTTTTTCAATCAATTCCTTGACCTGCCTTTCAATCTCTTTCAAATCAACTTCTGAAGTTCTAACAGTGTTTCCCAGCAAGTTGGAGATTGAGGTTGTAACCTTGGAGTGAGTTAGGTCAAAGGCTTCCTTTAAAGTACCAGCCAGATTGTTGCAGCCAGTGACCAACTCATTTAGCTTTTTAAACACCAAGTCTTCATTAGATGAAAACTTGTTTATTCCCAGATCAACCACTTTGATGTTTGTCAGGTGATCCTTGTGGTATCTGGAGAATGACTTTGTGTTTTTGTCAAGTGTCTTCTGAATCTCCTCCACCCTGGTTAGAAGGTTTTGGAGATCGGCTTGAAGTGAGACAACTTGACTGTCCAGTGACGAAGGAGAAGGTGTCACTGGACCAGCAGCAGTTACTACTGGAGCAACTGGAGGAGGCAAACTTAAGGAAATCTCCCCAGTTGTCAAACCAGCAGTTGAAGATATAATAGGAGTGGTGGATGAAGAAAGGACTGGAAAATCAAAGTGTTGTTCATGCTGAGAATGCTCAGGTGTGAACAACGGCGACGGTGGTGGGGGCATTTCTCGAGCAAATGAGAATTGCCCAGTTGGTGAAGGAGCGGTATATGTTGGGAAAGATATATCAGTAGGCACATTTTCTTGGGAGGGTGAAAGTGAAATTGATGCGTCTGGAAGGGAGACTGGAGATGAAGGGTCTTGAGCTTGTACAGAAGCATCAAGAATCTCCAAGTCTGTTTCAGTACCTTCAGAATCCGAAGATTCTATAAGGATTTCCTCGTCATTAACATTCATGTCCAGATCCATGAATGTAACTGAGGGCTGACCAGTTTCCTGGTCAGTCTCCAGATGACCTTCCCCAGTTTCCTGGATGGGTGCATCTGTTGGTGGATCAGATACCGAAGTATCTTCACCAGGGATAGATGTGATTGGGGTTGCTTCAGTTATGGTTGCTCTATCCTCAACCACAACATTAGACGAACTGGAGGGTCCCTCATTATTTTGAGGCCCGCCCAGTTGCCTTTCTGACTCACCTACATAGGTTGCTCAGTTATGGTTGCTCTATCCTCAACCACAACATTAGACGAACTGGAGGGTCCCTCATTATTTTGAGGCCCGCCCAGTTGCCTTTCTGACTCACCTTCAATAGGTGCATCAGTTGAAGCGAATGCCAGTTGCATTCGTTCAGGAATTTCGACCTCTCCAGCTTCAGATACTAGAGAGTCTAAATTCCTTAGCATATCTGGAGCAGTGTACGGTGAATCTGTACTATTATATGCTTCTCTGCCCAGAATATGCTTAAAACAAAGAGAGAGGAACCTTGAAAAGGGGATACACACACCCCTGGTGCCCTTCAGCTTTTGGACTAGGCTTCTATACAAGATATCTGCAAAGTCCACTCTCAATCCGTTCCACAAGCAGTAAGCCATTTCTGCTTGTGAGGAGTTAATCTGGTCAAGTCCACCAGAACTCCCACCCATGCTCTCCACCAGGTGGATGAAAAAATACCTCCATGAAGGTGTAAGACCCTTCATGGTCATTGCACCTTTAGTCTTCAACACCCCATTCTCCAAACACTCCTTGTGTCCCATTTCAAGAAGGACTTGGCGAAAATTTATGTTTGGGGGTAAGACGACTGGAGATTCACCCTCTCTCCAGTAATTGAGGCGTAAGGCGTCCCTCAATACATCAGCGGTCAAGGTACACTGGATTGTTCCATCCTTTAAAGTGAAACTGATGGAGGAACAATCAGAAGAAAGACTGGCAGTGTACCAGAACTCACACAAGTAGTTGTGAAACAACTTGCGTGGGTTAAGAGAGAATGAGGGTCCTATTGGAGAATCCTTCAAAAACCTTTGGATTCTACCAATAAGGGTATCGGACCCTTGAGATCCTCGTAAGCTTGCCATCGGATTATTTGGATTTAGTTTGATGACAGAGGCATTACTAGGAGCACCAGATGCCGGTTTGACATCTGGTGAAGGAGCATATGGAACAGTCAAGAGATTTACATCTCTTGAACGAGATGATCTAGGAGCCATAGAAAATTGAAAATGAAATTTGGGATTTAGGGTTCTTGATTTGTGAAGCAGAGAGAAGAATGAAGAAATTTTGATGATTGGGAAGTAAATGAAGGAATGTAAGAGAAAGAAGTAAATGAGTTCGGAGTAAATAAGGGTATTTATAAAGGGATTCAAGATCCCAATGAAACACCAAAATTATATTTTAATAACCAAAATCCTTTTTGTAGATATTTTCACAAAGTTGGTTTGAATTTTGAAATAAAATAATAATTTGCCATGTCAACATTAAATGCTACCATGTCAGCATTAAATGCTACGACGGCTTATCTTACCCACGCGCCCACTCACTTTGTTTTCCCAATACAAACAGTTGTCAAGTACTAAAATGGTTTCAAACACGTCAGATCACGATATCAAGTGGTTTAAAACACTCGAGTATCATCACGTGTCACACATATTGACCAAGTATTTGTAACGTTATAAAAACAAGACAAGACTGAACCTGGTCACTGGAGGATCAGTCCAGTACCAGTTTCCAACTGGAGAGTTCTCCAGTTGCATTTTCAAACAAAAAACGAATTTTAGTCAGAAAATTATTTTGAGTCTTTCCCCCTAAAATGATGATCCAGAAATCGATTAGTGCCAGGATAGTATCACAACGGCGTTCGATAGCCTGGCGAGCAAGGATTATCTGGACCTCCTCAACTGTAGAACTTCATCAGTGTCACTGACGCGTTCAATAACAAAGAAAGCTCCAGTTTTAAGGATTTAACATTCCCAGTTCGCTGATGAGATGTTTAAAGGTTTTCTCATCGAGAGGTTTTGTAAAAACATCAGCTAACTGTTTGTCAGTGGGGATGAAATGAATTTCAATGTCTCCTTTCATAACATGATCACGAATGAAATGATACCTGATGTCAATATGCTTTGTTTTTTAGTGCATCACTGGGTTGTGAGATATAGCAATTGCACTGGTGTTGTCACAAAAGATTGGGGTCCTTGTGTACTTTGACCATAATCTAGTAACTGGTTCTTGATCCAGAGAATCTAGGCACAACAACTGGCCGCAGAAATGTACTCTGCCTCAGCAGTGGACATAGAGACTGAAGTCTGCTTCTTGCTGGTCCAACTTACCAGTTTTCCTCCAAGGAAATGACAACCACCAGTTGTTGATTTTCTATCTATCTTACAACCTGCATGATCAGAATCTGAATAACCCATTAGATCTAATCCTGAGCCTTTGGGGTACCAAAGACCAAGATTAGGACACCCTTTCAGGTATCTAAAGATACGCTTTACAGCGTGCAAATGTGATTCTTTAGGGTTAGCCTGAAACCTGGCACATAAACATGTTGCAAACATTATATCTGGTCGACTGGCAGTTAAGTACATCAGTGAACCAACCATACCTCTATAGTCAGTTATGTTAACTAGTTTGCCAGTTGGGTCAGAGTCCAAATTCAATGGTGCTGCAATAGGTGTGTTTTTCGATGGGATTGAATCATATTTGTATTTTCTCAACAAATCTCTGACATATTTTCCTTGGTTTATGAAAATTCCATTTTCAGTTTGCTTAATCTGAAGACCTAAGAAAAATGTTAATTCACCCATTAAACTCATCTCATACTCAGATGACATGATTTTAGAAAACTTTTTACACATTGCATCATCAGTTGAACCAAAAATAATGTCATCAACATAAATTTGTACCAATAAGATATTACCTCTTTCTTTTAAGATAAACAAGGTATTATCTATTGCACCTCTTTGAAAGCCATTTTTAAGAAGATGTTTAGTTAGAGTATCATACTAGGCTCTGGGGCTTGTCTTAGACCATACAATGCTTTGTTCAGTCTATAAACCCAATGAGGATGCTTCTCATCGATGAAACCTGGAGTCTGCTTAACATAAACTTCTTCTTCCAATGTTCCATTTAGGAACGCACTTTTGACATCCATCTGGAAGACTTTGAACTGCAGATGGGCTGCATAAGCCAAAAATATTCTTATGGCTTCAAGTCTTGCAACTGGAGCAAAAGTTTCATCAAAGTCAACGCCCTCTGCTTGACAATAACCCTGGGCAACTAGTCTGGCCTTGTTTCTTACAACATGGCCATCTTCATCCATTTTGTTTCGGTACACCCATCTGGTACCAATGGGTTCTTTCTTTAACCCTGGTGGACAAGGAACAAGCTCCCAAACATTGTTCCTTTCAAACTGGACGAGCTCTTCTTGCATAGCTTCCACCCAGCTTGGGTCTGCCATAGCCTCGTCAATCTTCTTTGGTTCAATTAAAGATAAGAAGGTGACGTTTAAGCATTGCTCACTGGTGGCTCTTCTAGTCTGAACCCCACTAGTTGGATCACCCACAATTTGTTCAATTGGATGGGCTTGAGTCCATCTAGTGTATTGACTAGGCTGGTGAACTACAATATCAGTGCAAGTCACCAGGCGATCTTCTTCAGTTGCAACAGCTTCTGGAGAAGGATCAATCCAAACTACATCTACATCCTCATCAGAGTCAATGAGGTCTCGATTAGCATCATGAAATTCCTCATTCAAAGGCATTTCTTGAAGAACTGGAGAAGTAGGTGTTTGAACTGGTGCTGATATTGGAGTGGCACGTACATCAGATCCAATCACCAATTCTTGTGGTAAGTTAAAATTGATGGAGGGATAGAATGATGTGTCACTGGTGCTTTTCTTCTTCTTAATTGGTTCCAATTTGTTGTAACTGGAAACATCTTCTGGTGAAACAACTGACCGATGAACTTGGTCAGTTTCACCAAAATTGATGGAGGGATAGAATGATGTGTCACTGGTGCTTTTCTTCTTCTTAATTGGTTCCAATTTGTTGTAACTGGAAACATCTTCTGGTGAAACAACTGACC
Source organism: Erigeron breviscapus (assembly GCA_034093135.1). Taxonomy (NCBI): domain Eukaryota; kingdom Viridiplantae; phylum Streptophyta; class Magnoliopsida; order Asterales; family Asteraceae; genus Erigeron; species Erigeron breviscapus. The sequence goes on along the minus strand of CM067168.1, from coordinate 98,717,995 downwards.
GATGAACTTGGTCAGTTTCACCAAAATTGATTGGAATGACTGGAGTAATATCAAGGCTTAGTCTCTTGTTGATTGCTTCAGTTGATTCATCGAATGTGACATGAATTGTCTCATGAACCTTTTGGAGTCTATAATTATAAACTCTAAAGGCCTTTCGAATATCTGAATAACCTAAAAATACCCCTTCATCAGCTTTTGCATCAAACTTTCCAAGCTGACTGGAATCGTTTAAGATATAAACTGGACAACCAAATACATGACAGTATCCAATATTTGGTTTACGATTCCTGAGTACTTCATAGGCAGTCTTCTTATGTCTCTTGATGTAGACTGACCGGTTTTGGGTGTGACAAGCAGTTGCAACTGCCTCAGCCCAAAAACTGGTGGGAAGACCAGATTCAGATAGCATACTTCTGGCGGCTTCTATCAGTGTGCGATTCTTTCTTTCAACAACTCCATTTTGCTCTGGAGAGTGAACTGATGAGAAGTTTTGAGAGATGCCAGTGTCATTGCAAAATGTTTCAAGTACCTTATTTTGGAATTCAGTACCATTATCACTTCGCAACTGACAAACTTTTCGAGTATACTTGAGCTCAATTCTTTTAATGAGAGAGATGATTTCAGCAGGTGCATCACTTTTGGATCTGATGAATACCACCCAGCAGTATCTGGTGAATTCATCAACCACAACTAGAGTGTACTTCTTTCCAGCTCTAGTTTGAACATTCACTGGACCAAAAAGATCCATATGTAGCATGTGAAGAGGTTCAGTGATGCTAAAATTTTGCCTAGTTTTGAAACTAGCTCTTTTCTGCTTGCCCATCTCACACCCTGGACATGGTTTTTCTTTATTGAAAGAAATCTGAGGTATCCCATCAACCAGTTGTTTGCGAGACAACTTGTTAATGTTTTTAAAATTTAGATGGGATAACCTTTTATGCCATAGCCAGTTGGTGTCCTCATCAGCTTTGGTATAGAAACATTGCTCTTTTGGAGCTGGTTCCATATCCATGATGTACACATTTCCTTTTCTTGGTGCAATCATCACCACTTTCCAATCCTTGTTAAATATGGTGCCTTGAGCAATATCGAACAAAACTCTGAAGCCATCATCACAAAGTTGGCTGACACTGATCAGGTTGTATTTCAAACCATTCACAAATGCAACTCTTTTGAATTCGACTTGTCCATTATTGAGCACACCATATCCTTCAGTCTTTCCAGATTGATCGTTACCAAACGTCACTGTCGGTCCATCTTGGACAGTGAACTCTTCCAGTAGGGGCTTACATCCGGTCATAGTCCGGCCAGCAGCGCTGTCCAGATACCAGATATTCTTCTTTCGATCGCCCTACACACACACAAAAATCATTAGTTCTTTTGTGAACCCATCTTTTCTTGATGGGTTCGCTGGACTTCTCTACAGAAGTCACAGTAGATTGTTGTGGTGTTGAACTGGAGGCTGCATCTGGAGCTTTTTCACCAGCTCCAGGTGCAGGAGTAAAAACGATTGGTATTTGATACTTACTCCCCTTATTTTTACCAGATTTTGTTCCAGATGGAACATTCTTTAGATTAGGTTTTGAAGGGAGTGGTTTAATATTTTGTTTGAAAACTGGAGGTAATAAACCTCCTTCCAGATTGTTAATCCGGGCAGTACAACTCTGAACCTGTCGAGACAAAAGTTGGAGTTGACTTTCCAGATTAACCAAAATATTATTTTCTTCAGGCAGTTGAACCTTGGACCTTGGTTCAACTGGTGCTATAGTCTGTCGGGTCTTGGGCACCTTAGACTTTTGAGGTAAAGGCTTGTTACCAGTGGCCTTTTTGACTGGAGCTTTAGCCTGTTCGGCTCCAGTTTTAACCTCAATGGGGGTGGTCTCAAAGGTTTCAGTTTCAACAGCTTCAGGTTGATCATAAGGTGTTTCAACCTTAAGAGCTGGAGGCAATGCATGAAGATCTGGTATAAGAGCTGCCATCTCCAGATCTCCAGATTTCCATGCATTCTTCTGGGCATCGATAGTTCTTGAAAATGCATCATAGTTTTTACCAGATGCTTTTACCCATGACTTGATAATCTTTGTTCTTTTTCAAGATCAGAAAATAGTTTTTGATTATCAAGTTCTAAAGCCTCAATCTTTAAAACTGACTCCTTGAGAGCCAACTGGACACTTTGTAAATCATTCAGTTGTGGTTTAACATTGTTCAGTTCAATTAAGATAGTGTCAAGATATCTTTCACTATCAGCTCTAACAGTTTCCACAAAAGCTAAATCACCACTTAATGATTCAGCCAGGTCCAGTTTTAGTTCAGGGTCAATCTGGTGATCATAGTCACATACCTTTTTCAAGATGATGTCCACCCATCTTCCAGTGATGACATCTTCTTTTGCCACATGTTGCTGTTGGTCTTCCAAGGCCATGAAACACATGTCCCTTTCCTCTTCTTCATCAACTGATGAGTCATCAGAGTACTCCCATTTTCCCTCAGTTTGTGCCATTAAGCACTGATCCTTTTCCTTTTCCAAGGACAGGAGGGCAATCTGGGCCTTAAGCTTCTTGTATTTAGCTTTGTAGCTATCATCAGGCCGATTGAAATTAGGGACAGAGGGGCCAGTTTGGTTGTTCAACTGACTAGATCTGCATTCCTTCATAAAATGACCTTTCTTGCCACACTTATAGCATGTAAGATTGGTCTTATCCAGAGAGCTGGAGCTGGAAGCATTGTTGGGGCCATTAAATCTTTTAGATTTATGCTTAAACCTATTAAAGGTTTTAGCAATCATGGCGACCAGATCATCATCGTCAGTTTCATTACAACCATCACTGTTTTCAGTGGTCAGGCCAGAGTTCAAGAAACTGTTTAACATCTCCTTCATTGAGTGTGCATGGACACTCTCTGCAGACATTAAAGCAGCACAAGGTCGCTCAGGTACACTAGCAACCTTGGAACTCTGGGCATGGTTCATGGCATCTTGCTCAGCCACCAGTCTTGCAGCATTATTATCTTCAGTGAATCTGAAGGCTCCATAGAGCGATGCAAGAGTATGGGTGTGCAAGGTTTTACCTTGTCTCAAGACAAGAACCATGTTTTCCCATTTGGAAGGAAGAATATCACAAAACTTCTCAAGAAGAATATCCTTATCCTTCTCTACACCCAAACCTCTCAACTGATTGATGAGGCTAGAAAATCTGGTGTATGTACCCGTTAGACTTTCATTGGGCAAGGCAAAGAAGGATTCATACTTCTTGTTCAAGGCAACTTTCTAGTGACAATAGTGTCATCACCTCCTTCAAACTGAATAACTAATTCGTCCCACATAGATTTTGCACTGGGGAACAACACAAGTGTTGGAATTAGATCTTCATGAACAGCCCCAAGGATCATGTTCTTGAGTCTGGTGTCCAGATCAACAAGTCTACGATCCTCATCAGACCAATGGTCTTCAGGCTTTTCTCTTGAACCTCTTCTTCCAGTAGGATCAAGAAGAGGACTTACCCCAAGAGACATGGGTATATATGGTCCATCCTTAAGGATTTTCAACATATACCTCTCAATACCACCAAAATGCAAAAGCATTCTAGCCTTCCATGTACCAAAAGTCTCACTGTTTCCATCGAATTTGGGAACAGGAGTGTTAGAATAGTGTACATGGACGTGGTTTGGGGTAGAAGGAGGAGGAGGATTAGTATTAACATTTTGAAAAGGTTGAGCATTATTATTCATAGGGATTTCACCTTGACCAGAACCATCTCCACCTTCAGTAGTGTTCATCTTAGCAGATCTAGGCAAGTTTATTAGCCTTCTGCTCTGATACCACTTGTAAGTCCCAACTCAATAGATGACACTACCTGAAGACACCTCTATGTCAATGGTGGAGTTACTTTGCAATATATGCACTGAACTGGAGACGACCAGTTGCAGTGTGTATATACCAAGTTCTAGATAGATTACTTATATAAATGACAATAAGTAAAGAACAATGCAATAATACAAATAACTTGTAAAGTAACTTGATGAGACAATATGTAATTTTCAATGTGTAATTTATTTATTGATGTTAAACAAATTACAAGGTTGTTGCGGAACCAAGATAATACAAAGAATGTAAATATCCTAACAACCTATGAAATACAATTGATCTACACTCGGAATTTCTCAAGACAATCGAAACACTTAAAGTTGTGAAATGTTCCTTTTAGCGATTGAGAGAATATTGCACAAGTTCACCAAGAATATTGCAGGTTTGCAAAGTGTGAAGTGTTGTATGTTTTTCACTTGTTATTCTTGTTGTGCAATGACTTGTATTTATAGGCAAAGTTAACATTTGGGATGTTAACTTTAGCCGTACAAATGTGGTTGAGAGCATTTAAGGAATAACATTTAATTCCTTAAAAGGCAGTGTAAAGTCGCATGTTAAAGTGACTTTACTCAACCACCTTTATGTACCTTTTATTACTTAAATAATAAGATAAGGCTTATTATCCGGGTAAAGGTACATAAAGCATATAAGTCAATTCCTCGTAATCAGTGTAAAGCTTTGTAAGGGCTTTCCACTGATGGTCTCCAGTTTGTAACTGACTAGAATGTCAACTGGGCTTCGCTGCCATTGCCATTCTCTATCTTCCATTTGTTGTCTTCGACTTCAACTGGAATGATTCTTCAACTTGGTCAGTTCTCAACTGGAGGAAGTATTCAGTTGCGCTGACTGTACGGTGCAACTGGACTTCAATATATTTCTTTGACAAATCATCTAGGTCTCCAGTTCACTCTGGTCAGTTTCACTGGGTCTCCAGATGCAACTGGAGACTGACCAGTTTACCAGATGAACTGGTCCTAACAGTTATCGTTAGGCTCATTTACACCCAGCATATTTGATGTTAATTCGCAATTCACGTAAATTAAGTTTTAATTATAAACTATAACTATAAACTAAATTTAGGTGCTATAATTAAACTGACAATGATTTTTCTATACATCTTATTTCCCATAGATGATTTGTAAACCTAGACTCTTTAAACACATCTGACACCACAAAGAAATCTTATCATAAAAATGAACCCATTTTTGACAAGATATTATTTCAAATCATCTAGGTCTCCAGTTCACTCTGGTCAGTTTCACTGGGTCTCCAGATGCAACTGGAGACTGACCAGTTTACCAGATGAACTGGTCCTAACAGTTATCGTTAGGCTCATTTACACCCAGCATATTTGATGTTAATTCGCAATTCACGTAAATTAAGTTTTAATTATAAACTATAACTATAAACTAAATTTAGGTGCTATAATTAAACTGACAATGATTTTTCTATACATCTTATTTCCCATAGATGATTTGTAAACCTAGACTCTTTAAACACATCTGACACCACAAAGAAATCTTATCATAAAAATGAACCCATTTTTGACAAGATATTATTTCAAACCTTAATTAAATTTACAATACAAAGCAAACAAGTTTAATCCAAAAAGTTGAAAATGGATATAATTAGATCATAAAAGTCGATCATAGTATATTTGCAACAAACAAAAGAGATATGTTGGACACTTTAGACAGCAACCTTTGATTTTGTTGACTGACATGTATGTATAGTATTTATTCTAGTTTGTTTTACTACCCTAACCACAAGTGATTCATTTCTTATATCACTACATAACTAATTTATCAAAACAAAATTAATAAAATAAATAAATAAATTGACCAAAAGATTTGTTTAGATGAAGTAAAAAGAAAATAACAATTATGTGTTAAAAGTATTATGAAATTTATAATAAAAACTTACCAAAAGAAGATGATGCTTGAGAGTTAAAGCCTTTGTATTACTTGCAAGTTGCAACTCTTATTCCACCCAACCCTTTTATTCACTTCATTTGTCTCTGATAAATCACACACTCACGCACACATGGAGTAGGACAACCAAATTGAGAGTGAAATCTAGTAGGAAATGTACTACCCTTTCTTTTATTAAAATTCTTTTTTTCATCATAACCCAACTTGCAAGGTAAAATTGTTATAGTATTTTGTAAAAGAAGAACACCAAAAAAAAATACTCTTGAAATCGGATGATTTAAAGCTTAATTATATGGATTATGGAATGAGACCTTTTACCTATTCATTTTATTCAACCGTAAAATGCTATCAATCTTCTTCCCATGAAGAGTCATGTTAAATGCAATTTATGACCATTATTCTATTTTTAAGATGATAATTATTAATGATCACTTTTGGTCATTCATAACCGATTGTAAGTAAACAAGCTTTCAAATTAGATTTATCACTATCATCATTTACTAAAATCTAGTGGTGTAACTCACTATAATTTCATGACATCCAAGTACGTATAAAACTAAAAGATATAAGTAATGTAATATTGTATTTTAGTACTATTATTATTAACAACTTAAGATAAAGTTCATCATATCAAACTTATGATAAGATATATCTTTTCAATTACAAATGGTTACCTCTCAAGACTTAAGTTTCATCAATTGTGAATTTTAGAGTGCTTTAATTTTATAGGATATTACACCTTTAATTACTTGTATCTGCTTGTATGATGTTTAGTTATCAATAAAACGCTCGATCTTACTAATTAGTTCATCAACAATAGTAAATACATTCTATTAAACTTGAATTTCCAATGTATAATGGACAAATCAACTCCGACTCTCTTAGTCCACTAGCAAAAAATATAATTTGAAGAGGTTCAAATTGTATTCGATAAAGAGATTGATTTGACTTTTAATACAGATTCATGTTTTAATATTAGATTTCAAAAGTAAACTATTTAGACCACAAAACTAATAACAAGAAAACAATAATCTAACATGATATCTAAATAGTTAGATCAGGTAAATAAATATAATATTGAAATATTTTTAATAACTAAAACATAATAATCAAATATCATACATGGTACGTATAAGGTTTTATCAAATATGAAGTCAAAATAACATGGAGTGTATATCATCAAGGTTTGTGTGGCCACAGAAGATTAGTTAAACAAATAATTAAAATATAGTCAAAAATGTTACCTCAATAGTATATAGTCAAAAATGTTACCTCAATAGTATATAGTCAAAAATGTTACCTCAATAGAAACAAATCCCTTTCAACTTTTCATTGGTAAGGACACATACCTCAACCGTCGACTATAAACCCAGATAACAAATCGTTGCTCAATCCACCGGTAGATCGAGTTATTTGATAACCAATATTCAACAATCAAACTTATAAAAACGCATCGTGCTGATAACGTGTTGTGAAACAACAACCTAATAGCAAAGTATATAACATTAAACAAATAGAAAGAACAATAGAGATTAGAGAGAATAGAAAATCATTTTATTGATATGATAATACCAACATACATAAGCCACTTATATAGGCTCTATACAATTAATACACACATAATGATAGAAATACAAAGGGTCATAGGTTATGGATAGCCACATAATTAGTATGTTTATAACATCTATTCATTTTTTTCCAGTCATTTTGCCACCTTATATTACATTAATATTTTAAAAAAATATACTATCTTACATACTCTTCCAACAAAACATTTTTACTTTCCTTGTCACTTTGTGTATATACATTAATACATATCCGCTAAGACCCCACCCCCTTTTTCGCTTTACCTCATTGTGTAATTGGATGATCCAACCGAAAAAGGTGTGCTTTTATTCAGAAAAAAAAAAAACGTCCCTTTGGGGACATCCAGTAAAAATTGAAACGATAGAGAGAAAATTAGCATAGTCCCTGCATAAAAATAACACGTATAAATTGACAACACAACAACAACTATCTCTACATACGGGGTATAGGGAAGGTGAGAAATGGTATAAAAAAGGCTGAAGAAGCCATTATCATGGATCTTAGTAAATTATTATGATTTTGACTTTTTGGAAGGTACGCACAAATTGAGAAATGGTATTGGAAAAAACCCGAAGAAGAACTCTTCGGCTGATGCCGAAGAAGCCATTGTCATTGACCTTTAAATGTATTGTGTTATTAATTTTAATATATGTTATTATTAGTTATAAAAATATGTTATTAATTTAATATATGTATTGTTGTTATTATTAGTTATAAATATATGTATTGTTGTTATTAATTTAATAACAATGTTATTAATTTTAGTATATGTTATTATTAGTTATAAAAATATGTTATTAATTTAATATATGTATTGTTGTTATTATTAGTTATAAAAATATGTATTGTTGTTATTAATTTAATAACAATGTTATTAATTTTAGTATATGTTATTATTAGTTATAAAAATATGTATTGTTGTTATTAATTTAATAACAATGTTATTAATTTTAGTATATGTTATTATTAGTTATAAAAATATGTATTGTTGTTATTAATTTAATAACAATGTTATTAATTTTAGTATATGTTATTATTAGTTATAAAAATATTTATATTTTATAGTTAGAAATTATACGTTTGTTAGTTATTAATTTTAATATATGTATTGTTGTTATTATTAGTTATAAAAATATGTATTGTTGTTATTAATTTAATAAATATTGTGTTATTAATTTTAATATATGTTATTATTAGTTATAAAAATATGTTATTAATTTATATATGTTATTATTAGTTATAAATATTAGTTATAAATATATGTATTGATGTTATTAATTTAATATATGTATTGTTGTTATTATTAGTTATAAAAATATGTATTGTTGTTATTAATTTAATAACAATGTTATTAATTTTAGTATATGTTATTATTAGTTATAAAAATATGTATTGTTGTTATTAATTTAATAACAATGTTATTAATTTTAGTATATGTTATTATTAGTTATAAAAATATGTATTGTTGTTATTAATTTAATAACAATGTTATTAATTTTAGTATATGTTATTATTAGTTATAAAAATATGTATTGTTGTTATTAATTTAATAACAATGTTATTAATTTTAGTATATGTTATTATTAGTTATAAAAATATGTTATTAATTTAATATATGTATTGTTGTTATTATTAGTTATAAAAATATGTATTGTTGTTATTAATTTAATAACAATGTTATTAATTTTAGTATATGTTATTATTAGTTATAAAAATATTTATATTTTATAGTTAGAAATTATACGTTTGTTAGTTTGATTGTAAGAAATTTTAATATATGTATTGTTGTTATTAATTTTAATATATGTATTGTTGTTATTAATTTTAATATATGTATTGTTGTTATTAATTTTAATATATGTATTGTTGTTATTAATTTTAATATATGTATGTTATTATTAGTTATAAAAATATGTTATTAATTTAATATATGTATTGTTGTTATTATTAGTTATAAAAATATGTATTGTTGTTATTAATTTAATAACAATGTTATTAATTTTAGTATATGTTATTATTAGTTATAAAAATATTTATATTATTAAAATTATTGTTTTATTAATTTAATATATGTATTGTTGTTATTATTAGTTATAAAAATATGTATTGTTGTTATTAATTTAATAACAATGTTATTAATTTTAGTATATGTTATTATTAGTTATAAAAATATGTATTGTTGTTATTAATTTAATAACAATGTTATTAATTTTAAGTATATGTTATTATTAGTTATAAAAATATTATTATAAAAATATGTATTGTTGTTATTAATTTAATAACAATGTTATTAATTTTAGTATATGTTATTATTAGTTATAAAAATATTATATTTAGAAATTTATTGTTTATTAATTTAATAATATTGTTGTATTAATTTTAATATATGTTATTATTAGTTATAAAAATATGTTATTAATTTATATATGTTATTATTAGTTATAAATATTAGTTATAAATATATGTATTGTTGTTATTAATTTTAATATATGTATTGTTGTTATTAATTTTCCGACGTTTTCTTTGTATGTTTACTCTGACTCAGTTATTTTTGTATTGTTGTTATTAATTTTAATATATGTTATTATTAGTTATAAAAATGTTATATTTAGAAATTTTACGTTTGTTAGTTTGATTTAAAGAAATTTGTAGGATATTAATTTTAATATATGTTATTATTAGTTATAAAAATATGTTATTAATTTAATATATGTATTGTTGTTATTATTAGTTATAAATATATGTATTGTTGTTATTAATTTAATAACAATGTTATTAATTTTAATATATGTTATTATTAGTTATAAAAATATTATATTTAGAAATTTAGAAATTATATGATTGTTAGAAATTTTATGTTTATTGTTAATATGATTGTTAGTATTATGTTAGAAAACACTTGTTAGTATGATTGTAATTGTGAATCTAGTTGTTATTAGGTTAATATGATTGCAAGTATTATTGTTAGAAAAATGTGCTCATTTTAGGTATAATAAGTTGGAAAAAAGATTTGTGTCAAAAATATGCATATATTTCATTTGCGCCTTTTTTAACCTTGATAATTGTTTTTAATGATTTATAAGTTGTATATAACTTATGTAGGTTAAAATGGCTGCTGTTCATGGCGGAGATGGTGGCAATGACCCTCCAAATTGGGGGTGGAATCCCCAATGGGGCTGCAAGCGTAGCGGGGGTAAGTATATATAAATGTATGTAAAAAATATATGTATATATATATATATATATTTTACATTTATATATATTTATTATTTAATTTTGCTTTGCAGGGAATAGCTCAGGGAGAGCTGCCGCTGCTAACAAGGAACTGGAGCGGGAGTTTCAGAAGTCTGGACGACGTATAACTCTTAGACTTGATACCGCTGAAAGCAGGTGGCAGACTATCGGTGACACCTCCAAATGGTACAAGAGCTATTTGGGGACATATGTCGCTACCGTCCCGCATACTTACGACTCGTGGGATCAGGTGCCCCCACACATCAGGGATGGACTTATTCCTGGCTCCAGGTTTAAAACATTTTATTTTACAATTTAAATACGTCATTACAAAATTAGGGTAGATACTGACTATTACTACAAAATTGCAGAGACGGTTCTACTTGGACCCGTATCTAAATAACGAAGCCGGTCACCCCTTACGAGTCGCCATTGAAAACATGATTCGTCAAGATGCCCTAAAGAACTACAGGGATAAAAAATCAAAATTCAAGGGGAAATGGTTTAGCGACAGGGGTGGGTTAGATAGACTCGGCCAATTCGAAGGTGTTCCGCCGCATGGAATGCCTCAAGATGTCTGGAGGGATCTACTGCATTACTGGACCAGGGAGCACCGGATGCTTGTTGCCCAAAGAAACGCGAATAACAGGCATGGACAAGATAATCTTGTCAGTACTCACGGTCGCCAGTCATATGCTCAGCGTGAATATGAATACGCTGTAAGTTATTATTTTTACGTTTTATATCCACATATGTATATATTTATATATAAGAGAGAGATACACATACATATATATAACTTTGATTTTAAGTTTTATTTTAAGTTTTATTTTAAGTTTTATTTTAAGTTTTATTTTAAGTTTTATTTTAAGTTTTATTTTAAGTTTTATTTTAAGTTTTATTTTAAGTTTTATTTTAAGTTTTATTTTAAGTTTTATTTTAAGTTTTATTTTAAGTTTTATTTTAAGTTTTATTTTAAGTTTTATTTTAAGTTTTATTTTAAGTTTTATTTTAAGTTTTATTTTAAGTTTTATTTTAAGTTTTATTTTAAGTTTTATTTTAAGTTTTATTTTAAGTTTTATTTTAAGTTTTATTTTAAGTTTTATTTTAAGTTTTATTTTAAGTTTTATTTTAAGTTTTATTTTAAGTTTTATTTTAAGTTTTATTTTAAGTTTTATTTTAAGTTTTATTTTAAGTTTTATTTTAAGTTTTATTTTAAGTTTTATTTTAAGTTTTATTTTAAGTTTTATTTTAAGTTTTATTTTAAGTTTTATTTTAAGTTTTATTTTAAGTTTTATTTTAAGTTTTATTTTAAGTTTTATTTTAAGTTTTATTTTAAGTTTTATTTTAAGTTTTATTTTAAGTTTTATTTTAAGTTTTATTTTAACTCATTATATCAAAATGTTAACTTTATATTTTAAGTTTATATTTTAAGTTTTATTTTAAGTTTTATTTTAAGTTTTATTTTAAGTTTTATTTTAAGTTTTATTTTAAGTTTTATTTTAAGTTTTATTTTAAGTTTTATTTTAAGTTTTATTTTAAGTTTTATTTTAAGTTTTATTTTAAGTTTTATTTTAAGTTTTATTTTAAGTTTTATTTTAAGTTTTATTTTAAGTTTTATTTTAAGTTTTATTTTAAGTTTTATTTTAAGTTTTATTTTAAGTTTTATTTTAAGTTTTATTTTAAGTTTTATTTTAAGTTTTATTTTAAGTTTTATTTTAAGTTTTATTTTAAGTTTTATTTTAAGTTTTATTTTAAGTTTTATTTTAAGTTTTATTTTAAGTTTTATTTTAAGTTTTATTTTAAGTTTTATTTTAAGTTTTATTTTAAGTTTTATTTTAAGTTTTATTTTAAGTTTTATTTTAAGTTTTATTTTAAGTTTTATTTTAAGTTTTATTTTAAGTTTTATTTTAAGTTTTATTTTAAGTTTTATTTTAAGTTTTATTTTAAGTTTTATTTTAAGTTTTATTTTAAGTTTTATTTTAAGTTTTATTTTAAGTTTTATTTTAAGTTTTATTTTAAGTTTTATTTTAAGTTTTATTTTAAGTTTTATTTTAAGTTTTATTTTAAGTTTTATTTTAAGTTTTATTTTAAGTTTTATTTTAAGTTTTATTTTAAGTTTTATTTTAAGTTTTATTTTAAGTTTTATTTTAAGTTTTATTTTAAGTTTTATTTTAAGTTTTATTTTAAGTTTTATTTTAAGTTTTATTTTAAGTTTTATTTTAAGTTTTATTTTAAGTTTTATTTTAAGTTTTATTTTAAGTTTTATTTTAAGTTTTATTTTAAGTTTTATTTTAAGTTTTATTTTAAGTTTTATTTTAAGTTTTATTTTAAGTTTTATTTTAAGTTTTATTTTAAGTTTTATTTTAAGTTTTATTTTAAGTTTTATTTTAAGTTTTATTTTAAGTTTTATTTTAAGTTTTATTTTAAGTTTTATTTTAAGTTTTATTTTAAGTTTTATTTTAAGTTTTATTTTAAGTTTTATTTTAAGTTTTATTTTAAGTTTTATTTTAAGTTTTATTTTAAGTTTTATTTTAAGTTTTATTTTAAGTTTTATTTTAAGTTTTATTTTAAGTTTTATTTTAAGTTTTATTTTAAGTTTTATTTTAAGTTTTATTTTAAGTTTTATTTTAAGTTTTATTTTAAGTTTTATTTTAAGTTTTATTTTAAGTTTTATTTTAAGTTTTATTTTAAGTTTTATTTTAAGTTTTATTTTAAGTTTTATTTTAAGTTTTATTTTAAGTTTTATTTTAAGTTTTATTTTAAGTTTTATTTTAAGTTTTATTTTAAGTTTTATTTTAAGTTTTATTTTAAGTTTTATTTTAAGTTTTATTTTAAGTTTTATTTTAAGTTTTATTTTAAGTTTTATTTTAAGTTTTATTTTAAGTTTTATTTTAAGTTTTATTTTAAGTTTTATTTTAAGTTTTATTTTAAGTTTTATTTTAAGTTTTATTTTAAGTTTTATTTTAAGTTTTATTTTAAGTTTTATTTTAAGTTTTATTTTAAGTTTTATTTTAAGTTTTATAGATTAATTTTAAGTTTTATTTAACTCATTATATCAAAATGTTGATGTTATATACCTTTTAAGTTTTATTTTAAGTTTTATTTTAAGTTTTATTTTAAGTTTTAAATCATAATCTGTACATAAATATTAATAGTATATACCTTTAATAATAATTAAATTCAAATAAGAAAATTATAAAATATGTTATTGGAAAACATATGTCTAATAAAAAAAATAACATAAAAAAAATCAAAATACAACATGTAATGAATTTAATCATTTATAACAATAGGAGGCCCAGGTGGTATTCTTGACTTTGCCTCTGACTCTGGCTCTGACTTTGCCTCTGACTCCTTTCTATGCGATTGCCTCTGACTCTGGCTCTGACTTTGCCTCTGACTCTGGCTCTGACTTTGCCTCTGACTCTGGCTCTGACTTTGCCTCTGACTCTGGCTCTGACTTTGCCTCTGACTCTGGCTCTGACTTTGCCTCTGACTCTGGCTCTGACTTTGCCTCTGACTCTGGCTCTGACTTTGCCTCTGACTCTGGCTCTGACTTTGCCTCTGACTCTGGCTCTGACTTTGCCTCTGACTCTGGCTCTGACTTTGCCTCTGACTCTGGCTCTGACTTTGCCTCTGACTCTGGCTCTGACTTTGCCTCTGACTCTGGCTCTGACTTTGCCTCTGACTCTGGCTCTGACTTTGCCTCTGACTCTGGCTCTGACTTTGCCTCTGACTCTGGCTCTGACTTTGCCTCTGACTCTGGCTCTGACTTTGCCTCTGACTCTGGCTCTGACTTTGCCTCTGACTCTGGCTCTGACTTTGCCTCTGACTCTGGCTCTGACTTTGCCTCTGACTCTGGCTCTGACTTTGCCTCTGACTCTGGCTCTGACTTTGCCTCTGACTCTGGCTCTGACTTTGCCTCTGACTCTGGCTCTGACTTTGCCTCTGACTCTGGCTCTGACTTTGCCTCTGACTCTGGCTCTGACTTTGCCTCTGACTCTGGCTCTGACTTTGCCTCTGACTCTGGCTCTGACTTTGCCTCTGACTCTGGCTCTGACTTTGCCTCTGACTCTGGCTCTGACTTTGCCTCTGACTCTGGCTCTGACTTTGCCTCTGACTCTGGCTCTGACTTTGCCTCTGACTCTGGCTCTGACTTTGCCTCTGACTCTGGCTCTGACTTTGCCTCTGACTCTGGCTCTGACTTTGCCTCTGACTCTGGCTCTGACTTTGCCTCTGACTCTGGCTCTGACTTTGCCTCTGACTCTGGCTCTGACTTTGCCTCTGACTCTGGCTCTGACTTTGCCTCTGACTCTGGCTCTGACTTTGCCTCTGACTCTGGCTCTGACTTTGCCTCTGACTCTGGCTCTGACTTTGCCTCTGACTCTGGCTCTGACTTTGCCTCTGACTCTGGCTCTGACTTTGCCTCTGACTCTGGCTCTGACTTTGCCTCTGACTCTGGCTCTGACTTTGCCTCTGACTCTGGCTCTGACTTTGCCTCTGACTCTGGCTCTGACTTTGCCTCTGACTCTGGCTCTGACTTTGCCTCTGACTCTGGCTCTGACTTTGCCTCTGACTCTGGCTCTGACTTTGCCTCTGACTCTGGCTCTGACTTTGCCTCTGACTCTGGCTCTGACTTTGCCTCTGACTCTGGCTCTGACTTTGCCTCTGACTCTGGCTCTGACTTTGCCTCTGACTCTGGCTCTGACTTTGCCTCTGACTCTGGCTCTGACTTTGCCTCTGACTCTGGCTCTGACTTTGCCTCTGACTCTGGCTCTGACTTTGCCTCTGACTCTGGCTCTGACTTTGCCTCTGACTCTGGCTCTGACTTTGCCTCTGACTCTGGCTCTGACTTTGCCTCTGACTCTGGCTCTGACTTTGCCTCTGACTCTGGCTCTGACTTTGCCTCTGACTCTGGCTCTGACTTTGCCTCTGACTCTGGCTCTGACTTTGCCTCTGACTCTGGCTCTGACTTTGCCTCTGACTCTGGCTCTGACTTTGCCTCTGACTCTGGCTCTGACTTTGCCTCTGACTCTGGCTCTGACTTTGCCTCTGACTCTGGCTCTGACTTTGCCTCTGACTCTGGCTCTGACTTTGCCTCTGACTCTGGCTCTGACTTTGCCTCTGACTCTGGCTCTGACTTTGCCTCTGACTCTGGCTCTGACTTTGCCTCTGACTCTGGCTCTGACTTTGCCTCTGACTCTGGCTCTGACTTTGCCTCTGACTCTGGCTCTGACTTTGCCTCTGACTCTGGCTCTGACTTTGCCTCTGACTCTGGCTCTGACTTTGCCTCTGACTCTGGCTCTGACTTTGCCTCTGACTCTGGCTCTGACTTTGCCTCTGACTCTGGCTCTGACTTTGCCTCTGACTCTGGCTCTGACTTTGCCTCTGACTCTGGCTCTGACTTTGCCTCTGACTCTGGCTCTGACTTTGCCTCTGACTCTGGCTCTGACTTTGCCTCTGACTCTGGCTCTGACTTTGCCTCTGACTCTGGCTCTGACTTTGCCTCTGACTCTGGCTCTGACTTTGCCTCTGACTCTGGCTCTGACTTTGCCTCTGACTCTGGCTCTGACTTTGCCTCTGACTCTGGCTCTGACTTTGCCTCTGACTCTGGCTCTGACTTTGCCTCTGACTCTGGCTCTGACTTTGCCTCTGACTCTGGCTCTGACTTTGCCTCTGACTCTGGCTCTGACTTTGCCTCTGACTCTGGCTCTGACTTTGCCTCTGACTCTGGCTCTGACTTTGCCTCTGACTCTGGCTCTGACTTTGCCTCTGACTCTGGCTCTGACTTTGCCTCTGACTCTGGCTCTGACTTTGCCTCTGACTCTGGCTCTGACTTTGCCTCTGACTCTGGCTCTGACTTTGCCTCTGACTCTGGCTCTGACTTTGCCTCTGACTCTGGCTCTGACTTTGCCTCTGACTCTGGCTCTGACTTTGCCTCTGACTCTGGCTCTGACTTTGCCTCTGACTCTGGCTCTGACTTTGCCTCTGACTCTGGCTCTGACTTTGCCTCTGACTCTGGCTCTGACTTTGCCTCTGACTCTGGCTCTGACTTTGCCTCTGACTCTGGCTCTGACTTTGCCTCTGACTTTCCATCTGACTTTGCCTCTGACTCTGGCTCGACTTTGCCTCTGACACCTGGTCTGCAATATACCCAACCCAACTGGTGTCTGACTTTGCCTCTGACTTTGCCTCTGACTCTGGCTCTGACTTTGCCTCTGACTCCTTTATATGCGATGGTGCCCGGAACAAGTCATCAACAAAGCTGGCATATGGCTGCTCAGATTGGACCCCATATGATTGGGAGGGTTCCCCCCAGCCATATACATTTTGGAGCCCGTCGAACCCATAGGATTGAGACGGGTCCCCGAATGTATATATATTCTCAAGACCTGGATATGGGTTGAGGTTTCCGAATAAGTCTGGATTCTCCTTGACCCACTCGGATTGGGACGGCTCCCCGAATAAGTTTCGTGTCTCGGGGAGACGACATGATTGGGACGGCTCGTACATACTGTGTCGCGCACCCTGCGGGTCATCAAACCGTGATTTGGTGGGCGCGTACTCACTTTGTCTGGCGGGCTGCACAGGTGGCGACCTGTTCAGATCGGGCACCTCTTCAGTCCTCGGGCGACTGGACTTGCATTTCCGAACCCCAGGTGGCTTTTTGTTAAGATCGGGCACCTAGACCATTAATATAAAACAATTACTTAAAATCACTTACTTTTATAATTATTCTTAAATCACTAATTAAGCTTATGATGTGTTTGGTCTACCTTTGGCGGCTTTTGTTTCGACCCGACCGGTCTACCGCGTGTGCTCTTCTGAACAATGGGATCTTTCAGTTGTGAGTTACCCGGCTTAAACATGTCCTTTATCTTCGACAACCAATGTTTCCGTTGGGCCTTGGGTTGCTCCACCAAGAATGTCGTAAGATCACCTACGACTTCATGGACAGCTTCTATATCGTCTTTGTCTTTTAGGGATGTCGATGGTGATAAGTCAAGCTTTCTCCAAAACGGGTCTATCACATTCGGCTGAATACGAGTCTCTGCATTTTTTTATATCAATAAGTATACGACATTATGTAGGTATGATTAAAAAATATTGTATTAAAACATACTAACCACGGTGCATGTACTCGGCAATCTTGCAGGCACATGGTAGCCCACAACTATACCGAACCTTGCACCCGCACTTTTTCACATGTTTTTTCAGTTGTTTGTCTAAGCGAACGATTTCATCAACCATGATGTCCAAAGCTTTATGTGAAACCGTTCCCAGCAGGGCCTTCATACAGTTGTAATTATGTTTACCCAACCGGGTTCCCTTGCTATACCCCAGTTGGCCACTTATTTCAGTATCTTGACCGATAATGACAGAATCAACACATTGCAGGATTCTAGTAAATGTACATTTCCCCTTCAGCTCTTCCTTCAGATGGTGGTGCTCAGCCTCGACTCTGTTTGTGGTGTGGTTCTGATAGTTGAGATGTTCATCGACCCAACATGACACAAACTGCTCTCGGTACGGGGACAACCAATTATCGTTGAGGTACTTGTAGACACCTGGATAAGCTCCCAATTTTTTCTTTAACTCCTTCTCGTATGATTTAAACTCGTCAAGAGTCCGAGATTCATAGACTCTTTTCCACCACACGTTAAGCCTTTCAATGTTAACATCTTTCTTCACCCGCAATGCCGGTTCACAGTGTTTGGTTATGTTTTGCCATATGTGGTACCTACACAACAAGTGTTTCGCTTGCGGCATAACAACCTTCAATGCTCTCATCAGGGCCAGCTCCCTGTCAGTTAAAACCACACGAACGGTAAAGCCTTCAACAAGGGTGGACTTCAGACATTGTAACACCCATTTATAATTCGCCTCCTGCTCGTTTACGATAAAAGCATATGCTAAACTGAAGGTCCGGCCCGTTGAAGTGACGCCGACAATCTCAACAAGCGGCATGTTGTACACGTTGGTTTTGTACGTGGAGTCTATTTCAATAACCCAGGGAAATGCGCGCCATAGGGTCATTGATGTTGGATGCATGAAAAAGAGATTCTCCAACCGTCCATTTTTACTATTTGTAGTAAAACTGGTAAAAGTAATTTTTCTCTTGCATCAGTGAGAACATAACCTGCGACAGGTGAACAAGATATAGTAAATATGTCACTTCCAACAACGGAGTACGTAATCACTAATATGATGTTTGTACCTGCATTGGAGTATGTCCTGCATGGCCCGCCCTCCGTCTCGATTTCAGAAAGTTGGTAATGTCTCCTCTTCGAGTCAGGTTTCCTGGAAATTCATTTTTCAGGTTAACCAGGATCTGGCGTGGGAACATACCGCGATCAGATAGGTTTCCCACATATTGCTTTTCTTCTTCCGTCATCCGTCTCGCGTATGCATTCCCCTGCAGATCTGGTAGCTGGATCATGATTGTGTTTCCAGTCCTTGACAGTTACCCTCCAACCACCATCATACCCGGGGCGGCCTTCCAAAGTAAAGGGACACCCTATCTTGTTGGACCGTTTGGGTGGCCCAGTTAACCTTTTATCGCGTGGTCCACCGTGGTGACATATTAGTGTCACCTTATTGACCACCTTTATCGAATTTTTGTTCGACCGCCGTGTGACTAAAACATAACCCAACTCCAGTGCTGTTCTTTTGGCCCACTCCGTCAATTCTTCGACGGAAGCGAACACCTCCTCGGTTTCTAAGTCTCTAGGTTCGCAGTCAAATTGACCGTCTGCATCAGGTGACTCAAACTCATCATCGGGCACTTCAATACGTAAGTTTTCTGGGTCTGCCCAAATATCCTCAAAACTATCCATCTTAAACAATTCAAGTAAACAAGTAAACATCTAGTTCATTAACTATTGATGATATCCATACTATATATATATCTATATTCATAATATATTTATATATGTATCGTCCGAAATATACCTGTGCGAGCAGCTTTGAAAACGATAGTGCGAAACAAAAATATACGCATTTTGAAAAGGAAACTGCGATAGAATATATATACCAAATTATATGATCGTGGTAAACCTCCAAAATTCGCCGAGGTGCCACGTGTTGCCACGTCTCAACTATTAGCGGCGACGTCGCCGCTAATAGTTGCGACGTGGCAACTGGGACCAGGCGTGGCAGTCATGGTGCCACGCCTGTTCCCGACATGCCACGTGGCACGTATTAGCGGCGACGTCGCCGCTAATAGTTGCGACGTGGCACGTCGGGAACACGCTTGGCAGTCATGGATCGAAAGTTTGTCGGGGCCCACCATTAGCGGCGACGTCGCCGCTAATGCCCTGGTGGGGTTGCCCTGTTCCTGGTGGGGATACCCTGTGCCTTTATTTAAAGTTTGACCACTGTTCTTTTCACCCTTAACAGTTTGCACCTAGCTAGGCGGCTACACATACCTTACATGATGGTATTCCCCACTGTCCGTTGATTATAAAATCCCATTTAATGATTTAACTATCTATATGAATATTATTATAAAAGTTTCCCAAGTGGATACTTTATCGTACCCAAAATATGAAAATAATATTACTCGGAAATATGTACTCTTGTACAATTTAATAGCAATAACACGATGTAATTTACTTTTGTAGATAAGTTAATTATGAAGATGAATAGAAGAAGAAAAGTGGAGAGAGAATTCTATTAATAAAATTAATAATTATAAGTTTGAATAGAATCTACAATTACATAGTTATGAAAATGAATAACCATCTATATTTTAAAATATATTTTTTTTCTTTTAATGATTACCAAGTTGGCTAATGGTTAACATATTGTGTTTACAAATACTACGGTAATCTGGAATACCTCGTATGTTTACCATTTCATACTATTGTAATTATGTATTTTAACATTTAAAGTTTATTTTTGTACTAGAGACACATTGCACGATCAAAAATACGGTGGTTGGCAAACCCTGATGCGTGTGGGAAATGGGGCCAGTTCGTTGCACTATGACGAGAAACACAAAAATCCTATAAGATATATTTGTAGTGGGTCTTTCGATCTATAAGTTTGGAGCGTATATTGCTCTTAATCCCCACCACATCTTTATAATATCCACTTGGTCCTACTTTAACACATCTCTTTCTTTTAATTTGACATTGATACATTTGTTCTTTATTGATGTGTGATATCGATAAGTTAGGTGTTCGAAACTGAAAGCTAGGTATATATATGCAATAACACTTTTTACATGGAGACAAAGTAAGGTGTTATTTGTACATTACAGCTTAATGAGGTTGATAAGCTTGGTGTTTGGTTACAAGGCCGGATTTAGACATGTGCAACTGTACAGAGCCCAATGTTTTATAAAGGCCTAAATTTTTATTGGATCTTTAATATAATGGCTTTAGGTAAAATAAAACAAGTATTAAAGTAAAACAAATAAAACAATAGGTTTCTTTTAGTGAAAATCATCATGCATCACGAAAATCATCGTGCATCATTGGCTACGTGAATCTTCATGCATCAATTTAACCATGATCTAAGGGTCAGGATCTTGTCTTATTTGTTTTACTTTAATACTTGTTTTACAATACCCAACCCCTTAATATAATTTATAACAAAGAAGATAATAAAATACAAAATGTTATATTGTAGCGTAATGGTAACTGTTTTTGCTTCTAGGCGGTCAGCATACCTTCGAATCCTTTTAGAACAATGTGAATTTTTTATTATTGAAAGTCATGTTGTATTGTTTATCGAAACAATCTACACTTATTAATATTATTTTATTTATTTATCATTATTATTCTTTTATATAAACAATACAATGGTAATAAGTTTGTATTACTTAAAGTTATTACTCACAAAAGATAACATTATCAACCTAAAGATTTGAACCATTGTCCTATGAGTAAAGCCCCAAGTGCATCCTTTATATTAGTTGATGTAACTTCATTATTTGCACCATCATTCCTAATTGGCTTTTGAAATCTGGCTAGCTATGTTAGGCATCAAGGGGTTTAACTAGCTAGCTTTTACCTTATTTATAACTTCATTTCGTATTTTCCCTGGAGTTTTTGATGTATTAAACGCAAAACTACTAACTAGCTAGTGCTTAAACCCAATAATTATAAACGTATTGTCGTCAACAACGAAACTTCTCATGTACATAATTGCTTAGATCTTAGATCATGTTGGATTTCTCTTTGCGTATTTTTGAGTTAATTTTAAAGTTTGTATATATGTTTAGCAGTACGCAATTTGATAATAAAGTCTACCCATGTCATATTATATAAGATCGAAGATCAATTTATTAAACAAAATGGAAAAAAAATTAGAAGAAGAAAAAGAATAGGTACGGTTCAAGTAAAATTTACATTTTAACAAGGTCGGCAAGTAGTGAATTTCAGAGTGCGTGTGCAAGATTGAAAAAGACCCATATAACGCAAATTCATTAAACAAAAAAGGAATGTTCTCATCATAAAAATAGTTATAATGCACCGTTTTTTCAATCTATGTTGAATATTAGTCTTTTAAAAACAATCTTCTTTTAATAAATTACATTTAAGCTTATTTTTAATATCCATAAATCACTAAAATAATGATTTTATAATAAATATTAAATTATACTAATATATAACTAATCTTTTTTAAAAATCGAGGGACCGTTTTAAAGTCAGGATCCAGTAAGCTGGTTTATATAGACTTTGCCAAAATCCTCCACTACATTTTAATATATGAAAAGAACACTTATTTGAAATCTAATGTGTCTATATATCCCCATAACATGTTCTTTGGAAAATACCAAGTCGCATCATTGCATCAAACATGAAACTTAAAATATTCACACAAAATATGTGTCTTTGTCTCTTTGATGTCACCTTGAATGAATATTTATTCATCGTGAAAATATACTAAATATATAGCATGTGCAAAAGCTTCCAAGAGTAACGATATTATGAGAGTGACGTATCTTTAAACTTGAGATTCGTTGTATGGCATGACTCCTTTGGGTTTATAGGAATTTATAGATGGTTCTTGCGGTTTCATCATATATGCGGTTTTATATGATCTTCACCATATGCCAATTGTGCATATAATACAATCATACAAATATTTTTTTGATATATTCTAGCTAGAGATAGAAAACACAAGACAAAAACAATGATTTTATACGATTTCAAGTAGACTAATATATATTGTCAATAATAATAATAATTTAAGTTAGATAAAATAAGAGATATATTTTTGATTTATTGCATGTGGGACGATATGAAAATTGGGTTTATATGTGGATGCCGCACATGGCTCTCAATCCATATCATTCTCCATTTCCGGCCAATCACGGTGGCACACGCCATGTGCACTTTCTCCCCCGCCGCCCTACTAAATAATACCACCCCTCTTTCTTTTATTTTCCAATTGGCATTATTAGATTCTTCTAAAATATTTATATGTACATATTATACTATACATGTTTTTTTTTTTTTTTTTTTTTTTTTTTTTTTTTTTTTTTTTTTTTTTTTTTTTTTTTTTTTTTTTTTTTTTTTTTTTTTTTTTTTTTTTTTTTTTTTTTTTTTTTTTTTTTTTTTTTTTTTTTTTTTTTTTTTTTTTTTTTTTTTTTTTTTTTTTTTTTTTTTTTTTTTTTTTTTTTTTTTTTTTTTTTTTTTTTTTTTTTTTTTTTTTTTTTTTTTTTTTTTTTTTTTTTTTTTTTTTTTTTTTTTTTTTTTTTTTTTTTTTTTTTTTTTTTTTTTTTTTTTTTTTTTTTTTTTTTTTTTTTTTTTTTTTTTTTTTTTTTTTTTTTTTTTTTTTTTTTTTTTTTTTTTTTTTTTTTTTTTTTTTTTTTTTTTTTTTTTTTTTTTTTTTTTTTTTTTTTTTTTTTTTTTTTTTTTTTTTTTTTTTTTTTTTTTTTTTTTTTTTTTTTTTTTTTTTTTTTTTTTTTTTTTTTTTTTTTTTTTTTTTTTTTTTTTTTTTTTTTTTTTTTTTTTTTTTTTTTTTTTTTTTTTTTTTTTTTTTTTTTTTTTTTTTTTTTTTTTTTTTTTTTTTTTTTTTTTTTTTTTTTTTTTTTTTTTTTTTTTTTTTTTTTTTTTTTTTTTTTTTTTTTTTTTTTTTTTTTTTTTTTTTTTTTTTTTTTTTTTTTTTTTTTTTTTTTTTTTTTTTTTTTTTTTTTTTTTTTTTTTTTTTTTTTTTTTTTTTTTTTTTTTTTTTTTTTTTTTTTTTTTTTTTTTTTTTTTTTTTTTTTTTTTTTTTTTTTTTTTTTTTTTTTTTTTTTTTTTTTTTTTTTTTTTTTTTTTTTTTTTTTTTTTTTTTTTTTTTTTTTTTTTTTTTTTTTTTTTTTTTTTTTTTTTTTTTTTTTTTTTTTTTTTTTTTTTTTTTTTTTTTTTTTTTTTTTTTTTTTTTTTTTTTTTTTTTTTTTTTTTTTTTTTTTTTTTTTTTTTTTTTTTTTTTTTTTTTTTTTTTTTTTTTTTTTTTTTTTTTTTTTTTTTTTTTTTTTTTTTTTTTTTTTTTTTTTTTTTTTTTTTTTTTTTTTTTTTTTTTTTTTTTTTTTTTTTTTTTTTTTTTTTTTTTTTTTTTTTTTTTTTTTTTTTTTTTTTTTTTTTTTTTTTTTTTTTTTTTTTTTTTTTTTTTTTTTTTTTTTTTTTTTTTTTTTTTTTTTTTTTTTTTTTTTTTTTTTTTTTTTTTTTTTTTTTTTTTTTTTTTTTTTTTTTTTTTTTTTTTTTTTTTTTTTTTTTTTTTTTTTTTTTTTTTTTTTTTTTTTTTTTTTTTTTTTTTTTTTTTTTTTTTTTTTTTTTTTTTTTTTTTTTTTTTTTTTTTTTTTTTTTTTTTTTTTTTTTTTTTTTTTTTGATTTTTTTTTTCCTGTTACCTCCTACATATGCACATTACATTTATGTTTTGTGTGTAACTTCAAGATATCGCAACCGGTAGGTTAATTTTCTTCAAAAATATACAATAATTTGATTTTATATGTTATATATAAAGTGTTAACGACTTAATGTTAATCATTATGCTCAACTATAAATACAGTCACACAAGTTTTATGAAATAATTATGTCTTTCTAAATCATGACAAATTGACAACACGTAAAAAGAACACTAAACAAATATGTCATAACGTGACATGCCACTACAAGAAAACACCGGATTACCCATGAAAATTTACCCACAAATGATAATTAGTGGCTATTTACCCACAGATTACCCACGAATTATACTTGATTAGTGATTTAAAACGGTAAAAAAATTTACCCATAAATTTCCCACCTTTTTACCCATAGGTTTACCCACTAATGTATATTTTGTGTGTAATTCGATGCTAAAATATTCTCGTAAACTTTTTTTTTACGTATTACCCATGAGTTTGACTTTCGTGTGTACCAATATGTGTAATATAGTGGGTAAATTTATGTTACCAACGAAATACCCACAACATAAATGTTGTGGGTAAACTTTTGTGGGCTATTTGTGGGTAATTAGACTTTACCCCTATACTTTTACCCAAGTTTTGTTTTTGTGATTATTTTGGTATTAATGTTTTTTTTGTGGGTAATTTATGGGTAAATATACACCCACGATTTTCCCACCTCTAATTTACATGAGTATATTATTGAATTTATATTTTTGTGGGTGATTAATGGGTAATTATTTAACCATGAAGTTTTCCATGGTTTTGTTTTAATGTTTATTTGGTATGGATGGGTTTACCTGGGTAATTTGTGGGTGAATAAACACCCATGAATTTACACACGCCATGTTTTAATATGTAGTTTGTTGTGTTTCATCTTTTGTGGGTAATTAGACTTTACCCCTATACTTTTACCCAAGTTTTGTTTTTGTGATTATTTTGGTATTAATGTTTTTTTTGTGGGTAATTTATGGGTAAATATACACTGTTTATACATTTAATAATGTTTTTGACTTGTGGTTATTTTAGAATTGACAAATTTCTGTGGGTACTTTGTATTTAAATACACTATCTAATTTGCACATATCATGTTTAGATGTGTATTTTATTTGACGATTAATATAAACCTATGCACTAGATGAAAAGAAGTTTTGTAAAACTTAAAGTAGACTTCCCTGACCCATGAAAAACTTCTCATAAAAAGTTCAATATTATTCAACAAAGCTTTTCAATGTAACTCACCCGAACCATTTTGATCAAATATCATTTAGCACGTTACCCAACTGGTACAAATTCCAAGCGCTTGAATGCAACGAACTATATGAAACTCAAAAATCCGGACAAGTGATGACAGGTAATATAACATATATCATATCAATATATTTAGTGAGCCAGTAACAACTTTAAGCAAAAATCAATACTTAAGAAATAATCTGTTAATAACTACAATAGAATATGAGCAGTCTCGAGTTCTCAACCCAACTTTCTAGAAAAAAAATATATGGTAAAGAGAGGGACATTTTGATAGAGGCTATAATTTACCAACTAGCATTTGGTAACACTAGACTTAAAGTTAACACTTAAGAGAAACTACAACAAATTCATGAAAAAAATATAAAGGCATTTAATTCCACAACAAGCTGTGGGCACCAAGGTTAAGCAATAAGATCTTTTGCTCTGTTTTCTTGTATAGCTATTTTCGACCTTTTGATCTTTGCTTTCTTCTCCATTCTTTCTTGCTGCAATCATTAAAAGTAATTTATAAGCAAGGCTGAAAATAAGAATTTAATTAAAGAATTTAACTAAACATGTATAAATGGGGTAGCAAGTCTAAGCCAATAGCCATAACACTTATACAAAGAAAAACGGGTAATCGCTTGTAGCAAACAGAGATAATTACAAAACCTATACTAAACACAAGATATATCATCCACAACATTAATACAAACCCAGCTTATATAACTCCTTGTAGTATGGACACCCGACACAAATACAACATTCACTACAGCAAGTATGCAATAAGTATAAACTTTTAGGCAAGTTCGCATATCTAACTTGAAAGACTCGCAAAAAATTACAAGTTTTCGCTACTAGTTGTAGTCATTCTCACCTCATTCCAAAAGAAGGGGAAAAAAATATAAAGGCATTTAATTCCACAACAAGCTGTGGGCACCAAGGTTAAGCAATAAGATCTTTTGCTCTGTTTTCTTGTATAGCTATTTTCGACCTTTTGATCTTTGCTTTCTTCTCCATTCTTTCTTGCTGCAATCATTAAAAATAATTTATAAGCAAGGCTGAAAATAAGAATTTAATTAAAGAATTTAACTAAACATGTATAAATGGGGTAGCAAGTCTAAGCCAATAGCCATAACACTTATACAAAGAAAAACGGGTAATCGCTTGTAGCAAACAGAGATAATTACAAAACCTATACTAAACACAAGATATATCATCCACAACATTAATACAAACCCAGCTTATATAACTCCTTGTAGTATGGACACCCGACACAAATACAACATTCACTACAGCAAGTATGCAATAAGTATAAACTTTTAGGCAAGTTCGCATATCTAACTTGAAAGACTCGCAAAAAATTACAAGTTTTCGCTACTAGTTGTAGTCATTCTCACCTCATTCCAAAAGAAGGGGAAAAAAATATAGAGTTTATTTGATTGACCAGTTCTACAAAGGCAAAAATACTTGGTATATGCTATATACTGTACATAAAGGATTGGACATATGTTATAAAATGTTACTGTTCGTTACAAATTACGTTATTAAAGAAGGTAATACCTGATATAAGCACCATACGCTGGTTTCATTCCCCAAATTCATCAAACATTTTCATCTTCATCATCTCCGGAATGTACATCACCATGGCCATCATCAATATCAATTAGAGCCCCACTTGGGTCATTCAAAGGTTCTATTAATTGATCAACCACATCAAATGAATGTGTCTCTACTTCATCATCTTGGAAAGCCATATTTTGTGCAGGGAGATCTATATTTGATCTAGGTTTGACTTTACACACAGACCACCAATCAAGTTTATCCCGTCTCATACTCGGATAAGGTGCATAATAGACTTGTAAAGA
Organism: Erigeron breviscapus; assembly: GCA_034093135.1. Taxonomy (NCBI): domain Eukaryota; kingdom Viridiplantae; phylum Streptophyta; class Magnoliopsida; order Asterales; family Asteraceae; genus Erigeron; species Erigeron breviscapus. Next base: position 98,690,394 of record CM067168.1, on the reverse strand, counting down.
TTGGCTAGCCAAAACAAAAGGTTCATACTTGTTAAACCTTTTCTTACTGTTTACATCGACTAGATTGTACTCCTTATGAACTTTTATCCCAACATTTGGCGTTGGATCAAACCACTCACAATTAAACAATACAACTCTTTTTAAAGGTAGGGCTGGATACTCTAACTGCACAATCTCCATTAAAATTCCATAATAATCGCTTGTCAAGTCGCTATAATTTGAACCCTTTATGCACACTCCACTGTCAAAGGTCGATCTACTCGAACCATGCTCTCTCGTGTGGAACTTATACCCATTAACAAAATATACTGGATAACAGGTCACGCTTCTCAAAGGCCCTAAAGCAACATCCTTGATAATTTGACTATCAACATTACTTGAATGATGTGCCTATAATTATTCGATATAGCTAATGTTAATTTCCATATATTATAAATGGTAGAGCCATAAGGACTTGTAATACTTACATAGCTATCAAACCAATTTGCAAAATCATTCTCAAGCCTAAAGTCAATTTGCCCATCTGTTAGATGCGGCTCACGTGTCTTTATCTCCTCAACAAATATCCTTGAACCATAAGAAGGTTACTTACATATACATACTGTAATAAATTTAAAAAAAACATAAAAATTTAACCATGAAACTTACCCGACATATTCTTCGATCTCTGGACAATTTAGTAACACATAGATTCTTGCAGCATTGTACTCCTCATCAGTTAAACGTCTTGATTTTCCTTGCCCCGACAGTCGACCCGCAGACATGAATATAGATAAATTCCCATCACATGGTTCTACATCACCTCCATCATTGTTACGAGACCTAATATTCATCTTCGTTCTAACATGAGGCTCAAAGTAATGTGAACAAAACATCGATGTTTCCTCAATCAAGTAAGCATTGGCAATCGAACTTTCAACCTTTGCTTTATTAGTCACTTTCAATTTTAATTTACCCAAGAACCTGCATTTAGCAAAAAAATTTTACTAATATTAATACGTGAATTAAAATGAACTAAATATTAGATCAAAAACTAATCGTTTAAATGTACCTCTCATATGGGTACATCCAACGATATTGAACTGGCCCTGCAACTCTTGCTTCATAAGCTAAATGAATAGGCAGATGTTCCATAGAGTCGAATAAACTAGGAGGAAATATTCTTTCCAATTTGCACAAAATAACTGGAATGCTGTTGTCAAGTCTAATTATGTCTTCCTCTTTAATCATAGTACATGTAAGATCTCTAAAAAATAAACTCAACTCGGTCAAAGCTTTCCATATTGTTGCTGGCAATAATTCACGAAATGCTATTGGAAGTAAGCGTTGCATGAACACATGACAATCATGACTTTTCATCCCAAAAAGCTTGTACTTTTTGATGTCAATACACCTTGACATATTTGAAACATACCCATCGGGAAACTCAAGTTTTGAGACCCATTCACACACGAGCTTTTTCTCTTGTTTGCCTAAGCTATAACAAGCTTTAGGATATTTCCCGGTTGATTCAATTTTCTCCAATTCCTTGCGCTTGCAAAAAATCTTTATATCCTCTCTTGCCTTTGCATTATCTTTAGTTTTTCCTTCAATATCCATCACTGTTTCGAATACATTCTCAAACACATTTTTCTCAATATGCATGACATCCAAATTGTGACGAATAAGATTAGTTCTCCAATAAGGCAAATCCCAAAATATGCTACGTTTTCCCCAACCACATACTTTGCTAAGAGAAGCATTATGTTCCACCCCACCTATTTCTGTAACCTTTCTCAATGTGAAATCATCAATTTGCTTCATAATTTCTTCACCTGTCAATATCAATGGAGGTGGAGACAACTCGATCTTATTTTTTTTGAAGTCATTTTTGTTTCGTCTAAAAGCATGATTACCTGATAGAAATTGATGATGACAATCAAACCATGAGACCTTTTTGCCATTAGGTAAGCTAAAAGCTTTGGAGTTATTCAAACAATATGGACAAGCTTTTTTCCCCGATGTACTCCACCCAGACAACATTCCATAAGCTGGAAAATCACTAATGGTCCACAATAGTGCTGCTCTGAGAAGAAAATTGCGCTCCTTTGAAGCATCATATGTGTGCACATGCAAAAGCAGAATCTGTGATTGTTAGAGATAGTTGTGTGATTAACGACGATGGGGTTATTGTTATTGATTTGTATTGTACTCTTTTCTCATGATCTTATTATATATGTTATTGATAATGACAATAAAAAGATTTTTTGTTGGGTAGTATTATGACATTTATTTATATTTGCAATGTGAAATATGGGAGTAACCTATATACCTTTTAACGGGTTTGACTTGTGTTATATAACTTGAAAAAATCAGATATGGCTAGAGGAAGAGGAGGACGAGTTGGAAGGGGAGCACGAGGTGGAAGGGGCGGAAGATTACATAACATTGTCACAACATATGATAACATTGTGAGTGATTCAACCACCAATGTTGATGACAATGTAACTTCCCTTGAAAATGTGAGTGTTACAAACTCCGGATCTCGATCAAACAATGAAAACTTGCAGCATCCACCACTTGTAGATGAAACGAGAGAGAATCCCCCACTTGGAGATGAAAGGATAAAACTGCATGTTGTGAATAAAAAGTAAGCAATAAATCATTTTATATGCTAGACCACATGATTTTATGATTTTATTCGTTTTTGGGTGTAACAGGCTAGATAATTCAAGCACTTGTTCGCGTGCAATCACAAAGATATTCAAGGGAAAAATTGATGCTAAAGGGTACACATGGACAAAGGTTTCACAAGAGACTAAAGACTTTTCCTTTGGAGAATTCAAGGTATATTTTTTAGGTTTAAATTGCTTAATGAGACTTCTATTGCGTTTGTGGCTATCAATATGTTTATTTTTGGTATAGAAACTCTTTGTATGGGAGCGTGTGAGTGAAACGGTAATAAAGGAAGCATGGAGTTCAAAAGCCGCTGAGCGGTATAATGATTTAATGAGGGAAGTAAGGGGTAAGATGGTGAAACCGGGATTCATAGCTGATGAGTCTTGGACAAAATTTACAGCTTATTGGAAATCACCAGAGTATGAAAAAAAACGAGAAATTAACAAAGCAAATCGCAAGCAGGGTGAAGGGTCATCCACCCACACAGGAGGGTCAATATCTTTTGCTGAGCATGCAAAAAAGCTTGTAAGTTTGTTAAATTTCTTTGTATTAGCAGTTTTATATATATTGTATCACCAAAATGCTTCTAGTCTAGCGCTAATTTGTGCAACAGACGTTCAGGTCTATATTTCGCCATATAAAAATGTGAATATGGTATCTTCCTTTGATTACCTGTTCCGTTTCCACCTCTAAAAATGTGAATATGGTATCACAATTTCATATTTAGTACTAGGACATATACATATACATAAGTTCAATAAAATACCGAAAGAAAGATATGCAAAAAACTGAAAATAAAACAGTATATTTATTTTAGATCACACAATCTATGGATCTAAAAACTATTAACTGCTATAAATATATAATATTTTATTTAATATTAATAAATATAAATAATTAATAAATAATTCCATTAGATGAAGCTGTTAGTTCATACGCCACATATGAAAGGCTTTTATGATATTATATGATACGTATATATCATGACTAACTGTATGCATATCTTCCAAAGTCACTAAAAATTAATTAACCAAAGTAATATTATTTAATTAAAAAATTTACCTAACAACTAACATAATTGCCTTACTGGAAGAATATTTGTTGGATGTTTCTTCAAAGTTCTTATTAAGGTCTTGTTTTTATAGGAAGCAGCTGCGGGTCGTCCACCTACAGAGTTTGAACTTTTTTTGTATACACATACCAAAGAGCATCCGATTCCCACCAAAGGGCACCCGATTCCCACCAAAGAGCATGAAAATCTGACTTTTATTAATCCAAGATCAAAAGAAATCAATGTAAGTTTTAGTTTTTTGTTATATTCTTTTATGTTTGTTAAATTACTCAGTTGTATCATATCATTAGTACATTAATTAAATTGGCTAGCTATTTAAGGTGATTCTGGTATAGTAACAAAAGCTCATGTAATGGAACTGCCAAGTGCTATGTGTAACAATCTATTACAACTGGAGCTGTAGAGCATTGTAATTCCAGCCGTGTAGTATATATGGCCAGATATAAGTGCCGTTTTTAAGCATCAGTGGTACATGATCTTCAGTAGATCTGTGGCAGAATTTTGTTTTAGCTGTACATGTTCATAATAGTCTTACATGTATTAATTGTAGGATAATATGGTGCGTTTGAGGGAGGGACATCTGATAGAGATGGCAGCCGTCATGATGGTCAAGATAGACGAGAAAAAAGATTCAGTCCATATAACAAGAATGCACTAACTGTCAATTTGGTTAAGTGTCCTAGGGAAATCTTGAGCACTGAGAAAGTTTGTGCAACTTTCAAGCCTCCTTCCCCAATGACCTTCGTATCCGGGAAAAAGAACATGGACGAATATTGTGAATTTCATGAAGATTATGGTCATGACACAAACGCATGTAAGCAACTAAAAATAGCAATCAATAAGGCAGTGAAGAAAGGAAAATTGGAACATTTGGTCGCTGGAGCTAAGGAAGGAAGGATGAGGCAAAAAGACACTTGCATGGCAGAAGAAGGGTAAAGATGATGATGATCCAGGTCCAGCAGAAGGCTATGTGTGTATGATCATGGAAGGGGATCAAAGCCATAAAGGCATACCATGATGGCAACAATCATCCTCCTACCCTAACCATGTTGGTATGAGTCATTTTGTCTTTCCATTATCTTATCATTAAGTACTTCTTGAAAAATGACAGTTGGTTTAGTCATGTATCCCAACTTTGTCACTAAGGAAAATATCATTTTACTTACAAGCATTGTCTTTCAAACAACTCTCCATATATAAATCAAGGTGAAAGGGTAATCCGGATTATATAACGGAAGTTTACTGCTAAAGCATGGAGAAAAAACACTTCATTTAAGCAACTTCCTATCCGGATCATAAAACCTAAGTGCTTATAAGGCTAAGACATACAAGTCCAAGTGCCCAAAGGAGAAAATATGACCTATAAGGGCAAAAAACTTTAATAAGTGTAAGGCCGGCAAATGGACAAGCTAACAGAGCAGTCCCTAGCCAACACTTTATAAAATTTTCATTTTCCTCATCCATGGGATAAGAGGAGTCACTTCTCATAGGGAAGTGATAAACAAAAATGTAATGACCTGAACACCTAAATTTCAAGAGTTACCTAGAATACCCAATTAGACCCGCTTTATGATTTTAGGGGTGTCCATTCAAACCCGGATGACTGGAAAACGTACCGAAAATTTGTTGTGGGTAACTTTTGTATATTTGCCCACCGTTTTTACACACGATTATGCTTGTGACAAAATTTTCCTTTTACCCACGAGTTATAATACATATAGACGAAAATGTACACCCTCGGGTTTACACATGGTTTATCTCGTGTGTAATTTAACCACGAACTAAAAACCTTTAAAGTTAGTGGGAAAATTTACACACGAACTTTACTCACGAACTTTTACACACGAAAGTTACCCATGAACTTTACCCACGAACTTTTACACACGAACCTTTACACACGAACCTTTACACACGAACTTTACCCAAGAAGTAAATAAACTTTATCTTAGTGGGAAATTTAACCACGAGTATTAATGGATAAACTAATAAAACTTTACCCACGAACTTTTACACACCATTATATGTGTCAAGATTTAGCCACAACTTAGTGGGAAATTCGTAATTTTTTGGAAAGTCTTGAACAACACTTACCCACAAATTTGAAACAATCACCCACTAAGATATGTTGTGTGTAAAATTACCCACAGATAGAATTATTCGTGGGTAGAAATTAGCCTCGAATGATTTGCCCACGTACATACGCTCGTGGTTAATCTGGTGGGTATTTTTCATTACCCACGAATTTTGGTCATTTACACGCGAATTTGATTCGTGGGCAACCCGATGTTTTCTTGTAGTGACCTTTCACTCCTTTGAGAGAGGTCAAAGGTGTCAAAGGACGTACGTAATGTTCATCGATGCATTTCTTGTACGTTGGGGATTTCAATATCCGAAGTAAATACAAATAATAATAATAATCCTATATAAATTAAAAAATGGGAAAATAGAATGGATAATCGCACTATACAGCGGTATTCATAGTGATGTTCCATTTTTCGTTTTTCCAAAACAAAAAAAGATTCATATAGTTGCGTACGTTTGTACTGAATTTTTCTTTTCAAATACCATCACACATATATTTAGCTACCATAACCATATAGTGTCACATGCTCTTGATTTACAAACAAAATGGATGACATCCTAAAAAGTCCAAAATTAATTGATTATCAAGCAACATTGATACCGTCAAATGAATAGTTTCCACTTCCGACAAACCGGTCACAACAGTTCGTTAGAAAAAACGATCATTACCGAACCATATATGTTCACCTCAGTTAAAGAACACATTTTAATTTCACCATCATCTCATCATAATTAATAAGCTTCCATGGGCATGGTCCATCCTGTGAGCATGACCATTCTAGTTAGCTAGCTACATCATATGTATATTCAATATAATAGCTATTCATCGATCATCGTTTAATCTTATGTTATTTATTTTTAAAAACTAGACTCAATAATTTATATCAATCGAGTAATTAATTAAGAATTTGAGATTGCAAATGATGTTGTCAATAATTAACATTAATCTTTGTTAGATGTACAATGTTAGACATGAACCTATAGGTTGAGGCATTACTAGTTTTGATGCCATGTACTCATCATCTATGCTACCTAATTTGATACCTTTTTTTTTGTTTTCCAAACTTCGAACAAACTGACACCCCTTACATCATCAACCGTACGTATATTTAAGTTCTCTGGTAGTTGTTGCAGTCTCTTAATTAGTAAATAATACTCAGCCTTTCAAAAAAAGAAAAAATAAACATCTCAATTAGTCGAGAAAGTTAGAAAATGTTTGGTGTATAGCAATATGTTTCATCCAGATTAACAAAGAAGTTTAACCTGCAATCTAAGGCCATCTCCAACGTCCTCAGCGTTGAAGCGCTTTAGTGCCGGCTTGCGTTGCTAATCCATTGGAGAAGCGGTGTTAAAAGTCGGTTTCATATGTTCGATTTTATATACTTAGAATCGAGACATCAGTTTTAAAGGTTTTTTTTTTTCAGTGTTAAAAAGGGTGACGTCTATAACGGTGAAAGATCAAACTAAATGGTTAGTTATAAAAAATGATTCAATGCTACATTAAAGTGCTATACTGACATAATAACTATATATATAAAGTTGAGAAACGAAATAAAACTAAAATTACAATTGGAGGTGGTCTAAAATGGGAATTAAACAACAATAAGAAACTGCAGGCTAAATAAGATTGGATTTATAGATCATTCCATATTGTACGTACACAAAATCATATATGTATATGCCCATAACTAACCACCAAACACTTGCTCAACAAAAATCATTGGTGCTTATTCTTTAATGTAAAGTTAAGTTAAAGTTATACATGTAAATTAACCAAAATTGCTTACGTAGTACTCGTATCCACTATTGGTTAATAGGCATCGTTATTCAATTTGTCTATTTCAATAAATCTAATTATCAATAGAAATATACTAAATTTAACTCTTGGTACATTTAACATGCATAAAATTATTATACCTTTTATATCAAAAACTTATTCTTATAAATTTTAAAGATAAATGTAAAACTATTTATTCACCTTAACAACAACACTTAAAATAAGACCGTTATCTATAATACCTTTAATCCCCTGTTAAATGCCTAAAATATCCCTGACTTTTATTACTCTATCTACTCTTTTTTTTTTGAAATTCAATTAAGATCACTCATCGCAACGCCATCTTTTGCAATCAGTGATTGAGACGTGATCATATAACTAATACCTTCATGAACAAACTCATTAAATTGGGAAAAACCCCATGTAGTGAGAATTGAACCCGCGATGTATACATATCCGGAGACCCTTACCACACCTGTCTGATGCCACTAGGTTAAAGCCATTGGACTACTCTATCTACTTGATATAGTGATTTCCTAAAAGTACCTTATTTAAATAATTTACAAATTTATCCCAACTTCTAAAAACAAAAAGTCAATCAACCATTGAGATTTATCAAATTTTGGTTTTTCCTATTTGATACAAATAAAAAGAAGAACGTGAAATTACAAACATATAATTGACTTTCTTGTCAATTATAAGCCCAAAAATATATATATTAGGAAAACTATCTTTCCCGAAAATATATATATTTTAGGAAAAGTGAAAAATTATATAACCAAACTTTTAATCCATATTAATAACTTTATAAAAAAGCTATTTTGAGTAATTATTAGTATTTTAAAAAATCAACAGCATATGTCTCGAAAATTGTTATGGAAGGTTTTCATCAACAAGCGGGTGAGATGAAAGCATGGCCGGGTCAACAACCGGGTGAGATATAGATCGGGGAGCAAATAAAGAATCCCTTAGTCAAGCACTACAATCGGGTAGGAGTGTAGGACTACCAGTGGATCTCGGGTCGGTCAAAAATCTACCGGGCGAGACAACCGGGTGAGATTAACAAGCGGGTCGGATCTTCTTCTTCCTTGATTTCCTTCTCTTATTGCCCGCTCCAGTACATATAAATATATATGTGCAAGTGCAACCCGTGTTGGCTTCCTTCTCTCGCCACTTATGCATATATATAAATAATATGCAGCCTCTCATTCTCTCAGTATATATATACAAAAGCCTGCAACCTGGAGAGATGGCCTGGGCGAGCTATCAACTTGGAGAGATGGCCTGGGCGAGCTATCATGGCCTGGGCGAGCCGCCTGGGCGAGCTATCATGGCCTGGGCAAGCCGCCTGGGCGAGCTATCATGGCCTGGGCGAGCTATCATGGCCTGGGCGAGCTATCATGGCCTGGACGAGCTATCATGCCTGGGCGAGCTATCATGGCCTGGGCGAGCTATCATGGCCTGGGCGAGCTATCATGCCTGGGCGAGCTATCATGGCCTGGGCGAGCTATCATGGCCTGGGCGAGCTATCATGCCTGGGCGAGCTATCATGCCTGGGCGAGCTATCATGGCCTGGGCGAGCTATCATGGCCTGGGCGAGCTATCATGCCTGGGCGAGCTATCATGGCCTGGGCGAGCTATCATGGCCTGGGCGAGCTATCATGGCCTGGGCGAGCTATCATGGCCTGGGCGAGCTATCATGGCCTGGGCGAGCTATCATGCCTGGGCGAGCTATCATGGCCTGGGCGAGCTATCATGGCCTGGGCGAGCTATCATGCCTGGGCGAGCTATCATGGCCTGGGCGAGCTATCATGGCCTGGGCGAGCTATCATGGCCTGGGCGAGCTATCATGGCCTGGGCGAGCTATCATGGCCTGGGCGAGCTATCATGCCTGGGCGAGCTATCATGGCCTGGGCGAGCTATCATGGCCTGGGCGAGCTATCAACTTGGAGAGATGGCCTGGGCGAGCTATCATGGCTTGGGCAAGCCGCCTGGGCGAGCTATCATGGCCTGGGCGAGCTATCAACCTGGAGAGATGGCCTGGGCGAGCTATCAACTTGGAGAGATGGCCTGGGCGAGCTATCATGGCCTGGGCAAGCCGCCTGGGCGAGCTATCATCTCCTGGGCGAGCTATCATGGCCCGGGCGAGCTATCATGGCCTGGGCGATTAGGGTCGGATTGCTATCTTGATTCCCTTTCCTCTATACTCCGCCACCCGTATATATATATTATATAAATTAAAAAGTATGCCGGGTCTACCTTGGAGCCTACCTCCGGGTCGGATCCTATTACCGGGTGAGGACAATTATTTTTTGGTTCCCTTCCCTCTCTGTACGTCCGCTCCCTCTCCCCCTCTATATATCTAATATATGGATATGTGATACATACATATTTATTATTATAGGATATTTATTATTATAGGAGATGGAGTCGGACTCGTTTGATTCACTTTATGGGCTAAGCCCGATACATACACTTGAATAACATGATATGTGAATATGGTTCCAATATAAACATATTCATACTGTATGCTATTACTATAAAAGCTAATTTACTGTATAAGAATATCAGAAAGAGGCATGAGAGTTCTCTAAATATTCTTATATAAATACCAGCTCAAGAATCCGTCAGGAGGACATTCAATTCGATTCAATCGCATTCAATACTTATAAGCAATCAAGATTCAATCATAGCAATCAAGATTCATATCATACTTATTACACAATCATTGCCACCTTAGGCTCGTTAAGAGCTTGTTAGGTTTGCACTGAATTATCAGGAGTTGTGATGATTGTGTAATCTTAGTCCGTCACTGAGCCGATCAATTTAGGTTCAAACATTGACGCCATCCGTGGGACCATTTATTGAACGGATTCCACTACTGTAAAAATCAAAATCACCATTTCATTTCTCCTTTTCTTGGTCTTACATGGTCAGGGAAGAAATTCCACTTTCAAAAGTAACTTCACCTGGATCTATGGATGTTGAGACAACTGGTGGTGAAGAGTTTCAAAAAGACACCACCGTTACTCCTCTACTCCTCATAACCATGCAAACTAATAGTAGTGAGGATACCCAGGGTGAAAAGAGAATCTCTGATAAAAATTTATTGGATGTTAGATCTAGACTTCAATACTCGTCTGAAGACGTAGTTACTACAAGACCCACCCTAAATTCGGGTACCATAGGGTCACTGTTCTCCATACGAGGAACATCGTCCTCACCCACCGCCTCATTTGTAGGCATACGTGACTCTGTCACCAACACCCAGGGGTTGTTAAAAAACAAGGGTCCTGAGACTCTAAATGTCATCCCAACAATTTCTTCTGTTACCACACCCTTGCCTGTCACATCCTCTCCACTGAGAAGTGGCCTAGTAATCCCAGTTGAGCAATCTGTCCCTAGCTCATCAGGGACCATCACTATGCAAGAAAACAAACTAGTAGAATTACTAAAGTTTGTAGGGGAGTCCTCTCAAAATTCTCTTCAACCACCAACCACTCCCACTCTAACAACACAACCTAACCAAGAGTGGTTGTCACAACTTGTCAATGCACTAAAACCTGCTCTAGCTCCAACTCCACCTCCTCCACCACCAACCCCTGTAGAATCTTTAATGACATTGATGGTAGAGCAGCTTAAAAAGCAGCAATAACCCAACCTAGAGCCAACACCACCATCAAACCCGGCTAAATAATTGCTAAATATGCTGAAAGTATTATCAAGGGAGGAAGCAGCAGAGAGAGCTTGAACTGTGAGCATTCCAAGGTTGGCAGTGAAGTCAAGGTTCTTTGACTGGATTGCTGAGTACCCCTTCCCTGATGGCCAGAAGATTCCTCCTGTTGTGGGAACCTACGATGGTACAAGGGACCCGGAAGACCACCTAGCTTTGTATGACCAAGCCATTCTTACAGAAAAATGGGTGGATCCTGTGGCTTGCCACTTGTTCCCAGGGACATTGCAAGGCCATGCCAGAGATTGGTTCACAGGCCTACCGGAGAAGAGTATCAAAGATTTCCAAGACTTGAAAGAAAAGTTTGTGGCTCATTTCTTCCAACAAAAGAAGCATCAACGTAATCACTTGGAGGCCCATTTGATAAGGCAACTAGAGAATGAGCCGCTCAGGGACTTCATCTTGAGATTTACTCAAGAATGTCAAAAGATACCCGGACTCCCTGAAAGTCAACAAATTTCAGGCTTCACTCTGGCTTTGCATCCTGGCCTCCTCCAAGAAAAGTTGACCACAAAGGTTCCAAAGACCTTCAAAGAAGCCATTGACAGAGCCTATGATTACCTCCGGTCTAGAGAGACTGCCTCACTAATAAGAGGAGTCACCAAGAAGGAAAAGTCATTGGGGGGAGGTCATCTGACAGAGATGGCAGCCGTCATGATGGTCAAGATAGACGAGAAAAAAGATTCAGTCCATATAACAAGAATGCACTAACTGTCAATTTGGTTAAGTGTCCTAGGGAAATCTTGAGCACTGAGAAAGTTTGTGCAACTTTCAAGCCTCCTTCCCCAATGACCTTCGTATCCGGGAAAAAGAACATGGACGAATATTGTGAATTTCATGAAGATTATGGTCATGACACAAACGCATGTAAGCAACTAAAAATAGCAATCAATAAGGCAGTGAAGAAAGGAAAATTGGAACATTTGGTCGCTGGAGCTAAGGAAGGAAGGATGAGGCAAAAAGACACTTGCATGGCAGAAGAAGGGTAAAGATGATGATGATCCAGGTCCAGCAGAAGGCTATGTGTGTATGATCATGGAAGGGGATCAAAGCCATAAAGGCATACCATGATGGCAACAATCATCCTCTTACCCTAACCATGTTGGTATGAGTCATTTTGTCTTTCCATTATCTTATCATTAAGTACTTCTTGAAAAATGACAGTTGGTTTAGTCATGTATCCCAACTTTGTCACTAAGGAAAATATCATTTTACTTACAAGCATTGTCTTTCAAACAACTCTCCATATATAAATCAAGGTGAAAGGGTAATCCGGATTATATAACGGAAGTTTACTGCTAAAGCATGGAGAAAAAACACTTCATTTAAGCAACTTCCTATCCGGATCATAAAACCTAAGTGCTTATAAGGCTAAGACATACAAGTCCAAGTGCCCAAAGGAGAAAATATGACCTATAAGGGCAAAAAACTTTAATAAGTGTAAGGCCGGCAAATGGACAAGCTAACAGAGCAGTCCCTAGCCAACACTTTATAAAATTTTCATTTTCCTCATCCATGGGATAAGAGGAGTCACTTCTCATAGGGAAGTGATAAACAAAAAGGTAATGACCTGAACACCTAAAATATTTATTCATCCTTCACATTCATCGGATGGGAGGATAAGTACTTCTCATCGGGAAGTAATAAAAAGGAGATCACTCCGTCACATTAATTTTACGTCTTCGTCATTCATTGGATGAGAAGATAAGCGTTTCTCATAGGGAAACGGCGCGCTAGAAAAATTTATTCAAAACCCTTCTCATCGGGAAGTGACAATCCTCGCGAGTAACAAATAATAAAGCTAAAAAAAAAAAAAAAAAAATTCTCTTGTAAGACCCAGACGTGGGCCAAGAAAGGACAAAGTTACAAAATACAAAGTCTCTTGGAAGCAACCTTTTACAAATTAAATGGGTTGAGGAACTTGAGTGCTTATCTCAAGACCATTATCTGCCTCAACATGGCAACAATGCCCCAAACATATTTCTAAGTCCCCTAAAGAGCAAGTAGAAATTTTGAACAAAGGGGAAGCTAACAAAAAGAAAATTCTAAATAAGGCCCAATATCACATTTTTATCTACACATATTCAAATGCGTTGAAATACTACATCCAAATATGTACATCTATGCATACACATATGTAGTTAGAAAACTCAGCCACAAAAATATGCAATATCGTTAGATATAAATTATATGTGTCAGGCCATATATATAACAAAGTCACTAATATATATCAACAAAATCAGCATGGCAAAAATTCAAGAGGGGTGATGGTAACAAAAAAATTAGCATGACAAAAAGCCTATTAAAGACAATAAAATCAGTGTCATCGCATTCACCCTGTGGGCAAGACACACACACAATATATATATATATATATCGTTGCTCGAGTAAGTCAGTAAAGTCCTTCCCCAAGAGTTAGTTCCTATTGCTCGAGTTCTATGTCTAACCTAATGCTTGAGTATGTTGCTCGAGTTAGGATACTCGAGTTATGGCTGCTCAAGTAGAACGTCATGGCTCGAGTTGTTTTCTTCTCCTCAAGGATGTCCTTCACTCGAGCTATATCCTTCTCCACATGGATATTATGGCTCTGAGTTGTTTCCTTGGATGTTATGACGCAAGTATAATATGATGGAATGCATTTCAATGTATCCTTCTCACAAGGATGTCAAGGCTTAGTATGAAACATAAGTTTACATACAAAAGCTTGGCAAAATCTTTCATTAGGGAGCTTGATCGTGTGCATAATTCAAAACCCATGTGTAATACAGTGGAGAGCATGACTGGGTCACCTAAGCGTGTCTACCAAATACTACTCTATCTTTATGAATAAAACCCTCCACTGATAAGTCAAAGAATTATTTATTTATTGAAAAGATTCATTACAACAAGTACTCAAATTAACATGAACATATCACAATTATAGAGTACATACATTTGCTAGATGTTTATTCTTTGCAAATATTATTACTCTTGAGTCCTGATATATCATCACGAATACATATATCATCATACCACATACATTTGCAAGGGTACAAAACAATGGAATTTATTATGCATACAGAAAAATTAACAAGAACCGAGTAGACCAATGGAGGCTGTTGTACCCCGTCAAGTCGCTAGCACTGAAAAGAAGAACCGAGATCCTTTAAGATAGAACTCGCGATAGATGGAAAATATAAGTTTACATACAAAAATCTCAGTCAAATATTTTTATATCTAAACTTAGGGGGATTTGATCCCGTATAGATATCCGGAAACCAACAAAACTTAGATCAAGAGCATATGTCTCGAAAATTGTTATGGAAGGTTTTCATCAACAACCGGTGAGATGAAAGCATGGCCGGGTCAACAACCGGGTGAGATATAGATCGGGGAGCAAATAAAGAATCCCTTAGTCAAGCACTACAATCGGGGCAAGCCGCCTGGGCGAGCTATCATGGCCCGGGCGAGCTATCATGGCCTGGGCGAGCTATCATGGCCTGGGCGAGCTATCATGGCCCTGGGCGAGCTATCATGGCCCTGGGCGAGCTATCATGGCCCGGGCGAGCTATCATGGCCCGGGCGAGCTATCATGGCCCTGGGCGAGCTATCATGGCCCTGGGCGAGCTATCATGGCCCGGGCGAGCTATCATGGCCCTGGGCGAGCTATCATGGCCTGGGCGAGCTATCATGGCATGGGCGAGCTATCATCGCCCGGGCGAGCTATCATGGCCCGGGTGAGCTATCATGGCCTGGGCAAGCCGCCTGGGCGAGCTATCATGGCCCGGGCGAGCTATCATGGCCTGGGCGATTAGGGTCGGATTGCTATCTTGATTCCCTTTCCTCTATACTCCGCCACCCGTATATATATATTATATAAATTAAAAAGTATGCCGGGTCTACCTTGGAGCCTACCTCCGGGTCGGATCCTATTACCGGGTGAGGACAATTATTTTTTGGTTCCCTTCCCTCTCTGTACGTCCGCTCCCTCTCCCCCTCTATATATCTAATATATGGATATGTGATACATACATATTTATTATTATAGGATATTTATTATTATAGGAGATGGAGTCGGACTCGTTTGATTCACTTTATGGGCTAAGCCCGATGCATACACTGAATAACATGATATGTGAATATGGTTCCAATATAAACATATTCATACTGTATGCTATTACTATAAAAGCTAATTTACTGTATAAGAATATCAGAAAGAGGCATGAGAGTTCTCTAAATATTCTTATATAAATACCAGCTCAAGAATCCGTCAGGAGGACATTCAATTCGATTCAATCGCATTCAATACTTATAAGCAATCAAGATTCAATCATAGCAATCAAGATTCATATCATACTTATTACACAATCATTGCCACCTTAGGCTCGTTAAGAGCTTGTTAGGTTTGCACTGAATTATCAGGAGTTGTGATGATTGTGTAATCTTAGTCCGTCACTGAGCCAATCAATTTAGGTTCAAACATTAGGAAAAGTGAAAAATTATATAACCAAACTTTTAATCCATATTAATAACTTTATAAAAAAGCTATTTTGAGTAATTATTAGTATTTTAAGTTTATATTTTTGAAAGAAACATGAAGTTTAAATAAAGATTTAAAAAAGAAGAAAAAAAAGAATGTTTATAAGTACCGACACAGGGGTATGAACAGGAAGACAAAGGCAAAGTTTGCATAGAGCCCACAACCTTCCATGCTGTTTTGTAGCCTTCCACACAAACACACGTCTTTGCAAATGTATTTCTATTATTTTATGTGTATTCATATAACCTAACATAAATTGAGTTAAATTAATTGGGTCTTGTTAATGAATAAAATAATTATACCTTATAAAATTCAAAAAGTAAATTCTTTTTATATCTATTAAAAAGAATGATGTGATTGATTTAAGGTTTTAAAAATAGTAAATGATATTAGTATTATGTATTTAATAAATTTATCATATTTATGCATAATTTAATTGTACAATTTTTATTGAAAGGCTACTCAATTGTACAATATACTGTAATAGTTGTACATTTTGGTACCTCAGTCATAGATGAAATGATATTGTTTTTAATGAAACGTAGGCTCACATATGTAGTTGAAAGACGTGGATTCGATCCTTAAGGGTCTATATATGATGAGGGATTTAGGTGAAGGTATTTGGCCGGCATCATAAGCTCATATTGGGTGGCTTGATTGGCATCCAATGTGGTACCAAAACTAGGGTTTTCCCCAGTATTTTCTTTTATTTCGGTAGATTAATTGAAACCCCCGAGATTATGTTTCACTTGTTATTACATATTTGCACAAGTATAATATAATCTACAACAATATATATATATAAAGGGTAATTGGATGGAACCCTCTGATCCCATGTACCATTTGGTACCCACTAATCCCCAGCCAGGCTAGTGTCCAGGTGAATCTCAACCACTTAATAATCCCCTGATTATCTCAAGTTTGCCTTTGGCAAGACTCGAACCCAGGATCCCCCTGAAAAGTGGCGGCTGGTGGCCACTGGGCTATTACCCAGTGGTTTAATATATAATATTATGAGATGCAACAAATTTAAATATGAAAACCTGTAGTATTTTATCTATCAAAAATAGGTATATCGTAATTTTTAAATGCATATTGTTACAGAGGAATCTCACACAGCTATATATATATATATATTTAGAAATGTGGATTCATCGATTTTGGATACTTGAAAAACATATCATTACAACAAAAATGTCAGCTCACACTTTTTTTTCCACATATCTAAAAACATGTAAAGAAATATGTTAATTTGTTTACACTTAAAATTGTTTAAAAATCCTTCATATTTAAAAGGTTTGAAGAAATTTGGAACTCAAACTTTTTTCACAATTATAAATGTATGAACAAAATGTTCACACTTAAAGTGTGAACAGATGTCAAATATTTACACACTTAACAAGTTAAGAGTGTGAGTCAATTTGTACACTCAATTTCTGTACGCTTCTTATTGTGTGATGAAATTTGGTGTGACAAATTAATTTCACATTTTTAAGTATGAACAATTATATAGTTTTACACACTTAAAAATGTGAACTTTTTGTTTCTACATATATAAATGTGAAAAAACTTTGATCTTTAAAAAATTTTCACGCATTTATAAGTGTGAAATTGACAATTTTGTTTTTCACATTTTTTAAAATTGTGAAAAAATAAGTGTGAGCAAATGATATATTTTGCAGCGCACATTTTACAACTACGAATTTAAGAGCCATCATGTCACTTGAACTTTCTGTTTAGCATAACAAATCAGGACCATGCATCTTTGCAGAAGCTAGCATGGTATAAAATCATAAATACAAGCATATATACATAGAAGATGTAGAGGAATAAAAATGCCAAACCCTGAAAGAAAACAAGAGAACGTACTGGTTGGTGACGAGGTATGGGCGCCAATTAAGTATAAAAACTATATGCAAACATGAAGAAGTTCTGATGGATCTTTAACATGCTAAAAATGCCATAAATCAAGTCCAGATAGGCAGATATATATCTCTAAAAAAAAGTGCCTAAGTTGAATATTGTTTAACATGTTTTTTTTTTATCATAAAATATTTGGATTTATGTGTTACTGTGTACATTTCTGGGAAAAGGTATAACATTTGTCATAATTTATCAATTTTTTTGTTTATAAATTATATTCGCTAAGGGACATGAGCGTTTTTTTCTCAGCTCGGTCGTCTAGGTACTTAAATACCCGGGAACACCATTGACAACGGTATTGTGACATTTGAAAGTTTACGTACCATTGACTCAAATTCTATAAGTTTAATGGCAGTTGATTATAGCCTTATTGGTTTTATTATTTCTTATTCAATAAACTTTTAAATTTATTAGTTTAATCAATAAAAAAAATTCACATTTATAAACCCGCTAAACTCCAAATATAAACAAACTTTACAGTAGGTAAGTACATTAACAAATAACAAGCATGATGAGGATCAAACTCTTGAGCTTTAGGGCATGTTTGGTAGAGGGAATTGGAGCTAGAGACATGGAAATGAATTGTTTTCTATTGTTTGGTTAGACCTGAGATATTAAAAAGCGGAGAATTTAATTTCTTGAGAAATGTCTTTGTATGCAATATCTTTTCTCCTTTTTTAGTGAAGAAATACATTTCTCTATATTTTAAAGCCATCTAAAAAAAACACGGAGATATAATTTCTCCATAACTTTGAGATAGAAACATGGGTATTTAAACCAAACTCATGTGCATATCACATTTCAAACAAAAATCAAGATAGGGCTGCAAACCTTTGCCCCTTTTTTCTCTTCCAATCGAATAGGGCTCCAAACCCTAGCCCCCTTTTCTTTTCAAATTGACTCTCCAACTCTTATTTGTAGGTAAGAAAAATCATCACCTCCACTTTATTAGGTTTGTTTGCTCGGTATTATTGTGTTTATATCAATAATTTATTTAATTTTTTGGGTTGTATTAATGTTAGATGTTGGATGAGGGTTGTACTAATGTTAGATATTGGATGGGTTTTTGATGGTTTTGCTGATGCATCATCATAATATATATGATGATGGTAACATCAATTTCATGAAGCAAATAGCTACTGCTGCAACTCATGAATTGCGATAATGTACAAGTTAGTTTTGTGTAATATATTATGGTTGTTGATGCTTATGTATAATGGTTTTTCACATGTCAGTAGTGTATTAGTAATGGTTCTTATTTTCATTTTGGTGGTAATTTTAAATAATTTTATTTTCATTTCTCTGATTTTCTTACCAAGCACAAAAAATGATTTCATCTCTTTCTCAGGTTAATTTCTCCATCATTACCAAACAAAAGAAATTACTGAAATTCTCTGCCAATTTCATTTCTCTCAATTTCATTTATCTGATTCATTTCATTTCTCTGAATTTCTCTTTACCAAACGGTGCCCTTATATCTAAAGACAAGGAATTTTCCATTTAATCCAATCCTAGTCATATAGACATATAGTTACTTTAGGTCTTTAAATTTAAGGTAAAAGTAAAAAAGCTTACTTAAATTGGACAAATAGTAACTAATTGTTGTGGTAAGATGTTGGGCTGTAGGCTAGGGTGTTAGCCCATTTAGGTTTCGTCTCCAAGGCCAATCAAGCATCAACATCATCTGCCCATTTTTACTTCAGGCCCTATTAGTTAGTCCATAAACTTGTTATTTTGTTTCTACTTTTGAATTGGGCTGGTGTTGTTATTTGTTAAAGTATGACCCGTATATATGTTATTTTATAATTATAATGACCCCATTAAAGATGGTTTCTTCCCTATAAGTTTGTAACCTGCTAATAACTACTACTACTACTACTACTACTTTACAAATTAGCCTTAAAACTTAAAAGTCAAAGAGTTATTAAGCTACATAAATACCAATAAGACAATATGCCACATTTATTTAATCGTTCATACATAATCTTAACTTTGAAACATGTATTTTAACACCCTAAAGTGGAAAATGGGAAGCCTAGAAACTAGTGGCTCCCATTCTACAAAACAACATGAGTGCATGATTTTTTCCAAAATGTCGTTCCTTTATCAAATAATGTTTATCTCAACGAAAGTAACATAAATATATTTAAAAAAAGGAACATTTATTTCGGAATTGCATCACAAAAAAATGAAGTAGTTGTATAGATTAACATACTTGTAAATATGTTAAATCTTTTAGCGGAATATATTGATTCGCATACTTGTAAATATGAACTAGTTATGAACGTTGATTGATTCACATACTTGAGATCAAGGTTTTATCGCTAGATCATCGCTCTTGTCCTCTTGAGGTCAGAACTCTGCATTTTCTAAACATTGAATAAACTTATTCTGATTATCATTGGTTAATCTAGTGTTTTTGTTAATGTAATAAATCATAAATATGTATTTTTTTTCTAAAAAAATGCTTATAGAAAATACGTTAACTTGTGCTCAATAAAACTCTTTTAGTAATACAAATAGTTTATAATCTTTTCCATATATTTACTAGATTTTAGTGTCGTGTATACACGGTTGGGTTATGATATGCTATTAATATACTAAAAATTCTTTTTTTATGTTTAGTGATTTTTTAAACTTGTATACATCCTAAAATTTTAATGTTTTTTTTACTTTCATTTTTTTATAAAATGTGTGGATTAATTGCTCACAACAGGGGATCTAGCTTACGTTATCTTAACCGGGTCCGCGCTAGATAGCCCCTCACCTTCAATACCTTGTAGGAGGAAAAACCCCAATTAAACTGCCTAAAGGCACAACATTTAATTGGGATAAAACTCTGTCCCTCAGCAAGACTCGAACCTAGGTCTTGCATCACTGAAAGACTTGTGTGAGATACATTGTACCATTAAGATATTTGCTCGTTGGTATTTGAAAGTTAAATGAAAATTACTTATATCTATTTAATATTATATTAACTTATATAAATTAAATATAACATGATGAAGATACTTTTTACTTTACTAAAGTCTAAATTTTGTTAAATTGAACTTAAGAAAAATTTAATAGATTGTAGAGGTCTTTTAGATATGAAAGTTCAATTCTAAGTAAATTGAGCTTAACTTAAATTAAATAGATAGAAACTTGTTTGAAAAGTTCATGTTTTATGTAAAATAAGAGCATTCCTAATGGTTGTTTTTTAAAAACTTTTTATGAAAGACTTATTACAAAAAAGCTTTTCATAAAGCTTTTTTTTCAATGGTAAAATCTAAAAAAAAGTGTTTGAAAGAGTACTTGTCTCCTCCAATAACTTGAAATTTATCAAGTCATTACATAAAAAGTCTTTATTCCAATGGGTAAAAGCTTTTTTTAAAGCTTGATGTAATAGTAAAAAACTTTTATCAACCTCTCCATTGGAGATGCTCTAAGCTTTCAATTAATCAATTAGAGAATTAAAAATATTGAAATTTTATATGATAGATATACGTAGGTTACCCCTTTCGTAAGTAATGTCCAAAAAGTTAGGATATCAAAACTGTAAATACTAGTCATAAAGTCATGTTAAAATATCTGGTATGAAGCAATAAATCGTGTGGAGGGAAACAAAAACACGTCTCTCGCTATAGCTAGGTGTTACTGTATACGGAGTTTGATGTTATATCGGCCGCTCCTAATTAAGTTGAATAGATAATTAATCAATAAATCATTAAATCATCTCCAATTTATTAAACCAGACTGGTTTTAGTAGGAGTTACATTACATTACTTGATCTATACTCCTTTATAAAACAAACTATCCATTATTCATTTTTAACTTTGTATCTTTAAAATATCTAAAATACCATTAATTTTCAACACATTCTTAACTCACACACTACATTTACCCAAAATATCCCTAAAATATTTTTCAACCCTATCTATCCAAACTATCTATATCATTTATTCATTAATTTAAATTTTTTCACGTAATATACCTATAATACTTTTAATAAAATTATTTACAACAAACATCATTTAATCATAACATAATTACACTACCCTTTTTACATCAATTACATTTACATTAATAACCAAACCGTTACCGTCACCACAACCCGTCGCAACCACCGCCGCCGCATTGCGCGGTTACCCCTCTCGTTGCATAATATAGGAGTATATTTTTTTAACGGCAATACACTGCATATCACAATTACAAAAATTGAAGAAAGACAAGGGTAATATCATAATATTCTAAAACATGAAATTCTAGTGTACATATTACATTCACACATATCACAAAAATACAACTATAATACTATACAAAAAAATGTGATTTTTGTCACAAAAGTGACACCGTGGTCATCACCACAGGTTTGCCTCGACAATTTTGGTGCGTTGCCTAACCGACGAAGTCATTTTGTCTTGTTAGTTTTGGTTAGGGTGTTCTAGTATAAATATATGTATATCTATAAAATAAAGTGATAAGATGAGTGATAAGATGTTGTTAATAAGAGTTCTTCATTTGATGTCTTAGCTAGTGCGTCAAAATTAACTAACAATTTATCTCGTCACTAATTTTTAAAAAAAAAGTCTTGTAGTTACAAACATACGAGATAGATAGTAATATTCGTACCACTCTTTTTGATACATTTACCACACTACTGTATTAACAACTTGTACAGTTTGCTGTGTAGTACATTGTACTAGATTTATCAAAAAGAATGGTGCTGATCACCTCCCGTATGAGATTGGTGTGTACCTTTGACGGGAACATGTATCCATATACTTTTTATTTTATTACTCGTATTATCTAGAGTATTTTTTTTAAGTTTGAATACTTGCAATATGTCATTGTTAGTTTTAGTAGCAAAAAAGCGCAATAAATAATTGAATTGGATACTTTAACGTATTCCTCGTAAATACCTTTAAAAAGACAAACATTGTGACTGTCTTTCTACTAAACCAATTTCTAGTGAACTCTGTTTTTCCCCTGTTTCCCAATTTCAAACCAAGATTTTCAAATCATGTATGAAAACATCACAAAATCATCCAATTCAGCTTCTTCTTTACCTAATTTCATCTTAAAAAACATAAATTCAAACACCTTGGATTCAATCTTCTCAAATAACTCATTACCCTCATCACCATCCCCTGTTTTTCCCGCTCAATCGGGTTCTTCGGTTTACCTCAAACAAAGAGAACAATTCTTGAATTTATCTTCAAATTTGAACTCCAAAGAGAATTTCACGACAAACCCATTTGGATTTCATAACTATTTAATCAATCCCTACAAGAAAATGAAATTGTATAGAGGGGTGAGGCAGAGGCAATGGGGGAAATGGGTGGCTGAGATCCGATTACCGGGTAATCGAATGAGGTTATGGTTAGGGACTTATGAAACAGCTCAGATGGCTGCATATGCTTATGATCGAGCTGCGTATAAGCTACGTGGCGAACAGGCCCGTTTGAACTTTCAAAATGGAGTTCCAGTTGGGGTGATTGGTGATTTGAAGAGGTTGAATGCTTTAAAGATTACTGTGGATAACAAGATTCAAGCGACTTGTCAGAAATTGAAGAAAGACAAGGGTAAGAAGAAGGAGAGGGTACGGGCCGATGCAACTGTCTGGAATGAAGGACTTTCGAATACGTGTTCTTATTCTGGTGAGTTTCAGATGGTTGCCGTGGCGGGGAAGGATGGTTGTTTGTTGGCCGGAATGCCATCTTATGATCCGGATTTGATATGGGAAATACTTGCTAACTAGGCGGGAAAAATAATGTCAACTAATGAATGTACAATATGCTTTGGCCTTTGTGGTACATAAATAAAGGAAAATGCAAAATGTAGTCTTAAAGTTACACTTACATAAAAAAGTAATTGTATCTTTCATATAATCCCTGAATTTTATCGTGACTGTATTCATCCTTAGAACTTTGTTTAGTAATAAAGCCCATAAATAAAAAGTTGTAAATGTATTTTAATGTTTAAACTCTGTAACATTTTAATATGTTGGATATTGTAACATCCCAAACTTTTATTAACGCTCGACTAAAGTCGTTAAGTCTATTGCTAGATTTAATGCTTATATGTGGTTTATGTGTTATATATGTGAGACTTGAAAGTCTTAATGCATGATGTGAAAATATGTTTATGAAAGTAATTATATGCCTATTAGGAGTGATTAACGAAGTATTTAGGTAGTATATGGTCCTTGGAGGAGTTTTTGACTAGTAATGAGCTATATGGAAGTCTATGGGACCAAATTTTACATATGGTGAAAGTCAAAAACGGGTTAAGGGGTCTAAGGAGTGTCATGAGGTTATTATTGGCAGAATTTCATCCTCCTAAACAAGCCCTAACCGCCCAAAGTGAATTCCCATTAATCTTCCATCAAATTGCAAGCCGAAAAGCCTTCCGACGTGTGTTTCGGGTGTGTTTAGTCAAGTGTTTTGCATCCCTAGTGTGATCTACGAGTATAGAAGGTAATATCTCATTGTTTTCGGATCCTTTTAATTGTATAAGTCATTAGGGATTTTAATGGGGTTATGGGAGAATCGTTTAATGATCATTTAATGGTGTTTTTGAAGGATATAAGTCATGTATGGTTTAATTAAAGGTTGAAATGATTAGTAATGACCTAAAGATGAAGGATTTTGATGTATGAAAGTCTTGTAATTGATTTTGAGTCGTTTGGATCTGGGTTGGGGTGTAATCGATCAAAACTTGTGCAGAATCGGAACTAGTTGCGGCGCAACTGGTTTCCAGAATGATAAGTTGCGGCGCAATGAGAAGCATTGCGGCGCAACGAATGGCTTGAGCTGCGGCGCAACTCTATGTTGCGGCGCAACTCATCTGTTTTCAGCAAACGTTATAGTTTTGAACCGTAACCTCGTTTTGACACATAGCTTACTCCTGAAACCTAGAGTGTGTCCTTGGATATGTAATTCCAGATTATGGTCTTAATGACTAGTGTTTTAATGGCCGTTTACTAATCTTAGGTAGACGAGAGTTGTTGCTTTGTGCGGTAACTTAGCTATCCTTTATTGCGTGCTACTTCGAGGTAAGATACATTACTTTGACACACTGAGGGATTCAACAAAAGCATGGTTTTCAGAATATAACTTCTCTAATCTCATCTTGTTTACTTAAGGGTATTCGGGTTGTATGGGAGGTTATATGGGATATGTATATGACTTATGAGACCTGAAATGCATTTCCCTTTATATGCAATGCAAAGATATGTTATGAAATGATATGCAATGTAATGAAATGTGATGTAAGTATATGTTGATTATGATGTGCATGTATGTGTGGCTTGGTCATCTAGTTCACTATACTTTATAGGTTGCCATGTCACGTGCACGTTTAAGGGCCCAAACGTAAAAGATGATTATATGTTATGTTTAGGTAACTTTGTCACCTAAACTATATGTGATGAAATCGAGCTCGTATATATGATGAAGTGTTAAGCTTAACCCGTATTCACCTTAGCCGGGTGGGTGCGTATATGTTGTTGCTTGGGTGGCTCCTTGCAACGTAATTACGTGGTTTGAGTATCTCCGGGTGGAGTGATTACCCACCAATGTCTTGAACATACGGACTACTCCTGGAGTGGCTTGCCATTCCTTAACGACACTTGATGGACCGCCGTATGGCTCATCCATCTAGTCGGGTGTGAGGTTCCCGTTAGGTCTTATGACCGCCTACACACAAACTTACACCTTATATGATATGCGTGACTTATGTCACACCTAATGTGATGATATGTGATGATGAAACGATGATTAGGCACATTTAGGATGGTTAATCCTACCATGAAAGATGTTGATGCTATGATATGTTGTGATGATATGCGAAATGTGTCTTTTATATGAAAAGCTGCTTTACCAAGTTTTAATTGGGCAAACGTTTATTTAACTTGGTGTTATCTTACTTAGCTAATTCGTTAGCTAACACTTGTTTCTTGAAATGTGATGTTGATATGTCGTATTTTATACCCATTTCCCACAACGTATTTAGTTGATTCTGCATGGTTTATGAGTCGTTTTTGTATACATTTGGTGCGTTTATGGTATTTGTTAGTGTTTCAGGTTACTGACAGGTATTTAAGCACAAATATGGAGAAAACGACATTGTTGAGGAGAATCAAGTGCTAACGGAAGATTTCGGAAGCATTTGGATTAAGATTGCAGGAAGTCAACTAAAGTCAATGCAGAAAAGGGCCAGTTGCGCCGCAACCCAATTCCAGAAAGATAGATTGCGCCGCAACTCTTCCTTGTTGCGCCACAACACCCTTCCTTCCTGTCCAGTTTGGTCAACGAAGTCAAATTCAAAGCTTAAAGTCAAACCCCAGTTGCGCCGCAATGCATAGCTGCGCCGCAACTGGGCGCGGATCTGGCAGCCTTTGGGGATCGATATAAATAGCTTGAAAATTATGCAAAAACACTTCTTCTTTTTTTAGCAGCCGTGTGAAACCCTATTTTGGAGATAATTTCAGATCTTCGTCAATTTCTAGGTTTTCAAACACGATTTGATCATTTTCATTCGTAGCTTTCGATTATTATCAATTAGGTAACAATGATTCTTCTTATTTCAATTGTTATTCTTCTTTTAATATGAGTGGCTAATCACTTCATCATCCATCTTGATGGAGTGAGACATTATGTAAAGATTGCACAATTTTATTAATTCAATGTTGATTTCATTTAACGTTATATCGAGATCTTAGCGTATTTCTTCCTTATTATTTATCTTGAATTGATTGGCGATTTATGTGTGTCTTTAATGGTAGTTATGGATTTCATATATTTCATTTTGATTGTTTGGGTACAAACGATTGGATCTATGACGGGTACGGTAGATAATCGTTCATGATAATAGGGAGAAATGTGTTAACGGTTGGGTACAATCGATGGATATAATTGTTATTTTAATAACCAAACCAATTGTTTGATTAAGGAAGTTATAAAAGATGTCTTGGGGTACCGGTCTTTGTAACGAAACTAGTTAAAGCAAGAGAGTCAAATGATGTCTTCAACTTGACGGGTACGGGGTTGGTGCTTTGTTTGAGTCTCGGTTATTTAATCAACTAATTTGGGTTTGAACTTCATTTACGTGCAATCTGAACATGTGTTGAGCGAAGTCAAGATGGATGACTTTTAAATTATTGTTTAAAACAATTTCTCTTTGCGATTAATCCTTTGGGATTACTAATTATTAACTGACTTTTGCAACGTGACAATTCGGTCACAAAACCCCCTTTTTACTTGAATTACTTAATGTCTTCAATTACTTAGTTTTAGTCCCTGTGTTCGATCCTGGACTTACCTTTTAGCTATACTATATACGAACGGGTCCACTGCCCGAGAGTGTGTAGTAGTCAGTTTTAGGGTATTTCTTGTTTTTAATTTTTAAATTCGATTATGCACATCAAGTTTTTGGCGCCGCTGCCGGGGACTTAATTTTAAGTAGTTGTTTATTTTGTAGTTTGATCCTTTTTCACATTCATTTGTGAGAAAGTTATTGCTTTATTAGATAGTGTTGCTAACGGAAGATTTCGGAAGCATTTGGATAAGATTGCAGGAAGTCAACTAAAGTCAATGCAGAAAAGGGCCAGTTGCGCCGCAACCCAATTCCAGAAAGATAGATTGCGCCGCAACTCTTCCTTGTTGCGCCACAACACCCTTCCTTCCTGTCCAGTTTGGTCAACGAAGTCAAATTCAAAGCTTAAAGTCAAACCCCAGTTGCGCCGCAACCCAATTCCAGAAAGATAGATTGCGCCGCAACTCTTCCTTGTTGCGCCACAACACCCTTCCTTCCTGTCCAGTTTGGTCAACGAAGTCAAATTCAAAGCTTAAAGTCAAACCCCAGTTGCGCCGCAACTCTTCCTTGTTGCGCCACAACACCCTTCCTTCCTGTCCAGTTTGGTCAACGAAGTCAAATTCAAAGCTTAAAGTCAAACCCCAGTTGCGCCGCAACTCTTCCTTGTTGCGCCACAACACCCTTCCTTCCTGTCCAGTTTGGTCAACGAAGTCAAATTCAAAGCTTAAAGTCAAACCCCAGTTGCGCCGCAATGCAATTCCAGAAAGATAGATTGCGCCGCAACTCTCATTGCGCCGCAACCCAATTCCAGAAAGATAGATTGCGCCGCAACTCTTCCTTGTTGCGCCACAACACCCTTCCTTCCTGTCCAGTTTGGTCAACGAAGTCAAATTCAAAGCTTAAAGTCAAACCCCAGTTGCGCCGCAACCCAATTCCAGAAAGATAGATTGCGCCGCAACTCTTCCTTGTTGCGCCACAACACCCTTCCTTCCTGTCCAGTTTGGTCAACGAAGTCAAATTCAAAGCTTAAAGTCAAACCCCAGTTGCGCCGCAACTCTTCCTTGTTGCGCCGCAACACCCTTCCTTCCTGTCCAGTTTGGTCAACGAAGTCAAATTCAAAGCTTAAAGTCAAACCCCAGTTGCGCCGCAACATTAGAAGCATAGATTGCGCCGCAACTCTCATTGCGCCGCAACCCAATTCCAGAAAGATAGATTGCGCCGCAACTCTTCCTTGTTGCGCCACAACACCCTTCCTTCCTGTCCAGTTTGGTCAACGAAGTCAAATTCAAAGCTTAAAGTCAAACCCCAGTTGCGCCGCAACTCTTCCTTGTTGCGCCACAACACCCTTCCTTCCTGTCCAGTTTGGTCAACGAAGTCAAATTCAAAGCTTAAAGTCAAACCCCAGTTGCGCCGCAACCCAATTCCAGAAAGATAGATTGCGCCGCAACTCTTCCTTGTTGCGCCACAACACCCTTCCTTCCTGTCCAGTTTGGTCAACGAAGTCAAATTCAAAGCTTAAAGTCAAACCCCAGTTGCGCCGCAACTGGGCGCGGATCTGGCAGCCTTTGGGGATCGATATAAATAGCTTGAAAATTATGCAAAAACACTTCTTCTTTTTTTAGCAGCCGTGTGAAACCCTATTTTGGAGATAATTTCAGATCTTCGTCAATTTCTAGGTTTTCAAACACGATTTGATCATTTTCATTCGTAGCTTTCGATTATTATCAATTAGGTAACAATGGATTCTTCTTATTTCAATTGTTATTCTTCTTTTTTTAGCAGCCATGTGAAACCCTATTTTGAGATAATTTCAGATCTTCGTCAATTTCTAGGTTTTCAAACACGATTTGATCATTTTCATTCGTAGCTTTCGATTATTATCAATTAGGTAACAATGAATTCTTCTTATTTCAATTGTTATTCTTCTTTTAATATGAGTGGCTAATCACTTCATCATCCATCTTGATGGAGTGAGACATTATGTAAAGATTGCACAA
The DNA here is from genome assembly GCA_034093135.1 of Erigeron breviscapus. Lineage (NCBI taxonomy): Eukaryota > Viridiplantae > Streptophyta > Magnoliopsida > Asterales > Asteraceae > Erigeron > Erigeron breviscapus. The sequence goes on along the minus strand of CM067168.1, from coordinate 98,661,336 downwards.
TTTTATTAATTCAATGTTGATTTCATTTAACGTTATATCGAGATCTTAGCGTATTTCTTCCTTATTATTTATCTTGAATTGATTGGCGATTTATGTGTGTCTTTAATGGTAGTTATGGATTTCATATATTTCATTTTGATTGTTTGGGTACAAACGATTGGATCTATGACGGGTACGGTAGATAATCGTTCATGATAATAGGGAGAAATGTGTTAACGGTTGGGTACAATCGATGGATATAATTGTTATTTTAATAACCAAACCAATTGTTTGATTAAGGAAGTTATAAAAGATGTCTTGGGGTACCGGTCTTTGTAACGAAACTAGTTAAAGCAAGAGAGTCAAATGATGTCTTCAACTTGACGGGTACGGTAGATAATCGTTCATGATAATAGGGAGAAATGTGTTAACGGTTGGGTACAATCGATGGATATAATTGTTATTTTAATAACCAAACCAATTGTTTGATTAAGGAAGTTATAAAAGATGTCTTGGGGTACCGGTCTTTGTAACGAAACTAGTTAAAGCAAGAGAGTCAAATGATGTCTTCAACTTGACGGGTACGGTAGATAATCGTTCATGATAATAGGGAGAAATGTGTTAACGGTTGGGTACAATCGATGGATATAATTGTTATTTTAATAACCAAACCAATTGTTTGATTAAGGAAGTTATAAAAGATGTCTTGGGGTACCGGTCTTTGTAACGAAACTAGTTAAAGCAAGAGAGTCAAATGATGTCTTCAACTTGACGGGTACGGGGTTGGTGCTTTGTTTGAGTCTCGGTTATTTAATCAACTAATTTGGGTTTGAACTTCATTTACGTGCAATCTGAACATGTGTTGAGCGAAGTCAAGATGGATGACTTTTAAATTATTGTTTAAAACAATTTCTCTTTGCGATTAATCCTTTGGGATTACTAATTATTAACTGACTTTTGCAACGTGACAATTCGGTCACAAAACCCCCTTTTTACTTGAATTACTTAATGTCTTCAATTACTTAGTTTTAGTCCCTGTGTTCGATCCTGGACTTACCTTTTAGCTATACTATATACGAACGGGTCCACTGCCCGAGAGTGTGTAGTAGTCAGTTTTAGGGTATTTCTTGTTTTTAATTTTTAAATTCGATTATGCACATCAAGTTTTTGGCGCCGCTGCCGGGGACTTAATTTTAAGTAGTTGTTTATTTTGTAGTTCGATCCTTTTTCACATTCATTTGTGAGAAAGTTATTGCTTTATTAGATAGTTGTATTTCATTTTATTTCAATTATACCACAGGTGCGGTTGACGGTTTGTTTGTGGTGAGTGTGCAGGTTCTTGTTAGTTGATGAACACAAGAGCTTCTGGACGACCTTTGCTTAGCCCATTGCTAATCCAGGGAAAGTCAGATGTCGACTTGTGTCAAGAGATAACCAGGAACCATTCACACCAGTAAAAAGAGATTTAGAAACCAAAACCAGTGTCCCACCCGTTCAGGATTTAGAAGATCAGTTGGTTAATAAGTTGAAAGAAGCAGGTAGTGTATTTGGGAGTGGAGAAAACTCAGACTCAGAAGAAGAAGAGAAAATTCAAACTCCTGAACCAAGTACTATTGTCATACCTCGAACCAACCTTAATTTTAACCAACAACCTAGGGGTAGAAGAATGGGTGATGAACAACCGGAAGATCCTAATGCCCGTCCTTACGGGGAAAGGAGAAGAAATATACCGGCGGACCGGGGCACAACTATTCGCCCTCCGGTTATTTCAGTGGACTTCTCGTTGAAAGGGAATCATCTCAAGAGTGTGGAAGAAGATAAGTTTGATGGGATTAGAAGAAATGACCCATATGTACATCTTGAGAGGTTTAAGAAGATATGTAGGCTTTATCAATATGGTACAGGGCAAGCGAAAGCCGTTAAGTTGGAATTATTTCCTATGACTCTAATTGGAGATGCATCTTCATGGTTTAAAGAGTTACCCGAAAACTCATTTACCACTTGGGCCGAACTACGGGAAGGCTTTATTGATGAGTTTTATTCGGTTAGAACTCAAAGGCAATTAGAGAACAAAATCCGAGGTTTTTCTCAAGAACCGGGTGAAGATGTTGTTGATGCATGGAAAAGGTTCAAAGAAATGCTTAGAAATTGCCCCGGACATAGTATGGGCACCGAAGAAAGCTTCGAGATTTTCTATGATGGTTTGGATAGGAAAACCAAAATGGAGCTCGGATATGCATTTGGGGGAAGTCTAAACAACATCTCCCCAAATGAAGGATATAAGATTCTCGAGGATATGGCTAGGGAGTTTTCTACAAGAGATGAGGATCGAGATAAGATGTCAAGTAGATCCACCGTGGCTAAGGTTGAGAGTAGTGAGGACTCTAAGCTCATTACCGAAGTCAAGGCTCTCTCAAAGCAAATGAATGAGAGATTTGATAGTCAAGATACTAGATTTAAGAGCCTTGAGAGAGATGTTAAGGTTATGGCCGATGGATGTGAGCATTGTGGAGAATTGCATTATGCGGAGGATTGCCCGGATAAACCCGTGCAAGATGTTAGCTATGTCCAGAATCAAGGGAACTTCCATCAAAATACCGGCTATCAAAACCGGCCATCAGGTAGTTCTTACCCTTCTTCTTCTTTTGTTAATGCTAACACTTCTGGTTATGGTGGTAATAGGTTTAGTAGGTTCACCAATCAACGAGGTGCGGATCCAGAATTGAGAGACATAGTGAAGGAGTTCATTGGTGCCCAAAAGGCAACTAATGAACAAGTTGCGGAAGAGTCAAAGAAGGTGATTCATGTTTTGGACGCTTTGACTACTCGCTTGGATGGACTTGGACATAAGTTGGATCAAGGAGCTAAGAATCAACAAGCTACCATCAAAGATTTAGAAGGAAGACTCGAGAGGCTAGGAAACTCGAATAGGCCGCCCGGTACTCTACCGAGCAACACTCAACAGAATCCAAAGCCTCAATCCAATAACCAAGGGCAAAGTAGTCAAGGATCGGGACAGAAATACACCCCTCCAAATGCTCGAAATGAGCAAGTGAATGCCATTACTACAAGGACGGGTAAGACTTATGATTCTGCAAATCCTTTACCTAATGATTCTTCTCCACTTGTGAAGGAAAATGAAGAAGAGGAGGCGGTTGATGAGGAAATTGAGATGGAACCGAACCAGGCCGTGCCGAAACCGACGGTGAAGCCGTATCAACCAAAGATTCCATTTCCTCAACGATTGAGGAAAGAAAAAGTCAAGGAACATTTCAAGAAATTTGTTGATCTTATTCAATATGTGAATATAACTGTTCCTTTAGTTGATTTACTTGCAGGTATGCCTAATTATGCAAAGTTCCTCAAGGAACTTGTAAGTGACAAGAAGAAGCTTGAAGAGGCTAAGACTGCAGTCATGAGTGCCGAATGTTCAGCAATCATTCAGAATCAAATTCCTCCCAAATTGGAAGATCCAGGGAGTTTTCTAATTGCTTGTTCTTTTGGTGCTTATTTGTGTGAGGCATTGGCCGATCTTGGGGCTAGTATAAATTTGATGCCTTATTCCATTTATAGGAAGTTGTCTCTAGGAGAATTGACCCCTACCCGCATGAGCATTAGGCTCGCGGATCGTTCTTTCCAATATCCCATGGGGATAGCGAAAAATTTGCAAATTAAAGTAGGGCATATGATTTTTCCTGTTGATTTTGTTATTCTTGAGATGGAGGCGGATGCCAAAGTCCCACTCATTTTAGGCCGACCATTCCTTATGACCGCTGATGCCATCATCCGGGTTAAGGCCAAGGAAATTTCCTTAGGAGTTGGTAATGATAGAGTTGTTTTTAATGTTGATAGAGCACTTAAGCATCCTTACTCGTGTAATGAAACTTGTTTCAGGTTAGATGTGATTGAAGAGGAAGATGCTTTGGAAAGAGAGCTCATGGATTGCTTGGATATGGAAGAAGGAGAAGCATTGCTAGCTTGCAGTGAAGAGGAGCAAGAATTGGTTGGAGAAATGATGCAAGAGATTATGGCATTAAGTGTTGATGAAACTCCACCGGAAGACGAGACCTTTGAAGAGATCACCACTAGTGATAGCACACGGGTGCTAACTTCGGTAGAGAACCCTCCTACCGACTTGGAGCTCAAGCCACTTCCGGACCACCTTGAGTATGCATATTTGGAAGGTACATCTCTTTTACCCGTTGTTATCTCATCCTCATTAATGGAGGATGAGAAATCTAGACTTATGACCGTCCTAAAGGCCCATAAAAAGGCCTTTGCATGGAAAATTTCCGATATTCCGGGTATAAGTCCAGAATTTTGCAAACACACCATAAATTTTGTTGATAATGTGAAACCGGTTGTGCAAAGGCAATGAAGATTAAATCCAAATATGAAAGATGTGGTCAAAAAGGAGATAATTAAGTTACTTGATGCGGGAATCATATTCCCCATCTCGGATAGTCCATGGGTGAGTCCGGTACATTGTGTACCGAAAAAGGGTGGGATGACCGTAATTTTGAATGATAAAAATGAATTGGTTCCCACAAGGACCGTCACGAGGTGGAGGGTATGTATTGATTATCGGAGATTGAATGATGCCACCCGAAAAGACCACTTTCCCTTTCCCTTTATTGATCAAATGCTCGACGGCTCGCCGGTAACGAGTATTTCTGCTTTTTGGATGGGTTTTGCGGGTACTTCCAAATACCCATTGACCCCAAGGACCAAGAAAAGACCACCTTTACTTTCCCTTTTGGCACTTATGCCTATAGAAGGATGCCGTTTGGTCTTTGCAATGCTCCAGGTACTTTTCAAAGATGTATGATTGCCATATTTCAGGACATGATTGAAACATCCATGGAGGTTTTTATGGATGATTTTTCTGTTTTCGGTAGTTCTTTCAAAAATTGTCTTGAAAGTCTTGATAGAATGCTTGAAAGGTGTGAAAGGGCACACTTGGTTTTGAATTGGGAAAAGTGTCACTTTATGGTGAAAGAAGGTATTGTTTTGGGACACAAGGTTTCAAGGGCGGGTTTAGAGGTTGATAAAGCGAAAATTGATGTTATAGCTAAATTGCCTCCACCCACTAATGTGAAATCAATTAGAAGCTTTTTGGGTCACGCCGGGTTTTACCGTAGATTTATAAAAGATTTTTCAAAAATTACCCGACCAATGACCAAGTTGTTAGAAATAGACGTCCCTTTCAATTTTGATAAAGATTGTCTTGTTGCATTTAACTCACTTAAAGTTAGATTGACCAATGCACCCATTATGTCTCCACCCAATTGGTCATTACCGTTTGAGTTAATGTGTGATGCTAGTGATTATGCCTTGGGGGCCGTTTTAGGCCAAAGGGAGGATAAGCATTTCCGCCCTATTTCCTATGCTAGCAAGACTTTAAACCCAGCTCAACAAAACTATACCGTGACTGAGAAGGAGTTATTGGCCGTTGTTTATGCCTTTGATAAGTTTAGACCCTATTTGGTTTTGAATAAGACTATTGTGTTCACTGACCATTCGGCTTTGAAGTACTTGTTCTCGAAACAAGATGCTAAGCCTCGTTTGATTCGTTGGGTCTTACTTTTACAGGAATTTGATATTGAGATCAAAGATAAGATTGGGGCTGAAAATGTGGCAGCCGACCACTTAAGTAGGCTCGAAAACCCTCACCTTGAGGAGTTAAAGGAGCACGATATTAATGATTCATTTCCTGATGAGTTTCTAATGCAGGCGGATACCATGGTTTGCAGACATTGCTAACTATTTGTGTGCAGGTGTTCTTCCCAAAGAAATGACTTATCAACAGAAAAAGAAATTCTTTTCTGAGATTAAGCACTATTTCTGGGAAGAACCATATTTGTTTCGCATGTGTGCAGATGGCTTGATTAGGAGATGTGTAGCCGGTGCAGAAACCCAGAAGATTTTGGATGCATGCCACTATGGTCAAACCGGAGGTCATTATGGACCATCTGTAACCGGTAAGAAGGTCTTTGATGCAGGATTTTATTGGCCTTCAATCTTCAAGGAAGCTCAAACCTTAGTGGAGACATGTGCAATTTGTCAACGTCAAGGGACCATTTCAAAGAAGGATGAGATGCCACAAAACTTCATTCAGGTTTGTGAGGTATTTGATGTTTGGGGAATTGATTTTATGGGACCCTTTCCGCCTTTAAATAAGTGTCTTTACATTTTAGTGGCGGTTGATTATGTGTCGAAATGGGCCGAGGCTAAGGCCTTGCCAACTAATGATGCAAGGGTTGTAATTGATTTCTTAAAGCAATTGTTTTGTCGTTTTGGTTGCCCTAAGGCCTTAATAAGTGATCGTGGAACTCATTTCGCGAATCACCAACTTGCTAAGGTGTTGAAGAGGTATGGTGTTCATCATCGTTTCTCTACTTCTTATCACCCTCAAACGAGTGGTCAAGTAGAAAACACTAATAGGGCTTTAAAACGAATCCTTGAGAAAACCATAGGTGATAATCCTAAAAGTTGGTCTAAGAAATTGGATGATGCATTATGGGCGTTTAGAACCGCATTTAAGACTCCAATTGGGACTACACCTTATAGGTTACTTTATGGTAAAACATGTCACTTGCCGTTAGAAATAGAGCATAAGGCTTATTGGGCTCTTAGGAATTGCAATATGGACCTAGTTGAAAGTAGTGAATTGAGAATGTTGCAATTGCATGAGTTAGATGAGTTGAGGTTGAATGCTTATGAGAATTCCATGCTCTATAAAGAGAGAACTAAGGTTTGGCATGATCGTAGGATTAGAGAGAAAGATTTGAAAGCCGGAGATAAAGTCTTGTTATTCCTTTCAAAGTTTAAGTTCAAGCAACCTAAGTTGACTTCTAGGTGGACCGGCCCTTTTGTGATCAAACATGTCTATCCGTCTGGTTATGTTGAGTTGTTTAGATCGGATGGTACTACTTTTATTGTTAATGGTCACAGGTTGAAGCTCTATCATGAAGAAGAGGAAAATGTGGGAGTCGTCGTTGACGAATTTCCATTTTTCGAAAGGAATTGATGAAGAAAGAACCATGAGTCAAGCTAAAGACTCGGAAATAAATTAAGCGCTCCGCGGGAGGCAACCCGTGTTTCTTGTTTTCATTTTTGTTTAATTGTTTTTGGTAATGTATTTTAATAAGAATTGCAGGGAGGAACCGCTCTCATTTCTTCCGGTAAGTCGTTTCTTGGAAGAAACAAAAGGTAAGTGTGGGGGGGTGAGCTGCGCCGCAACTCATAGTTGCGCCGCAACTATAGTTGCGCCGCAACTCATAGTTGCGCCGCAACTCATAGTTGCGCCGCAACTGTATTGCGCCGCAACTTATCCTTCTGTAATTTGGTTGCGCCGCAGTCTTCTAGTTGCGCCGCAACGTGTCTTGCCACGTGTCCGTTTCAGAAAAATCGGAAAAAAAAAATCAGTTCAAAATTAATTCAATTGCGCCGCAACTAAGCGGGTTGCGCCGCAACTCATAGTTGCGCCGCAACTATAGTTGCGCCGCAACTCATAGTTGCGCCGCAACTCATAGTTGCGCCGCAACTCTAGTTGCGCCGCAACTCATAGTTGCGCCGCAACTCATAGTTGCGCCGCAACTCATAGTTGCGCCGCAACTCATAGTTGCGCCGCAACTCTAGTTGCGCCGCAACTCATAGTTGCGCCGCAACTCATAGTTGCGCCGCAACTCATAGTTGCGCCGCAACTATAGTTGCGCCGCAACTCATAGTTGCGCCGCAACTCATAGTTGCGCCGCAACTCATAGTTGCGCCGCAACTCATAGTTGCGCCGCAACTCTAGTTGCGCCGCAACTCATAGTTGCGCCGCAACTTAGTTGCGCCGCAACTCATAGTTGCGCCGCAACTCATAGTTGCGCCGCAACTCATAGTTGCGCCGCAACTCATAGTTGCGCCGCAACTCATAGTTGCGCCGCAACTCTAGTTGCGCCGCAACTCATAGTTGCGCCGCAACTATAGTTGCGCCGCAACTCATAGTTGCGCCGCAACTCATAGTTGCGCCGCAACTATAGTTGCGCCGCAACTCATAGTTGCGCCGCAACTCATAGTTGCGCCGCAACTCATAGTTGCGCCGCAACTCATAGTTGCGCCGCAACTCATAGTTGCGCCGCAACTCATAGTTGCGCCGCAACTCATAGTTGCGCCGCAACTCATAGTTGCGCCGCAACTCTAGTTGCGCCGCAACTCATAGTTGCGCCGCAACTCTAGTTGCGCCGCAACTCATAGTTGCGCCGCAACTCATAGTTGTGCCGCAACTCATAGTTGCGCCGCAACCGTGTTTGTTGCGCCGCAACTCATAGTTGCGCCGCAACCGTGTTTGTTGCGCCGCAACTCATGGTTGCGCCGCAACCCGGGTCAAACCGGGTCAACAGTTTTTAAATCAATAAGGGGATCGGGCTTTTTCTTTTCTCACACACACATACCTATCAATAATTAAGAATACCCTTCTCCTCTCACAATCCTCAGCCGACCCAAACAACTCCCTTCTCTATTTTCTTTCTATTTAATCTTCTTTCAACCTTCATAATGACTAGATCCGGAAAGGTATGTGTTACTTTAACCTCCATTCATGATTTTAATGCTTTAAGTTCATAGTGTTCTTGAATAATTCGAATCTTTATGGGGTTTATGCGTATTTGCTTCTTAAATTTCGAATTTGATGGTGAAGGAGGATAGAACAATGCATGGATGGTTTAATTGTAAGGTTAATTGAAGATTTGTTGGAATGTTGTGATAATGAAGAGGGATTAGGGTTAATTTAGATTTTTGTGTTCATTGAAAGCTAAACCCTAAGATTTAAGTTATATTTTGTTGGTGGGATTTTGTTTTGTAAACCCTGCTGCTGCTCGACCCAAACCCAGAAAAGCAGGCGTTGCGCCGCAACTCACCATTGCGCCGCAACTGCAAAACAGAAACATAAGTTGCGCCGCAACTCATCGTTGTTGCGCCGCAACTGCCACTTTTCCAGACCTGTGAGGATTATGCTCTTATATACATGCTTTTATGTCGGGTTTTCAATGTTTAATTGTTTCTTTTATATGTAGGAACCCGCTTCATCTAGCCGGGCAGGACGAGGTAAAGGTAGAGCTTCGTCGGCTGCTGCCCCAAGCGATAGTGGTCTGACGCCAGAAGCGATTCTTATGGGAGTCCCCACTCACCCATGGTTAAGATTTCCGCGAGCTACTCCAGAGAAAAAGACTGAATACACAAACAGGTTAGCTACCATCTATCAGAAGGACATAATTGAACCGCGGTATATGAAACCGGGAATGATGGATTCGTTGAATGCGCGTGCGGGCATTAGTAGGTATATGCAGTTGATGGGTTCTTCTAATGATGCGGATGGTAATCCAGTCGCTCAGGAATTTAGTCTTTGGTTTGACATCTTTAGGATTCAGGAAATGGTTTGCAAGGAATGGTGTTTAGAGGTCTACTCGACCATTTCGGTCGAGAATATTGAGAAAGTGAAGGATATCTTTACTGAGCCGGTTATATTTTTCCGTTGTGGGGGTGTCAACAGATCCCTCACCATTGCTGACTTTGGGTTGTGCACGGGGATGTACAACCAAGCGACCTTGAATGACCCTGCGTTTGAGCATATGTTAGGCATTTCTGTTAGGAATACTTCCGGTTTTACTAGGGATGCAGGTGACTTCAGGGAATACTATAACCGGGTTTCGGGGGGCAAAACTTGGAAAGCGGCTTGTGGGGCAAATACTCTCCAATCGCCTATTCTGCGATTGTTCCACAAGATGTTGGTCCACTCTTTTGTTCATAGGACAAATCACCCGGATAAACTTTATATGGAAGATTTGTGGTTGCTGAGATTGTTTGATGAGGGTAATGTGCAGAGGAAGGCATGTGCTCCTTATGTGTTGGCGAAACACATGGGAACTAAAGGAGTTCGGGATAGAGGTTTAGTTTGTGGTCACTTCATCTCCAGAATGGTGAAGTATTTTGAAGGTGTTGATAATGTAGGGGCTTTGAACTGCAAATCTATGAAGCCCTTTACGTGGAATGATTTGAAAAGGTGGAAGCTGATTAAACCTTTAGCCCATAAACATGCTATTCCGGAGTTAATTGATTTTGGTGATGGTGATTCTGATGATGATGAGGACGATTCAGGTGAGGATGATGATGCTGAAATGGCGGATGCACCAGAGCAGCCGCTAGAGCCCGCACGACGCCCTAAGCGTCGTGCCACCACTACACCTTCTGAGGGACCTTCGTCTTCTGCTGCCGCGCCTTCAGGTACATGGGATTTTTCTTCTTTGGGAACTTTGATGAATAACATGTGGGAGTCCCAGCAGAACTTTCAGCGTTCTCATGGGCAGTTTGAGTCGAGGGTCGACAGTGATTTCAGGTGGTTGGGTTCAGGTTTGGGTCATGTGATGTATGATCAGGACAGATATCAGCCTATGTGGGAGGCCCAGTATAGGGGTGAGCAGTACCATACACCTCAGCCGATTCCTGACTACCACCCGCCCAACATTTTCATACCATAGCACAGAGTTGGCGGTGGATTCTTTTATCCACCAGAGCGTCAGTTTGAGGTGCCTCCTTCCCATGATGTTGGAGGGACGGGGCCCGATAACCCTGTGAGTTTTGGATCTTTTGCAGGTACACAGGCTGGTACGGATGCTGGAGGATCAGGTTCGCAAGAACCTACGTTGGCTGAGCAGATGCTGGATCAGGGGGGGGGGGGGGGGGGGGGGGGGGGGGGGGGGGGGGGGGGGGGGGGGGGGGGGGGGGGGGGGGGGGGGGGGGGGGGGGGGGGGGGGGGGGGGGGGGGGGGGGGGGGGGGGGGGGGGGGGGGGGGGGGGGGGGGGGGGGGGGGGGGGGGGGGGGGGGGGGGGGGGGGGGGGGGGGGGGGGGGGGGGGGGGGGGGGGGGGGGGGGGGGGGGGGGGGGGGGGGGGGGGGGGGGGGGGGGGGGGGGGGGGGGGGGGGGGGGGGGGGGGGGGGGGGGGGGGGGGGGGGGGGGGGGGGGGGGGGGGGGGGGGGGGGGGGGGGGGGGGGGGGGGGGGGGGGGGGGGGGGGGGGGGGGGGGGGGGGGGGGGGGGGGGGGGGGGGGGGGGGGGGGGGGGGGTGAGGGCATTGTCCAACTCAAGTGTGGGGGGGGGGGGTGGTAAATAGGAAAAAGTCGGGTATTTTAGGTATTTTTAAACTTTTGCATGCTTGTCCTTGTAGTTAATTGCTTTTGTCACTTAATTATAGAACTTAATAAGCAATTTAACTACACCTTTGGTACAAAGTTTAATTGGTGGAATGTGTTTTGACTGATTAATTAGGCAATCCTTTCTGGATTAATAATATGACTAGCACGCTCAAAGCACCAAAACACCCCAAATTGTGAGATTATTGATTCATTGCTAGTATGATAGGTGTTACGGTTTTGGAATTATTAGCCTTGTTAATTTGTCCCTCTCGTAGGCTTTTGGATTTATCCAGGAGTAAGGGTCTCTTTTAGAGCTCTGAACTATGATGTGCAAGTTTGAGGTTGATTTTTCCATTTCCGGTTTATTTCATTTGCTATGAGTGTGCCGGTGATTGCATTGATTCTAGAACTTGTCCTGGTTGATCGTTCCGTGTTATTTATCAGAAGAGGCAAATTTAGGATAAAACCTTTGTTCTTTGTTTGATTCACCCTTGTTTCGTAAAATCATTGTTATGTGCATGTTTTGTTTATGTGCTTAGTAGCTAACTACACTGGTTAGTAAATCTCCTGTTAAACCTTTGGTTTGCACTCATTTTTTAGTGCAAGAAACATTAGAAAACTTGTTGTCACTAGCCTGTTCTTTGTTATTAAATCCACCCTTATATATACACCCTTTCTAGCCATACCGATAGTCGAAGTCCTGTGGGTCATTGGTTGCCTATGCTAGTGGATGGTTTGGGGTTGTCCTTTATGTCGGGTTGGGATATTCTCGGTTACTGAGAATAGATTGATTTCGTCATGTTTGTTTGGATAAAGTCTGGATCGTTCATTTGAGCATATGAGTACATGATTTGTCACTGTTTCAATATTATTTAGAGAATACCAATTAGTCAGAGTAAAAGTAGCTCACAAAAAAAAAAGAATAAAAAAATTGAAAAAGAAAAAAATAGAAAAAATGAAAAAGAGCTTGGGCTGTCAGTTGGTATTTCTCACTTTGTGTCAAATCATTTTTGAAAGTTGGTTCATCAATTACACCAACAAAAGCTTCATTGTTAATTCAAATTATCGAGTTGAGTTGGTACATTTTTATAACCAACAAAAAGGATTATAATGTTATACTTTTTAGGTTGGCAAGTTCGTTTTAAGCCAACATGGTTAGAATTGGTTGATTGAGTTGTGTAAGGTCATACACCACAATGGTGTCGGTTTTAATCGTCTATCGGGGGTATTGTCTGGACAACTTCTCGGGTTTTGGACCGTTGGCAACTAATGACATGGGATTGTTTATGGATTAGACTATTATGTAAAACTTTGTTAAATGTTGCGTTATTTGTTTTTAACACCATTTGTTTACCCAAATTTCCATACCCTATTTAAATACCTTGTTTAGCCTCAGAGTTCATTACAACCCTTAAAGTCCTCTTCTGATAGACGTTATAGGGTGCTTGCGCCTTGGCGATGAAGGAATGATTCTAGTACAAGCCTATGGTAAAAAGATTATGCATCACGACTAGGCATTGAGTGATTATTCAAATATTCAATTCCAAAAGTAAGTTAGATGGAGTAGGATAGATGAGATATCATTACTTCGATTCTTTTGTGCTTAGTCGTGTTATTGAGGCTTGTGTATCAGTCAAGTATTGTCAAACATTCCAGTTTTCATTTAAGATTAAAACTGCCTAACCATCTCGTTTCATTTTCAATGATGGTTTAGCTTCTTTTTGATTACGGTAATGTTATTCCATTTGTGCCAAGGTAAATTGAGTTTTGAAGTTTGGAATTGCTTGAGGACAAGCAAAGCTTAAGTGTGGGGGGATTTGATATGTCGTATTTTATACCCATTTCCCACAACGTATTTAGTTGATTCTGCATGGTTTATGAGTCGTTTTTGTATACATTTGGTGCGTTTATGGTATTTGTTAGTGTTTCAGGTTACTGACAGGTATTTAAGCGCAAATCTGGAGAAAACGACATTGTTGAGGAGAATCAAGTGCTGACGGAAGATTTCGGAAGCATTTGGATGAAGATTGCAGGAAGTCAACTAAAGTCAATGCAGAAAAGGGCCAGTTGCGCCGCAACTCTCATTGCGCCGCAACCCAATTCCAGAAAGATAGATTGCGCCGCAACTCTTCCTTGTTGCGCCGCAACACATTGCGCCGCAACTCTCATTGCGCCGCAACCCAATTCCAGAAAGATAGATTGCGCCGCAACTCTCATTGCGCCGCAACTCTCGTTGCGCCGCAACTCTCATTGCGCCGCAACCCAATTCCAGAAAGATAGATTGCGCCGCAACTCTTCCTTGTTGCGCCGCAACACCCTTCCTTCCTGGCCAGTTTGGTCAACGAAGTCAAAGTCAAAGCTTAAAGTCAAACCTCAGTTGCGCCGCAATGCATAGCTGCGCCGCAACTGGGCGCGGATCTGGCAGCCTTTGGGGATCGATATAAATAGCTTGAAAATTATGCAAAAACACTTCTTCTTTTTTTAGCAGCCGTGTGAAACCCTATTTTGGAGATAATTTCAGATCTTCGTCAATTTCTAGGTTTTCAAACACGATTTGATCGTTTTCGTTCGTAGCTTTCGATTATTATCAATTAGGTAACAATGAATTCTTCTTATTTCAATTGTTATTCTTCTTTTAATATGAGTGGCTAATCACTTCATCATCCATCTTGATGGAGTGAGACATTATGTAAAGATTGCACAATTTTATTAATTCAATGTTGATTTCATTTAACGTTATATCGATATCTTAGCGTATTTCTTCCTTATTATTTATCTTGAATTGATTGGCGATTTATGTGTGTCTTTAATGGTAGTTATGGATTTCATATATTTCATTTTGATTGTTTGGGTACAAACGATTGGATCTATGACGGGTACGGTAGATAATCGTTCATGATAATAGGGAGAAATGTGTTAACGGTTGGGTACAATCGATGGATATAATTGTTATTTTAATAACCAAACCAATTGTTTGATTAAGGAAGTTATAAAAGATGTCTTGGGGTACCGGTCTTTGTAACGAAACTAGTTAAAGCAAAAGAGTCAAATGATGTCTTCAACTTGACGGGTACGGGGTTGGTGCTTTGTTTGAGTCTCGGTTATTTAATCAACTAATTTGGGTTTGAACTTCATTTACGTGCAATCTGAACATGTGTTGAGCGAAGTCAAGATGGATGACTTTTAAATTATTGTTTAAAACAATTTCTCTTTGCGATTAATCCTTTGGGATTACTAATTATTAACTGACTTTTGCAACGTGACAATTCGGTCACAAAACCCCCTTTTTACTTGAATTACTTAATGTCTTCAATTACTTAGTTTTAGTCCCTGTGTTCGATCCTGGACTTACCTTTTAGCTATACTATATACGAACGGGTCCACTGCCCGAGAGTGTGTAGTAGTCAGTTTTAGGGTATTTCTTCTTTTTTTAGCAGCCGTGTGAAACCCTATTTTGGAGATAATTTCAGATCTTCGTCAATTTCTAGGTTTTCAAACACGATTTGATCGTTTTCGTTCGTAGCTTTCGATTATTATCAATTAGGTAACAATGAATTCTTCTTATTTCAATTGTTATTCTTCTTTTAATATGAGTGGCTAATCACTTCATCATCCATCTTGATGGAGTGAGACATTATGTAAAGATTGCACAATTTTATTAATTCAATGTTGATTTCATTTAACGTTATATCGATATCTTAGCGTATTTCTTCCTTATTATTTATCTTGAATTGATTGGCGATTTATGTGTGTCTTTAATGGTAGTTATGGATTTCATATATTTCATTTTGATTGTTTGGGTACAAACGATTGGATCTATGACGGGTACGGTAGATAATCGTTCATGATAATAGGGAGAAATGTGTTAACGGTTGGGTACAAACGATTGGATCTATGACGGGTACGGTAGATAATCGTTCATGATAATAGGGAGAAATGTGTTAACGGTTGGGTACAAACGATTGGATCTATGACGGGTACGGTAGATAATCGTTCATGATAATAGGGAGAAATGTGTTAACGGTTGGGTACAATCGATGGATATAATTGTTATTTTAATAACCAAACCAATTGTTTGATTAAGGAAGTTATAAAAGATGTCTTGGGGTACCGGTCTTTGTAACGAAACTAGTTAAAGCAAGAAGAGTCAAATGATGTCTTCAACTTGACGGGTACGGTAGATAATCGTTCATGATAATAGGGAGAAATGTGTTAACGGTTGGGTACAATCGATGGATATAATTGTTATTTTAATAACCAAACCAATTGTTTGATTAAGGAAGTTATAAAAGATGTCTTGGGGTACCGGTCTTTGTAACGAAACTAGTTAAAGCAAAAGAGTCAAATGATGTCTTCAACTTGACGGGTACGGGGTTGGTGCTATGGAATGGTTGGATGATATTGAGGTTGTGTTTGCTTCTTGTTATTGCCCGGATGATATGAAGGTGTTGTGTGCAACCCGAATGTTGAAGAAGAACGCTAGGAATTGGTGGAGGGCTGCTACTATCTCCTTGACTCCCGAGGTGCTTGCTGCTATGCCTTGGGGTACATTCAGGGAGAAGTTCATAGAAGAGTATGTGGGAACCCGTGAGCTAAGATTGATTGAGAAGGAATTTAGAGCATTGACAGCTAAGCCGGGTGCCATAACTGAGTATGCACACTCATTTATGGAAAAACTAAAATTTGTTGGACATTTGGTTAGGAGAGATGTTGATCAGGTGGAAGCATATTGTGATGGACTCCCTGCTAGCTATCGGGGTCTATGTAGACAGCATACTACTTTATTTGCTGCTGTAACACCCGACATTTAAAAATATGGGTTTTCAAAAACTTTCACCTAACGGTGTCAAAATTGCGGAAGAAATCTTTAAACGTTCAAAACCGATAAAAACTGTTCGGTTTCTGCATTTATTGGTGTTACATGCAATACTGTAACAACTGGCAAAAATCTGAGTGAATATATAATTTAATTAATTAATTCCTGTAATATTATAGAAAAATCAGATTAAATGTATAGGTTCTTTTATATAATGTATGTTGATATATATATATTTTCCAACTATTTAACGTATGTGAAATTATTAGTTTTTCACATAAATACTTGAAATAACTTATAGAAATAATTATAAACCGACAGTTTTCGTTAATAATTGGGACGAAGACAATAGCAAGACACTATATAAATATTGATGAGTTTTACACAACCAAAACTAGCTGTCTCCGTCCATACCTTGCATAGTTTCTTGAAATGATCAAATGAAAACAAGTTTTGTTGCATGTAATCCGTGATTTCTCTTTGTCAAGTTTCCTTTCTTGTGATAGTGTCAATCATCCAATCAATATCTCAATATTATATATGAGTGCATACAAATTTTTAAAAACTAGTTAGACAAAAAAAACCAATCAATCAATATATTATATTAGCAAAGGAGAAAATAAATGGGTTTGGTTGTTCTCTTTTGCTTCTGCCGACAACATACTCACACTATAATAGAATTAAGATATAGATACTGATAGATAGTAACCCCACCGTTTCTTGTTTCTTTCTTTTATCTACGTACATATATATATATATATAGAATGAATATAGATATAGAGAACATGCAAACCAATTATCACTTGTCTTCTTTTAAATTGCTGTCATCAAACTAGTAATAGTAATATTAAGAAGACAAAGTGTCGGTGGTGTGCTTTAGCAATATATATATATATATATTACGATGTAAGTCGCACCTTAGCGCATTATTCATTATATAAGTCGCACCGTTAGCGCATTACTTATTATATAAGTCACACCGTTAGCGCATTACTTATTATATAAGTCGCACCGTTAGCGCATTACTTATTATATAAGTCACACCGTTAGCGCATTACTTATTATATAAGTCGCACCGTTAGCGCATTACTTATTATATAAGTCGCACCGTTAGCGCATTACTTATTATATAAGTCGCACCGTTAGCGCATTACTTATTATATAAGTCGCACCGTTAGCGCATTACTTATTATATAAGTCACACCGTTAGCGCATTACTTATTATATAAGTCGCACCGTTAGCGCATTACTTATTATATAAGTCACACCGTTAGCGCATTACTTATTATATAAGTCGCACCGTTAGCGCATTACTTATTATATAAGTCGCACCGTTAGCGCATTACTTATTATATAAGTCGCACCGTTAGCGCATTACTTATTATATAAGTCACACCGTTAGCGCATTACTTATTATATAAGTCGCACCGTTAGCGCATTACTTATTATATAAGTCGCACCGTTAGCGCATTACTTATTATATAAGTCACACCGTTAGCGCATTACTTATTATATAAGTCGCACCGTTAGCGCATTACTTATTATATAAGTCGCACCGTTAGCGCATTACTTATTATATAAGTCGCACCGTTAGCGCATTACTTATTATATAAGTCACACCGTTAGCGCATTACTTATTATATAAGTCGCACCGTTAGCGCATTACTTATTATATAAGTCACACCGTTAGCGCATTACTTATTATATAAGTCGCACCGTTAGCGCATTACTTATTATATAAGTCGCACCGTTAGCGCATTACTTATTATATAAGTCACACCGTTAGCGCATTACTTATTATATAAGTCGCACCGTTAGCGCATTACTTATTATATAAGTCGCACCGTTAGCGCATTACTTATTATATAAGTCACACCGTTAGCGCATTACTTATTATATAAGTCGCACCGTTAGCGCATTACTTATTATATAAGTCGCACCGTTAGCGCATTACTTATTATATAAGTCACACCGTTAGCGCATTACTTATTATATAAGTCGCACCGTTAGCGCATTACTTATTATATAAGTCGCACCGTTAGCGCATTATTATTATATAAGTCACACCGTTAGCGCATTACTTATTATATAAGTCGCACCGTTAGCGCATTACTTATTATATAAGTCGCACCGTTAGCGCATTACTTATTATATAAGTCACACCGTTAGCGCATTACTTATTATATAAGTCGCACCGTTAGCGCATTACTTATTATATAAGTCACACCGTTAGCGCATTACTTATTATATAAGTCGCACCGTTAGCGCATTACTTATTATATAAGTCGCACCGTTAGCGCATTACTTATTATATAAGTCACACCGTTAGCGCATTACTTATTATATAAGTCGCACCGTTAGCGCATTACTTATTATATAAGTCACACCGTTAGCGCATTACTTATTATATAAGTCGCACCGTTAGCGCATTACTTATTATATAAGTCACACCGTTAGCGCATTACTTATTATATAAGTCGCACCGTTAGCGCATTACTTATTATATAAGTCGCACCGTTAGCGCATTACTTATTATATAAGTCGCACCGTTAGCGCATTACTTATTATATAAGTCACACCGTTAGCGCATTACTTATTATATAAGTCACACCGTTAGCGCATTACTTATTATATAAGTCGCACCGTTAGCGCATTACTTATTATATAAGTCGCACCGTTAGCGCATTACTTATTATATAAGTCGCACCGTTAGCGCATTACTTATTATATAAGTCGCACCGTTAGCGCATTACTTATTATATAAGTCGCACCGTTAGCGCATTACTTATTATATAAGTCGCACCGTTAGCGCATTACTTATTATATAAGTCACACCGTTAGCGCATTACTTATTATATAAGTCGCACCGTTAGCGCATTACTTATTATATAAGTCGCACCGTTAGCGCATTACTTATTATATAAGTCACACCGTTAGCGCATTACTTATTATATAAGTCGCACCGTTAGCGCATTACTTATTATATAAGTCACACCGTTAGCGCATTACTTATTATATAAGTCGCACCGTTAGCGCATTACTTATTATATAAGTCACACCGTTAGCGCATTACTTATTATATAAGTCGCACCGTTAGCGCATTACTTATTATATAAGTCGCACCGTTAGCGCATTACTTATTATATAAGTCACACCGTTAGCGCATTACTTATTATATAAGTCGCACCGTTAGCGCATTACTTATTATATAAGTCACACCGTTAGCGCATTACTTATTATATAAGTCGCACCGTTAGCGCATTACTTATTATATAAGTCACACCGTTAGCGCATTACTTATTATATAAGTCGCACCGTTAGCGCATTACTTATTATATAAGTCACACCGTTAGCGCATTACTTATTATATAAGTCGCACCGTTAGCGCATTACTTATTATATAAGTCACACCGTTAGCGCATTACTTATTATATAAGTCGCACCGTTAGCGCATTACTTATTATATAAGTCACACCGTTAGCGCATTACTTATTATATAAGTCGCACCGTTAGCGCATTACTTATTATATAAGTCACACCGTTAGCGCATTACTTATTATATAAGTCGCACCGTTAGCGCATTACTTATTATATAAGTCGCACCGTTAGCGCATTGTTAATTATTAACTATGTAAGCCGCACCGTTGTTGAACGTTATTGATTGTTATGGAACGTTGTTGAACGTTATATGGAATCGTTGTTGAACGTTATTGATGTTATGGAACGTTGTTGAACGTTATTGATGTTATGGAACGTTGTTGAACGTTATTGATTGTTATGGAACGTTGTTGAACGTTATTGATGTTATGGAACGTTGTTGAACGTTATTGATTGTTATGGAACGTTGTTGAACGTTATTGATGTTATGGAACGTTGTTGAACGTTATTGATTGTTATGGAACGTTGTTGAACGTTATTGATGTTATGGAACGTTGTTGAACGTTATTGATTGTTATGGAACGTTGTTGAACGTTATTGATGTTATGGAACGTTGTTGAACGTTATTGATGTTATGGAACGTTGTTGAACGTTATTGATGTTATGGAACGTTGTTGAACGTTATTGATTGTTATGGAACGTTGTTGAACGTTATTGATGTTATGGAACGTTGTTGAACGTTATTGATGTTATGGAACGTTGTTGAACGTTATTGATGTTATGGAACGTTGTTGAACGTTATTGATTGTTATGGAACGTTGTTGAACGTTATTGATGTTATGGAACGTTGTTGAACGTTATTGATTGTTATGGAACGTTGTTGAACGTTATTGATGTTATGGAACGTTGTTGAACGTTATTGATGTTATGGAACGTTGTTGAACGTTATTGATGTTGCAATATTGTTGAACGTTATTGATTGTTATGGAACGTTGTTGAACGTTGACTTGTATTGAATTGTGATAATGTGAAACCTTATAGGTTTTCCTTGGATGTGATTAGTTCTCCTAATCCTCATTTATTGTTAACAGTTGTTATCCGACATACTAGTTTCCTGTTACTTGTCCCTACGAACTCACCAACTTTATGTTGACGCATTTTAGTACACTTTTCAGGTAATCAGGTTAATCAGAGACAAAATGGATGATATTGTGCTTGTATTGCTAGGATTGGACTTGCTTTGGACTTTCTGGATCCGTGATCCTTATTTCCCTTTAATGGGTTATGCTTAGGATCAACTACTATCATTTGAACTTTTCCTTATAAACATTGATTGATTGTGTATATGACAACTTGATGGACGTATATGATAGTGTCGGGATACACCGTGAATTGTGGAATTATTGTGATAAACGTTGATGTGTGTGGAATCTTGGATGCATTTATTATTTGTCCCCCAGCAAAATGAAATGATGGCATTAATGGAGTATAACATTCGATAACCCTAGAGGCGCCTGATCAACAAATCTATGGTTATCCTATGTCATATAAAGTTAATGATCTCATGGATTGTGCCTCGTGGATAAAGTATAGTAGCTAACCCGGTATGTTTAATGAGTGTTGGTTAGGTGGAGGGTTAGCCGCTGGTACACCCTGTATACATACCCGGTCAACACTTAGAGAACATATCGGAACCGAGGTTTGGACATCCATTCTATATATTAACGGTGTGGAGGGTTAGCCGATGGTACACCCTGTATACAAACACTTTTAATGTGTCGAATGTTGAAGTTAAAATTCGGACTATGCTTTACCCACCTTGTTATGACTTGACCCTTTTATTTATATAGTGTTGAATGTTTCGTGATTGTAAATTATATGAATAATGATAAGTTATTATGAATTTGACATGATGGCATGATAGCTAAGACATTAGTACATTTGCCTTAGTATTATGATATGAATAATGTATTGAGAACTTGAACCTTGAATGATATGTTATGAACTTGAATTTGAACAGTATGTCATAAATTCGAACTGAAACGATATATTGTGAACAAGAGCTTGACTGATGCGATATGAGTTGGAACTTGTTAAAATTAGTGTGGAATTGAAATCTATGTTAATTGAAATAGTAGTACAGGTATAGGGGATTTTGGATGAGTTGGTAATGTGATGGGCTGGCCAATGGTATGTCTTATATTATAAGCATTACCGGATGGCCCATGTCTAAGCTATATTACTTATAATTGTCTACAATTATCAGTCATTGTTGGAATAACAATATGAGAATAAGATCTAGAATACATGCTTATTAAGGTCTTAGATACTTATAATCTATAATTGTAGACCAAAGAATTATTATGAACTATAGACTAAGTTCAAATTTATAGCTATGATTGATTGATAGGATGAGACAAGAATTTTTTTTAAAAACTATGGTAGTTAAATGAGTAAAATACTATGAAATGGTTATGTGATCTAGTGCGAACGAATGATTGGAAATACTATTAATATGAATATTGAGATTAATTTAGTAATAATTAGCTTGTGTTCAAGGAGATGTCTAGAACAAGGACAAACATAATGGTCATGAGAAGTTAAGTAATTAAGTGATTATATGAGTTCTTCTGTATAGATGATACGAGTAGAGTAAAAATATATTATTTTGCTACGATGTCTGCTTATATAATGTAAGCAATGATATCATAGAGCAATAAATTTTAAAATGGCCGACAAAGAATAACTCCTCGTCAATAAAGCCAATTATTTAACATTATTGAATCAGATAAAGTTGAATAACTTTATCAGAATAATTTAATGAGACCAATAATAGGGTACTGAATATGAACAGGAGTAGAACAGGTAATTGGAATACGAGAACTTTGGTATGAATATATATTGCACAATCTATATATGACAACATAATTATTGGAAATATACAAAACACACGTAATTACAAGTACAAATACTTACAATAAAATGGTGAAATCGGTCGTCCCCGGGATCGAACCTGGGTCTAGGCCACACCCTTTCGCGCATTTAGCCAGCCGCGCTAAATGCCTAGTGTTGTGAAAGTTCTGTTATGATTAAATATAAGCATATGTACAATAAATTCCTAAATCACTTTTACTTAATTATGTTTTGAAATTTCACTTACTTATAGTTGGGTTTAATTTTTCTATCAATGGTCTGAACTGGGAAAATGACTACATTTACAAAGTAAGGTGGCGATATATTTATACCTTACCTATAAAATTTCAATAGAGCATGAGCTATACAAGTACCACCTTTTCCAAGCTATATTAATAATATATGCTTACACTTATGTGCTCGTGATCAAGTGGACCATGTCTACTGTTCAAAGATGCCCTTTGAGATCACGACGTCTGAACTAATATGATTCTATAAATAAAGAGTCATATCTCTTCATTGAATATAACAAGAAAAGAATAACGCATACTTACACACACGACTGAGAGAAAAATTAAAAAAAAAAACAAAAAAAACAAAAATTGTCTTGTTCGGTTAGTTCGAAGCAAACTTGTTGAAGGATTCTTAGGTTGTGAAATTCGAAAGTTTTCCTTTATTGTGATCGCTTTCTCGACCAGTGATTTAAACATCATATCAATCTCTTTCGTTTCTGCTACTAATATTCGAGTACGTTTCAAATACTTTACATATACCTTCAAGAATAATGTCCGGATTTAATGAGGAAGAGATTACTTCACCTATACCTGAATCCCCCGACTCCCCTCAACATGTACAAGAACTACCTATGGAGGAGACCAATCATGCTGGAGAAGAATATAATAACGCACTTGTCCCTGTATCGAACATCACATCCACTACTGTCGTTACCAATGTCCTTGCTGTCACTACGCCTATTGTTACTCTTCCAAACCCATTTGGGGAAGGTCCTTCAAGGCCACCCCGATCTTTGCTACGAAGGCTCCGAACTCCTAGATACCCGGTGTTTAACCGCCCTCAGCCACGACGTATTCGACCTATCCATCCTGAACCACCTGCTCGACGGTTGCGACGAGCCATCAACTTAAACGAGATACCAAGATTCCTGGCGGAATGGAGATTTGAGGAAGGACTCCTTAACTCCAATCAGTTCAGAATAGCCGACGGTCCAACCAATATTCCTGTACTAACTATGGAACCCCTACATGACACTGTCCCTACTTTGGTCTTACGCACACTCCGAGCAGAAAGGTGTATTGCTGAGTTGAGAGAAAGAACCAACATACTGCGGACACATGTGGAAGACCAGGGTAGCACGATAGTCGCACTGGAAAGTGAGATGGCGGGAGCGCATTTTAGGATTCATGATCTTGAAGACACTGTGTTAGAGCTGCAGGAAAAGATAACACGGTTTGAGGCTATGTTTGAGGCGATATCTAGAGCCGCCACTATAACCCCACCTACTTCATCACAATAAATATTATCTGGTTATGTGCTATTTACGGCGGAGATGTCGGTAAATGTAAATTTTGATAAATAAATGGAATTCTGAGATGTTCATATCTCAATACCTATCATCCAATGAATCTACTATCTTTAACTTAAGTTCCTTTGAACCATAGATCACCTTTAATGATTGAATTTAAGAATATGAGACAAATGTTATCAACAAAAATATGTCGACTTTTCCAACTGGATAACAGTAGTGTCTTGGTAAAAGAACTTCAAATTTGAAAATCAGAATTATTTGAAAGGCTAAAATTATGATGGGTGATCAACGATTAAAATACACAAATGAACTTGGTATAAAAATCGTATTGATAAAAATCTATCAAGACAAATATGGGAAATTCTTTTAACTGGGGAATTTCCCTAATCGACAACAATCCCCAAAAGAGAGCGAAGAAAGTTGTATTTCATTATTCGTACAATACAAGTGAAACTTGTTACATTATTTAAGCGGAAATACAACAATTAGGGATACAACATATTTAAAAACCATACAAAGAAACCCACGTGGCTACAATTAGTAAGGGAACCACGCCAAGAATGAATGCTACTAACCACGGATAAGCCTCATCCAATGGTAGTTGAGCCACAATAAGTAACCAAGCTATAATGACAATGTAAACCACGATTAGAAAAGGGCTCAACATTTCTGGTATAAGTATTCGTTTCGGTTAGGTTTTGAGGAAAGGAAAATGTTAAGTTGATATGGTATGGAAAAATGTGTATTGTAGTACTGTCATATAGTCTAAAAAGGAGTCGTTTCTAACGGTCGAATATGAAAAAGGAAAAGTAAATTTGAATTCTGTAAAGTACCCTAGTCAGACTTACCTGTGTCTAGACAGATCATCTATGCTATACCATAGATGTACAAGTGGTCCATATTATATGTGTACAAATTGTTAGTTTCTACGTGTGTATAAGTTGGAGAATATTTATATATGCTAGCTTCGAATGAAAATCCTGTTGGGGATTGTATGCAAGCTCATCCTACTCTGTTGAGAGTGGAAGAGTCCTGTTTAGTATCGAATGAGTTCATCATACTCTGATTGAGAGTAGAGTGTATCGATTAAGAGATGCTCCCTAAACCTTGCTTTTAAATATGTGTGTAAATGTGTATGTGGGATATCATGTCTTATAAAATCTATTAATATTTAATTTCACTAAGACAACACATAAATCAAGTTAAGTATATTTTTACTCGATACGATCTAGATTTCGAGGTCGAAATCCTTTTAACTGGGGAATTTCCCTAATCGACAACAATCCCCAAAAGAGAGCGAAGAAAGTTGTATTTCATTATTCGTACAATACAAGTGAAACTTGTTACATTATTTAAGCGGAAATACAACAATTAGGGATACAACATATTTAAAAACCATACAAAGAAACCCACGTGGGTACAATTAGTAAGGGAACCATGCCAAGAATGAATGCTACTAACCACGGATAAGCCTCATCCAATGGTAGTTGAGCCACAATAAGTAACCAAGCTATAATGACAATGTAAACCACGATTAGAAAAGGGCTCAACATTTCTGGTATAAGTATTCGTTTCGGTTAGGTTTTGAGGAAAGGAAAATGTTAAGTTGATATGGTATGGAAAAATGTGTATTGTAGTACTGTCATATAGTCTAAAAAGGAGTCGTTTCTAACGGTCGAATATGAAAAAGGAAAAGTAAATTTGAATTCTGTAAAGTACCCTAGTCAGACTTACCTGTGTCTAGACAGATCATCTATGCTATACCATAGATGTACAAGTTGTTAGTTTCTACGTGTGTATAAGTTGGAGAATATTTATATATGCTAGCTTCGAATGAAAATCCTGTTGGGGATTGTATGCAAGCTCATCCTACTCTGTTGAGAGTGGAAGAGTCCTGTTTAGTATCGAATGAGTTCATCATACTCTGATTGAGAGTAGAGTGTATCGATTAAGAGATGCTCCCTAAACCTTGCTTTTAAATATGTGTGTAAATGTGTATGTGGGATATCATGTCTTATAAAATCTATTAATATTTAATTTTACTAAAACAACACATAAATCAAGTTAAGTTGATATGGTATGGAAAAATGTGTATTGTAGTACTGTCATATAGTCTAAAAAGGAGTCGTTTCTAACGGTCGAATATGAAAAAGGAAAAGTAAATTTGAATTCTGTAAATTACCCTAGTCAGACTTACCTGTGTCTAGACAGATCATCTATGCTATACCATAGATGTACAAATTGTTAGTTTCTACGTGTGTATAAGTTGGAGAATATTTATATATGCTAGCTTCGAATGAAAATCCTGTTGGGGATTGTATGCAAGCTCATCCTACTCTGTTGAGAGTGGAAGAGTCCTGTTTAGTATCGAATGAGTTCATCATACTCTGATTGAGAGTAGAGTGTATCGATTAAGAGATGCTCCCTAAACCTTGCTTTTAAATATGTGTGTAAATGTGTATGTGGGATATCATGTCTTATAAAATCTATTAATATTTAATTTCACTAAGACAACACATAAATCAAGTTAAGTATATTTTTACTCGATACGATCTAGATTTCGAGGTCGAAATCCTTTTAACTAGGGAATAATGTAACAACTGGCAAAAATCTGAGTGAATATATAATTTAATTAATTAATTCCTGTAATATTATAGAAAAATCAGATTAAATGTATAGGTCCTTTTATATAATGTATGTTGATATATATATATTTTCCAACTATTTAACGTATGTGAAATTATTAGTTTTTCACATAAATACTTGAAATAACTTATAGATAATTATAAACAAAAATATATATATATATATATATGTTATCTAAAGTCGTGTATATATGCAATAACATATACACATACATATAGATATAGAAATGATGAGCATCGAGTTCATCACCACCTTTCTCAATCACGACCATCACCAGGAATTACCATGGCCGTTGTTTACTACTGCTGCTGCCGTTCTGTTGCAACTGCCACTGAACTGCTTGTTCTTAGCTATAGCTACTATTATTGCTGTTCGGTTTCGAACACCACCATGTACTGTAGCTACAGTTGCTGCTGCTCGTTATTATTCATCACCATTGTTACTATTCATTATCTTCCTCATCTCCGATGGACTGCTACTGTTCATATTTCTTTTAGCCACCACCATCGACTCCTAAT